>CM057846.1:164947814-164976377 GCA_030068395.1 Apalone spinifera
CATTTTTCCTAATTGGCCACTTGAGACCAGGAAGAAGCCTACATGACCCAAGGGCTATAAAGAGGGGTTTAGTAGTCCACCCCATTTGAGGTCCAATCATCTATACCTGCTGGCAGGTATTGATTGACTCCCGAGGTCTGTGGGACACCCAACCTCGCCCTACTTCTTCCCGAGGGATTAAGAGAAAGACGCTGGCCACGCCAAGTCTGGAACGCAGGGGTGAGAATATATACCTGCTAGGTGTCTATTTTGCATGCATTTAATAAGAGCTCAGGGAACCAAAAGGGTTTCATAGTACCTGTAAGTGACTTTTGTTTTAAGTGTAATTTCTGTCCTGTCCTTTTGTAGTGGCTGGGTTATCTGTAACACAATAATAGCATTTAACAGCTAAGTTTACCCTATAACAATAAAATAGCAACTGTTTAAGCTGTGACCTGACTCCTTCAGTTGTTGTAACAGAACCAGACACAATTAAAGGAACTCCAGCCGATCATAAGGGACAGTTATAGGGAGAGCTTGAGCGCTGGATCGTGTCACTTCCAGGGGACAGATCTGTTGGGGCATCTCTCACCTCCCCAGGCGGCCCGCTGCGAAGGGATCGTGTATCCTAGCAGTCAAAATGTGAGGTATAATAAGCTCTCCCTATAAACTCTGGGGCGTCTGTCGGCCTGTTGGCTGCCCGCCGCGAAGGGATCCTGATCCTAGTGGTAAAGTTACGGACATTAAACTCTTCGGGGTGCCCGTCAGTCTCCCCTAGACTGCCCACTGCGACGGGGCCTTGTGTCTCAGCAGTTGAAGACTCGGGTGTAACACACACACGTGCACTGCCCTGATCATCGGCTGACAAGTACTCCTCCCTAAAAGGTAATTTCTCATTTTGTGTGTGTGACACTTTCTATGTGGAGTACTTTGCATTTGTCCTTATTTAATTGTATTCTGTTTACCTCAAACCATTTCTCCAGTTTGTCCAGGTCATTTTGATTTATGATCCTATCCTCCAAAGCACTTGCAAACTCTTCCAGCTTGGTATCACCCGCAGACTTTGTAAATGTATTCTATCTAAATCATTGATGAAGATCTTGAACAGAACCGGTCCCCAAATTGATCCCTGCGGAACCCCACTTTTTATGCCTTTCCAGCATGACTGTGAACCATTGATTACTGCTTTCTGGGAATCGTTATCAGTTATGCACCCACCTTATAAGTAGCCTCATCTAAGTTGTATTTCCCTAGTTTAATAAGAAGGTTGTGTGAAACTGTGTCAAATGCTTTACTAAAGTCTCGGTATACCACGTCCACTGCTTCCCCTTCATCCACAAAGCTTTTTGTCCTACCAAAGAAAGCTATCGGATTAGCTTGACATGATTTTGTTCTTGACAAATCCATGCTAATACTTATTTTATTATCTACTAGCTATTTGCATATGGATTCCTTATTTGCTCCATTATCTTTCTTGGTGCAGAAATAAAGTGATTGGTCTGTAGTTTCCTGGGTTGTCCTTATTTTGCTTTTTATAGGAACCATCCCTGCATCTTCCATTAGCCACAGTTCCCCATTCCTGACCAATTGCAGTTCATGAGGCAGTGTTTACAGACAGGAGCAGTGCATGGAGACTGCTGATTTCTTCCCCATCAGGGCCCACAAAAGCATACTGGCCACTTATGGGAGTGGCATGGGAGGGGGGCAAGCAGGGAGCCTGTGTTAGTGGCAGCCCTGTTGCATTGCCAGAGATTGCAATTGACAGAGAGCTGCACTTTGGGTCCATGGAGCTGCCACTGCCTCATGGGCCTTGCAGTGAAGATCACTGGTCTAGATATTGCTTAGTCCTACCGTGAATGCAGTAGATTGGAGTAGAGGACCTCTCAAGGTCCCTACAATTTTATGATAAATGGAGGAAGAATGGTCAAATTGTAAAGCTATTAACCTGGCATCCAGGAAGCTGGGGTTCAGATCTCTGCCTTGCCACAGACATCTTGCATGACCTTGTGCAAGTTTCATTGCCCATCTGTGAAACAAAGACTTCCCTACCTCACAAGGGGGGGTTGTGAATTTGTCCTCTTGAATATGACTCGTTAAAGATTGTGAAGTGCTTAGAAACTGTGGTATTGGGAGCCATATAAGTATCAAAGAAAAAAGGAAAAAACCTACCTTCCTTTCTGCAGTGCATGTGGCAGGAAACTGGAGGGGGCTGACTCAGTTCTTCCTTCTGTATAGCCATTTTGGATGAATCTCTTCAGTAATTTTATCCCTCACATGAAGCATCATACTGCCAGCCCTTCCCTGCTTGTGTGGTGGATGTCTACAGCACATGTGAATGCATTTAACTGTACCTATAAGACTTTCCTGAAACACCGTATGAATGGGTTCCATGTTTGCCCATAGCTGTGTCTACATTGGTGCGATTTTGCCCAAAAGCGGGAGCTTTTGTGCCAAAACTTGCTGCCTGTCTACACTGGCCGCAAGTTCTTCCGCAAGTACACTGACGTTCTAATGTATGAAATCAGGGCTTCTTGTGCAAGAACTATGATGCTCCCGCTCAGGAATAAGCCCTCTTGTGCAACTGTTCTTGCGCAAGAGGCCAGTGTAGACAGGCAACATGAATTTCTTGTGCAAGAAAGCCCTATGGTTAAAATGGCCATCAGAGCTTTCTTGCGCAAGAGAGCGTCTACACTGGCATGGATGCTCTTGCACAAAAGCACATCTCTTGCGGAAATGCACATGCCAGTGTAGACACTCTCTTCTGGAAGAGTTTTTGCACAAGAACTCTTCCGCAAAAGAGTTCTTGCGCAAGATCATGCCAGTGTAGACGTAGCCATGCATATGTTTATTGTAAAATAGATGGAATACCAATACAGTGGTTGCCATGAAACACTTAGGGCCAGATCCTTAGCAGGTGTAAATTACTATCACTCTTCTGACTTCAACATTTACAGTAACCACAGAATAGCGTCTAAAGCACTATTGTATTTCACTGTTGCTAGGACAGAAAAGATCTGCAGTGTCTCAGATGCTATTTGGGTATATGTTGTCTTTCTACATGGCAACTACCAGTTGTCTATTACTCTTTAGAGGAGAAAAATCTTAATTCCTCTGAGAAACGCAAATTAAAAGCAAAGTTTAGTTGTGACAAAGCAATTACAAGTGAAGGCGATCCATAGGTCCTTTACATAACAAATCACAAACACAACAGTGTTTTTTTAAGACTCTGATCTCTCTCTGCAGCACTTTTTGCTTGTTCCATTTTGAACATAATAGTTTGTGACCAGCATGTCTAATACTAGTAGTAGTTAAATGGTGGTAAGTGCTAATGCTCCATATTGTCAATTGGTTTTGTTCCTTCTATAGCATAATATCTGCTTTGGGAGGGTTAGCCTCATGAAGAATTAATGACTTCTTCCAACATGTTCTAAGTGAAACATTGGAAAAACTTATATTGCTAGTTGCAATCTCATTTTTTTGATTCAAATAGCTCTGGGAAACATGCTGAAAAAAAATCACCTCTGTGGCTATGGAAGCAAAAGAGCTAAAAGGCCCCTATCTTCAAACATGAAGCTTTCAGAAAATGTAGAGAAAACTCTGCTCTTCTTTTGGATCAGTTTTCTATGAAGTGCTCAGATTATGTGCACAAAGGGATATGCAGAGAGTATTACAACACTCTTATAGACATTGCTTAAATAGAGCTTTTTCCTTTACTTCTAATAAATGCACACCTCTTTTTGAGAGACAAGTTGCTTCCACTTCCATAAGAATATCATATTTAACCTTAGAACTATCTTCTAGCTTTGCAGCACCAGTAAATGAACACTTAAGAGAACTGTAAAGTACATAGAATATACTTCAAATTGACACACACGCATGCTCAAGCTATGTCTATAATAGGTAACAGGTAATTGTGCATGCATAATAGGTAGATGTGTATGGAAATGGGTAACAAAGCAAAAGTCCCCATTTGTGCATGTAAGGTGCCTGTTTGCCCATACATATAAATGTTCTGTAGGTACAAACTTGGAGCCTATATTTGAAAGGGGCCTTATCCCTAAAAGTTTCCAAAAGGTTGAAATAAAATGTCTGTTCATTGTTTGGCCTTCTGTGGGTGTTCTGATAGTAATTGCTTAGTTGGCAATTAAAGTTTCCCATTTACAAATATTTGGTTGTCAGGCCTCTAAGGTGGCATTATTCAGCTTTTTTGGATCTAGAGTTCTCAAAGAGAAGGGGAAAATGGACAGGACATGAAATATGTAAAAGCATCATCAAGGATTTTAATAATAACTCAGTGTTGCTCTGGCTTGTGAATTACCTTGTTTTATGGTTGCAATAGCTAATTCTTCAGTCTGTAGCTTTTTTTTAACATTTTGCACTACATATGTCATATAAGTTACTTCTGAGTCACTGTAACACGATGGAGCAAGAAAGGAACAAAATATTTGCAGAGAAAGGCAAAACAGCCATCAGACTCAAACTTTTTTTTTTACTGAAAAATTGCGTGATTTTCTACTTAAAAATTGGCTCATTTTCCAGAAAATTAGCTCATTTCATCTAGAGATTATTCTGAAATTTGAAAATAGAGATGTGAAATATGAACTGTCATTGTTTCAATGTAGAAAATAGAGATTCTGCAAGAAAAATGAAATTGTCCACACCTTCAAAATACTTTGTGAGAGTTGAACCAATTTTGAACACCTCTAAACATTTGAGAGTCTTTAATCTAGCCTTCTAAAAAGCTTTCCTTTAAAAACATATCTTTATCAGTTAAAGTGGTAGGTCCCTAAACCGATTTAGTAGCAGCTGTCCAGATTTTAGTTTGCATGTGAATGCCTGTGATGTCCATCAACCAGCAGGCAGTCTGTTCTTATGCTCCCTAAATAACTTCTGGACAATTTAACACATTTCTCAGTCTGAAACCAAATGGTAAGAATGTTTAAAGGGTGCCAAGAATTGCACTTACCCTCAACACCTATGTGTCAGTGTTGCTATCTGTCTTTGTGAAGACCCAGAACCACCAAGAAATTGAAATACTATTGACATTCACAATTTGTCCTTTCCAAAGTATCGCAATCCTTTGTGCCTAGGTTAGAGAGAACCATCTTAAGCAACACACTGAACGGTGTTCTAGACACTTGAGACGTGTGTCTGTATCAGCTGCAAGACCTTCTGGGTGTCCTATCCTACATGTCCAGCACAGCTTCCAGAAGGAACTGGAGAGGAACTGGTCCTTCGTCCCTCAGTTCAGAGCATGAGGAAAGCTATGGAGTACATGCAGACCAAGGGACACTGCATGCATAAAAACTTCACACTCAGGCATATGGCATGCATACATATCCCACGTGTGCAATACCATTACTCAAAGAAGAATTTGTTTGAACCATTTACGATATTACTAACATTAAGATTTTTGTCATGGGTATTTTTAGTAAAAGACATAGACATGTCACAGGCAATAAACAAATATTGATGGAAGCCTACGATTTGTCCTTGACTTTGAATAAATACCCTAGGCAGAGACCTAACAATCAGAGCCCTGCTGGAGGCTGACCACTGGCTGCTGCTGTACTGGAGGTCTCACTCAGCCTGGCCACTGCTCCTGCTTCAGCCCCAGTGGCTGCTGTTCCTGTTCCAAGGACTGACTGCCGGCATCTGCTCCAACCCCAAGCCACTGCTCAGGCTCAGTCCGCTGCTTCTGGCAAAAGAAATCACTGTGGTCCATTAAAGTCAGGACATCTGTGACCTCCATGCCAGAGTTGGTTCTTTACTTATTACACCAGCAACATTTTGTTATTACCTGTATGACAGTGGTACCTATAGAAAATCATGGCCTCATTGTGCTAGGTACCATACAAAAACATTCTAAATCCCTGTCCTGAAAAGCTTACAATCTAAATAGAGAAGAGAGACAAGGGTAGTATTGTTCCCACTCCACAGATGGGGAGCAGACAGCAGAGATGCTCCCCAAGTCTTAAGTGACTTGACCAAGGTCAAACAGAATGTCTGTGGCAGAGTCAGGAACTAAACTGAAGGTGGAGACTGAATAAATGCAGAGTAGAATAGCATGTAGGACTTGCTGATCCAAAAAAATATTTGGCATGCATGTTTCTCTCACAGAGCACTGTGTATGTGGGCATGAGTGTCTCAGACTGCTGGGCAGAGCTAGTGGATCACAGAAAGTTAAGTATCTCTACTGAACAAAAGGCAGAAGAGATTTTGTATTCTCTGCAGCTGTTTCTTTGTATTGCATCTTCGTATACACCACTCTATAACAATAATACTGCATGTTTAACTTGAGTCTCCCACATACTCAAGACTTTGATTGTCTCTCTCATTTTCTAAATTGAATACATGACTGCAGTTTTTCATTTTATAAACACTTCAGAGTTTCTTGTTCCTCTCATTTTGAATTATACAGCAGTAGTATTAATGCGCAGTGTCATGGTCCACTGCTTTCCTTCCTTTAGAATAAAGGCGCTCTCTTTAGTTTTTAATTTTTAATTCTTCTTTTGTGAACTTGGAGCTTACAAAAAGGGCGAGACTGACAGCACAGGAAACTAGAATTCTATATTGATCTGAAAAATAGGAACAGTTGTACAGCAGCAATGCAAGCTTCCCAACATCAGTTATGTGCCTCAACAATGACGTGCAAAAACTGACCCTCATAATTTGATCTCCATACCCATGGAATCCTTCCTCTCGCCAGGATAGCCAACATGAATCCCAGGTAAGGAAAGCTGTGACTGTAGGTCATGTGGTTACCTTTTTCCAAGAAACTGGACTGAAACCAATAACCCACATGTACTTTACTGAATACTGCAGATGCTGATGTTTATTTTTCCACTTAGAATCTGATCCAGGTTTGTGTTAGTGGCCTATTTATAGTGATGGACAGTTCGTTTCATATTGCCAATCTTTTGGGCATTCAGTCTCCTAACGGATGCTCTTGAGACACATGTGGGCTACGTCTACACTGGCGGCTTCTTGCGCAAGAACAGCTGTTCTTGCACAAAAACTTGCCGGGTATCTACACTGCACGCGTATTCTTGCGCAAGTAAATTTACAGTCTAGCGTCGGAAAACAGGGCTTCTTCCACAAGAGTTATTCCTCTCCCCACAAGGAATAAGCCCTCCTGCGCAAGAGGGCAGTGTAGACAGGCAACATGAATTTCTTGTGCAAGAAACCCCTATGGCTAAAATGGCCATCAGAGCTTTCTTGCGCAAGAGAGCGTCCACACTGCCATAGACGCTCTTGTGCAAAAGCACATGCCAGTGTAGATGTGCTCTTGTGGAAGACTTTTTGTGCAAGAACTCTTCCGCAAAACAGTTCTTGCGCAAGAAGCTGCCAGTGTAGACGTAGCTGTGGTGTTTCATCAGCTCCCTTTCCTTTCTTGAATGTATCTTTCAGTAGCAAGTACTGTAGAAGTTTTAGAAAAAAACTCTCCCCCTTTCCATCTCTTTTACGCAAATACCCAAATGAGGGAGCCAGTGTTGTAGGGCAGGAAATGATCCAAAATGAAGGACAAAGCATTTTTAGCGCAAACCAAAAATGCAAGAAATGTAAAGTCTTTGCCACCTATTTATATAGAAACATTTCCAGGGTTTATCATTTCCGTGTTTCAGTAACTTACAATTATAAAAGTGAAATAGCACTCCACTACTTTATTGGGAATGTTTTGTAACAAAGGACAGGTTAGAGGTATGTTTCTCTTCTGTTTTAAAGATATCCTGCAATGAGGTATGTTCAAAAAATACTAGATCCACATCACTTCTGCCACTGACCTCTGAAAACGGAGGCTTTTTTCCCCTCTGTATTTACCCTAGTTACAAGCACACCATATGCCACAAATTACTAGGACAGAACTATTGCACTGGCACTCAATGGTCTGTAATAAGGCAGCAATGGCAGAAAATTGTCTTACCGTCGAGTGGGATGTGTAGAAGCCTTCAAACACATCTATATTCTCATAGCCCATTGAGTCTGCTCTTTCTGGTCAATTGTAGTTTCTGCTTCTTCTTGCTTTTTGCATTGCTGGCTGCTGCAAACTGTAAATTTACAGAAATGGGTGTGTTATGCCAAGGTGCTTATCCATATCTCATTCTGCAAGGCATTCAATTTAAATGAATATGGCGCTGTGCCATGCTGCTCCTATTCCTCTTGAAGTGCTTTCAGTGACCTACAAGCAGCTATGTTTCAGTAGCTCACTGATTTTTTGGAAGTTAAGTAGGGAGATGGAAGAATACAAAAGGGATTCCTTTCTTTAAGGTCTTTACAGAACCTCATGTTCAATCGATGAATGCCATATTTAAAAATTTAGCTTTGCCTCACTTGAATTCATAATTAGAAACTGAATTGTTTTAGTTCTCTGTGAACATCCATGTTAAAGGTTTATCTGGATAGAAAGGAACGAATTATTTTTAAATTAAACATATTCAATTTAACTGTCCATGTACCTCCAAAATCCGGGACTCTCTGGTCTGGCAACATCCGGACCACAAATGCTCCTGGAGCAGAGAGCCTGGGAGTCTAAGGTCAGGAGGGCCTGCCAGGCAGGACAGCAAAGTCAGTAGCCCAGCTGGGGGCAGACAGAACCGGGGCCAGAGCCCTCCTGCAGCCCCAGGAACATGGGGCCATAGCCCCGGGGCTTCCCCGGGCTGTGCAGGGCCAGACTGGGGCTACGCGAGGATGGGGACACAGCCTGCAGTTTCCCATGGCTGTGCAGGGCCAGGGCTGGAGCCCCGCGGCAGGAACCAGAGCCTGTGCTGGCCAAGGAGGCAGCAGTAGCTGGGCAAGCAGCCCAGCCAGGTTGGGGAAGGGGTAGGGCGAAGCAGATTTGCCCACTAGGGGAGCCTGCTAGTAGCGGGTGACAGGCTTGGGGACTGGCAGCAGGAGAGCTCCCCTGATCTGGAAAATTCTCTTGTCCGGGACTGGTCAGGTTGCAGTGATGATGGACCAGAGCGGTCCAATCTCTACAGCAATTATTTTTAAACTGGAAGTTGGTAGGATAGAGGCAGATTCTAGAATCCCACAGAGAAAAAAATAGAAATAGTCCACCGATTCACCCGGGTAGTTAACCAAGTGAGATTTGTCTCAAACTCGGGGAATATGAACAGGTTGAGAGTCTCTAAGGCAGGTGGAGTGCTCATGGGATAGTGCAATGGGAACCGGTAGGGAGAAACTCTAGAAATGGCCATGCTCAGAAGAATGGTCAGGCTGACATTTCTGTTTGTTATTCAAGACAAAGAAATAAAAGAAAACCACAGGAAAGTGTTACATTTGGACAATATTCAGTGCATGTACCATGTTAGGAACAGGTTGGGGACAAGAAGGTGGTAGAAATGAAGGAAATCCATACTAGGGATGTTAAATATCGGTTAACTAATCAAATAGATTAACCTCATTAATTCTTATCAGTTACTCAGCTATTCTATAGTCCCCAGTGGGTGGGGCTGGCACCCACTCCTGAGGAGCTTCTGAACACTCCACTCTGCTGCCTCTGTATCAGAGGCAGCAGTGTGGGGTGCCAGGTGGGAACTGGTCTGCAAGGGGAACCAGTTTAAAAACCAGCTCCCCTCATGGACTGGCTGCTTGTTGCCCTGCACTGTTGCCTCTGATACAGAGGCAGCAGCGTGGGGTGGCAGTAGCCCCTGTCCAGGGGGGTCTGAGCTCCCAGACCTGGCGTAAGCCAGAACTGAGCCAGGGGGACTTGCCTCAGAACTGCCTGCCCACCTACCTCCTTATACACTTTAAATGCAGAGCCACAGCGGGAGTAGGTTCCAGGCCCAGCACAAGCCAGGACTGAGCCATGCTACTGGCCAGCCTGTTAAAAAAATGTATTTCCAGGCAAGGCCAGCCCGAGCCATTTGTGCACCCCGGGCGCCCGGCGCTGCCCCCGGGAGTGCAACGTATGCGCAGCTCCGCCCCTGGGCACGCAGCACCCTCCACCCCCAGGCGCCCAGCGCATGCATGGCCCCGCCCTGGGTGCTCAGCGCATGCGTGGCCCTGCCCCCGAGCACGCGGCGCATGCGTCGCCCCGACCCCGGGTGCCCAGTGCATGCGTGGCACCACGCTGGGAGCACAGAGCATGCGTAGCACCACCCCGGGTGCGCAAAGCATGCGTGGTGCCGCCCCCCCCCAGCCTGGCAGCCCTGTGCGGCACCCCCCCTACAATGGGGCGCCCCAGCCGGTAGCCAGGTTGGCCCATACCTTGGGCCGGCTCTGCTTCCAGTGGGCGGGGGAAAATGCGTGTAGTATATAGCTTTAACCTATAAGCTTTTGCTTATCGGTTAATCAGTTAGTTAATCAACTACGCTATTACATCCCTAATCTGTACCAGAGCTTGTTCTGTACAACAGTTATGGGAACCACAGTGAGGTTCCCCCACTAAATGAAGAAATCTACTGCTGGCTGGGGATAACAAAAGAAACCTACTAATCTACACCAAGGCCACTACTTTACCACATACGAAAGTTAACATTTCAAAATTAACATTATCTGTTGTGTTCCCCATTACTACAGGACACTGGGGGTGCATTTACACTGCAGGGCTTAACTCAAAATAAGCTATGCAAATTGACCTATGTCAATTTGCATAGCTTATTTAGAAAAAGCTTATTTCAAAATAGGAGTGTCTACACAGCACTTATTTCGAAATAGAGCACTCTTCCTCTGGTTTCCCTTATTCCTCATACAATGAGGGTTACCGGAGTTAGAGTAAGCAGTCCTCCAGCTTGACAGTATTTTGACACTATTTTGAAATAACTGCCTGCTGTGTAGATGCAGACTAAGTTATTTCGGAATAGCGCTAGTTATTTCGGAATAGTATTGCAGTGTAGATGTACCCTGGATGAATGTGCTCAATTGTGTCACAGTGGGGAAACTGGTGGCTTAGCTTGCAATGGAGAACAAAGAGAGGAATGGAGGAGGCGTGAGGATGCTGAAGAATTTGTGAAAAGCCATCTGGAATTGTATGTTTTCTTGATGGCTCAGTAAGATTAATTACTCTGATAAGGAACAGACTCTGTTCAAATACCGAGATGAACCAAGAGGGAAATAACATATGAGATCTCTGGAATCTGCCCTTATAAACAAAATATTGTATTGTGTGCCTACCATGTTTTACCACTATGTGATCATGGGCATTAAGAATATCTATAGCTCATATAATATAAAGATCAGAAGTGTCATGGGGAGAAGTAGCAAAATATTTTTAGTCTCATGGAATGGCTGCCTAGCAGAACATACACTGAGCTAATTGCTCTACCAGCTGAAACTAAAGAAAGAAAATATTTGAGCAAAACAATACACGCAGGTGTAAATCTGGAGTGGCATCCCTACTGGTTTCAGTGAAGTTCAGTGTCAGATGGGACAGAGATTGGAATCAGGCTACAGAGCTGTTCATGCTTTAAAAATGGATCCCCAAAGCTCCTAACTCCACTTACATGTACATTACTGCTAATTAGAGTCCTCACCTGGGAAAATGAGGGAGACTTTTTTTTTATAATGGCAGGCTTCATTACTTACATTCTATAGCTACTGAATCTTATACCTATACACTTGAAAAACATAATATAGACCTTTGTTTTAACAGCTTAATCCCATTCACATTGATCACACCTTCGATGCCTTTGAATCTAAATTTTAATGGCTGAGCAAAATCCCTCTATGTATTCTTAGTGACTTTCTCATATTTCAAAGCAAAGGCCATGGGCAATATCCACAATTTGGTGTAAAATAATGCAGCTCTTCTGACTGGGGTGGCCCTACACCAATTTATACAATGGAGGATTTGGCCCAGAGGATTTAAGAAGACATAGCTATAGAATGAATTAGCTTGATTATGGAGGGACCACAAACTAACTGGCTATTTTAAAACTGTAGTAAATGTAAACATCTGTATGTGTTGTATACAGACACTGCATGAAGCTTGTAAAACTGATCACCCTTATTGTGCAGCCTTCCCTGGTTAGACCATCACAGTGTATTGTAATATTCCATTGCAGAAATCAAAGGATCTGTTGGGCACTGTAAGTAACAATTCCAGCACATGCATTGCTAGAACTGAACTACCTCTTGAGTCACTGCCCCCGCACTCCCAAAACCAAGCCAACAACAATCTATTAACAAAATCAAGGCAACGCTAAGATAAAGATACAGCACCCCTTACTGATGGTTTATAACTGTCTGCTTTGTTCAAGTAGATGCCTTATAAAAGGGCACTTCCTGGTCTGCTCTACTAACACCTCAATAGCCAAAAAGTAGGGATGTTAAATTTAGATTTGTTAACTAATCGAATAGTCAATGGGATTTCCATCGACTATTTGACTAGTCTATAAAGGCGCCTCTGCCTTTGAATTGTAGCAAGAGCCTTACCAGGCTCTTGCTACAGTTCAAAAGCGGAAGACCGGCAGGGAGCTTGGGGCTTCCTTTTGATTCCCCAGTGGGGATCTTGTACATTTCACAAGGAAACCCTGCAGGGAGTGAGGAACCAATGGGAGACCCCCCCACTGGCCCTGAGCTCCCTGTGGCACCTGAGCCTTTGAAATGTACAAGAGCCCTGGCGGAATCTCGTGTACATTTCAAAAGCAGAACTGCAGCAGAAGCAGCGCAAGTAGAGACTGTTTCAGTCCCTGCTCGTGCCATTTCCCACTATGCCTCTACCTCCCCTGCCCCCCGGGAAGACAGTGCTGGGGGGAATCAGCTTTTAAGCTGGCTCCCCCCCCCCCAGCACCTGCTCCTGCTCTCCCTCCCTTGCTGTCTCTCTGTGACAGAGGCAGCAAGGGGGGGAAGCGACTAGTCACATTAGTAGTCGACTATCCAATAAGCTTCGGCTTATCAGCTAGTCGATTAGTCAACTAGTCGCTTACATCTCTACCAGAAAGTACCAAAGGTAGAACACACGGGGGTTTTAAAAACCAGCTGCTATTCTGAATGCTGCATACCGACAGCAGCAGCAGTGTGGTATGCCCTGGGATCCAGTGGCAGCAGCTGCCAGCCTGTTTTAATGTGGAGAGGAATGGATTTCTCTAATGAGCATATGACTCTATGCAAGTCACAAGACGGGAGCTGCACAAACTTATTACATTATACCAGAGCTGTCAGTTTTGAGCTATTGCTCAGCACTGTGCAAAAGGGTAAGTGTCCTGGGTGGTTTCAAAATAGCAAATACCCACCTCAGCATAAGGCTCCCTGTTATAATACTCCTCTTGCTTTGATTCACAGTAATGTCACTGAGCTACAGACTATGGCTGCATTAAATCCTGTCATAATTGCCCTTAGTACAAGAACACCTCTATATGACACTCAACATTGTGACTCTCACTGGTGGCATTACAGTGAGGATGGGGTAAACTAGCTTCCTTCAAACAATTTGATGGTTGCTTATTTCCAGTGTCCATTCCCTCTTCTTTCTCCTTCTCCTTGCTCTTTATTCTCGTTGTCTCTTCCACCTGCCACTGCCCAAAGCCTGGGCACCCCCACTCTCTCCCTTGCTTGACTCCACCAGAACTACGCCATTCCATTCTAGTCTCCACCTTCCTCCTTGCCTGCTGTGCATGGAAACTCCCATGAGGCTTAGGCTTTCACCTTTGAAAATGGGATTTAGGAGGCTTTTGGAAATCCTAAATTCTCTTTTTCTCTCTCTACCTCTTTCTCCAGGTTTTATTTTTTTTCGTTCCTTTCCTCCACAACTACATTGGGACACATTCTCTTCTCCCATCTCAATACTGTTGTACCATACTGAGCATTCCTTGAGGAGGAAATAGTGAACTGTCATCTCAGAGTCTTCACTTGAATGAGAGAGTTGAGAAGTTCATAGAATATTTGGAGGGATTAATCATAGAACTGGAAGGGACCTCGAGAGGTCATCGAGTCCAGTCCCATGCCCTCACAGCAGGACCAAGCACTGTCTAGATCATACCTGACAGGTATCTGTCTAACCTTCTCTTAAGTATCTCCTGTGATGGAGATTCCTCAACCCTCTAGGCAATTTATTCCAGTGTTTAACCACCCTGACAATTAGGAAGTTTTTCTTAATATCCAATCTAACCTTCCCCTGCTACAATTTAAGCCCGTTGCTTCTTGTTCTATCCTTAGAGGCCAAGGAGAACAATTTTTCTCCCTCCTCCTTGTAACACTTTTTTAGATACTTGAAAACCACTATCATGTCCCCTCTCAGTCTTCTCTTTTCTAAACTAAACAAGCCCATTTCCCCCCCAGCTCATGTTTTCTAGACCTTTAATCATTTTTGTTGCTCTTCTCTGAACCGTCTCCATTTTCTCCACATCTTTCCTGAAATGTGGTGCCCAGAACTGGACAATATACTCCAACTGAGGCTTAACCAGTGCAGAGTAGAGCAGAAGAATCACTTCTTGTGTCTTGCTCACAGTACTCCTGTTAATGCATCCCAGAATCATATATTCTGGTCTCTCCTGTGTTGCCAGTGTCAGTGCTGCTTGATGGCCTACATTTTTAAGAGCAATGAACAATCACAAATCCTACTTCAGACATGAATGGGAGATGTAAGCAATTAGCACTTTTTGGAAAGAAGGCTAACAGAAGACCCTCTGGGAAAGCTCAATACTGGCTATGTTGCAGCTACTGGACTCATTGAGACACAAAAGAACAAATTATAGAGATCATTTTAGAAACATGCTTTTTAGATTAAATTGTTATGTTTTGATATCAAATCTAAAAGTTACCCTATTTCACAGCTGTAACTGTTGATCTCCCACCCATTTCCCCTTTGTCTGTGACTTTCTCCCTTTGTTACATTTTGTGTCTAAGCTGAATCCAGTAAACCCTAGAGAGCAGTGACCATATTATCTGTCTGTGCATTGCACCTATTATACGTCAAAGGCTAGGTAAATATAAGTAAAAATGGCAGTCCTATGATATCTTCTGTTGAAAGAAATATTTCAGGTCTACAGGTTGACTACTAGTGAGCCTTACTAGCCTTCTGTACATGACAATAATAGTAATAATAATACTTGGTTCCTCTACAGATCTTTCCATCTAGAAATCTTAAAGGTTTTACAAAGGAAAGACAGTATCACTATTCCCATTTTAAAATAGGGAACTGAGGCACAACAAGAGTAAAATGAGTTGTCCCAGGTCATCTAGCAGATCAATGGCAGAGATAAAAACAGAATCCATGTTTTCCAGGACTTCCAATCTGATGCTTGATCTACTGGGCCTCTCTATACGGAAAAAAGTTTCTCAAAAAATATCACCTGCTACCAATAAGTATCTAACTTACACTTTAATTTGGCTAATTACTTCAGTCACTTGTAGGAACTACTGGAGAGTGTTGTGATGTCTGTTAGAGGGGTAGGCAAAGCTAATCACATGCCAGATTCCTTAATGTGCTCAGTCAGTGACTCTTGATGGTATCTCGGCACTTATTTCTGCCTTTACATTCATGGAGAGCATTTAAAGAGGCCTCTGTTTTCTGTGTCTCCACAAACACCTCACTAATGTGACTAAGCTCATAGAAACCTGATCCTGAACAGCAGGATAAGGATATCCCCACTGTATGAATGGAAGGTTTTAATGAAACAGTGTCAACTGAAGACTAAACAAAATGGTTAAAAAGGCTACCGAATAAGTGATCTGGCTATTCCTCTTGAGTTCTCCTTAGAAGCAGGAGCTCCAGTGGTCACAGATGCTAACATCAAACTGTGCTTCTGTATCATAACCTCCTGCTGCATTCCCCCCTTGTGGCATCATGTTGTCTGTCTCTTCCTTCAGATCATACATCTGAAAAGAGGTCCCCACAGCAACTTTAGCTGGCAAAACTTCTGAGGCATTGCAGCACTCTGTGAATGAAATTCTGCTTTCTGGAACACAGGAAAACTCTTCCTCCCCAAAATCAGCAATCCAGGACCTCTCCATAATGCTCAAGAGAGCAGGAAAAAAGGGCCAATAACTGTGTTGGCTCGTATACCACATATCTAAGGGAAAGCTCTCAATACTCTGAATGGTCATGACCAGAACTTCAGTTAGCATATCTACTGTGGTCAGCAACAAGCACAATCCAACAGCAGCAGCAGAAACACCTTTTCCAGTCAGAGCACAGTCTAAGGGATCCCAGAGTGCACTGCCTCAATCTACTATGAGGAACCTTGCCCTGGCTGACAGTGGGACAAGCCTGGCAGCTCCTCACCCACCACCACCTTTACTGCCTCACCCACACACAGCATGATCTTTTTACTTTTATTGAAGAGGTGGATTGGCAGCACTGCAAACAATTGATCACATTTCAGTCTCAAACTCACAGTGCTCATTGCCGGGGATAAGCTCAAGGAAATCAGCCATGGCATATGGGTGTCCTAGTGCACAAACTATTTTCTTTATTGTATAGTGCAAGCTGAATCCAAGAGAAGAATAAGGCCCTGTACAGAAGTGTCTAAAATAGCCACCTAGAGCAGATACCCCTTTTAGTTCTGGATAAAACAGGAGCCTTAACCATGTACCTCTTTTGTTGGTTTGAGTCGGAAATTTATTTTTTCTACCCTATCTACCGCTGTGGACATTAAATGCCTTGAGACAAATCCTCAAAGCTACACCAGTGCAGTTACATTAACTTCACTAGGGTTGCACTAGAGTAATTCAGCATATATCTTACTAGAGTTTTTGATCTGATTGTAACTTGAGCAAACTGACTGCAATTAACTCAAGTTCACTAATAAGACAGTAAACTCTTATATAGCCAGATCACAAATGCTTATTCCAGGACACATATTTTATTTTCAGCTGTGATTCAACGTGGCTTAAGTCTGAGGAGGTATGTCTACTCCAGAGATTTTAAACTCAAGATAACTGGTTGGCAATTAACTCTAGTAACCTAACACATTTGTATATGCCCATCTGGACACTCCACAAACACTTGTGCTTTGGAACAAGCAACTTAAAGAACTGTAGTGCACACAAACCTAGGAACCATTATCAGGAACACACCTTTTTGAGAATCTATGCTAGAATTTACAGCCGCATAAAAGTGAGTTACCTGGCAACTGATTAGCTTAAGTTGTGGCAGCACCAAAAACTCTAGCATAAGCAAGTTCTGAGAGGAGAATTTGTTTATTTGCATGGGGCTAGATTCCTTCCTAAATTATGCTGGCTTGGTGTAACCTAGAGTCCCAGCAGAATGTTCACATGGAGGCAAGATTGCAATGCATATGTCTAACAACCTCTCTTCTTCAAGGGGACCCTCATCACCACCGAAATCGCAAATTTGGGCAACTATGGAGAGAGAAGGGGCAAGGCTAGGGCATCACAGATGCAAACTGATCTCAGCACAGATGCCAGGAACCATCCACTGTTGATGCTTCAATGTAAAACTACCTCTTCAACTGTGTGACACCCCCCCCCCCTTCTCTTTCAAGTGTCACCTAGTTGAGTATGTGTACCTGCAGTCTTTCTGTTTGTGGTGTCCCTTGTTACTGGTTTCTCAGGTGGGTTTTCAGTGACCCAGCCCTCTGGCCAAGTCACATACACAGTCTGTATGTGAAACAGAACAGACCCCTTTTGGGATATATAGTCCAAAAGGGACCTCTCTCAGTACTCCTCTGATAGTATCTGTTTAGACCTCCTCAGGCTCAGTCTTTCAGTAGTCCCATTGGTAAGGGGGGCGTACACCTAGGATTTCCTCCCTGGAGACACTGTTTTCCTGCAGTCCTCCCTGAGCTCACTCCTTACATGATCCCAGCTGCCATCCAGGAGCTCCGTCTTACACCTGTAGTCCCTGCCAGCAACTGATCTGTCCATGATCCTGCTGCTCCTTCAGTCATTCAGAAACAAAGTTCTCACTCCTCTAGCTCCAGGCAGCAACTGCCCATCACTACCTCTGTAGCTTCTTTTACATGATCCTCCTCAGCCCTGACTGACTACTCACTGCAGCCGCTCTCATTTGCTGCTTCCCCAGATTTCCTCAAGGAAGCTGCCACATCAAGCAACCTCTGGGACTCCTCCATTGCTCCTTTCTGGGACAGGGTCTGATAGGACCATAGGGCCTCCAACAGGAGGTATCTGGACCTAATACACCCTGTCACAGCCTCCCTGGGAAAACCTCCAGGGGAAAGTAGCAATGCAGATGCTATACCAGAGTCATTTAGTATTACTTTCTCCCTGTGTCCAGGGCAGAAGGGATGAGGCAATCCAGTGTTTTCAAACTCTGCAAAACATTGGGTGTCAAAATGTCTCCACAAATAAATCTTCAGTGTAAGTATTTCACTGCTGTTTTTGTATAATATTTGCATGTCAATTTTTACTTGTATATTAGATAACCGTAAGATCTTTAACTTTATTTATTAACCTATTCAAAGCATATTAGTATTTTTCATCAAGCAGTTATCATGGTTTATAGTTCCTGTTCTATTACTTTTTAAAAGAAGAGTAAAAGTTCAACCTATTCCATCTGGAACGAATATGGAGAAGATCAATTTATAAATTGCAGACTAAATTCCATACTTCTGAACGAGACTATAGGTATTTTCCCAGTTTTTCAATATTGAAAAATAGCAAATAGCTTTCTAAGGAATTTTTAGCACTCCAAACTGCAAGTATAGTACAAAATTCCTGAAAATTAGAACAGCTAACATTAAGCTTACAATAATTAGCTTATTTCCAGAGCACCAAAAATAACATTATAATAGGAAGCTATAGCACTAAATAGCTTTACAAACAAAGCAGATCAGAATATGCCACTAGGGGAAGACAGCAGAGTAGGACACATTCTCAATGTTTGCATGCCTAGTTTTAATTCTGACTGTTCAGTGTTAAAGTCCAGCAAACACAACCCTTTCAGATCCAGGAAGCATATAGTATTGCGGTTCTTGTATAAAGTTGTTAAATTTAACTGCTGCTAGCTAAATGTTCAGCAAATGGAAAACAGTCAGAACTTTTTTGGTCTGTGCAATAGCATTTGGTTCCTAGAATTAACACTACAGAGGAATTTTAGTGGGTTTGATTTGGTTGGAGGAGGAGGGGTAGTTCAGTCTTTTGAACATTCCTGCTTCCTCTGGTCTTTTGGATTAAAAAAAATCATCAGCAACTGAAAGATGACAGCCTCATTCATCAAAAACACATTCTCACTGCTGATTTACTTCCTGGGAGAGCTATAGGATTTAAAGAGACTGATCCTACTTAGTTTAGGCATTGGCTTCTCTTTCACAGCAGCTTCTCTGGACATGCTACTATAGCCATATAGGCTGCATGCCTTGAATGCTCTCTGTACTTGCAAAAGGAGGGTCTTCTCAGTTTGATTACAGATTCTGTAGTTTTGCTGCACAGCCATTTATTCATAGTACAGTCTAGTTCCCTTTCATTTTTTGTGGTGCAGTCAGTTTAATCCTTTGTAGCTTTAATTCTTTTCAACAGTGGCTTTAATTATCTTTGATATAAACTTTCAGGACATTATTAAAATATTTTCTGTGGACAGTGATTTATTACAGATTGAGAGGAAATCAACAAAATCTATTTCTATAGCAGCAATTGGCTAAGATGTGCCTACCACAGGATTACAATGGGCTTTTTAACAGTTTACAATTCAAGATCAATTTTTAACAGGCTGCTGCTTTTCTGTCACTGTTTGACTTTAAATACAATATACAAGCCATAGACTCCAGATTTATTAGGATATTGAGCTACAGTCTTGAACATTTGGCTTAATATTGCCAACATGCATTTCAGAACATGTATCTATGACTGGTCTTGACAAGCATTTTACAGGTTTTATATAAAAAAGCCTGCTTTGTAAAAAGGACCTGATGCTTTTCATGCAAAGATAGATATTAATATCACCCTTCCTCTCCCTCTCCATCCTTTCATAAAGACAGGAATTTATGTAGATACTCTTTTCAATGCATGCCTGTCTGTGCAACTACTTGCTAATATATCATTTAATACTCTCAAGATTTAAAACTGCATTTAAAATAGAATAGAATGATCTTGAATTGCCAACTAAAATTGGTAGACATATTGGGACACTTATCACCATACATCACATTTAATTTAGAATGTAAAAAAAATCTAAAGAAATTAAAATACAGAATTTAAGAGAGGAGCCCTTCCTCTGATTTACTCTATGCTTGTGCACCAGAAAATCCTGCTGCATCCATTCCCAGCAGCTAATTTACTAGAATAAAGAGGCATCATTATTGCTTACCTCAGTAGAAGTGCTGAAGCTCCCCCAGACTGCTGTGGAGAAAGCACAGCCTCATTTGCACAAACACACACAAACTGATGTTCCTTCTGATCTGTCGGCAACCAAGAAGGCCAATAGCACATGTTGCCTAGCATCGGTCACATGACAGCACCAGCCAATCCTCTAAATGTTCTTTGCAGTGCCTACTTCTGCTTTCCAAATCCCAAGGGATGTTTTATATAGCTCCCAGCTTGTTCAGGTCAGACACAATAGGGAGAAGGAGAAGTCTCACCCCACTCATTTGTTTGGACTAGCTTCACAAGAAATAGACACTTGGCACAATTGAGTGACCACAGCAAGGTCACTGGAGTCACGCTGGTAAAGAATCCCTGGCTGCGAGAATGTACAAAGAGTCCAAGCAAGAGCCAGAGTCTTTTCAGTGGGACACAGAGCAAAGCGAAGTGGCTGTTCGTGAAGCACAGCCACTGAATATAAATGAGGACATACTGTAGCAATAACGGGAACAGGTTATTACAGCAATTACAGGCAGGATTTACGAGAGCTGTATTGGATTAACAATATAATTGTACTGAAATGGGAAGTCCTGTGTTTAGAGGGCCAGTTTAAAATGTTAAAAACATAATTAAAGTAGGTGCTATAAATAAACCATATTAAAATAAGGTAACATTCTCCTCTATTACTAATTTGGTTCCTGTAGAGGCTTTCTGTGGCTTCAATTGTGTCAACATCTTGTGGGTCTTATTTATTGCAGTAGCTATTGATCTTCCACTGTAGCTCTGGTAAATCTTGAACAAGGGCAGGAAGAGATCATCAAAAGAAAGCTGTCACAGCTCTATCATTCCTAATTGAGAATAATAATATTTAGCTCTTTTAGAGTAGTTCTTAGTCAAGACTCTCAAAGCACTGTACAAGTGAATGGGTCACCATCCCCATTTTACAGGTGAGGAAACATTTTCAGAGAGGCTGATGTGACTTATCTAAGGTAAGTAGAACAGGTGAATGGTAGCAGCAGGAATACAGCCCAGGTCTCAGGACTCTTGATTCATTAGTCCATCCTGTGCCATGCAGCTTGCTGATAATTCTTTTCTGCCCCTTTCCCCCCATCATTCTCATGAATATATTTATCTCACACATTTTTCCATGTTTCAGTGATGTAGGGCACAATGCTGCCTTTTCTGTCACCTAAAACTGCCATTGACTTTCCATTGCAATACAGTTCTTTGAACCAAATGCAGCTGTTTTATGTCACTCTTCCAATTTCTGTCACATTAGCCTGTTCATTTTTTACTTCACTGGGAGTAAGAAGTGTGTAAGAAACCCAGGATCACACTTCAAAAGTAGCACAATAAGCCTCAAAACACATTTGAAAGTTCATAGCAATAAGTCAATGAGTTTGAAGCTCTAATTATCGGGTCACGCAGGCCTGATCTACAATGGGACTTTAAATTGACCTTAGTCTCATAAGATCAATTTTCTAAACAATAAGCCCACAGTACCACACCCCTTCTGTCGACTTTAAGGGCTGTAAAAGACTATTTCCATGCTTATTTTCATGAGGAGTAACCCTACATTTGACCCTGCATGGTCAAGTATATGGCAGTGCAGATGCAGCACTGTGAAAGATGACATTCTTGGCCTCTGGGAGGTGTCCTACAGTGCCCTACTGTGACTGCTCTGTCCATGACTTTCAAGTCTACTGCTCTCCAGGTGAACAGGAAAAACCCCAGGAAAATTTGAATTTTATTACCTGTATGGACAGCATGATGAGCAGACCTCAGAGCAGGCGGCACACCTGAGCAGCATGTCTGACTATGACTTCCATCCGTTCCCAGGCTTGCAGACAAGCACCAACATAGAGCATGCAAGAGAGAGGAATCTGTTCTCACAGAACTATGAACCAGCAAAAGAAAAGCTGATATCTATGCCAAGATTGCAAAGAGCATGGAGGAGAGAATATCCTCCAGGGATGCCCAGCAGTGCCATGTGAAAATAAAAAAGCTGAGGCAGTTGTATCAGAAGACAAAGACGGGAAAAGGATTATGTGGATAATCGCTGCAAACATGCTGCTTTTATGAGCAGCTGCATGAGATCCTAGGGGGAGACCCAACCAGCTTCCCTAGCCAGTCCATGGCACTCCCCAAGACACTCCTCAGGCAGCCTTGGGCAGCAGCATGAGGAACAGCATGCATGAGGAGAGGAGGAGGAGGAGAAGAAGAATGGTCAGCAGGCGAGTAGGGCAGCCGATGTCATTGAGAGTCAAGAACTTTTTATAACTTTGGACAATCAACCTCCTCCCAGGATGTCTCACAGTCAGGCACCAATCCCAGGGAGGGCACTTCCGGTGAGTTCACATTTTTTATCTTGCTACAAGTGAATTAAAGCAATTGAGTATGATCTCTGGTGGCCACTGTGCCTACACGGCAAGGGATCCCCAGAATAGCTTGTTAACGTGTCTGAAGACAGAGTAGGAATCCTCCCTGCACATTTCCATAAAGCTCTCTTAGAGGAACATTTTCATCCTTCTCACAAGGTTTCTGGGGAGGCCTGCCTTAGTCCATTCTCCATGGTAGGGCACCTTCCCATGCCAAGACAGCAGTAAGTGGTCTGGCGTCATTGCAGCATAAGGTCCAGGTTTCTGGTCACATTCACTCAGCATCCTCACCCTATCACTCTGTGTGATTCGGAGAAGACTGATATCTCACATGGCAACCTGGATGAATATGGGGAAGTATTAGCTGCTGCCTCTGCAGTAAACCTCTGTCTGCTCATCCCCAATAAAGCATGGCGTGAGTCCTTGCCACGCCTGGACCCCCTTCCCCCAGTCCTGCGGGAAAGAAAAGTTGCACTCTCCCAGCAAACTGGGGGTGGGTGGGTGCGAAACACATGGGCACTGTGTGAGCCCCTGCCCTGTCCTGCTGCCATGCCAAGACCCCCTCCCTCCTACCTTGTGCCCTGGCCTGTCCTTTACTATGCCTGCCTGCCACCAAACCAAATCCAGTTGTTCCCCTAAGAACTCTGAGGTGTACCAGCTGCATAGTAGTCACTTACAAGCAAAACTGTGGCCTTGTACATAGCACATCCCTATTGTCTTTAGACAGGCCTTCCTTTAATTCTAACAGATTAGGGTTTACGCTCTACACTGTGTCTCCTGTAAAGTTTGTCCTTTACATTTTGTTGCAGAGGAAACGGCAGTGAGCCTCCTGCATAATCTCTGGCCCTGCCAGCTCTCTCAAACATGGGGAAGGAAGAAAACAAGTGATGACATGTACCCAGAACCACCTGCTGCAGTTTTGGTCCCAATGTGCATTGGGAGCATAACCCAGAATGGAAAGGGGCACAGGCACTGGGGGATAACTACACACAGTGCATCTCTCTGAAAGTTGACAATAGCCACCCTACTTGGGGACACGCTATTTCAAACTACATTGAATTCTTGTACAGAGTGGGGACATGCGCCTGCAACTTTACAAAATCGGGTGTTAAAAAAATCAACCTTAATAAATTCAACCTTATTTCATAGTGTAGAGGTGGCCTTAGTGTTTGCAGACTTTGCAGTATTCCATCTAGCCTCAGAATCAGTTGATGAGGATAAAATATCACCAGCACTGAAACGATGGATTATTCAGACTATGAGACATCCCTTGGCTCATGGAAGGGCATCAACTGCTGCGCCACTGTTTATAATCCACTGTATTCTTCTGCAAAACATTGTCCTGCTCTTGCATTATATGAATACCAAAATGGACTGCTCAGTCCATATCACATAACTGTGTAGTGGTCTACAGCTACACAGTGCCATAAACCACAAAATGATTAGTCTAATTAAACGAACAGTTACAATGAACCCAGAGCTGGGGTAACACGGATTGTTAAACTCCACATCTCCTACATGATGAAGACATGGACATAAGGACAAATTTTCTCATCAGATTCCACAACTGTCACATCAGTTTCTGGCTGCATCTGCTTATACACACAAAACCTACATAATCTTAGCATCTATAACAAGCTGTGGAATAGCAGCAGTAGGCTTTGGGCTGGCTGGGCGTGGTCCTTACATACATAGGTGCCAATGACCAGTGAATTCATGTAGATGCCCCATTAGCTTCTTCTGACTCTAGGTTTGGCAAAAGGAACCCAAAAAGGAGGACCAGGGCCCAATAATTCTGGGGAAGGAAGTGCACCCACATAGCACAAGCTGCACCATGCCACTCCTTGTGTAATAGAACTGCATCATTTCTACCACAGCCAGTGACCTCTCCAGACACAGAAGAATACAGGGCAAAAGAGCCTCTGTGGGCCGGATTTATCCTTCCAAGAGGGTTGATCTGGCCCACAGAGGCCCTGCCGCTCCCCTGCCCCCGGACCAATCAGGGCCTAGGGACTGGGGAGTATGCAGCACTTAGAGTCAACCCTAGTAGTTGACTCTAAGTCCCGTGCACCCAAGGGCAGGGAGTGAGAAAATTTGCACTCTGACCTTCCTCTCCCCCTCCCCCTCCCCCTCCCCCAAGACCAGTCAGGGCTTGGGGGCAGAGGGAGTGTACAAAGTCTCCTCCTGCCCTGCTCCTGTACTGCAGGGAACGCGCGGCACTTAGAAGTGCCACATGCTTCTTGCAGGTTGGGGCAGAGTGGGAGGAGACTAAGTGTGCTCTCCCCACCCCCAGGCCAATCAGGGTTTAGGGGCAGGGGGAGAGCGTGAAGTCTCCTCCCACACTGCAAGAGGCTCAGCGCTTAAAGTCAACTGCCAGCTGTTGCTCATCTGGTGGTTGACTCTAAGTGCAGTGCTCCCTTGCAGGGTGGAGACAGGGAGCAAGAGACTTCCCATGATCTTCCTCCCCAGGCCCTGCATGACTTGGGGGCAGCGGGGGGGTGGGGGGAGAAAGATGCAAAGTCTCCTTCCACCGCCAGGGACACGGGTACTTAGAGGAAACTGCCAGCTGTTCAGAACAGCTGGTGGTTCACTCTGCGGGGGACAAAGACTGCGCATTCCCACACCTCCAGACCAATTAGGGTCTGCGGGTGGGGAAGCATGGAAGTGTCCTGCCCCCGTTCCTTCTGCCTGAGGCCCTGTCCCTTCCGAGGCAAAAATTATTGCCCACCTCTGGTCTATTATGTGGAAATGTGAGTCTGCACATGCAAACTGGATATTTTAAGTGCACAATTAAAGAAGCCCACTGAAAAAGTGCCCATTAATGTCAAACTCTCCTTTGGAAGCAATAATTTCAGATAAGCAATCAATGTGATCAAATTCTGCCTCTGAGACAATTCAGCCCTCCATACACTTTTTAAAAATTTCCTCTTTAAGCACCTGGGTTATGCAGACTCAGCAGTTATTACACATCAGCTGGTAATTCGGTTGATAATGAATCCTGTTGGAGGTGAGTAACCAATTCATTTAGGATCTCTGCTGATATGTGAACCTGATGCAGAACCAATGTTGGCAACAGTGCCAGAAAAAAAATATCTGCATCTAAATTAAGAGAAAATATGATTGAAGAAAACTTTATCTTGCAAAGTAGTAAATGTTCAGATTAATCAACCTGATTATTATCCTCTAAATAAAAGTTGTTCTTGTTGATTGGCAAAAAGCTTTTTTTTTTTTGTACAAAGCAATTTGAAAGCTTCTGTAGAGTTGTTGATGAAAGGGTTACATAAGCACCCGCACATCTGAGTACACAATGTTTATTTGTGTCTCATTACAGTGGCTAATTCATAAAGGAAGCTAAATACGTACCCTAGCTATAAGTAATGAAAGTGTTTCTTTAGCTCAAGAAGGAGAGGTGGAGTGCTTTTAGAGATGAGTATTGTCAGTTCAATTCCTACTAAGAACCTAAATGGGCCAGAGGGAGAGACATTCCTCCTTTTCTTCCTCTGCAAAAAAAACACTGATCATTTCGGGTATGTCTAGACTGGTGGGTTTTTCCAGAAAAACTCTGCTGCGTCCAGGGAATGCGTTTGCTCTTCTACTTTATTTTGTGGAAGAGCACATGCACTCTTTTGGGGAGCCCTGTATACCTAAACGGGGCCAAATGGCGGAAAAGCCTCTTCCGGAAAAGCAATTGGAAAAAGCTACGCAAATTGCGGAATGCAGTTTGCGTAGCTTTTTCTGATAAAAGAATGTAGTCTAGACCTAGCCTTCCTCCTGAAGCACTTATATAGTACTAATCCTCCTCCTCCTACATGCTTCACTTACAACTCAAGACCTAACATCTTACTAAGCTCTTTAATGAATTATACTAAAATATGATGGCCCCATTCTCAAAATAAGACCTGAAAATGAACTAAGAACACCTTACTTACATACATGAAGAAATACCTTTAAAACATCTTTTTTAGCAAGAATGTCTTTTGCCTATAATACCTGCAGTTATAAATACTTCTTTAAGAAGCACTAACAATGAATTAGTATTATTATAGCCACTTTTTTAAAAAGACGGTCTTTTCCTATTTCCTATCTTTCACTATTTGTCTCCTATTTTTGCCATCTCAAATGTAATTGATCTATAATTCTTTACAGTGTCATGAAAAATGTTGTTAATGCTGCAGTCATAAAACACCAGGAAGCAAAGAAGGATCCCAAGGAGATGGGACATAAGTAACAATTACAGAGCGTGGGGATAAATGCACATACTACTGCTAAAGAAAAGAAAAGTAATTACAGTACAACAGAGTCAGGGCAGTGAGCCATATTCCACAGTGAGAGCAGTAGTGATACTTTGCTACTAACAGTCTACTCACAGGACTTCACTGGACATGGATTCTGGTGCATTACCTTCATAAGATCAAACCCAACAATTTATTTGTCATATCAAGCCCAAATTTTTTTTCTTATTTACCAGCATTTCAAAGTTAGATGTCTACCACTAAGCTCCTGCTTTTTGGACATAATGAGCATCCACACTCATCCCATAGACTACAGTGGAATCTGCCAAATATTCACCTTCTCTGAAAACTGACCATTTTTATTTAGATATCTCATTATAGGTTTAGGAGCCCTATAAATTTAAAAATCTCAATCTTTATAATTTTTTCTTATATAAGAGCTTCCTACCTAAACTCCCCAGAATAAATGGTGGGGAGGTAGAAGCAGCCAAAGTAGGTCAGATTTGTATCTCAAGAAGATCAGAACTTGGGTCTGGTTTGGGACCTCATCAGATCCAGGAGAAAGTTCATGAATGTGGTTTGGATGTGAACCAAAGTAGTGAAAATGCTCACAAGAGCAGCTGATTGTAGAAAGCAGGTCATTAAAATGAGCTGTAAATGTCACAGGAAAACCTAAAAAAAAGTTTTAGATTAAATGGCCAACTTCTGAGCACTTGTTCACACAATTTATGATGTCCACAGAGGAGACAAGAAGAAAGAGATTCAGTGCCCTCTAAGACTTCTGATAAACGAGAGCAAATCAGTGCTCATACCCACTCAGTCCATACCTGATGGTATAGATCACATTAGTGGATGTGCAGTTGTATTAGCCTCTGCTGTGGTGGCTTATATGGTTAGGTCCTGTGATGATGTCACTTGTATAGATATGTGGACAGAGTTGGCTCTGTAGTTTATTGAATGGGTGGGTTCCTGGGTGAGTATGATGGAGATGTGTTGCATGGCTGCTGAACTGACAGTTATGATACCAAAAGTATGGAAGTCAAGTATAACACAGTAAACAAATTTTGTTTCTGTACACACTGGTAACTATTTTGATTGAATACATTTGTTCTAGGTTTTTTACATTAAAAAAATCAGTTTAAACATGGGAAAAAATTCTCAGTGCCACTTAACTTTTCAACAAGCTATGCTGCCAGAATGGATAGAATTGTGCTTCATATTAAACTGACACAAGAAGCCAAATTAATTCCTAGTGTAATGCCACTGACATCAATTAAATTACATCGGAGGTGAATTATGCCCAAGCGTTAAAAACTTTGAAAAATGTAGAAATACATATAATTATGAATAGCAGCAGCGGAGCATCCACATTACAGCTATTTTGAAATAACTATTTCGGAATAGGCTTTATTCCTCATGGAATGAGGTTTACAGAAGTCAGAATAAGCCACCCGTTATTTCAAATATTGCATTGTTATTTCAAAAGAACGTCAGTTATTTTGAAATAACTGTGCTGTGTAGATGGGCCCTCAGAAACTCAGTATTTTCAGGCATTTATTTTTTAGGCATTTTTCAGGAATTGCAATTGCACACATAAAATTATGGAGCTGGGGTCAGGGAAGATGATGATTTAACTAAGGATATATATTAGCTACAAGTGTAGAGAGTGCTTCAAATATTTTCATACCCATTGCTAAATGTTCTTAGCAAAGTACTTAATCCTGCAACTGGGTTTTAATAAATGGATTCTGGTGTTATTGTGTCAGCATTATGATAAAAATCCACAAGAACTCCCCAGAGATCATTGTGATGAC
>CM057846.1:165026069-165038947 GCA_030068395.1 Apalone spinifera
CTCTCTCTCTCTCTCTCTCTCCAATACAAGTTGGGTTCAGCAACAGATATCTCCTCACACCTTGCCTTGAACATTTATTTGTATTCTGAACTGCTCATTTGGCTGACAGTCTGAAAAGTGAGACTGAAAACAATCTAGTGTTAGATATTATTTGTTGGAGGATATGTGGACATTTGGAATGAGAAAGGATCTCCTCTCAAAATATTCCTCACACGCTTTCTCATTCATCTGGAGCAGCTGATGGCTTACTTGAATAACAGCAACAAAACCAGATACTACAATTCCCCATGTATTTGTGTTGTTAATGTACACCAACTATCAGATAAGTAAATGAGGCCTCATCTTAATTCTCATCTTCTAAGCAAAATGTGAGACACTAACAATTGCAGGAGTATGGGATACCATCCTGGTTTGCAGGTACAACCAAGTATAATAGTTAGTTAGATATTAACATGATACCTACTTCTGCAAATTTGGGAGTGCAAATGGGAATGCAATCTTAACAACAACCCACCACAGATGAACTGAACAACATCCAGTATTATCAGCAATTAACACTGTTTGTTTTATTTTCTAACTACTTCTTCTAGTCATTTTCACATAGGCATATTGTATCAAACAAATGTTCTAAGCTTCAACTGTTAACGTTACCAATAAATATGTATGTGTTGACAGGTTCATGACTCCAGCGGAGAAAATGCTGTGATTTGATTTCAGATACAATTAGGTAGTAAAATATTAATAAAACTGAATACATAATTTCATTAAAGATCTAATACTGGTTGCCCGGGTAGGAAATAAGTGAAAATGGACTTCTCAACACTTGTAATTCCCTGTGACTAGAATTATTGAGAAATATATAAGATTGTTCTTTCTGAGTGGTTTATTGAATGATCATAAAGAAGCCACAGATATATTGACCAAAACAACCAGAACCTTTGCACAATCTAAAACCAAACACAACGTTCAGTTAACTTTATTTTTCATTTTGTACTCATGAATGCTGTGTAAAAAATGCTCATTATTTTTTACTGGAAATTAAAAAAAAAATCCCCAAAGTTCTCTGTCACCATGTTTTGCTTTTCAAATAAAAAAAACAAATTCAACTACTTTTGTTTGCTACCAAAAATGTCATTTGAAAAACAAATGTCATATTTAAGTTAAAAAGTGAACAAATATTTTTTAATTAAAAATGAACATTTTCCCCTGTTTTTTTTATCACAACATGGAAAATTACAATGAATTAATTTTGGTTTTGGTTGAAAAGCCATGTTTTGGCAAATGGCAATCATACCTTTAATCTAAATATCTCAAAGCATTTACCAATGGTAAGCTACTGTCACTATTACTTCCCTTTCATAAGCAAGGAACTTCAGCATGTTGTATCTGAAGAAACTTTGATACTATAGTAATGCTTTATTTATTTATTTAAATATTTTTACCCTGCCTTTCTATTTAAAATATTCAAGGAGGCTTACAAAAAAAACCACAATACAAATACTGTATATATAAAACTTTAAAATATGAGACCCCAAAGAGACATAACCAGCTAAAAACATATAGAGAGGAAGAACACACACATACAAACTCAAACAGTAATAAAAGCATGAATAAGAAGGGTGGCTTTAGCCTGACGCTGAAACAACACAAGCGTTAGTGCCATGCGAATGTCCCGAGGAAGAGAATTCCACAGCCTGGGAGCAAAAGCTGAGAATGCCCTGTTCCGCGTAGATGTTAATCTTATCTCCACAAGTGGGGGAACACGAAGCAAAGCCTCCCCAGCTGACCTCAATCCCCAGGCAGGTTTATATGGGAGAAGACGGTCCTTCAGATATCCCGGACCCATCTCGTTTAAGGCTTTATAGGTCATAACTAAAAGCTTAAATTGTGCCTGGAAACATACCAGAAGCCAGTGCAGCTCAGTATATTATGCTCAGTATAACTAGTGTTAGTTAAAACTTGAGCAGCCACATTCTGGACCAGTTGAAATTTCCGAAGGCTCTTTAGAGGCAGCCTCACATAAAGTGCATTACAGTAATCCAGTCAGGATGTTACAAGACCATGGATCACTGTGGCCAGGTCATGCTTGTTCAGTAAGGGTCGCAGCTGGCTGATCAAACGAATTTGTCCAAAGGCAATTTGGACTCCTGGCCACCAAAGAAATCTGATTTTCAAATGTTAAAAAACGATCCAGGAGTACTCCCAAGCTGCGTACCGGTTCTTTCAGGGGGAGAGTAACCCCATCTAGAAGAGGTGCCACACCACATTCCCGAACAGATGGCCTCCTGATCCACAGGACCTCAGTCTTATCTGGGTTCAACTTCAGCTTATTTGACTTCATCCAAACCATCACCGCCTCCAGACACCGATTTAGATCAGTCACCGCCACACCTGGTTCTAATGTCACAGGGAAATAGAGTTGGGTGTCATCTGCATATTGATGGCACCATCCTCCAAAACTCCTTATGACCTTTCCCAGCGGCTTCATGTAGATATTAAAGAGCATATGGGACAAGATGGAACCTTGTGGGACCCCATAGCACAATTGCTACGGGGTTGAATAGCAGCCCCCTAGCTCCATCTTCTGAAAGAGTCCCGACAGGTAGGACCGCAACCACTGCAAAACAGTGCCTCCAATACCCAACTCCGCCAGGTGTCCTAGAAGGATATCATGGTCAATGGTATCAAAAGCCACTGAGAGGTCTAAGAGAATCAACAGGGATGCACTGTCCTATCTACCAGGGCGTAAATCATCTCCCGGCGTAAATCGTCTACCAGGGCGACCAAAGCTGTTTCAGTTCCAAAACCAGGCCTAAAGTTAGACTGAAATGGATCTAATTAGTCTGTTTCTTCCAAGAAAGCTTGGAGTTGTAACACCACCGCCCGCTTGAGTACCTTGCCCTGCTCTCACCAGGGACTGAACAGGCCACCACACAACCAGGAGTGCTGCTCTCACCACCACACACAAACATACACCTTTAATGAATTAAGTGGGCCACACACACCCCCTCATAATCTCTTCTAGCCATGTTTTTCCACTTCCTCATAGCAGCTGGGAAGCTGTGAATAGAGAATTGGCGAAGTGTGCTTAGGACGCCCTTATTTGAGCTAGCATTAATACACTGTGTGTGTGTGTGGGGGGGAGAGTAATGTGATCATTCTGAAATCAGAGTAGAATAGATAAAGGATTTAGGATTTTCTAAGTTCCTTTAAATGTGCTGGTGAGATGGAGGAATGAGGGAGCAACTTACTATCCTCCTTAAAAGACAGTGCCATCCAGACTTGCACATCATATGGGAAAGCAGTTGGAAATGTAGAACATAGGATTAGTTTAAACTAGTTACAATGCTTTGTGGCTTCTTTCCCACTAATGATGTTAGTGACAGATAGGTGCAGGCAATGGAAAAACCAAACCATGCTCCAAGATAACAGAGCAGATTTAGTTTCAATTGGAAACACAATTCTGTTTTCTATAATAGAAGGAAAGGAAATAGACACACCTTTAAAAATGGGTTTAATGGTAGGTTCCTTGTGGAACATTTATTGTGTTACTAATTAAGACCTTAGGGAAATCTGATACAGTGACAAGTGTCTGCAAGTAAAGAAGTATTAAGGAATTACAGTTACACCAAACCACATATAAAACAGCAGCAACAACTAGGCCCCTGAGGCTATGTCTAGACTGCAGGCTTCTTTTGGAAGAAGCTTTTCCGGAAGAGATCTTCAGAAAAAATTTCTTCTGAAAGAGCATCCACACTGCCAGAGTGCATCGAAAAAGTAAGTTGTTTTTTCGAAAGATAGCGTCCAGACTGAATGGACACTATATTACATGTAAGATGTGATTACTATGGGCGGAATAGCCATGAGGGCACCTGAGCTTTTTCCTCTTCTTGTGAAAGAACTCCCTCTTTCCCATCCACACATGCCTTTTTACGTACGATCTCTTTCAGAAAAAGGCTTCTTCCTCTTAAAAACAGGTTTACCAATGTTGAAAAAAAAACTCTGTTCTTTCGATTTTTTTTCGAAAGAACGCAATTGCAGCGTGGACATAATTTAAGTTTTTTCGGAAAAACTGCCATTTTTCCGAAAAAACTCTGAAGTGTAGACATACCCTGATATAGTAATGAGGACCTCCCAGACTCTGGGGAGAACCCATGCAATCCTAAATGCAAGATCAGAGCCTGGGACATCATCCACCAATCAGTGAATCATTTGACATCATCACCTGCCTGGATATTGGTATTGCTCCTCATATAGACAAAGTCTGCTTCTAGACAGGAATAATTCTAAAACACCCAGGACTTTCTTAAAACTCTGATTTTCCCAATTATGGCACAATTTTTTTATTAGAAAACACTGATAAGATATGGTAGCATTGACGGACTGTGATTACATCCTTGAGGGGAAATTCCTACAGATTTTCAAAGAAATGTAGAAGCTTTATAAGTGTATTTTTGGACCATCTATAGAATTTAACAGAAAAGTGTATTTCTGACATAGAACCCATAAGATTAAAAAATAAAAAAAAAAAACCTTCAGAGCAGATCTCAGAGGGGTAGTTCTGTTAGTCTGATGAAAAGGGTTTTACCCACAAAAGCTTATGCCCAAATAAATATGATAGTCTTTTAGGTGCCACGGGACTCTTCTTTGTTTTTGTAGAACAGATGTCATTCTTTACTAAATATATGGCTATAGATTTTAAGAGTAATTTCTATAGAATCCAGCTGGTTTCATCTCCATTAAATTGCATAGGATTTTTCCATTGGGATAATGAGGTAGTCTCCTGCCTCTCTTAAAGTACGTTATTATTCTCTTGACAGAAAAACAATAGGATAAAGAGCTCAGAAGCCTCTGTGTACAATTCTGAAGTGCTCCAGAAGGAACTATCATAGCAAGTGATTGGGCAATTTGATGTCAAGATGAAATTCAATGCAGAAAATTGCAAGGTAATGCATATTAGAAAGAAAATTTAAACAACACATACACACTGATGAATTTTGGATTACTAACTTGTAACCTCATAGAGAAAGGATCTAGGAGTCATTAAGGACAGCTGATTGAAGACATCTGTTCAATATGTAGCAGCAGCCAAAAAACGTGAGCACAATATTGAGTTGGATTAAAAAGAAAATAAAGAAGAATAAAAATATTATAATGCCTTATCAAAATCCCTGGTGTATTCTAGCTTTGAATAGTGCAGAAAGGTGTGGTGATCTCATCTCAAAAATAATACAGCAGAACTACAGTAAAGACAAAAAAGCCATTTAGAAGACTCTTGGGGGCACATGAATCTTGTGGGGGAGTTTTCTGAACAAGCTGCAGCTAAAGAAGATTAAGAACATTTGGTCTGGCCAAGTCTGTCTGCCAATCTTCATGTCATATTCAGATTAATAGGCAAAGGAAATGCAAGGGGTTCCACACCACAGGGAGGGTTTGGGAAATCAAGAGCAGGATGTGGTGAACCCACAGATGGGGAACTATTTCATTTGTGCGGTAGAGCTGTACTCCACAGGGGCAGCATCTGTGCTGTCATGAAGGAATCAATGGCTCAGCCAGGAGTATTGAAGCTATGTAAATCAGGCCAAAACTAAGATGGGGTGTCTGAACAGGATTTTGTCCCGCAAGCATTGCAGAACACCCCTATAAAAAGTCCATTACTTGAGCTTTGCCAGGAGCTCGTGTTGGGACCATTGAAAAGAAATGAATAAGGGGGATTTAATGATAGCAGCATATGTAATTATAAATGGCACAGAAGCCCATTTATTAACTACCCTGTCCCATTACAGAAGAGCTAGCTGGCACTGTGCTGTAGCAGTTGTGTGTTGTAACTGAATCAATATATTTAAAAATGTAGAAAAACATCCAAAATATTTATAATAATTTTCAATTGGTATTCTATTATCTAACAGTGTGATTAAAACTGTGATTAATCATGATCAAATTTTTAAATCCAGTTAATTGTTTTGAGTTAACTGTGATTAATTGACAGTCCTACTAACAATATTTTTCTTTAATGAGGAAACAGACCATGAAAAGGCTAATGGACAAATGAATCATAAACTCAAAAGAACAAAGTTAAAATGTATATCTCATTCTTCACTATATGAAGTTCAACATTATAAAGTTCTATATAGCAATATTCTATTTATTTCACATTAAAATTAAATTGAGCAAACATTTTATTTTAAAACATATTGGCTCAATGCATTTTGTACCTATGAACAAAGACAGATGACTATATGATCTTAAAAATCGTATTTTCTAGTAAATAATTCAGGGTAACCTTAAGATACATATGTGTGAACTTTTAAAAAATATGCAACCAACCAAAACCAAACAGTCAGATGATACTGATTTAGTAAAGGAATGAAACCATCAAATGATTGGTTCTTGTTAATAAATATAACTTATGGTTTTTGTATTTACAATATAAAGGTTTAAATCCTGGATACCACCTTAATGATAACCAATCAAGATCAGTATCAATCAGTACGTACACTATTTCTTGTGATTAACTTCAAGATCATTGCTACCATTCCATCTGCCCACATTTTTCAATGACAACAATTGATTTATGTCCATAGGTGCTGGAACTAGGCTGTTGCCAAAACTCCTGGCTTGGATTGCTTTCCATCAGATAAAGGATTCACAGTTTGGTTCAATGGTGCTCAACACCCTCATTATGCAAATTATTCCAGTCACCGTGCTTATTACTCAGTGTTTTAGCAGAAAACTTTTCATCTCAAAAAACAGGAAAGCAGAGGGGGGGGGGGGGAAAGAAATAGTTAAATACTTAACGGACAAAAGAGATCAGAATTCTTTGAATCTGTAAAAGTGGATCCTTCAACTATTTGGACTGAAGCTTCTGGGAAACTGACTATAAGTGCAGACCCACTGACAGCAATTCTGGGCCCCAGGCCAAAATAGACAATGGACCCTCTTTGGTTCAGTCTGCCTGACATTTGGGAGGTGCTGTGCCCGCACTGCTGGCATGTTCCCTCTTCCGTTTTTCACCCATGTGAGCAATAACAAAATGTATGTGCCCAAAGGCATGTGCAGATGTGCACCACCAGTAGAAACAAAAGCCCTCGATATAATATATATATAGTTTTAAAAATTATTGTAAGGATAAGTACTCCAGCCAAGGCAGGTTAAGCATTTTAGGTTGAGCAGGTTAAGCATTACATCTGTTGTATGTATCAAGTCTTAACATAAGGCTTGTAGACATGTAGACATGGCATAAAAGAAACCCCCAGGTGGAGCTGGCTCTATGCCAACCTATTCCACCTCTCTCCTACTCCCATGGAAGAGATATGTAGGAATGGCCAAGGAAAAGCCCTGTGGTAGTATCTGTTAGTGAATAGTAAACTTTTTAGTCCTCTTTCTGTTGTGTGTTAAATTTATTACATAGCAAACCATTCTTCCAAAATCTTTATGGTATTAGTAAAATGTATTACAATTCTAAGGCGAGAGAGTGTTGGTTCTTAACCTATGAGTGACCTGCATTCAGGAACTTCATGTGATCAAATATCAGACCGTACTTCATTTCGGAAGTCAGGTGTCTGGGGGAAAACACCCTCCCTCCCTCAATCTACTAGAAGAAATGGCTACAGAAGCATAGTATAAACAAAACTGAATGATGGATAAGGAATACTTGTTATGGCAGATGTTTTCTGTGACAGACTAAGTGGTTGATAAGGGATAATTGTTAGGACAGATGAGTTCTGTGAGGGCTGAAAGTGTAATAATGACTAGATTAGAATTTATCTTAGCTTACTGATCAAGTAACCTGTAGAGACCATAACATAAAGTCTGTAAGTAATGAGGTAAAATGAAAACATCAAAAGAGAGCACCATGAAATTAATCACATGAAAGTATTTTTCCTCCAAAAAAAGGTTTCTTTGTCTCATACCCTAAAAAAAAAGGCAAATGTTTTTGGGAGAGCAAACTGCTGGCATCCCACTAGGTACACAGAAGAGAAACACAGAGGCCAGCTCTTTACCTGACAACAAGGGTGGCAAGGTATCTATCTTTTCTGTACTGCCCTGCACTATCTCTGATTTAATCAAACATCATCACTGCATTTGAACCTGTTATTTGGCAATCTAGAATTGTTATTAAAGTCAAACACGCAACACTTGGCCTCAGTCTGGCTGTGCTCTGGTGCTGGCATAGGCTGAAAGCACTCTAGTTTACCTTCTTCACCTTTTCTGGCACTGAGGATAGCTCAGCTGAGAAACAAGTCTGGCCCAGAAACTGAAAGCGGTTTTAAAAAGAACAAAACTCACTTGAGAAGAGAGCCCTGCCAGGTTACCGATTTCTGTTCTATCACAAAATTGAATCAAAAGTGGCTACGTACAGACTGGCATTCATTCCCATTACTTCTGTGAAAGTCCTGTCAATTTTGGAAGAATCACAATTTTTATAGCGTAAAAACACTATTATTTAGCGCAGATTACATTTATGTATATACAAAGCACTTTACAAACATTGACTAATCAGTTCTCACAGCCATCTGTAAAATACATAGGTATTACTTTTCAGATGGTGAAACTGAGGCAGAGAAGTGAAGTCACTTATTCAAGTGAGTACATTGAGCTAGGGACAGAGCCAGAATTAGAGCTTTTTTATTCCCAAACCTATGCTCATTTTGTCTGGATCATGTTTTTTCCTAACTCTGGACTCAGCCCTTTGTGGGAAGTCCCATAGTTGACTCTGAAATGTCTAATTGTATGTCTACATTGCAATGTAATCCCAGGCTCAAGCCCAAGTGCCCCTATATTCTTTCTGTCTATACACAACGCTGCCTGACTCGCACTAAAGCTCCGGACTTTCACCAATTTGTCCACATTTTTCCTGAAATATGGTGCCCAGAACAGGAAACATTACTCCAGTTGACTCTTTATCAGCTTATGATAAAAGGATTCATAATTAGGGATTTTAAAGTAAAAAAATGTATAAATCAGAGGGCTGCATTTTGCTCTCAGTTATCCCAAACACATCCCAAACTGACAATAAATTTTGCCAGTGTAACTGCGGGCAAAATTTGGCCTAGAATATTATGGCATACAAGACTCCAGGGACCACAGAACAGTTCACAGTTAATGGCCCTCTGCCTCAACAGTTCTATCCTTTGATGACTTGAGGGTGGGTTAAGAGGGCAATTAATTTCTCATCTGAACATGATCTACTGCCTGGGAAAGTAAACAGTGGCGACACATGTAAAGAATGTGGTGGGGACAGCAGTTTTAAATTTCAGCCCATGGTGTCCATTAATGAGAGTGTAACAAACTGTGACCATATACTTAGAGTTTATTATCATTAGCAGGATTCCAACTGGGGCCTTTAAACATCACAAGTGCAAGCCTTTGCCACTTGAGCTAAAAGGAGTAATCCAGATGGTAGAAAATAACAGCTTATTAAGAGTTGCTGGAGCTAAACCCTAAAGTAACACATACTAAGTCTGGGTATTTCCAGTACAGGAGCAAATGGTACAGAGACTGCCCTGACACAAGATACTGTGAAAACATCTTAGTCCTTCCACCCCACTAGCCACAGGCAAAAGTTGTATCCTAGTTGATGGAGGAGCTATACCCTGTACTATCACTATTAAGACTTGTAGTGTCACCTGGGAGCAGTTTCATTGACTGTGTTGCATGGCAATGTGAATATGCCCTATTGCAGTAACTACTGAACATGTCAGTCTTAAAAAATTCAATTTACCTGTTCACCGGGGGTGAAAAATTATTCAATTGGATAAGTCCAATATCTTAATTTTTCTTGTGTCTGTATTGGTAAATTTTTGTTATGGTTTTGCAAGCTGGAGTAGTGAATAATTAATGCATAAAATTCTGCAGTCATACAGCTGATAAGCCCAATCACCTTGTATGTTCAAAAAGGAGAGCGGAAACTGTCTATTCTAGCATTTGAAATAATTTGTGCTCAGTAATGCAGCTGATGAGGCTCTGTCTGAATTGGGCATTGTGGGTGACGGCTACTAGGTAGGTCTCTAGCGGATGAATGCTATGTACATTACATCTCCACTTGGCTGCATTGAAAAAGTTGTTTTAAAAAAAAACACAGGCTGCCCTGCTTTCCATGTAGGTTGCCTAGTTAAAACTGCCTGCCTCTGTTTCTCCCACTCTGGGCTTGCATGGGAAGGAAGGGTGCTCAGACCTATGGAACAGAAAATGCTTCTCAGTGATCCTCCAGCCAATAACAACAATAACCGTTCCTTGTCCTTAGTTAACACATTTTCATCCAAAAATCTGGAAGTTCTTTGCAAAGCTAGGCATTGCTTTTTTATAAGTGGGTGAACTAAGGCACAAAGCTGGCAAATTAAATTATTTGTCCAGGTTCTAGAGAAGTTAGCGAGTAGTTGACTACCTGATAAGCATAAGCATATTGGGTAGTTGATTGGAGAATCGACTGCTCCTTCCTCCCCCTCTCCCCCCATGAGAGGCAGCAAGGAAGTGAGGACAGGAGCTGGTGCTGGGGGCAGTTGGCTTAAAAGCTGGTTCCCCCCAGCACAGTCTCCGTGGTGTCACCTGCCCGCTTCTGCTGCCTCTATCAGAGGCAGTGGGGTGATATAATGGAGGCTGCTGCGAAGCAGCCTCTGCCCATGGCAGGCTGATGCTCACTGTGGGCAGAGGCTGTTCCAGCAGTGGCCCCTGTCTGTGGGAGTGCCAGCTGGGACCTGGGGCTGGCCACCGTGAACAGGGGCTGCTCACACTGGCCTGGGATGCTGCGTCTCTACATTTTAAATGTAGTAAGAGCCTGGTGACTCTTACTACATTTAAAAAGCAGCGTTGCAGTGTGGGTGACTCCTGGAGTGGGCAGGAGCCAGGACTGCTCAATTTCAGCTCCAGCCAGCTCCTGGAGCTACCCTAGCTGTGACTCTGCAGAGCGGTCCTTATTGGTTAATCGTGTAGTCAATACGAATTGTGTCGATTACATGATTAGTTAGATAACCACAATTTAACATCCCTACCAAGTTCATGAGTCAGGAGACCTGGATTCGATTCTTGGCTCAAAAACTGACTGCTTCAGCCACTGGACATTCCCTCTCCCATTTGAGCACTTCAACTTGAAATGGATTCTCTGGGAAACAGGGGCTTGAAGAGATATAAATAGAGAGAAAGTTAGTGTGTGGGAAAATTAGTGGGATTCTTAGGGTGCTGGATCTCTCACCTAGAAGGGAAAGAAGAGAAAGAGAGAAGAGAATTGCGACAAAGACAGACCTAAGATTTCATGGTAAGGGCATTTCAAAATGGCATAATCTAAAAAAACTGTCCATTCAAACTGAAGTGTCAAAATGATTAGTTTAGAAAGTGTCAAAGCGAAACATTGACATTTCCAAAACAAATTTCAGGATTCTTTTATTCCAGCTGATACTATTCATCAAATTCAACCTTGCCTTGAAATTACTTGCGAAATTTTTTTTTCTTAGGCCTACTTGTCAACACACAAAATATGGGGTCCCAAAAAGGGCCAGCGGATCCACACATGAAAGCATAGAGATTGCAGTATAGTCACAAAGTTGGCTTCCCTTTTCCTTACTCCCCTCACAGAGATACACCTTACTGTTCATGCTGTGTTCTGAAGGAGAGGATTTGGGCCTAAAAGACTGATGCTCTGACTTTACTCCCCATAGAACTCTGCTCAAAATTATCCCACTAATTTTAACTGGTTTATGCTCGCTGAATAAGAGGCACATTACTATGGGCTATAAATACATATACTGCTAGTCACTTATGCTGAATCAGGGGAGAATTGTAAGATAACTTTCAGGGCACATCTACACTAGGAAACTATTTTGAAATTACTTAAATCGACTTAATAACACCCGATTTAATAAAATCAAAATAGTGTGTCCTCACTCCAGGGAAGCCTCGAAATTAGTCCGAGGCAGGTTCCATTAATGTGGACATGCGACCTCGACTTAGAGCCCCAGGAAGCACTGAGGAGTAATTAGTTTGAATTACTCTGTGGCGTAGTTATTTTGAAATAGAGGCACCGGAGCTTTCATACTACCACTATTTCAAAATAACCATTTCAAAATTATCATAATTCCTTGAGGAAAGCAGGAGTACAGATTTTGAAGTAAGCGGCCCACTATTTCAAAATAACAGGCTTGGTAGTGTAGATGCTCTGCTTATAAATTCGACCTAAGGGGGATTATTTTGAAATAAAGCCCTAGGGTAGACCAGGATTCAGAGACTAAAATCAGAATTCCAAGTCAGGTTTTCCATTTGTTTTTTAATAGAAACTATTCAAGATACATGTTTGCCTTTATCAGAAGTATATAAATGTAGGTTCATTTTCCAAAAGTGCAATGTATTCCATGTACTTGCTGTCATAATAATATTCACAAGACACCCACACCTCAACCCCTAGAGTGCTTCAGAAGCAATTAAAACACAATCATCATAATAAAGAAATAAATAACCTTAATTAAAACACTGCACAGGAACCTTCTTAGATGTGGAGTCAGTGGGGAGCTGTCTGTCTTTGTGTGATTTTACATATCTGTCAGTTAACTTGGAAATCCAAATGTAATATGCGGCTTCAGGGACATTATATGGATTTGTTATACTTCCTGAAGGATTCTGGGTCTGTACACCAATGAAGAGATGATATCCATAGGTAAATTATTCATCCCCAATAGATAAGTGATGGGTACATTTTTTCATTTGAAAAACTACATTTAATTCAATAAACATTAACAGTAATCTGATTCTTGAGGTATTAGGTGTTGTCAAAGCACCTTTATGCCACCCACCAACTCTAAAAAAGGGAGGGGGAATCAGATATTGTTTCTTTACTGAATGCGTTAGGTTGTAGTTTCTAGCATCTAATAGGCTGCGTCTAGACTGGC
>CM057846.1:165057162-165082937 GCA_030068395.1 Apalone spinifera
CAAAGATAGCTATTGCCTTAGTTGGCTGACCATTTTTGGTTTTTGTATATAATTAAAGAACAAGGAAGCAAACCATGTATGGCTGGTATGAAAACAAAGCAGTAAACCCAGGAGATCCATACTGTCTTTTTCTCCTTGCCACAGACAAGAAAGTAAGATAATGGTTTTCAAATGAGAAAGATAAAATCAGTAGACGAAAAATGCAGCTGTCAAAATTCTAAGACAACTAGTTAGACAATATAAATTAAAAACTATGGAAGCACTTGACAGTGACCTTTTTTGTTGTACTAAAAAGGGCTGAACATTGTAGGGGTCCTTGATTGGGGTCAAACACAATTAATGTTGGGTTTGAAAAGCTGAATGTGAAGATGTCCAAATGTGACATTTTCCCTTTTTGGTAACTTTGTTTTTTGAGGTCTGTATAATTGCATTTAAAAAAAACAAAACAAGTCAATGTAGCACTGTGACCTTCATTGTTCTGCTTCTAATACAAATTTCATCCTGGTCATGCATTTCTAGGGATTTCTAAAACTTTACAGTTAGTTTTCCTTCATTTTTAGGCTTTTTAACTAGGGTTGCCAGAGGGTTTCAACAAAAATACCGGACACACTTGACATTACATCACAATCTACATTACATCTTCTTTAGAAAATACCGGACATCTATATTTTCTCAGTTTGTTTCCCAAACAGAAAGCTCAAATACTGGACTGTTTAGTTCAAAACTGGACACCTGGCAACCCTATTTTTCACACCACCTGAAATGGAAATATTTGCTCAGAAAAATATTGTTCATTGTGTCTTATTAGTTATTTCCTTCCACCCTCTCTCCTACTCACTTTCTTCAACTTGTACAGCAGCACGATTCCCACAGGTTTGTTGTATTCAGCCTTGCACTACTGATTCCCATACTGAGTATTACAACATCCACAACAAGCTCTGTCTCTAGTAGGCAATTATTGGAGGCACTACAAAATAGGGATCAGCAAGGTAAAGTAGCAGAAAGCATTCAGGAAGAGTACTTCTCTGCATTCTGCAGCAAAGGCTGGTGGAAGGAATTGCACTGTAGGGCAGGAAGGCTGACAGCCAGCCCGGACCCCTGGGCAGGGGAGAGGGACACAGCTCCATGTTCCCAGAAAGGTCAGAGCCTCAGACAGAAGGGGTGGGATAAAGGGCAGCAAGTCCTCAGCTTCACCAGGAGTGCACAATGCTGCCCCCTTCCCTTACAGCTCCTCAGAGCTTGCTGCACACTGCCCTGGGGCCCGGGGCTCTTGCTGCCACAGTAGCAGTGGCGGCAGCTGGAGCCCGGGGCCTTTCAGAATCACCGGGCCAAGGACACTTGCCCCCTTTACACCCCTTCTAAATGGTAAGAACTAGGACTACTAAATGTGGTAGGCAGCTTCCTCTTATCCTAACCTAAAGCAAGGTCAGGGTTTGGTTGTGGCAGGAAAACAGGATGTGCCTGGAATTTGATTTTTTTCCATAACATGGAAAGGGAGCGGGGAGAGAGAGGAGGGACTTGATCCTCACAGTCACCACTGGGAGCAGCAAGCACAAGAGAGAACTATTCTGCAGAGACACCAATGGGGGCAGTTACACCATCCATGGAATGGCCAGCTGCGAATAGGGCTCTGCCATCTTGCCTGCCACAGATAAGTGGCCTCCCTGCCCCTCCGCCACAAACCCTCCAGGAGCAGCACCAGAGCCAGCTAGCCCAGCCCCAGTCACACACACACACCCGAACCCACCGGCAGCCCCCCCGCATTCTGCCTGTATCGCTGGGCTACCCAGCATGGTCACTGTGTGCCAGTCTGTACAACCTCCCATTCTCCCCTCACAGATCAGAAAACGCTGGCGGGGGAGGCCTGTACTGCCCCACTAGCCCTTTCTGCCCCCCTGGGCCTGGGAAGCCCTGGCAAGGGAGGCCTGCATGGTATTCCTGTCCCCCCACACCGTCCCACTGGGCTGGACCCTGGGAGTGATGGCCCAAGGGGGACTTCTCTGTCCATAAGCTGCCCCCCCACCCCCCCCACAAAGTACTGGGCCACTCCTCCTCCTCTGACTCCAGGCCAGCCCAGGGCACACCAGCGGGAGGCCTGCATGATCTCCTCTTTGCCTCCCCTGGCAGGACCTGGGCAGCACCGGGTAGGTCTGCTAGTAGTTGACTGTAAAGCAACACACAGCTTTTGTTTTACTGATTGACTGAACAACTAAGTTCATGACTATGGCTCTTTTCCTTGTTCTAAAAACAAAGGTGAGTTTGCAACGTTTTCCCTCAGTGGAATTAAGAGATGCAATCAAATGCTAACCTCAGAAGACTCCTCAGTTTGCATAAATATTAAACCAGAGTGCTTCCATTTTAACCAAGGCAAATAGTTTAACCCCCTTTATCTGCACCTTATTTATCCACTAGTGGCTTTTATCCAACACCAAGCTGGGTATGTGAGATATCCATTAACTGAATAATTATGTAACCGCATCAAAACTTTGTTGTTATATGATTATTTGATAGTCCTTGGGGGTGGGACCGACAGCTAGTGCACTCCTAACCCACTCCCGTGGAGTTCCCTGCCACCCTGTGCTGCTCTTCTGTATTAAGAAGTCAGCTCCCCACAGACAGAGGCTATTCCGCCATTCCACAGAGCAGCCTCTCCTGCCCCACTCCCACAGAGGTGGCGTGTGAGGAAAGGAGATGGCTCCGTGGAGCCGATGCTCATGGGGAATTGGCTTTTAAGCCAGCTCCCCCCGAAGGACCGGCTCCTCCTTGCCCTGCCCCCCCTTAGTGGCTCTGTGGGTGGCAGCAAGGGGGGGCAGGTGTGCCCACAGAGCCAGCACCCACTGAGAGCTGGCTTAAAAGCAAGCTCCCTATGTGTATTGGCTCCTGCCTGCCCTCTCCCCCACCCTGCCCACGTTGCTGCCTCTGATAGAGAGGCAGCAGTGCGGAGGGGCAGGCAGCTCCGCAGAGCTGGCACACGTGGGGAGCTGGCTTGAAAGCTACTTCCCACGTGAACTGGCTCCCACCTGACCCCCTTCATCCTCTGAACTCCTGCCTCTCTATCAGCGGCAGAAGTGCGGGGATAGGGATGGAGCAGGTAGCTCTGCGGATCTGGTGCTCATGGGGAGGTGGCTCAAAAGCTGGCTCCCCACAGGCACTGGCTCCTGCCCTCCCATTGCTACCTTGCCAGGGGGTAGGGGAGTGCGTGCAGTCAATAGGATTAACTGATAAGTCCAGGCTTATCGGTTAATTGTGTAGTCAACTACATGCTGACATCCCTAACATCAAACATCTATTAACTGCACTGAAAATTCTGCTATCTATCCAAAGATTCAGCAAAGCAAAATTGCCGGGGGAAAAAAAGGAAAAAAGACAAAATGGCAAAAACAGGTAATAAACTGAGCAGAAACAACCTTTCATCAGTCAGAAGCAAATGCAATATTTAAAAATAGAAATTTTGTGAGACTTAAAAACATTAAAGGCTGCAGCTGGAGTCGCATAAATTATCAAATACACTTACAAAATCCAAAATGAGTAATAAGAGACTAGACTGCCCCAGGTTAAAAACCTGAATTTAAGAAGAAATTAATTATAAAAACAAAATTGCTATGGCACATCAGTATTTTCCTCTGGTATTTTTACTCAATATTTTCTTTATTTTCCTTTCCCATTTTGCTGATGCCAACACTGCTGCTCATAACCTAGCATCACAGGCATAGGTGATTGGTGCCTCTGCAAGGAAGGGCTGCAAGGAGGGCCACCCCGAGGAATAGGGAGGGATGGAGCACCCCAATTTATTAATTAAAATGTTAGCAAGGACACAAGAGGGTGGTTCACCTACACAGTGCTATCACGAGTCACCTATGATCATAGGCCAATTGAGAAATTTAATTAGGGGAGCAAAACAATATTATTTCTTTCTCTCTGTGTTTGTTAACAGACCAAAAGATAACCTCAAAAGTGCTTATATGACTTAAGAACTTAAGTCCCATTTCCAAACTTGGAAGCATGAATCTCATTCAACATCAGCTTTGTAGGTCCCAGGCTAGGCAGCTCCCTCACCTAACCCAACTACACACTGCTTGGGACTGGATGCATTGCCCATAATGTGAAATGCATGGATTAGGCATATAAGGAAATGCTTATCAGGTAGTTGAGACTCAACTAGTCACCTCTCCTCATTGTGCCCCAATGAGAGAGAGGCAGCAAGGGGGGAAGAAGGAGCCAGTATTGGGGGAGCCATCTAAAAAGCCAGTTCCCCACAGCATTGTCTCCATGGGAGGTCAGGGGCGGCAGAGGCACAGCAGGAAAATGGCACAAGCGGGGACCAAAGCAGTCCCCTTTTGTGCTGTGTCTTGATTGCTGTGCCTCTGCCTTTGAAATGCAGCAAGATTCCCGGGGACCCGGGGCAAGCGGGGACTCAAGCAGGGTTCTTGCTACATTTCAAAGGCAGAAGCACAGCAGTCAAAACATGGGACAAGCAGGGACTGCTCTTCTGCCTTTTAAATGTAAGAGCCATGGGAGGGGACTCAAGCAGGGCTTTTACTACATTTAAAAGGCAGAGGCACAGCCAGGATCGTAAGCCCCCACATCCTCCTACTCAATTAGCAGATTAATCAAAATTTAACATCCCTACTATGGATATATACATATTACTTGCAAAATGCAAATTACCTCAACACATAATTTGCATATAATGTCATACTTGGAGCAGAATAAAAGTTGGCAACTACTGTCAGTCCAGAAATGTTTGCTCTTTAAATCTCCAAGGCAAGCACATACATTCACACACTAATTAAGCACCTCAAAATTAGTTAACAATGGTACAACAACCTTAACTTTGAATATCCCTGATTTTGTCTGGCATTTCAAATTTTGTTTTAATATTTTTAAATGTATGATTTCTGCAATGCAAAATCAATACATTCCATAAAACGTATATTCTCAGCAGGTCTTATTTTAAATGATCACTGCATGTCATTAGTGTGCATACACAAACATGTATGCACGCTTGCACACATTCACTGATGCTGGCATGACCAGAATACACTTTAAAATGACTGATCAAAAATTCCTTTCTGTAAAGCCCTTCCATAGCAACTGAAATCACACAGCTGGAACCCTCCAAAATAATTGTATTACTTTGCAGATACCATATAATGCACTTTCAGTGAGCTGCTACACACATTTACCAAGGTCAGTGGTAAAAAACTCCCATTAACTTACAGGAGAGATGGGTCAGGCCCTGTGTGTAAAATTCCATGCTTTGAAAAACTAAATCATATAAATGATGCATAGGGCAGTTAATGAAATGCAAACCTATTTAAAAGTTTTAAATTACTAGACTAATATAAGAACCATGTCTATGCCAATTATTTTTACCTGACAAAACCTGTCACCAAGAACAAAAACAATCTCTAACCAACAGCCACAGAACAAAAAGTATGCGAAACTCTGCTGCTCAATCACTATAAGGAATCTGGTAGTACCTTAGGGTATGTCTACACTACCAGACAAAGTTGAATTAAGATACGCAACTTCGGCTCCTTTAATTGCGCAGCTGAAGTCGAAGTAACTTAACTTGGCTTTTGGCACTGTCTACACTGTAGGAAATCGAAGGAAAAACACTCTTCCTTCAACTTCCTTTACTCCTTGTGAAAGCACAGTTACTGGCATTGACTGGAGTGCCTATCTCACTTTGAATTAGTTGTCTTAACTAGACCCGCTAATTCGAACCCTGGAAGATCGACAGCAGCAGCTTCAATCTTCCTTTGTAGTATAGATGTACCTTTAAAGACTAACAATTTCCTTATAGCATAAACGTTCATGAGTTGCAACTCACTGCATCAGATATATGATGTGAAAGAAAAAGAAACAGATGATAGGGATACAGAGCTGGGAGTGTTACATCAGAGCTTATTCAATCAGGGTGGATGTGAATAAGTAGGTGAGCTCACCTGAAGTGGAAAATTAAATACTATAAGAAGTGAGCCATTCCCAGTCCCTATTCAGACCCATTTTGATGGTGTCAAATTTGCGAATGAATTCCAGCTCAGAATGTCATGTTGCAACCTAGTTTTGAAGTTTTTTTGCTTGCAAATGATAACTTTCATGTCTGTAACTGTGTGTCCAGAAAGGGTAAAATGTTCTCCAACTGGTTTTTGTATGTTACCATTCTTGATGTTTGATTTGTGTCCCTTGGTTCAGTTGTGTAGAGACAGTCTGATTTGTCCAAGGTACATGGCAGGGGAGCATAGCCGGCACATGATGGCATATATCACAGTATCAGATATGCCTGAGTAATAGCCTTTGATGGTATGGCTGAGGATAGGCACAGTTCAGAACTCCAACCCTAAAAATTGTTCCAGCACCATTGAACAGAATAAGGGGCAAAGTACACAACTTCCAGGTGAATTTGGCCAGGACCTCCTGGAGCTGGTGGTCAGGATCCCTGTGGGAAGTGAGGCCCCCAGGTACACTCTAGACCTTGACGTGGGATGCAAAATCTGGGAGTGGTGCTGCAGCACACCTTTCACACCTACTTCCCATGCCTATGATTCTGTCTTCCTATCTTTCTGCAAAGTGCTTACCACACAATGTAGGCATTATATTTCAAAAAACCCACCAAACCCAAATTCATACATGTGGTATTTGTGCACTTTGAGTTGGGGGGGGGGGCGTGATTCCCAGCCGTACCGCCCATCTGAGACCATGGTCATATACTCAAAGGGACTCACCCATCTTGCTGCTCATTCTGCCAGGGATACACTTTATTTGTAGTGCGTGAGTTTGATAAGAACTAGTGCCAATATATCTTGAGCTGGGAATTACACCCACAAAGCAAAGTGTAGAGATACCCCTTTGCAATATTCAAAAGGTGAACTTGGCTATTAAGCCACAGTCGTACAGTGGGGTTAAAATGAAGCCATCCTAAGCCCCTCCATAAAGGCAAGCCACCTCGCTGGACATCCCTTCAAGGGGAGCTGGTTGCTCCTTTCTGCTGCATTAGTACCACTTCATGAACGGGAAAAGGAAGAAGACAGAACCACAGTCACATCACTTCCCCATCCCTATATGGAGAACTGTGTGCTCCATGGAGAGCATTAAGGGCACGTTTACATAGCAGGGCTAAAGCCAAAATAAGCTACACAACTTGAGCTACATCAATTGCTTAGCTTAAGTCGAAATAGATAGGCTTTTGGCGCTGTCTACACGGTAGGAAGTCCTAGAAAGAGCACTCTTCTTCCGACTTCCCTTACTCCTTGTAAAAAGAAGGTTACAGGAGTTGGAGTAAAAAGTCCTCCAGCTCAACATTATGTCAAAATAACTGCTTGTTGTGTGGATGTGGACTATGTTATTTCGGAATGTCAGTGTGAGGGAGTGAGAGGAGGGCCTGGTGGTGCAGAGGTTAAACAAAGCCTTTTTGCCCAACTAGCCCCACCCCGTTTTACCTGAAGCCAATGCCAGGACTGGAGGGAGGATAAAAGAGAGGAACCTGGCTCTGTTAGGGGCTGACCAGCAAGAAGACAGGAACTGGTTCTGCTGTCTGAAGGGCCTGAGCCAGAGCCGTCTACTGGGTCAGCCACTGGAGCATGTCAGCCTCCAACTCCTCCCTTTGTTGCAAAGAGGGAGAACCTACAAGGAACCCTCACTGAGGAGGAAGAAATTGGACTCTTGGGGCTACCCCCAAACTTAAGAACTGGACTTAGATAGAGGCTGGAATGCCTAGGCCTGGGGCCCAGCGGCAGGGTTCTACACCCCTTTGCCTCCAGCTAACTCCAGGACCTAGCCACTAGGCCTCCCCACTGCCCGAGAGATGCAGCCACAGTCAGTTATTCCAAAATAACACTGCTGTGTAGACATAGCCTTAGGGAGCAGTCATTGTGCTATTCGTCATTTGGTTGCACAGTGAGCAGAAGCCCAGCTTTCATGCCTAATCTTTCTAAAACTAAGTATGTTTCTGTTTCCAATACTCATTTCATGGCAACAAAGAGTTCCAGTCACAATGTTGGAAGATGCAGTGAGGAAATGTTCCTTCTGATTTAAAGGAAGTGCAGTTTTTGACAGGTCTGAGAAATGCTTTTTATGGCTGTGTTTACCTCATTGAAGTACCAAATGATAATTCCATGTGTATAAATAAGTGGGAGAGTATCATTGCAAATATTTTTTTCTTCTGAAGTCAATTTAACAGGGCTTTTTAAAATAAAATATCAAGTGGAAAATAGACAAAGATTTGTGTGGTTTTGGTTTCATTAGAGATTGCATGGAGTTTGAGGAAGGATTAAGCATCTGCTCAAATTAAAGCTTCTCGCCTCCTCTGATTTTGCTAGTTAAAGTTTTCATTACATGATAGCAAAGATAACCTTCTGATGTATCAAAGTAATAGCAGATAATAAAGATGGGGCTCCCACAAAAGGGCCCTGGATCTTCTGCAGCTACCTTCCTACCAAAGAAGGAAAAATGAGGGCATGCAAAGGCACTTACTTTATTTTTTCAGTTTCATTCAGGCTGAATGGTAGCAAACAGCTAACACCCATTACCTTACCACTCCCTGTATCAGCAGTTGCTTCTCTTGCTGTAGTACAAGTTGCCAGAGAATAGAGTTAATGGTTAAGTCAGTCCACCTCCGCAGGGAGACAAATACTACTGATGGGCTGGTAACAACCTTGTCTGGTGATCTCTGGATTGGAAATAGACCGTTGCCAGCTGCTGCTACAAGAATTGCATCCTGAGCCTTGCATGGTGGACAACATATATATGGTATCATGTGGTCCAACAACCACAGAGATATTTGGGCCACCGTTAGAGGGACTGCCGAGACTCCATGATAAAATCCACCCTTGTCTGGAAGCTTTCCTGTGGTCCAATGAAATCTATCTTCTGTACTGAAACTAATGTTGACTTTTTGTCATTCACTGCATGCCTAGGGATTACACGGCACCAGAGTCAGGTCGCCTACAGATTCCACTGAGAGAAAAACTTCTGATACCAGTGCATGTGGAAAGCACACATACATAATATGCAATGGACATGAGCAAGCACTCAAAGAATTGCTCTTTTTGACTACGTCTACGCTGCACAGTTTATTTCGGAATAAGCTATTCCGGAATAGTTATTTTGAAATAGCTTATTTCAAAATAGCACATCTACACTGCAAGGAAGCCTCAAAATTAGTCCGAGGCAGGCCTCCCTAATGTAAAAGTGTTACCTCGATTTAGAGCCCCAGAATGAATAACTTAGAATGGCCCTGGTGAGGGGCTATTTTGAAATAGCAGAAGTAGAGCGTCTATACACATCTTATTTCGAAATAGCTATTTCGGAATAGGAGTTATTCTTTGTACAATGAGGTTTACAGAAGCTGAAATAATTATTTCGAAACAACGGAATTGCTGTGTAGTTGCTCACACAGTGTAGACAGTGTAGCAAATAACTTTTCTGTGTAGACACACCCTGGCTGCGTCTAGATTGGCCCCCTTTGCCGGCAAAGTCATGCAAAGGAGGCCAGTCGGAATTGCAAATGGAGCGGGCCATTCTAAGTTATTCATTCTGGGGCTCTAAATCAAGGTAACACTTCTTTAGAAAATGGAATAAGAGATCTTGCGGAAAAGGCTTTCTTTTCCTCAAGAGCCCTGTCTAGACTGGCACTTTTTTCCGTCAAAATTCTAAGATGGAAAAAAGCAGCAGCCATGTTCATGCAAATGGAGCGGGGGAAATGTAAATCCCCGCTCCATTTGCAATTCCGACTGGCCTCCTTTGCATGACTTTTCCGGCAAAGGGGGCCAGTCTAGACGCAGCCCCTATGTGTGGTCCTTGGTCAACAAAACAGGCAGAACAGGGACTTAAGCTATTCAAAAACATGTCTGTCTGGAGCTATAGTTGTTTTCATTAATAACATCTCCTATTTAAGGACTATAGTTCTATCAGTCTCGACAAGGCTCGGGCACATATTTGGAGTGGCTAGCCCTTCCAGCTGCTCATGCTGCAGTGGCTACACACTGCACTAACTCAATGAGAACTAGTGCTAGGATGTCTCCTTGAGCTTGGATTCATACCCCTAGTTCAGAGTGTAGACTACCCACTTGCAATATTTAATGGAGCCAAACTAGGCATTGCAAAAGGGAGATCCCCCTCAATGCAAAATCCTTTTTAGGTGGTACCCCACTGGAGTGGCAGAGGTACTCCACAGTTTCAGATCTCAAAGCTCACATTGTCATAATTTGGCGTTTTATAGGGAAAAGATGCTTGAAGACATAAAAGCAGAATTCCTCAATAGTACATATGATGCCTAACTAATTATGGAGATTAAATATTTCCACATACATATAAATATAAGGTATGCAAAGATTCAACAACTCTAAATGAGACTTTTGCCGAGAGCCAATGTAACATTTCATGCACTATGAAAAAACTTGGAAGTGAACATTTATATTGAATGCATAGTTTTAGCACTTGCTCGCCAGTCTTTTTCTTCCCTCTCTCTTTGGTCACAGTTCATTGCTACAAAATTTCTGAAGTAAAATGAGTTGTGGCATGAACCTGGAATGTAATCACAGACCTTTACACCTTCAATCTAAAGTTCTCTCAACAGAGTTAATGCAATGGCATGCCTCACATGTTTCCAAGAAAAAATCAGCCAGACCTTTTGCCATTATTATTATCCACTATTCTAATTTCTAAAATGCACAACATGGATTTTAATATCTGTTTAAATAACATTAGCAACTTAATTTAACATATACATGAACCCCACAATTAGTTAGAGTCATCAAGATAACATTGTCAAACTGGAATATGTGTTAAAACAGTGTATTTGGCATCAATATTGTCCAGGCACTCATGTTACACAGTGGTTACACCATCTATGTATGTGCCAGCCAGCTTTAGCTCAAGGAAACACAGAATCTGCTCCAGTTGTTATAGAAAGAACAACCACATTCAATTTCAGTGCCATCAAGCTTCATCCCATGAGCCATACATGAAACTCAAAACACATAAATGGCACATTACTAAAAAAAATGTTTCAAGCTTTTTCTAGACAGCTGTATGAAGTTGTTCATCAAATATCCCACTCAGTAACAGTGGCTTAGAAATCAAATTTTGCACTGTTCAACTGTCAGATGCAGACTGCCTGTGCAGAATTAATATTCCAAACAACAAGAAACCACACACTGTTTCTAGATGATTCAAAGAGGATTCACTCCCGGATAAATAGTCAAGAAAAGAAAATTAAATTAATTTTAGCACTCTTATTCCATGTTTGGGTTAATTGTTTATAATCAGACCCATTTCGGCCACACACACAAAAGAATATAGTAGAGCGGTGGTCAAAAATTAGCCAATGGGCTGTATCCACTTCACCAGGGTTAGTTCCTGGCTGGTCCCCACCTCTATAGTTACCTGCATGGTCACAGGTACCGATGATCATGGCTCCTGTTGGCTGCATATTGCCATTACCGGCCAATGGGAGCTGTAGAAAGTGGTATCTCAGTCCGTACCATTTCCCGACATTCCGATTGACCAGGAACAGCAATACATGGCCAACAGGAGCTGTGATTGCTGGTACTTCTGGCCGTGCAGGTAAACATGGTGGTGGTAGCCCTAAAGGGGCTAACCCTGGCAAACCATTGCTGTGTTAGAGTATGTCTACACTGCGTACTTATATAAAAAATAAGCTATTCCAGAAGAAATACTCCGAAATAGTTTATTTCAAAATAGCACCTCTGTACTACAGGGAAGCCTCAAAATTAGTCCAAGGGAGGCTTCCCTAATATGTACTTGCTATCTCGATTTAGAGCCCCAGAAGGCACTGGGGAGTAATTAGTTTGAATGGCCCTGGGGAGGAGCTATTTCAAAATAGCAGCAGTGGAGCATCCACAAATAGCTATTTTGGAATAGGCATTATTCCTTATAGAATGAGGTTTACAGAAGTTGGAATAAGCCGTCCGTTATTTCGAATTTATTTTGAAATAACAAAATTGCTGTGTAGATGCTTGCATTGTTATTTTGAAATAACTTGCTGTATGGACACACCAATATTGCCTAACCCTGATATAGTAGGGTTATCCAGTAACTAGCACCTGTATTTATACTATAAAATTTCTGATTTAAGGAAAGAGTGAAGTAAATAAATGCCACTTTATAAAAAAGGCCTGGCCCTACAAAGAGGGAGTTGAGAGCACCCAGTACCATGCAAGATGGGTATCACGTAAACAAAAATCAACTTAGTTACATGATTACTTTATTGTTATTTCTTGATTGAGGAGGATTTGATCAAAACAGAACTCTGAGATACAGATGCTGCCTGTTTCAATTTGCATGCTGCCTGGCCTTGTCCATGCTAAGAACATTTTAGCAGTCCTCTCATTGTTGGTCTGTCTTAGGGCAAGGGTACATGCCATGATGGGTGGTAGAAACACCTGAGTGCCCAACCTATATTAGCACAACAACCACAGAGTTACATTGGTACTTCCCCAGTGGTTGGGGAATTGATAAAATCTCTAAATGGAGACACTCTTTCATGCTTCCTGGACACACAGAACACAGGGGTCAATTCAAAACTCAAAGTCCCACTGACTTTGATGGGCATTGGAACGAGGTCCTGGAGAATAAAAGATTTGAAAATAGTTGTAGGTGGCCTGGTAAAATGAATACCACAACCACTAATCCAGTAGATTTAATCATTACAGAGGGACACAGCAATCTGCACAGAAAGATGGCTTTCCAGGGTATAGAATTCATAGCCTTCAACATAAATATTATTTGTCAGTTCATAAACACTGTGCTGAATTGAGACCTTAGCGAATTGCAACTTTTTGCTTAAATTGAGCCATACAAAGAACCAAGAGATTAATTTTTGGCAATTGCTTTTTATTTAACATAATGGTGGGGGTGACTTTTCATTATTATTTCTCTTTGCTGCTATATGTTTGCGTGTTTCTCTCCCAGTCACACTTGTTGTTGAAACAGCATTGCTGCACATTATCTCTACACATATCTTTTCCTTTAGGCCACCTCACCTATGAAAAAAGTAACAGTACTGCACACTTGTTTCAAGTCTTTTTTACATGGATCTCAAATTGCCTTAAAATCATCTCTTAAGATCCATAATATCTTGAGAGAGAGGGAAGTATTACTCCCACTTTACTGACTGGAAAACAGTAAGAGAGGGGGCAATTGCCTCTTTTTGAATCAAAAGTGCGTACGATTAAAAGATCCTTCAAAAACAGCTACAAAGGCAGGTCAGTAGGCACTTTACTATTTTATTTCAACTACAGCAAATAACACATAACCATAGTAACCAGTTTGGTTTCAGAGATCCTTCTTATGCCAAGTAAAGAGATAGTTGAAAACAGCAGAAAATATCAGCAGAGAAAATATCAGCAGAAAACATCACCAGACATGAAGACAGCTAGATACTAGGATTGAAAATGAAGTCAACTGGAATTGTGAGTATTCAGCAGCTCTGAAAATCAGATCATAGATGCTTCAGATTGGATACTCAAATATTGGGTCATGCAAAATTAGCACATTTTAAAAAATTCACTTTAAATTAAAAAGCCACTTACCTAATACCATGCAGCTGATTAATGTTAGAGCTGGAAACATATCCTATAATTCTGACTCTCAATAACTTCCTTTAACCTGCATTCCATAATTATATTCAAGTTATATACACACTACAGTTCGCACTTAGAAGTGTAAATAAGTCAAACTGACCTATCCACTAGTGTGGATTCAGCTATGTTGGTGGGAAGATCTTCTCCCATTGATAAATCTACCTCCTTCTGTGGGGCTATGTCTAGACAGCAGTGCTATTTCGGGATACCAAAAGTATCCCGAAATAGCTATTCTGCATCTTTAAACACACCCATTATTTCTAAATATATTTTGAAATAACAGGTGCGCTATTCCAGCATCCCTGTAACCCTGGTTATGGGACTTGTGGAATAGCGCTTTATTTCAAAATTACCTCAAAATAAGCAACACAATTTGCAAGCATAGATGCACCCTGGAGTAATTATGGCTGGAGTAATTATGCCAACTGGAGAGTTCTCTCAAACCAAGAGGCCAGGTCTACACTGGTGCGCTTTTGCGCCAAAAGCATGCAAAGGAGCCAAGTCGCAATTGCAAATGAAGCGGGGATTTACATTTTCCCTGCTCCATTTGCATGAACATGGCTGCCGCTTTTTTCTGTCTCGGAGCTTTGACGGAAAAAAGTGCCAGTCTAGACAGGGCTCTTGCGGAAAATAAAGCCTTTTCCGCAAGATCTCTTATTACTGATTGGTAGCGTGACTATAATTAAGGTTGAATTTACAAATAGGATGGTTTAAAGAAAGGGGTTGTTTTGTTTTGTTCTTGATGGGTTCTGATTATTCTGACTTGTCTTGAATAATGAAATTTTAAAAAGCCTTTAGGGCATTCAGTCCTTCATGTAAAAAAAAAAAATCAAAATAAAATGCCCACAGTTGTTTAACTTTGCAAAGCAGTTAGGGCCAAATCCTGATCCTCTTGCAGTCAATGACAAAAATGATTTCAATGGAACCAAAGTTTAGCTCTTACTACTACTAGGTTAGTAACTACTTTTCATAATGCTTCTATATATAATAAATATGGAAGTTAATATATAAAAATTCAATACTGTATTTATGCAACTCTCTCTCTCACGGCTCGGTACTATCACTCCAAACTTCATGCAGAGAATTCTAATTATACTCTCTTAATTCTTTAGGTAGCTTGATCATAGGTAGAAACTCATCACTTTTTAATCTCACACTTTCCTACCTCTGTATAACTAGTAGGAAAACTCCCTATTATTCTGTCCACCAAGTCACTCTCTCCCTATCTTTCCCTAAGTGTTGCTGACCCCTAATGGTGAAGGTTTGCAAAATTTAAAGATACAGGAACTTTTAAAAGTGGATGTCATCTCTTCCATCATTTCAAATGATCAGGCCTCTCAAGAAATGGATTCTGGGTACATCTACACTGAGTTCATATTGATAGACTATAATAATGTTACTGTACTGCAGAAGAGGTAGTGAGTTGAATATGCTGTTACAAAATAATGATTGTTGAGGTAATTTATACTTAACTATTTTAATAATAAATCAATAAGTTAAATTACAATATAATGACATAAAGAATACTTGTTTAAAGGAATCAGAATAGTATGGAAAAGAGGAATAAGACCTCAGATGCAATATTCAGGACATTTTTTCCAATCTTTACTTTATTCTTCAGGTAAGTCTTCTCTGTACCACTGATCATATTTTTATGTTGCATAACTTTCTGTAAAACTATTAAAGGCTTTTTAATCAAATGAAATGACAGTGCAGTGAAAATGGGCAGCCATTGGAATGGAATACTAACCTGTAGTATACAGTTCAGCCTCTAGGTGGAGAGGTGTGTGTATCACGCATGTTACTTACACTAATCTCAGTCATTCCTGGTAGAGCATAGAAGGATCTTAGAGTGGACACCTCTGGTGTATCCCTCTGAGAAAGAAACTCTGTAGTCAGTTCATGTCTTGTGTAGAAACCCCACTTGCAAGCACCAGCCAGGTAACTTATCACATACATTCGTACAAGGTACACACAATGAGGATTGCTAACTCCCTAATATTTAAAAATTGGGCAATCCAGCAGCAGTGCTAGAACCTTCCCTGTCCCATCTCTTCCCCCTGAAGGCCCACCTCTTGCCCCTGAGGTCCTGCCCTGCCCCTCCTCTTCCCGTGAGGCTCCCCCCCTTCACTGCTTTCCCCTCTCTCCTGCAGGTCATGATGGGCTCACCTACCGAGCTAGGGCTGGATGCTGCAGCCACCTGATGCAAGTAGAAAGCAACTTTGGCTGAGTAGGGCCTGCAGGAGTGATAACCCAGTGTCACCCCACCTCCCCCACCTGTAGTAATCAAACTTTGGGTGCCCAGACAGTAGATCCAGCCTGACGTTATCAAGCTGGCACACAAGAACGGGGGCAAGAGGGCAGGGGACCATCACTTTTTACTAGCAAGCAATAGAGGGGGAGAGGGTGGAGAGAAGCGAGCATGGTCCAGGCCTTGGGAGAAGAGCTGGCACGAGGGCTGGGCCTCAGGGCGAAGGGGCAGCACGCAGGTGGGTGTTTGAGGGGAAGAGGCAGTATGGGGGCAGGGCCTTGGGAGGGAGGGGGTGGCAAACTGGTGAAGGTTTGGGGGGAAGGGTTGGTGTCAGGATGGGGCTTTGGGGGAAGGGGCAAGGCAAGGGCAGGGACTATAAAGGGCAGAGAAAAGAGAGGTGTGACTACAGTTTGGGCACCAATGACTGCTGCCCGTTAGGGAGCTTCTGTTGCTTCTACTTTCAGATCCCTTTTGAACTAGACTTTCTGGTTGAAAATTGAACACCTGAACACCCGCCACATGACAGCCATTTTGTACTCAGTATGTTCACTCATAGCCTTGACTATCAATACATTTGATTGACTAGGACATCTACTCTCTTAGAAATGCCCTAGAGAACTTTGACAGAAAAAAGCTTAATTTTAATGCATTCATTTATTCACTAAGAAAGTTTAACCCATAAACTTCTAGCCTAATGGTGAATTGTGGCTAATCACTATTTTTGTTCCCTATCAGAGTCTGCATTCTGACTTTTCACTTATGAAAAGTCTTGAAATCATTCGAGCCAGATTTTCTCCCATCAACCTCCCACAGTGGGAACGCGGCAGAAATTCAATTTAAGGTACATCCACTCCAACTACACTATTCTCATTACTGGAGTTGCATATCTTAAGTCGACTTTCTTGAATAGAATGGATCTGGCCTTAGCTAAGCGAAAACTTCTTCCATCCTTTGGTCTATCCAGGCTTCTATTCATTAAAGGGTCCAGAATAATCAGGTTAACTTTTAGACTAACAGCTTCACATCCACTAACAAGAGTGATGTAGAGTAATGTATAAACCATTGTAGATACAACTATTTTTAAAATTAAAATAGTTAATGCACAGTGCACTACTTTCGCAACACCTCCCCATTAGAACTCGCTTAATAATGATGTGACAAAAAACAGTGCTTAGACACATACTTTTGAATAATGTATAAAATCATAAAAAGCTGATCCGATTTTGGTACAGTAAAGCCACCAACAACATGCTACTAATTTATGAAGGATTTTTTTCTAATGCTCTGCCTTCGTCTGTAGTACTTAATTATTCTAAAGTCTGAATTCACAAGGAAAAAGATAGCTTTGAGCTGTTAGAGCAGCCTGTTTTCAATAATTTATTCCAGTCACAGCAAAACTCTTATTTATAACATGCAACCAGACTGTGGGATCCTATGATCTGAAACACCACAGCTGCATATTTCTTTGCTATTTCCTGTACCTCTTTATACTAAATTATACTGGAATATGTATGTGGCTAGATCTGGATGTGTTTTCTTTTGTAAAACGAACATCTGCTAATTCCGAGCTGTGGTGAATCTCCGGGTGATAAAATAGCACAAAAATATGTATGAAAGGCAAGACCATTTGGTTTATAATCTGAATAAAAGAGTTACCTTTATTTTCCACATATAAAAAGGTATTGCGCAAAACAGATCTGGAGAAAATTTCAAACAGCTTTGCAGTTCTTGTTGCTCCACTTATCTCTAGGAGACAGGGCCATGTCTATAGATTTTATGCACTCATGGTCTACAATATATCCTAAAAAGGAGTAAAAGCAAGAGTGTAAAATATCAAATTTTACATGAGCATGTAAATTAATGGGATACATTGAAAACAAAGTAGTATTATGATGGATTTCAAATAGATTTCTAAATCTTTTTAAAACTGGATTATTTGGTCATTTTTTAATTTTAAATTTTAAAGTTTTGGGGTTTTTTTCAGAAATAAGGCTAGTTTCACAGAGAACAGAGATGCTGGATACGCATTCACCCCAGTGATGCTCAGAGAGAGTTATACTAAAAATGAATTGTGGCCCCACTGTGAATGAATATCTTCTGGAAAAATTGTGATAGGCTTTCAGTGTAATGCTTTCCGACAACACTGAAGTAATACGAGGACATGCTTAAAGCCCGTGGAGTCTCTGACAAATATTCTTTTATGGTGAAATTCACCTTTTGTTGAAAACCCTCCATGCCATAGCTACACAGCGATAGTTAGCACAAAGGTATCCTGGTCTGTGACTTAGGCTCCTAGTGGCTATGGTAATACATAATAATTTGCATAGAAGAGAAATGTGAGCAAAGTGGCTGCTCAGGAGAAAGGGCATGTCCCCTGTGTACCAGAGATGTGGACTCTATATTGACTCAGGATGGTGTAGGTAGGAGGGTAGAGATGTTGGTGGACATGGAGAGAGGAACACTGGATTTGCAAGTAGGTGGATCCAGTGAGTGAGGACCCTCACATGGAGGTGCCAAGGGGAAAAGTTGCTCTTCCAGTCTAAAGCATATAGTTGCAGCCATGGAGGGGCTTACAAATCTGGGTCCTGATGCTACAAACACATTATCTATGCACATGAGTTGTCCCAATGAACTCAGTAAACTGAACTGGTAGCTGGGTTGCTATGACATACCATAGCTCAAAGATTCTAATCCATAGTGGTTTGGGAAGGACAATAACACAATATGCCTAATCAATTTACTTCCAAAAGATCTGCTGGTCAAGTTGCTCCTGTTGAGGCTTAAGAAAAAAAATTAAAATGTAGTAAGACAGCACTTTTGGACAACTTGATCTGATATTGGGTCCAAGACTGAACTATCTATCATTTACTAGAGTCACTTAATCATCTTTGAGAATTAAGACAGACAGTCTTCACATTCCTTGAGGTTCTCTTTCCAGGAGCTATGCAATGACCCTTCTGAATTATACTATATTTAACCCAATCTTCACTTTTAGAGATTTATAAATTAAATTTTAGAAAAGTCTCATAGGTGATGGACCTAAGGGTGCTGCCATGCCCCTAAAACAGAAGTGGTTTCCAGCATATACAGGGTTTACACTTTGGTTTAACGGCTCTCAGCACTGCACCATACAAACATTTCCAGCACCAATAAGAAGTCTATCCTAAAATCTCTCTAAACATCAGAAAAACCAACCCATGAAACAACAGGGAACAAATGCTCTCTTCTCTGTTTTAAATTCCGGTAACACATATGGGGTAGGGCTGAGCCAATAAGAGGCAGCATTACAGAAACAAAATCAACAATTTCTCCAATGTAATTGTTATTATCAGTGGATTATTAGCAGTGGATTAAGAGCCCCTTATAATGTAGACCTTGTCTTTTTTATTCTCCTTTTTATGTATGAAGGTAATGAGATTATGTGTGAGGGAAGTCACAATTTGTGCTTGCAAAGAACTCAGATCACAGAAAATAAATTAATGCCACCAAAAGCATGACCAAACTTTGGACTTTGTTCCCAGAACTCAGACATTAATGCTGCTCTGAAATAGAAGAGTATTCTGTATATCAACATACAAATGAGGAAACTCAGGCTACGTCTAGACTGCAACCCTCTTTCGAAAGAGGCGTTTTCGAAAGATACTTTCAAAAAAGCCTCTTTCGAAAAAGAGCATCTAGACTACAACCAGTACTTTCGAAAAAGCAAGCCGCTTTTTTGAAAGAGAGCACCCACGCAGTCTGGATGCTCTCTTTCAAAAAAACACAGTTTGCATTACATAGCACCTTTTTTTGAAAGAGCACTTTCGAAAAAAGGCGTTCTTTCTCGTATAACAAGGTTTTCCGCGGTTGAAAAAACTGCCACATTCTTTTGATTTACTTTCGAAAGAATACGGCAGCAGTCTAGACACGGGAAGTTTTTTTTTAAAAAAGGCCACTTTTTCAAAAAAATCTTGTGGTCTAGACACGCCCTCAGAAACCTGCTTCATTTCAGAATTCTTGAGCTTTACGCTACTCTGGCTAGGTATGCATAACAATTATTGATGTAAATGTGACACACCATATAGCACCTCCTCCCTGCAATATTCAATATGTCGACGGAAGTAATTTTTACATAGGACAATCAACCATGGCCAATCATTCAGCCAAGAAATGAGTTGATTTTTCATAGAGACATGCAATATCTTTCAAAGTTACCATAGGATCTTGCTACATGCCAGTGCCCCATAATTTATAATCTAGAGTTATTAAAGAAAATAAAATAATGTTCTTTAATGTGCAATACACTCATTTTGTCCTCTGACTGAAACAATGTTTTAGGTACCTGTAATGAGACCATTGTAGATTTCTCTGTTTTCATTTGTTCCTATTATAAGTTGATACATTGCTCACGCAACAAATGTATAAACCAGACAAGATTTTTTTTGGTGCTGGTTTTTGTTTGTTTCTTGTTTCTCTATCGTAATGTTGAAGTATGATGGCGTCTCAGTTTTGGGAACAAATCAACATGCTTGTGAGTCTTTGTGGTTTTTTGTAAAAAAATCCCAGGGTGTCTTGAGAGCCACACAAAGGTCTTGATTTTGAAGATACAGACAGATATAAATAGTGCATTATAATGCATTTAATTGATGGGATTCAAACTTCAGAAGATACAGAGGACAGAGTTTTTCAGGAGAGAGGATATCAAATGTTTTGAACCAGAGGACAAATAATTTAAGTCTTAAAATTTAAGGGGAGCAGGGATTTTCCTGGCTCCTTCACAATAGGTAGATATGAAAACTATAAAAAGAGACCTGTAGACAGGAAGAAGTTATGCATTTTAACTCCAATGAGGCACAATGAAATAAGAATGCCTTGTGTAGAATTTCAGGCTTGTATGAAGGGGGTGGGTGTGCGAAAGGACTGTCCCATAGCCCCCAAGTAAGCATGCTCTGGCCAGCCAGAAGGCAAGAGTGGTGAACTGCCCGAGCCTCCCTCCCTCATGCTCTGGCCTGGCAGGGAAAGGCTGGGGCTGATTTCCCTGCTTACTAGGAAGACCACGGGGAGTGCATTCACACTCTTGCGGTCCACACTTACAAAAAAAGCACACACACACCAGAAATTCCTGCGCACAGGCCTAACTTTGTCCATGATGTCATGGCCAGTGTTCCCTGTAAGCTATGCAGTTGGGCAGTCACTCGGAAGAGATTCAGGTGCCACCCAGCTAATTAGAGTAGTACCCACAGCCACCAGCATGTGTTTCTTCTGGTGTACATCCACTTGTGCCTCAGCGCACATAACAAAATTTATTCCACATATGCATGGGAAAAAATTGTCATGGCCTGTTCCTCTTAGGCATTGATGACCTCCTGTAAAGTGCTCAGCTCAACACAATGATGGTGATAGGCTCTAAGTGGGCTGGAAAGCTCAAAGGCCTGGATTCTGTTAGAGCAGTGTTTCTCAACCAGTGGTACCAGAACCCTTAGGGGTACTCAAGAGGTGTCTGGGGGGTACATCAATGCAACTGAAATTTGGAGAAAACTGAATTTTTGTTTTAAGTTTTACAGCACTTTATTATTTTTGTACTTTTTACACCCAAAAATTTCATCACCCGCCCAGCTATGATTAAGTTGTTGAAACAAATGTGTTGCAATGGTAGAAAAAAAAATTGTGTGTCTGAAAACTGTAGGTACCGGGGGTACTTATATATATATATATATATATATTTTAAAGAGGTACTTTATTTAAAAAAGTTGAGAAATACTGTGTTAGAGGACTGCAGGATAATAGCCTAACACTGCATAATGCCCCAGAAACTCTGATGCTCTGAGCAGTCCCACTGAAGTAGAACTATCTGTGAGCATAAGTACTTCCAGGATTGGGACCTAACACTGTAAAAGCCTTAATCACTTTAGTGATCTAAACTGTACAGGAATTTCAGGACAGGTATCAAGGGGAGGTCACACTGTGTAAGGAAAAATTATTAATATTTTTTTGCTAGAACATAGAAACTGACTAAACAGATGGGCACTTGGATTTTTGCTGTTCGGAAAACGATAAATTCACACAGTAACTGATTCAATTAATGGTAAGGGCTGAGATCCCCTGAAAACAGGAAGATTTTTTTTTCAGTGCAGGCAAAAATCACCGTTCATTTTTGTGATGTGTATTACTGCCACGTACCAGGCACCCTATTAGGGACTGTAGGGAGTCACCACTGAACAAAAAAAGGCGGTTCCTTGCTCCACAGAGTTGATGAATGTTAAGTACAACGCTGTGCTGCCTTGCTGTCCTCATTACTACTGGTGGAAACAGACTGGGGCTGGGGTTTTTTTTCGCCACGTCACCATCTCTAGGTTTTCCTCCCCTCCGTGTTCTCTGCCTTCCAAATTATTTCTGAACCCTCGCCAACTCGCAAGTGGGTGCCCTGCCCCCAGCCTCCTCGGCTCGCCTAGGGAAACAGGCTTTCCCCTTGTCTTTCGCTGCTCCCCTCACCCCATGGGTTTACTTTAGCGCTCACCGCTACTTCTGTCTTCCCTGCGCCCCAACCCCTTCCTTTTGGACTTGCTCGCCGCCTCCTTCTCTCTAGCCCCCAGCCTGACATCCCCCCACCAGCTGGGCCCCCCTCACTCTTCCCCCACCAGCCCCATAGCCCACGTTAGCCCCGCCCCGGCTGCCCTCACCCCCGGGGCTGGGCGCTCGCTGCAGGGTCCGGCCACGCCCTGCAGCCCGCCGGCCACAGCCGCTCTCGGCCCCCCTGCCCAGGCCGGGGAGGGCTGGAGGCGGCCCACGTGGCTCCCTCCTTCCTTCCTCCTCTGAGTCCCGTCCCGCCCCTGGCCGCGGAGCGGGCTGCGGCCGCCTCAGACCTCTAGCCGGGCGGCAAACACTCCCCGAGGCTGTGGCTGGCACCTCCCCGCCGAGGGCTGCAGGGGAGATATTGATGCCCCGCTGGGGCGCGGCTGCTGTCCCGAGGCAGCGGGCCACCTCGTCCTTGCTCCGCGGAGTGGGACTGGCTGCCTGTCTAGCTAGTAGGGTCTGGTGGGGAGAACCCCGGGCAAGCCCCTGCCCTGTGGGGGGAGCCCCACTGCCACTGCCACCGCAGGGGTGGCGCAGGTGTAAACTGCTAGAGGGACAGAACCAGTGGCACCTGCCTGGCACCCATGCCCTGCTACAGGGTGACCCCCGCTGCCAAACCCAGGCAGAAGGGGGAGCAGCAGTGAGGGCAGCATCCCAGCCTTGCCCCCAGCAATGGGGACCGCTTCCTCCCTGGTGAGCCCAGCGGGCCCGGGCGGGGAGGTGATCGAGGATGCCTATGGGAGAGGTGGCGGCGAAGCCTGCGAGATCCCAGTGGAGGTGAAGCCCAAAGCTCGCCTGTTGCGCAGCTCTTTCCGCCGGGTGGGCGCCTCTCGGCCTGGAGGCCTCATTGGGGCCAGCTTCAAATCTACTGCCTCAGTACAGGAGTTGGAGTGCATGGCTGAGTATGAGCGTCTGAAGAAAGAATACGAGATCTTCCGTGTCAGCAAGAACAATGAGGTGGCTTCTATGGTCAAGAAAGAAGCCAAGATGGACCTGGAGAATAAGAGACTCCGAGCAGAGCTCCAGGTAACTGGCAACTGTACTGACCCAGGGGCTGGCTGGTAGGGAAAGAGGTGGGAGGGAAGATCTCATCTCTTGAGACAAAAATAATACTTAGCTCCTCTATAGCATTTTTCATCCTTACATCACAAAGCACTTGATAAGTTGAGTATCTCCATTTTACAGATGGGAAAACTAGACCTTGGGAAAACAAAGGCGTTGTCTAAAGTTACTCAGAAAATAAGTATCAAAGCTGGGACCAGAACCCAGATCTCTTTCCATTACACCATGCAGCTTCTGAATTGGAAAATAGGCCTGTCAACCATGGTTTTAGCACGTAGCACCTTCCTCCCAACTAGTCTTTAGGGTGAAGAGCAATCTAATGTTCTTTACCTCCTCCTTTTTCCAGCATCTTCTGGACAAGTTGTCCACCTCTCAGTAGTCTCCTGCTTTCTCTGTGGGGAGCTGCTGAGCAGCACCCTTATAAAATTCCAGTTTTTAAATGTAGCCTGATAGAAGCAGAATTCACAAGTTAAATATTTCAGATCAAGATGGACATGAACAAATGAACTAACAAAAGAAATGGCTGGTTAAAAGATTTGTTCAGTTTCTTTAGCTGTGTTAATTTAAATATCTTTAAGAAAAACTTAGAATGTTATAATAAAATAAAACAACTAGTTTATTTTTCACCATTTATACAGTTGGTTTATTATTTGCAATACTTCCAGCTTAAACTGCTCAGATTCACTTTTCTTTCCAGGTTTCTTCAGTGCCACACTGAAGTAAAAATTAAATCAGTGGGGCTGCCTTAGAGCAGTGTTTCTCAATCTTTTGTTTATAAAGCACCCCTTTTTCAGAAAAATAAATTATAAGTACTGCCAGTCCCCCCTCCCCCAGCCCAATGCACCCACCCCTCCACCAGAGCCAGGCACCCCCAACCCCTCCTGCTCTAACCCAATGCCCCTCTCTTCCCCCAGAGCCAGGCACCAGACATATGGTAACCCTACATTTGAAGTGCCCATTCCCGCCACCCAGCCCTGCCTCAGCGGCTTGTCTGCTGGGAGCAAGTGGCCCGCTAGCGCCGGGGTCACCACGTGGGACTGTGCACTCCCACCTCAGGCCGGTGCCCCCCTAGCATGGTGCCCGGGGGCAACTGCCCCACTCCCCCGCCACTATGCCAATGAGGCAGGGGGGCGGTCCTTTGGAGCAAAGCTTATTGTGCGACTTCACTACCTTTTAGCTCCTCTCCTCAGCGCCACAGGGAAGGAGCGATGGGGATGTGTTGTACTGAGCTGCTGGCAGAGGTGGGGGTAATGCGTGTCTCCAGGTTCAGGCTCCCTCCACGCTGGAGCACCCTGGGGAGGCTGCCGGACAGGAAATGAAGTAGGAAGGGTGGCCGTGGAAGTGATTTTTTTTCTCTCCGCCCAAACCCACCCCCCAACTTGGAACTGCCCTGGGTCTCACCGGAGCTGATGTCGCAGCCACACGCTTTTCCCACCAGCACTAGGGCATGTCCGCAGAGCAGCTTGTTAACGTCCAGGTGCACGGCTCCGAACATTCAATTTGACAGGCACGTGCCACCCCCCCTCCCTGATCCTCTTTGCAGGGCAAAATCACTTGTGTTGATGTACTCCCCAGACTTCTCTTGCGTACCCCTCAGAGGTATGCGTACCACTAGTTGAGAAACGCTACCTTAGAGCACTGGGGTCTGTTTACTGCTGGAGTTTGGGTTCCAACATGGCAATTATATGTTTAAACCTAAACAAACAAACACAAACTTCATCATTGAATTAAGAATTGTAAAAGGGCTATGGGACCAAAACTATTGAATTTGCTATCTAAACTCAACAGCTGAAAATACGTTAAACTCTATAGCAATAATATTTTTCTCTCAGAGTTATAATATATGAAATATTTTCAGGCTCTTCAGAAAACTTACCAGAAAATACTTAGAGAGAAAGAAAGTGCTTTAGAAGCCAAATATCAAGCCATGGAAAGAGCTGCTACATTTGAACATGACCGAGACAAAGTCAAAAGACAGTTCAAGGTAAGGATCTTTACTTTATCCCCCAGGAAAGTAAAGAAGAAAATGTAAAGTAGTCATATTGACCATGAGCCTTCTGTGAACTCCCTATGGGTAGGGTCTGCATAGATGTAGGTGTCTGCCAATATGAAACTCATTGCAGGGCCAGATCTTTGATCCACTATTTACTTTGGTGATTCTCAAACTTTTGTATTGGTGCGACCCCCCTCTTACAAATTAAAATAACATTTTAAATATTTAACACTATTATAAATGTTGGTGGCAAAGCAGGGTTTGGAGGTATAGGCTCACAGCGTTCAGCCTTCCCCTCCCCCCCCCC
>CM057846.1:165084321-165110873 GCA_030068395.1 Apalone spinifera
TTTGGTCTGACCCGGTACAGCCGTTCTTATGAAGTATGGCAAATTATATATGCACAGTAGGGGTGTGAAAATGTAACTGGACTCATCGGTTAACGTGCATGGTTACATGCAGCTTCCCCCCTGCTAGTGCCTCTGTATGGGACGGGGGGATAGGTGGGAGCCAGTGTGTGTGGGGAGCCAGCTCTTAAGCCGGCTACCTGCACGTAGCTGCTGCTGCAGAGCCGCTTGCCCCCTCATGCTGCTGTCTCCGAGAGGGAGTGGAAGGGGCAGGCGAGAGCCAGTGCTCTCAGGAAACTGGCTTAAAAGCTGGCTCCCCATGCACACCGCCTCCTGGGGAGCCGACTGCCCTCTCCATAACCGTGTAATTGCTGTAATTTTCAGTGATGACACATTTACTTCAATAAACCCATTTTAACATCCTTAATATACATTAAAGATTGTGATGCATTATAATGCAAATTTTAAAGGCACGAAAAAAATATTTTATGAAGGATAAAAAAGTTTACAATTTAAATTGTGTTTTTGAAGTTTGTGGCGGTCCTAAACAAATTAGCAATTACTGGTGATTCCATTTATATTTATATATTTTATATATATAGTACTTTACATTCTAAAAGACACCTCTACTTTTTACCTTCTCTGAACCTTTTTGCTTTTTTTTCTATTTTCATTGTGAGCTTCCTGATCCCCTTTTCACAAGTCTAGATGTTGTGTTGCAATTTGGCATATCAGCACCACACTAACATCAGGACTGAAAATGAATAAAATCTATGGGAAACAGGCAGACTATCAAATTGGAATTTGACAAGGGACCAGTTTTGAATAGCCTTAGGGCTTAGGCCATAACAACACTAAGGATGTTAAGTATCGGGTAATTGACTAATCGAGTAGTTGATGCATCGTTGAAGCCTGGGGTCAGTTGGGCACCAAGGGGGAGGGAGGAAGCGACTAGTTAATTATCCTGTCAGCTATCCGATAAGCATTTGCTTATCGGATAGTCGACTAGTCCTTCACATCCCTAAACAACACTGGGTAGTTAGTGATTGTAAGTTTTCAGTCTTCTGTTTTACAGCCGATCTATGGCATTTGCATCAGCACCATGCCCATTAGTACCATGCAAGGGTATTTGTTAGATACAGACTAAGGTCCACCAGCATCACTTCTTGCAACACTTGGGTTTTCCCTTGAGGTCCAGTGCTGTTGCATCTGATCCTGCTTTGCGAACAAGATGTGACACAAACCACAGCTGAACTGGATGAATAACTTTCAGGACTAGCAGTGTTTCATAGTGTTTTGTATTGCTCTGATTCTGTAAAGCACGTATGCATATGCTAAATTCTAGTGTCACCATTGATTTTAATGGGCCTATGATTGCTACTTTTCCCCCATGTATTCCTTTTTTACTCCTTTTATATTCCTTCTCATTTGTGTTTTATATTTCCTCATCCCTCCTTCTTAAAAGTCTTTCTTAAATTACTCTCATTTTTTTTCTTCTAAGATTTGAATTTTGGTCTTGACTGTGATAGATTAGTATCCAAGCATAATATGAGAAGTAAATACACATCTATGTAAAAATATTCTACCCAACTAAGAAATGTATTTCATTCCTGACCTGCAACACTTTTCTGCTCTTTACTTCTGGGTCTTAAACAGGACTGTCAACAGTGTGGTGACTTTGTGAAGTCACTACAGTAAAACTATGACACTCTTCCTTATAGGTGATTTAGTACAGAATTTGAAATTATTGATGAGCTCCTCAGTTGAGAGAGACCCATGTACTTACATGTTCTGTTACCTATTTCTTTAATAACACAGTTTCTCAGTAACTGAGAGTGCTGATTCAAAACTACATTAGACAAAGCAATAAGTGAACCTGCTAAAGAAGAGAAATTTCAATTAGTGGCTCTTGATGGCAAATTTTAACGGAAGTGGTTAAGTGTGACAGTGTATTTCAGTTACTGATCAGCTTGTATTTACTTTTAAGCAACTGGAGCCCCATCTGAATATTGGACAGGTGGAGTGTTGGGAAGTGAGCCATCCATGGGAAGTATGATGCAACTTCAGCAGTCTTTCAGAGGACCTGAGTTTGCTCATAGTTCCATAGATGTGGAAGGACCATTTGCAAACATAAACAGAGGTAAGCAACTGGTGTTTGTCTGCTAAGAAGATTTAACCATTGGCTGTGTACATAAAGCATTGTTTCCCATCTTTGGCATCTATTCTTATGTTCCATTAGCGGATTTACTATGTCGGTCGCTTCTTACTTTCCTTTGAATGATTACTTTCTATAGAAATAAAATGGAAGTATAGCTAAGACATGCCTAATTGTGTTTAATAATTTTGCTGCTAACAATATGTGCAGCAATGTTCTTAGCTAATGACAGTGAATCTCAGAGCTTCATATATATATTTTAGCGCGTTTGTGCATCTGTCTTTGTCTGTGAGTCCATCTATCCATCCGTCTGTGACTCTGTTTGTTCAAGAACTCCTCCTAAATGGTAAGAGCAAGGACCACCAAATTTGGTATGCAGTTTCCTCTTATCAGACCTTAAAGCAAAGTCAGAGTTTGATTATGACAGGAAAATTGGATGTGCCTGGAATTCTCCCTTTTCCATAGCATGGAAAGGGAGAGGGCTGCGAGCAGGAATAGCTCTGCTCTGCAATGGGCACTGGGGACAGCAAGTCATGGGCTCTGGGGACAGCAGGGCACAATCATACTGCAGAGTGACCACAGAGGAGTTGCTGCACCAGGAAGAGAGTGGTCAGCTGGGACCAGAGCTCTTCATATTACTGGCCACAAGTAAGTGGTCCCTTTGCCCCCCAAACCCTTTACCCTGGCTCTCAACCCCCAACGCCAAATTGGAGAGGGAAGTCAGCCCTCCCAGCCCCTTGGCTTGAACCCCCTGGCCTTAGCTCCCCTCCCCCTTCCATGAATCCTGCACCTCCCCTGTCCTGCACCCCCAAATCTCCCAGCCTCCTGCCCAGAGCCCTCCACCTGCCTTACCCCCCCCATTTCCCTGCCCTGACTTCATCCCCCTTTACTTGCCCTGAGCCTGCCAACCCCTGCACCCCCATAATGCCAGCCCCCTACCCTGAAGGACCCAAGAAATGCTGGGTAAGTCTGCTAGCAATAGGTATATCAAATAGCATTTTATTGCATGGGGAGTCAAGAACAGGCTTTAGATAATTCTGCTTTGAATAATGTAACCAAGAAAAATGTATTTTAAATGTGATTTATTTTAGCCTGACAGAGTCCCTGTATCTTGTCCAGCCCCACCGGCACTCCCTGGTCCAGGGGATGGAGCTGGGGCCCTATATGCTGGTGCTACTGGTGCTTCCTGACCCACGGGGGCATGCTGGGCAGCTCCAACAGTGCCAGGGGTGGGAGGGAGTGGGATGTGGCTCCTCCAGGGAGCAGGCGGGGGGGAGGGGTTTGGGGAAGGAAGGCCACTTATGTGGGCTGGTGACTGGCAATATGGCGAGCCCGGCCCCAGCTGGCCACTCTCTTCCTTGCGGTACTGCGCCCCTGTGGTCACTCTGCAGTATAGCTGTCTACTATGCTCGCTGCCCTCAGTGGTCATTGTAGAGCATAAGCATCCCTCTGATCCGATCCCATCCTTGCCATGTTATGGAAAGCTATGGAATTCCAGGCACATCCCATTGTTCTGCCACAACCAAACCCTGGCCTTGCTTTAAATCAGGTTAAGAAGAAGGTGCCTACCAAATTTGATGGCCCTAGCTCTTACTGCTTAGGAGGAGTTCTTGAATGGACAGACTCACGGACCAACAGATAGACACACAAACTCTCTAATATAGATATATAGACACACAATTAATTTAGAAGCAACAATATTTTGCTCAGTTACGCATCTAATTACATAGGCATCTTTATTACTCCTATTAGAGAACTTAATTTTTTTGTATGGTAGCCATCAACTTGACATTTTCATTAAGTTTCACAAACATTTATTTTAAAAGAAACATGATCAGAGGTCTATAACGTGAATATATTTGGCATTCTGCTATTTTGTTTTGCTATCTTCTATAATTTTGCACAGTATTTAAATCTAAATTTTAATTTATATCTGAAGTATTTTGTGATGTATTCATTTTATATTCTCTATAAAATGTATTTTATTACTTCTTTAGGGTGTAAAAAGATAACATTGATGCAAACTGTTATACAGTGTACAAAATAATGAGATGTATGTCTTTGTATTTTGTTTGTAGATGACTGGGATGCAGCTATTGCCAGTTTATTGCAGGTCACTCCACTGTTTTCTCACTCTCTGTGGAGTAACACTGTCAGGTGCTATCTCATTAATACAGATGAGACTCAACCTGAAGTGGACATCTTCATTAGGGTGAGAACCGTACAAAAGTTATGTTATTTGATCATTAATGTAAGATTCTCTATTTTTCTCCTCTTGATGCTTGTTCATGAAATCTCTGTGGTAGTTCTTTAAAGGCTTAGGAGGCAGATCTTGATCCCATTGAAATCAATGGGAGTTTTTTTTAAGATTTCAGTGGAAGAAAGTTTATATTGAAAAGAAATTAGAGCTTACTGATAGGTCCTTATTAAAATGCATAATTAATAATAAAGGTCAGTTTATTTAAATTTCCTTTCAGAACTACTCACCAAAGCTTCAAAGAATATGTGAAACCATGGGGTACTTCTTTCAAGTAGTTCATTTTCCAGTAGAAAATGGAAATTATTTCCAGGCTGTGAGAAAATGGGAAATTGAGAAAAGTTCCTTAGTCATTTTGTTCATCCATTTAACTTTGCCAAGGTAAGTTAATAGTTTTGCAGATGGACAAAGCAAACTCATAATTATGTAGAGTACATAGCTTATTAACATGTATGTGATGTTCTACTTACAGCATTTCTTCTAAAAATCTTCCTTCAGACTTCAGATTTTCTAGCACAGTTATGATAGTGCCACTTCTTCATGAAGTTTCTGCGGTTCTAGAGTCTGTGAAAATACAACATAACATAGCCATCATAATATGTAAATGTCTTGCTTTCCAATAACAGCTTTCTGCTGCTCATAGTGATAGAATCATAGAATATTGACAGGGCATGTGTGAACATCTCTGTGTTTTATTTGCTTCTCTATCTATTCACCTGCCTATATTACATTTGTTTTATTTAGTCACATATTCTTTTTGAGTGTCTAACTAGAGATGTGAATGTTTAACCGGTAAGCCTCACCCTGTTGCAGCTCCGTAGTGTCCTGCCCTGGACAGGGGCTGCTCTGGCCTGGCTGGAGCAGCCCCTTCTTCCGCTCTCTCCTTTAATGGGTTAACTGGTTAAACAAAATATTTAACAGGTTAACCAATTAAATGGGATTCTACATCCCTATTTCTAACTTATTTCTAGGTTAATGTTCTGGCTCTTCAATTCAATGTCTTATCCTAGTCTATTGTTATAAAACATCATCAATTTAGTAAATTGTCACAACTGATAATGCAGTCTTTTCTATCTGTACAATGGATAATTGGTTGTCTTATTAGACAAAAAAAACCCCAATTTTCTAAACCAAAAGTATTGATTGAAGATTAATGTTACAATTCAATTATGATTGTTTCTATTTTGCAGCTTGGATTTTTTTTTCTTTTTGGGTATGTATCATGAAGGAGGAAGGAAAGAGGGATTATTTAGTATTTTGACTTCTAATAGACAAAAAGTCATTTGTCCTTATACAGTTGAACAGCCATTTTGATAATCTCTGTCAGAATATTGCCTGGTACATAACCCTATCAGGAAGGAACCAGGAACAGTCTAGATTTTGGCCTGTTAATCTAATATGACATTACTACATTAAGTTTCTGAAGTTTAGCTTCCTTTGGAGTTGAGCTAGGCTTGGGGAAGAAAACTGGGAGATGAATAAATTGATTCATATGGAACTCTGTCAGCTTTGGTCAGAAACCTGGGATGAGGCTTCTCTAGCTTTTTGAGTCTGCTTGGAGAAGGAGCAACATACAGCGTATCACTCAGGAATGAGTCCCTCTCCTAAAACAATACAAAACAAAAGGTACCTACAATGTCTGTTATGTGCCCTCGAAATGTCACGTAAGCACATTTTTTTCCTTTTGCCATTTTGCTAGCAACACTGTTAGGTTGTGGGGATGTCTAGCCTATAAACTAAATATCTGACTAAAAACTAAAACAGTTTTTTGATACTGGGCAAAAAAGCTAATTAATAACTTGCTAATTGACATTACTGCTAACTAATGCAAGCAAGTGTGCAAAGAAGCAGGCTGGCAAAGACACTGCAGGGGTTATTTCTCGCTAGCAAGAGAAGATAGAAAAATACTGAGGAAAAATTGGGTCTGCTTTGTCCTTTATGACCTTAAAGGGGTGTTTGTGTGGGGGAGGGGGATAGAGGATACAAAGACATTGAGAACATTTTGGGTCCTACTGACATTGCTAACCAAAATAATCTAATCTTGCATGCATGTGCACCAAGAGTGGAATCCATGTGGACAATACATGTTAGAGAAGAATGAGAGACTTCTGACAACAATTTATACAGTTTCTTGTTCAAAAAGTGAGATTAAGATTGTAATGCCTCATGTGGGGAATCTTACACCTCTAAGCTTGTTTGTCTCCCTTGAGGCTGGCCCTACATGTAGCATAATAGATTCCCAAGGTAGATCTTTCAGGAATAAAGATAGATATTCCTTCATACACTTCTTACAAGTACAGTGCACTATCCAGATTCAAGTTGAGAATGTAATTTGTCCTTTTTGACGAGCCTTAACTAAGGGATTGGTCTTTCCAATTAAGACAAAGGGAGTTTTCCCTTTGATTTTAAGGAGCAGGAGAAGGCATTCAAATAAGTAATGGCAATATATCAATATATTTGACATGTTAATAATGACTTGTGTCTCTGAAAAGTTAATGTAGATGATTGTTTAATATGCAAAGGTTTGTAGAAAATAGACTTATTTTAAATTAAAAAACCAATCATTATACTCTTTCATGTATAAACCTGCTGCTGAAAGAGTCTTAATATCAGTGGTACAATTAGCAACAAGAGAACTTTGCTCCATTTTCTTGGCCCAGATTTTGGATATCTTCTGTTTCAGTGTCTAGATGCCTCTATGGTAAAAGGCATGCCCTTTCGATTAGATTTTTGCAGTGAAACCCATCATTGGAATTTATGTTGATTGAACTGTTGACTGAAACAATGTAATATAGCTGGTTTCCAATCTAGCTGTTTGCTGGAGGACTGTGAAGAAGCCTTATTGAAAAATCCTGAAGGAAAGCCTCGGCTGATTTACCGCAGAATAGAAGATGGTAAAGTCAGCTCAGATCCCGTCCATCAGTTAACTGAGCAAGTTTGTTATATGAACAAAGCAAAGGTACTACATGTAGAAGGTTATGTTTCAGAGTTTTGCTGTTTTCTTGTTTTGTAGCATAACACTTGTAACATCAGTTATAATGAGAAATTGCATGACACATCCTTTGTTATGAACATTTATTGTGAACCAGTGTATGGTGTTGAATTTTATGAAATTGTTTTAAAAATTGAGCACTGCACCTGCACAAAACTTGAACAGAGTTTTATTGTCCACTGTGCAGTGGGGTGCAGCTGAGCAGAATTTGGCTGTATGTCTTACAGAATCCTTATGAATAAATCCTATAAGATTTAATGAAAAAACTTTTCTATATTATTTTGGATTATACTCTGGTAAAAACAACTCTCCTTTAGAATTCTTTGGAATGATTTAAAAAAATGTATATACAAGGGGCATTCTCTGTTTAAACTCTCTACTATTCATGTAATTCCCATAGAATACCATTACATATATATATATGCTAAATTCCTATTCATTTTACAAGACTTTCCAATTAGAGAAATAATCTAGCTACATATTAATGATACATTTTCCATATTGCTTTTTTGGATATCATCAAAACAAAGGAATTCTGAGTCAAAGTCCCCTCCTCCCCCTGCCTGCTACTGCTGCTATCCAAATAAGGAAGAGGACAACAAGCAGTAATCCCGTAAAACATACAAGGGATTCCAGGCTGTCCTTAAACACACTCTCCTGGCAGCCATCTTCCCATAGAAGCTGATTTCTTCTTATAAGCACCTTTATTAGCAGTGAAATGCAGCTGCCTTAATAAATCATTCTCCAGATGTCCTCTCTTTGTTTCCCTGAATTAAGAGAGGAACCCTTCTAGATCCTAACTCAGCCTGAAGCCTTCCTATCCACTGCCAAGGTAGATTTGTGAGATGGAAACATCTCATTTTTAAATGAAATTCAATCTTACAGTGCCAGAGGATAAGCCTCCGAAGAAATTTTCATTTTGAAAAGTGGCAAATGTCTGGAAAGAATATAAGCTTAAGATATGTTTTATATTACTGCCTGAGGGTATGTCTACACTACAGAGTTTTGTCGGAAAAACAGTTGTTTTTCCTACAAAACCTGAGTTACATCCACACTGCATCCACGTATCGGAAAAAGGTGTGTGTGGACGGGGAAGAGGGAATTCTTTCAAAAGAAGAAGAAAGAGCACAGGTGCCCTAGTGGTCACTCCATCCATAGTAATCGCAGATTAAATGCAATATTCAGTGTGGACGCTATCTTTCGAAAAAGCAGATCGCTTTTTCGATGCGCTTTTGTGTGTGGACGCTCTCTTTCAGAAGAAGTTTTTTCGGAAGATCTCTTCTGGAAAAGCTTCTTCCAAAAGAAGCCTGCAGTCTAGAAATAGCCTAACTGCATTTGCATTTAATAGTCAATCCCAGAGTTGCTTCACATTTTGTCATTATTTTTTTCAGCTCATTGATCACATGGGAGGAGTGGAAGAAGGAGTGTGTGAAATCTATAATTGTGTGGAAAAGATCATTAAACAGGTAGAGTACATGATGCAGTGTATTCCACATGAGAGGCTACTTTGCGTATTCCTACTTACAGTTTGAATGATAGAAACTTAATTGTTGTTAGCATATCAGTGCCTTTTAGTAAAAAGCTTTCTGGAATGGGCAGTGCCATCCATAGCTTTCCAAAATTACCATATTGCCAGTACTCTGCAAGCACTGTAGTAAATCCAGTCTATTTAATAATCTGTATTGTAAATGAGTGATGTTTTGTCATAATAATGTTGAAACATACAGAGGCCTTTGAATTAATAACTGGAAGTAAGGAAAGCCACAACTGAGTAAAATAAGAGCTGTGCTATTGGAGGCCACCTCCATCATGGAAAAACTGAAAGTAGCTTCTTGAGATTCAATATAAAACATCACTAGAAATTATTTGGTCACATTTTCAGCTGGTGTAAATGGGCACCGATCCGTTAACAGAATTCTTTCATCTACCCCAGCATTGTTACTTAAAGCGAGAGGGGAAATAGTGCATACAAACTGTTTTGTCCGGTTCATGTCAACACTGTAAAAGGCCATACCATAGAGCAGTGTTTCTCAACCTTTTTTATAAGGTACCCCTTTAAAAAAAAAAAAAAAGTACCCCCAGTACCTACAGTTTTCAGACACACCATTTTTTTTCTACTATTGCAACACATTTGTTTAAACAACAGAATCATAGCTGGCCGGGCGATTAAATTTTTGCATGTGAAAAGTACAAAAATAATAAAGCGCTGTAAAACTTAAAACAAAAATTCAGTGTTCTCCAAATTTCAGCTGTGTTGACGTACCCCCGCTCCCCCGACCTCTCTCGAGTACCCCTGAGGGTACTCATACCACTGTTTAAGAAACACTGCCATAGAGAATACATTTTGTGCCAAAAATCACATGCAAAAGTTGTCCTCTGCCTAGTTTAAAGAATGTGGGGCTGTGACAGCATATACTTTTAAGGAATAAGTTACAGTGTTTCCATGCGGTTGTTACTTACATAGGATATATTGGGCTGTGAAAGTTCAGAAGTAGAAGGCAAGGATCTGGGTAGTAAAGAGGATTCCACTGCACCGGAAGAGGAAGTGTTTGGAGATGTACTATGGGATGCACACGATGAACAAGAACAGATGGAAGTTTTCCAACAGGCATCTCATTCAACATGTGAATTAGGATTTGAAAAAGTAAGCAGGTAGATTTGTCTATTGATTAAGGGAAATAAGTGTGTGTCTGTTTCATGTGCAGCGGTAATGCTGTTGTAAGGAAGGGCCTGTGTTTGAGAACAACTGTGGGACTTTTACATCTTAGGCTAGAGGAGAAAATAGGTGTTAGGCAGATGATGCATTTAGTTTCTGGAACAATGCCAGTTATGTCTGTCCTAAAGTGTCATTGATGAAGAAATGGCCTCTGTTTCTCCATTGACAGAAAAGTGGCCATAATAGCATGCCAGCTAGATATAAGGGGTACTTTTTAGAAGGTGATTAACACACCATACTTTGAAGTCAAAAGGCCTCAAACAGCTTTTTTTAAGCAAATGAAAGTCCTGTCTTAATACACTAATTTAGGTTTGTTGGAATTGTATAATGAAAGGACTAACCAGTAGTCCCACAATCTTAACATATCTGAGCCTGTGTGAGAGAGACATTAAAAATAAGGGGTACTGAAATACTCAATACTTCCTGAAGTGCCTCACCACCTTATAAAACTAGTGGTGTCAAAACCAGATACACTTAGAAAAGACTGAATTAATATATCTAGAGAAATCTCTGAAAAGTGCCTCTGGTGGTCAATTATGTTGTTGATTGACTAAGTCAGTATGCTTTCATCTGGTGCTGGGCTTCCTAGGGGAACTGGCTGACAATGCAGGCTTGCCCCTCTTGGAGGTGCAGAATACATATGCAGAGACAGAAGGGCAAAAGTGGTTTTAAGCCATCATTGTGTCCCTGGGATTCTGGGTTGACTTGGAGCCAAAATGGCCCATGCTGTAACTTAGGAAGTTCAGGGAACTGCTCTAAATTAAAGCAGCTTTCCCTGAATTGCCTTTGAGCTAGGGATGTAAAATCTCATTTAATTAGTTAGACAGGTTAAATGTTAAGTTTAACCAATTAACCGATTAAAAAGGAGGGTGCCCCCCCCCACTGGGTACAGGGGCTGCTCCGGCCTGACTGGAGCACTCCCCATACATGGTAGGCCCTGAGGGGCTGGAACAGCCCGCTGCCTAAGATGAATGGGGAGTGCTGCAGTCCCCACTGGTTAACCATTAACATCCCTACTTTGAGCAACTTTGTTACCTGGAGCTTCTCAAAATGGCTGTTGTACCATGCACTATGACCTCACCCCCTGTTCTGGGACTTGCAAGTGGTTTTGTGTTAGACCTGGTCTACCCACAATTTTTATATTGATTGAACTGTTTTGGTTAAGGTTTGCTTTTTTTCCCCTTAAATAGTTAGATCAATGTAACCCATAGTTATAGCAACATAAAGCTGCCTTATACCAGCGCAGCTGTTCTTCTACTCTTTACAGGAATAAGCAGTACCAGACACCTATAACTGCATTCACACCATGGAGTTGTACAACTTTAACATCAGATGGGAATAATTAGTAGTACAATTTCTTTGTGTAGATAAGATCTAAGTGAGCCGTCAACTGTGCGGTGCCTGTACTGAGGGGCTTTTATGGCTCCTCTACACCAGCAGTTCTCAAAGTGTAAGTTGAGACCCTAAAATGCATTGGAACCCCATTTTAATGGGGCTTCCAAGGCTGGCTTAGATTTTCTGGGGCCCAGGGCTAAAACTGAAGCCTGAGCTCTACCACCCAGGGCCGAACTGAGGTATGAAGGCTTCAGGCCTGGGTATTGTGCCTTAGGTTACAGTCCCTTTGCCTGTATCTGATGCTCTTAGGCTTTAGCTTTGCTCCCGTGATTGCCTCGCCCAGGGCAGTGGGCTTGGGTAAGCTCAGGCTTCAGTCCCCACTTCTGGGGTCATGTAGTAAGGTTTTTTTGTCAGAAAGGGGATGAAGTTTGAGAACCTCCTGGCCTACACTGCCACAGCAGCATTCAGGCTGTAGTGGAAGAGAATCTCTTCCATGGGGTTTTGGCATGCAAAAATGTAATGGCAGGGATGAATGTGGGGAGTTAGTCCTGGAAAACTGTCCATTTCCCACTGATAGATGGGGTCCCTTACATTACTAGCAGACCTAACACTGTCTGACCTGCTGCCTTCAATAGAGATGAAAACTGGAACAGAGAAAAGTTTAAATGCTGTTTTTCCAGCAAATTTGTCTAACTTATTTTAGAAATGGAAATTAAAAAGTTACACAGAGATGATTCCTTTTCTTGGAATTGGAAGGAATGTGCTCTGCTATTCTTCGTATCATTCTGCACCTCTGGCTCTGTAATAATTTGTAGCTTCTAAAAATAGCCAGTTCCATATGATCAAGTCTAACTGCTTATAAAAATAAGTGGCATGGAATATTAGAGTACTATCTTTTTGTCCTTGGCTATCTGTCATAATTACTTATGTGAGGCCTCACATCAACATAATATCTGAATGCCTGTATTTATCCTCAAAACACCCTGTGTGGCAGTGCTATTTTCCCCATTTTAGAGATGGGTAACCGAAGCACAGAGAGGCTGAGTGACTTGCCCAAGGTGTCACAGAAGTCTTGGCACAGCAGAGAATTAAACCTATGCGGTAACTACTGGACCATCCTTCCTTTCTTGGAGATCTAAATTCACATTTGCCTTGTCACATGTCAAAATGTCTCACTTCTCGTCTCTAATGGACATTTGCTCACTTTATCACAACACAATAATTTAGTCCTGTTGGTAATAATTTTTCATGAGACCCAAGTCTAGAGGACAACTGGGATCTGGCTGGCCAAAATTGCAGAATGATAGCAGAGTTGCAGGGGGAATTATATGCTTTCTTGTACTTGATCTTTCTCTACTAGTGACACTAGTCATTCACATTTACTAGTACTGCAGATTCATCCCAAATTAATTTTTAAAAATTATTTTCTACTTTTAAACTTTTATGGAAGAAGTATTAAATTGTAGTTTTTAGTTATTCTATCACTTTCCATTGTTCCTTGCCCATTTTAAAAAAAAAAAAAGCAAAAACAAAACCATTTTGTCTCTATATCCATGTAATTTTTTTATAGTCTCCATGAATTTCATGGGACTAAACATTCCTAAACTTGAGGGTGTGCTTCAGTATTTGAATTAATCAATATATGAATTAATCAGTATGTGTATTTCTTTAATACAGGAGCCCTTGTAACTTGAATTGTTGTGTTTGCAGTATTATGAACGTCTAAATGATCTAGTGGCAGCCCCAGCACCTATCCCACCTCTTCTTGTGTCTGGAGGACCGGGCTCTGGCAAATCCCTTCTCCTATCAAAATGGTATTATTTAAATGGTTAATATATTGTAAAACTGTACCTGAAACAAGAATAGCACAATATCAGATTGGTAGCTGGAGAAACCAACATTAGAAAATACTGAAAGTTCCAAAAGCAACCCTGTAAAGTTTAGTTCTCTTTTTATTAACACTTGAATAGTTATTCCACCTTTTAGTAACCAGTTACAGCCCAGAGGGGACAGTGCCATGGAGAATCCTTACAGAGGAATCAGTGCATTGTTCTGAAAGTGAGGGGTGTGAGGGCACCATGCACAAAGAAAAGCTTCACTTCTGTTAAATTCCCCCGTTGAGGTACATGGAAATGAGAATCCAAACCCAGAAACATATTGCAGAAGTGCATCTTGTAGTCTCTTATGATCTATGCTTGAACCTGCAGCCATAAAATCAATTGGCAGAATTCAGATTAGTAACATTTGAAAGTTGATGCCACCAGGTCACTTATTACCCTTTTCTTCCCTTCTCCAAGGAATGTAGTGGACGTGTCCACTCTAGTCCAGTGTTTCTCAATGTGTTCCGGGGGCCCGCTTTGGGAAAGCTGCTGAAGGGCCATTTTGTTTACCTAAGGGTTAGTAGCCATGGAGACTTTCGCTCGCATTGGGTACAGTTTGCTGTTTCCAGTCTGGGGGAGCCACAGGAAGCAGCAGCCTGGGTCACGCCACTTCCAACAGCTCCCCTGTGGCTTTTTCCCCAATAGGTAAATAAAGTGGTGCAGGCCCACTAGCGGCTTTCCCAAAGCAAGCTCACGGAGCACTTTGAGAAACACTGCTCTAGTCCAATGGAGACCAAAAATGAAAATTCGGATGTAAAATATTTTATTATGGATGATAAATTGTCTGACTTATTTTATTATGTATATACTGCACATGCCAAACTAAAATGTATCATTTTACAATTGACAAATCTACAATAATAATTATTGGAAATAAGAATATATTTGCAAAATGTGAGCTATTTGAAATGTATGTGTATGTGTGGGTTTTTTTGCCTCATTAGGATTCAACTGCAACATAAGCATTCACCAAACACACTAATTCTCTATCATTTTGTTGGGAGGCCCATGTCTACCAGTTCAGAATCTGCACTAATAATCAAACGACTTACTTTAAAGGTACTCTTGTTATTGTTTAGTATGTGTAGTATTATTAGTTTTTGTGTGTATGAATCTATTTTAAAAGTTCTCGTGGACCTATCTGTGCCAAATCACAGAGATACAGATGATGATTTATAGAACCTTGCACGGATACAAAATTTTATATCCACATCTGTATCCACAAAAATGAACCATGGATACCCACAGATAAAAGTGGATATCTGCAAATTTGTTGGGCTCTAGATATAAAATTTGTATCTGCATCTTCAATCACATCCACAAAAATGAGCCATGGATGCAGATACCTGTGGATAAAAAGCAGATATTTGTGAATTTGAAGGGCTCTGATGATTTACTCTATTTTGTTGAGTTGATCATCGACCAGAAATTTTAAAAAATGTCATCTCTGGGGCTTTTAATAATTACATTATCAATTATTATTCCAGTGGAAAATATTGATTGTTTTATAAAGAAAGTCCTCATAAGCTTTTTTTATTGTGTCGTGCCATCTGGCTAAGGAAAGAAGCAGGTGGCTTCTATTCTGTCTGTGCACTGAAAAACCTGAAGCTGCATTTGCTAGTTGGACCACACTGTAGCTGGACTATTGCATTAATATCTTAAATTGTTTTAGAAATACGTGTCTGATATGGGTGGAATAAATTAGGAGCCTGATCTTGCCAGGATCTGAGCTCCTTTTATCTTCAAAAGAGGGCATTCAGGACCTCACAGGACTGAGCCCTTCAGAAAAGTGAAATCAACTCTTTACTATGTTATTAAAAGCCTGCACATTTTTGTTTATACATTTTCCACATCTCTTATTCCCCAAGTGGGGGATTTTTAATCTGATATTGTCCATCTAAAATTAAATACACAACAATTTTTTTAAAAATCCTCCTTTTCTTAAATTTCTTTCTCCTTATAAGAAAGAAAGGAAAACAACTTTGTATGGGCTTGGTTGGAATCCTCTTCCCAGACGTGAATGATGTTGTCCTATGTCCCCCTGTCTCTTTCTGTCCCACTCTCCTAATCTCCTAAACATTCCTTAAGATGGAGTATTTTTATGCATGTTTATAATTTTGCAGCTCATGCAGCATTCTTGGTTAGTGTCACCTTTAACGCTGGATCCAGCTAAGCTTTTGGAAGAGTTTCCTCGCTGGCTGGAAAAACTTTCTGCTCGTCATCAAGGCAGCATTATCATAATTATTGACTCTATAGACCAAATACAGGTACATTTCCAGCCTGCGTGGCCTTTATAAATACAAAACAAACTAGGAGTGATATAGCAGCTTAGTAGTGACAGTGAGACAGTAAAACAATAAGCTTGCTATAAATGAAAATATATAGAAAATAATTTGCTGTTTAACTAGATGGATTAATTTATCATTAGTGTTAGCCAAAAAACTTGGTATTTCTGGAATTTGCTAGATGTTGCCTTTTGATCTGTCTCATTGCATTATCTACTGAGGGCTCCAAGATTGTGGACTGCTTTGTGGGTTGGGCACATGTGCAGTCATGAGTTGGCAAAACTGTACATGATACTATGCCAACTATCTAAGTTGTCACCATGCTGGTGCACAAAAAAGGAGAGAGTTTGGCTCTTTATCAAATAATTTTAAAAGAACGGAAGCAATAAGATTGTTCTTACTGGGGCAAACAGTTAATGAGATTATGATAATTTGTTTTTAATTACTTTTGAATTATTTGTCTGAAATTTGTTTTTAAGCAAGCTGAAAAACATATGAAATGGCTGATAGACCCCCTGCCAGTGAATGTGAGGGTGATTGTATCCGTGAATGTGGAAACATGTCCGCAGGCATGGAGGTATGTTGTTCTTTGAAGAGATTTCAGAGTAGCCTTGGTTTGAATATACTTATGATATGTGTGTGTGTGTGTGTGTGTGTGTGTGTATATATATATATATATATATATATAGGTTGCAGAACAAAATCTGCGTCTGATTTTGTACCCACTGTAATCAGTAGGAACTTTGGATTTGGATTTTCCAGACTGTACATATTATAATGCATATTAAACATCGACATATGCACTTGTGGGCTTCTAGTACTTTGATGTAGTCAGCCATTATAGGGTAAGATTAAAAACAGAATTGTGATTTTGTATTATTAAAATCCTTTAACTGCAAAAGTTTCAGACTTCTGCATTGATATCTTCTTTTTTTTCCAATTCAAGTAATTGGATCTCTTTTCTTTCACATACTGTTTTATTGGAGCTGAATGTAATTTTGTTCTCTCTCACTAAAAGGTTATGGCCAACTCTTCATCTGGAACCACTGAGTTCTAAGGATGTGAAATCTCTCATTAGTGCAGTATGTAGCTGTGCCAATATTAAATTGACGAAAGAACAGGTATGTCTGCTGTAATTCTGTTGAAAGTAATTTACTCTAGTATAAATTTCAATAAAGATGTGGAGAGGTAAAATGAGCTGAGAAACACTTATTTTTGTTAATGTTTCAGAAACAAGAAAAATGTGTTTTTATTTAGTTAATCATAGCCATTTTACAAAATTCTACTTCAGAACAGGATTTGGTGTAAATATTTTTATCCATAAGCAGATATCGCTAAATTCAGATGGACTAGTATAAATAACAAGTAAGGGAATGATACTTATACCCATCTTTCTGCAGACATGTCCTCCTGTTTTAGTATAGTCTGTATTTGTAGTAAAAATGTGTGTACATGTCCAAGGCAGGCATTTTGAAGCCTATCCATAGAGTCTAATCTTAACAAGGTGCTGATCGTCTCCTGAGATGATCTAGCCCTATTTGATCCTTAACTTGAAAGGAAGCTTCCCACTCCATGTAGGTATCCCACTTCATGGAAAAACTCACAACATTTTGTACACTAACTATGCTGTCATGATGTGCATTTTTAACATCCACAATCTGTGAATTAGTGTCAAAATCCTTAACTCTTCAGAGTGCTTAGTATTACATTGGCTTATAACGTTTGTTTAAACTTGTCTTAGGAGAAGAAACTTGAGAAACATTGTCGTTCTGCCACAACTTGCAATGCTTTATATGTCACTCTTTTGGGCAAAATGATTGCTAGGTAAGTTGAGATGGCCTGACATTGAATCTGTAGTTTTAAGAAATACAAATTGCTTTTATCAGTGTATCAGAAAATGTTCATTTGAAACCGAATTATTCTTTGTTCAGATTAAACTGCTTTAGCAGAAGAAAATGTGAAATTATTTTCCCCATTCAACATTTAAAAAAAAAGAAAACAGTGCTAATCAGAATTAATGATCTAACCCAAACATTTAGCATCAAAATGGGAATCTCTACCAACTGAACCTGAATAAATTTATATGATCCTCTCCCTGTTCTGAATCCAAGGACCAAATCAAGGTCTCTCTCTCTATTCTTTTGTTCCACTGCTCTTTTTGTAGTTGTCAGTCCCTTTATTCCCTTTTCAAATATTAATTGGGAAGCTTTGTCTGGGGGCTTTTGGGTTTACTGATGTACCTGATGCTTTGCAGTGTAGACTGTGTCTACAGCAGTGTGCACTGTGGGGATGTAAACTCCAATATCCATCGGTGCTGTGCTATATATGTCCCATGAGAATGCTGTTGCGAATGTGAACTAAAAGGTCTCTAGTGCATGTTAAATGTAGTATTCTTCAAACAGGTCTATGCAAACAGAACCTAAGTACCTTTTCGTTTGTGCAAGCAGTATCTACACAGGATAATTACAACAGAACATTTCACACCCATGTAGTCTCAACTTTGGGGCCATTATAGATGAGCCCATAAGATCTGAAGACCAGAAAAGCTCCACTATAATCTTCTGGTCTGACCTTATGCACAATACAAGACATACAATTTCATCTTGTAATTCCTGCAAGTGGAGAGGATTCATGTTTCCTACTGTATCAATGCATATAACTGAGCACAGCAACTTGTGGTTGATCTAGCACATATCGTCTGTAAGACCAGCAATCTCACTTTAGAGACTCTAAGGAAGGATGCTTGTGATTGGTGGCTTACAACTGCTGTTTAATCTTTATTGATTAACTATTTTCTTTGTAGTTGCTACTGGAGAGACTCCTTATGAATGTATTAAAATAGCAGCATCCTGTTTTACATTTCTGTCTTTTTTTATATTTCTGTCTTTTTACATGATACGATGTTCTTATTTTCATTCCATTGCTTGCTAAAGTAGAGGTGTCCTATATTGCTTTATTATGATTATTTATTATTAGTTGGTAGATGTGTCCAGGTGTCATGCTTATAAGAAGCACATGGGATCTTTTTCAGGGAAAAAGACAATACGCCACATTTATTGAAAGTATAACATGAAAAGCAACATAGCGCGTTGTGACGGGTCTGGGGCGACCCGCATTTGGGCTAAGGCCACCCCTGCCAGCTTCTGGAAGGCATGGGAGGCCGCCTGAGACAGGATGCGGTGTGCAAGCAGCCGGAGCAAGGCTGCCGGTGCACGGCTGCTTTAGGAGGGGGCGGGGGAAAGAGGAGAGAGCACGGCAGGACAAAACACTGTGCCGTCCGTGACGCAATGCATCAGGACGCTCCTGGGGTGGCGGGTCCATTCAAAAGGACTGCCTGCCACAGAGGAAGGGAACGGACGTGGAGCAGGACAGCGGCAGTAGGGGCCCGGAGCTGCTAAACCCCAGGGCCAATGCGGACCACCACCAACCTGGCAGAGGACCCCTGGAGAGGAAGGAGGAGCCGCTTCGGACCCGGTAGGACCCTGAGTCGGGGAAACAGGAGCGAGAGACAGAGAGGGGAGCAGGAAGCAGCCCAGGGCATGGTGGTATTGGCGCCCGTGGGCTGACGAGTTTCGGGGAGTCACCCCGTCAGCTGTGTAGTAGGAATGGACCCCTGCACCTAAGGGCCCTGGGCTGGAACCCGGTGGAGAGGGAGGGCCCGGGTCCCTGTACCTCCCCTGGCGAGGGTATATTGGGACAGTGAGGCCAGTGCCGAGAAGGCACGTCGCTAAGGAACTTCCGAGACCAGTGACTTCAACGCGCAGGCATAGCCCATACGGTACTGTAAAAGATGGTGGAGCGGCCAGACTCACCTCCTGAATGCAGGCTCGGGGCCCAGGACAGTAGCAAAACCGTCACATGTGGTGGAGAATATGGGTACAATCCCATGGGGAGCGGGACACACCCAATAAGGGATAAAGAGTTATCCGTGAACTTTTTGTTGAGACAGGGCGATTATTGAACTTACAAACAGTCGGTGTGGAGCCTAATAAATTTCTGGAATGACTAAGTGAAAGCCAAAGCCAGCAACAACAGCACCAGTTGCAATTAATCCAACAGCTGGCGGCCCAATGTCAGGAGCAGCAAAGACAGTTATTGAGGGAACTGGCTGAACAACAAGATCGCTGGCTGCAGCAATCGAATACCCTGGGGCGAGGAGGTGGCGGACAATGGATTGCTGGGGAAGGAAGCGCTAGTGGGAACTTACAGCTGAGACAGGATGCGGCGTGCAAGCTCAGATGGCTTACCATAACCTGTCAGCCAAAGATGCCCTCCATTACTACAAGGTGAAAGAGGCAATCCTAGACCAGCTCAGGATAACAGCAGAAACGTACCGCCAATGATTCTGGTAGGAACACTTTGAACCAGGGGAGAGACCTTGAGCGGTGACCCAAAGACTCCGGGAGGTGGCCTGGCATTGGCTGGAGCCGGAACAAAAGGCAGGCGTTCAGGTAGCTGAGGCAATTGTATTAGAACAATTCATCCAAATTCTGCCCAGGGAAGGCCAGAAGTGTGTGTGTGTAAACACAAACCCACGACCCTTAGTGAGGCGATAGCACTAATGGAGGCCCACCTCGCTGCAGAAGGGACGGAAGAGTCGAGCAGGAAGAAAGCTATGCCGGTAAAGAAGGTAGGGGCTGTCCACCCCAGTTGGGGGAAGGATGGATGGGAGAAGCTGGTAATTCCCCGGAGCAGGCAGAGCGGGGTGCAAAAACTGGCTCCCATCTGGTCGGGGAAACCGCCCGAAGGATAGACGGAGGAAGGAACAGGGGTAGAGGCTAAAGATGGAGGAGAGGGGAAAGAACCCACCACTTGAGGGGCCTGTTATCAGTACGGGCAAGAAGGGCATTTCAAGAGGGAGCGTCCTCTAATGGACTGCATCCTTGGACACCGGGTGGTAATGGCCTGGCTGGGGATCTGGAAGATGGCACCAGAGTTGTAACTACAGTCCAAATAGACGGGAGACCCGCCAAGGCATTGGTAGACTCCGGTTCAGCACAAACTTTAGTCTGAGACAAGCTAGTATGCAGCAAAAAGATGACGTGGGAGCTGGTATGGCTGAGATGTGTTCATGGTGACATGAAGTCTTACCCCAGGGTATGGGTGCGAATTTCAGATGGTTGGCAAGAGGGCCTCTGGAAGGTTAGGTGGGCCACTTCCTTACCCTACCCCGGGCTACTGGAAAGGGACTGGCCAGGATTCAGTAGACTGTTGCAGAGAAACGCCAGGCATCCTCGGAGGAGGAGGAATCCCCCTCCGGAAAGGACAGATTTCTATCTCCAAAAGGAGAAGTATCTGAGCCAGGTACGGACCCAACCCAGGAGGAAACCAGACAGGAAGGAGTGGAAGGTAGTCCAAGCCTGGAGGGCACGGATTTCTTGCTGGACCAGAGAGAAGACCCCTCTCTGCAGAATGCTTGGGAACAAGCTGGAGCTGAGGAGGGCCCCGGAGAGCTGGAGCGGTGCCAGCCCCAAGGACCCCACTTCAAGGTATATAACAACCGCCTCTATCGCGTCGTGGAGAGGCCTGGGGACAAGCGGGAGGTGCATCAGTTGGTGGTGCCAACTCGCCATAGGCATCGGGTATTAGAATTAGTCCATTCCAACTCCTGGTCGGGACATTTGGGATGAGAAAAAACCCTGGCACGAGTGATCCAGAGGTTTTATTGGCCAGGGGTGTACAGGGCGGTGCAGGACTTTTGCGAATCATGACCAGAGTACCAAAAGACTGCTCCGACCGGGGTACCCAGGGACCCTTTAGTGCCACGACCGGTCATGGGGATTCCTTTTGAACGAACAGTGTTAGACCTGGTCGGTCTCCTTGAGCCCTCCAGAGCAGGGCACTAATACATCCTGGTGATTATCGATTAAGCTACCTGATTACCCCGAGGCCATTCCCCTATGCAATACCAAGGCTCCCACCCTGGCCACGGAGTTAGTAAAGGTTTTTTCACTGGTAGGGCTCCCACAAGAGTTCCTGACAGACCAGGGACCTCCCGTCTGATGTCTGAGTTGTGTCGCCTGCTAGATATTAAGCCATTGAGGACATCCGTATATCACCCTCAGACTGATGGCCTAGTGGAAAGATTTAACAAAACATTGAAGGCCGTGTTATGGTGCTTTGTAACGGACAACCCTTGGAATTGGGACCAACTACTGCCAGCCCTGCTATTCACCATCCAGGAAATGCCCCAGGCCTCCACTGGATTTTCCCTTTTAAATTAATTTATGGATGACAACCCAGGGGAATACTAGACCTACTGAAGGAGGACTGGAAGGAGCAGGCAACCAGATGCCAGGGCATGGTGCAGTACATCATACAGCTGCAAGAAAGTTTACGCTGCCTGGGAGACTTCACAAAGATGAACCTACTAAAAAGCCAAAAGAAGCAAACCTGATATTATGACAGATCTGCTAGGGCATGGCAGTTTGAACCGGGAGACCGGGTACTGCTATTGCTGCTCTCTTGAGAGTCGAAACTGTTAGCAAAATGGCAAGGGCCCTTCAAGGTACTACGAAAGGTCGGAAAGGTAGACTACGAGGTGCATCTCTCTGGGAAAAAGACACCCAGATCTTCCACGTTAACTTGCTGAAAAAGTGGGTGGCCTGCAAAAGCCTGATGATCGACCTCCGGGGCCCTGATGACGATTTAGGCCTTTGATGTGGAGACCACCTAGAGGAGGAAATGGTGGTGATAGGGGAAGATCTGACTGAGGCCCAACAGCATCAGGAAAGTAGCCACTAGCGAAAATACACACAAGTTTTTACCTTGAAACCGGGCAGGACGTCCCTGGGCTGTCATCGGATAATCACAGAGCCTGATAAGAAAGTGTGCGAACCTCTCCAGCCATTACCACGCAAAGTATGGGGCATGGTATGGGGAGAATTGCAGATGGTGGGGAAGTGGAAGATCATCGAGGAGTCCAACAGCGAATGGCGTAGCCCCATTGTGTTGGTGCCGAATCCAGATGGAACAGTGCGCTTTTGTATCAATTTCTGATGAATCAACGCAATCTCCAACTTTGATGCGTCCCCCATGCTACGAGTAGAAGAGCTGTTATCCTGGGTCACGCCCAATACATCTCGACTTTAGATCTGACCAATAGGTATTGGCAAATCCCCCTAGGTCCCGACGCCCGAGAAAAGACCATGTTTTCCACCCCTTTCGGGCTCTACCAATTTGTGATGATGCTTTTCGGCCTCTATAGGGCGGCCGCCACATTTCAACGCATGATGGACAAACTATTGGCACAACACTGGGGCTATGCTGCGGCCTATATAGATATCAAAATCTATAGTACCACCTGGGAAGCCCACTTGCAACATCTAGAGGCGATATTGGCCGCCTTGGGAGAAGCAGGGTTACAGCCAACCCAAAAAAATGCCACATCGGACAGCAGCAAGAAGTCTCCTACCTGGGGTATACGGTAGGAAGGGGGAAACTAAAACCCTTAATGAGTAAAATTGAGGCACTCCAAAATCATCCAGCCCCCATGACAAAGAGGCAGGTGCAGCAATTTAACCAACAATTACCGGAGGTTCATGCCCGGGTTTGCAACGATAGCCACCCTGCTAACTGATTTAACAAAACACTCGAGCCTGCTAAAGGTACAATGGACCCCTCAAATGGAGAGAGCTTTCCAAAAGTTGAAAGATCAACTGACATGGGTCCTGGTATTGATTCAACGTAACTTTGAAAAATCTTTCTCCCTACATACAGACGCCTCCAAAGTCGACCTCGCAGCAGTATTGACCCAAGAGAGTCAAAGGGAGGAGCACCCCATACTGTATGTCAGCCAGAAACTGCTGTCACGAGAACAGAAATATTCAGCTATTGAAAAAGAAGCCCTAGCGGTGATGGGCAGTAGAACTCCTACGATATTACCTGTGGGGCAATAAACTTTGATTAATAACAGATCATGCTCCTTTGGTGTGGTTACAATCGATGAAAGATACGAACCCACGTATTATGAGGTGGTACTTAGCCTTACAGCCATACTGCTTTGAGGTAGTTCACCGGCCAGGGAAAAATCACCAGAATGCAGATTTCTTTTCAAGGATAGCAGAGAGGGAAGGGGGGGGGGGAGGGTGGACCCCTAAGGGGGGAAAAGCATGTGATGGGTCTGAGGCAACCCACACTCAGGCTGAGCCCACCCCTGCCAGTTTCCCAGAAGGCAGGGGAGGCCGCCCGAGACAGGACGCGGCGCGCAAGTGGCCGGAGCGAGGCCGCTGGCGCATGGCCGCTTTAGGAGGGGGCAGGAGAAAGAGAAGAGAGTGCGGCGGGACAGAACGTTGTGCCATCCCTGACGTGGTGAGTCAGGACATTCCCGGCGGCGGCGGGTCCATTCAAAAGGACTGCCTGCCGCAGAGGAGGGGGACAGGAGTGAAGCAGGACAGCGATGGTAGGAGCCCGGAGCTGCTAAACCCCGGGGCCAGTGCGGATCACCACCAACCTGGCAGAGGACCCCCGGAGCCAGAGGAAGGAGGAGCTGCTTCAGACCCGGTAGGACCCTGAGTCAGGGAAACAGAAGCGAGAGACAGAGAGGGGAGTAGGAAGCAGCACAGGGCAGGGCGGTATTGGTGCCCATGGGCTGACAAGTTTCAGGGAGTCACCCTGTCAGCCGTGCAGTGGGAACGGACCCCTGCACCTAAGAGCCCTATGCTGGGACCCAGTGGAAATGGAGGGCCCGGGTCCCCCTACCCCGCCCTTGCGAGGGTATATCGGGACAGCGAGGCCGGTGCCGAGAAGGCACATCACTAAGGAACTTCAGAGACCAGTGGCTTCAACGCGCAGGCATAGCCCATACGGTACTGTAAAAGACGGTGGAGCGGCCAAACCCATCATCCAATTGCGGGCTCGGGGTCCAGGACAGTAGCAAAACTGTCAAATGAGTGCGCGTGCGCGTGCGCGTGCGCGTGCGCGCGCACGCACGCACGCACACACACACACACACACACACACACACACACACACACACACACACACACACACACACACACACACACACACACACACGTCCTGCAGATGGTGTATGGTTACCAGGGTTCATCAGTTCTGCTAATTTAATTTGCAGTGTATATTTCCTGGTTATCTTCAAGGTTCCCACTTGATCATCTGTGCATTTTGTGATAGCTTTCACACTTACACACAGCCTCCACTCACACCAAACAATTCGGCAGAGAGTTTCAGACAAAGAATTACTTAGTTACTAGAAGACACAGCTTTGTTCATAATGCAGACATGAGGTACGACTTAATTTGTAAAGCTAAGAGTAAGCAAGACCTTGCATCAAACATTGTCTAATCATAGAAGCATACAAAACGTTAAGTAAATCATATAGGACTTTTTACTATCATTGTACTTGTATTCTTAGACCAGTACTAAAATATTACAGTTTGGCTATACAAGTATTAAGCTCTTTCGGGTCTGATTCTGCAAAGTGCTTCATACCTTCTGAATCTATTAGGAGCTGAGGGCATTCAGTACCTCACAAGATGAAGATCTTTAAATTCATTTTTGGTGTCAAATTTAACATACTGAAAAAGCTCTTCTTGTTCATTCTCTCAGTGCTGGGAGTGCAGGAAATATTGATGAAATCCTTCAACAGTGTTTCCAGTGTCAAGATACAGTATCATTATACAGACTTGTTTTGCAATTAGTTCAGAAGTCCATGTTGAACGATAAAGATAAACACCTTATGAAAGAGGTAAGCAAACAGTGTAATAGAAACTTTTGGAAGACACATGTTGTCTTTCCTCTGGATTAGTTTCTGTGAATTAAATTTTTAAAAGAAGTATTTTTGGGGTGTTGGTGTTTCATAGGTTCATAGATTATAAGGCTACAAGGACCTTTGTGGTTATCACATCTGACCTACAGCAGAATACAGTCCACAGGATTTCCTTTATTTCCTATTTGAACTGGAGCAGATCTTGATTTTAAAATTTCCATTGATGGAAGATCCTCTCCAACCCTTGTTAAAGTGTCCCAATTGTTACTCATCCTCACTGTTAAAAATGTGCACCTTATTTCATACATTGGATCTTGTTTTGCTTTTATCTGCTAGATTGAAGAACCCTCTGTTATCAAAGTTATGTTCTTCATGTAGGTACTTGTAAACTGTAATCAAGTCATCCTTTAACTTTCTCTTTGAAAAACTAAATAGATTGAGCTCCTTGAGTCTTTCACTAGGCAGCAGGTTTTCCAGTCCTTTGGTCATTCTTGTGGCTCTTCTCTCCAGTTTATCAACATTTTTCTTGAACTGCAGACACCAGAACAGGGAGCAGTATTCTCTCAGTGCTCACACCAGTGTTACCTATAAAGATAATATAAATGCTTCTCCTAATTGATATTCCCTTCTTTATACAACCAAAGCCCTTTGCCACAGTGTAGTTCTGGAAGCTTATGTTTGACTGATTGTCCACCATGATGCAAGTTATTTTAGTCATTGCTTCTCAGGATAGAGCCGCACATCCTGTAAATATGGCTTGCATTCATTGTTCCTAGATGTGTAACTTTACTTTTAGCGATATTAAAGTACATATTGTTTCGTTATACTCAAGTTTACTAGGCAATCCAGATTATACTGTATGATCTGTTCTTTTTACTCTTTAGCAATTTGGCTAACAGTCTTTATGTCATGTGCAAATTTTAACAGAGATGATTTTGTGTTCTCTTTGAGCATTGATAAAAATGTTAAATAGCATGGGGTGAAGGACCAGTTTCTGGGAGATTCCACAAGAAACACCTGCTCAGCAATGATTCTTCATTTACAGTTACATTTTTTGATCTATCAGGTAGTTTTTAATCCATGCAGTGTGTGCCAGGTTGATTTTATTTTATTCTAATTTCTTAATCAAAATGTGTAGTGCCAAGTCAAATGCCTAAGGGTATGTCTACACTGCCATCCTAGTTCGAACTAGGGTGGCTAACGTAGGC
>CM057846.1:165110973-165132337 GCA_030068395.1 Apalone spinifera
TATACCCTTATAGAAGTCTAAGTATATTATAGCAAAACTATTATCTTTATTATCCAAACCTATAATTTAATCAAAATGATATTGTCACGTTGACCAGATCTGTTCTTCATAAACCCACGTCAAATATTAGATTACCCTTCTTAAATTCTTTATTTATTGAGTCCCATATCATCAGTTCCATTACTTTGTTCTCTTTATCTGTCAAGAGATATAAAATTCCCGTATGTTGGATGCTACACTTCTTGAGTTAGGAAATGATCATCTATAATTTTAGAAATTCTGAGGACATTTAGAACTGTCAGCATGAGCCTTATGTCATATGCCACTCAGATCAAAGTTCCCATAATAGCGTAACTTTTTTTCCTATACTTTATAGACAGATGCTTTTGGAGCCAGTCATCCTGTTTTTTTAGTATGATTTGGTGCTCTGTACTAGACACTAACTGGTAGTACATATTTTGCTTTGTCTGTTAAGATATTGATCCACAGACACTCCACAGTTAGGATCTAAGATTTGGGTTATTCTAAGAAGAAGAAAAAAAAGTTAATGGACAAATCCATTCTCACTGAAGCCACATGAGGGACAAATTCGTCTCTGAAAGCATTAATATTTACAATTGTATTTGCAGGCAGTTTTTGATGCATGTATTTCTTATGACATTAAGATATCTATATTGTACTGAATAGTATCTCAAACAGCTTCAATTTCAGAAATTCCCTTATTGTTTCAACAAAACACCTTATGAAGTGTAAAATATTATTTTAATTTGCTGTAGTAAAACAACTCAAATTATCTTGCAAAATTGTCAATTTTTATGTGGATTGTTCAATCTAAATAGTCCCTATTTGTCAGACCAGTTTTTGTATTAAAGGTAAGACCACATAACTGTTTCTAAAATACTAGGGTCACAATGTTCACTGGAGATAATTGTTTTTTATATTTTTGGAAAATTTCTGAAGTGATTGTCTTGAAAGCCATCTTGGGCCCAATACTTCCTTTATTTATGCCAGTGTAAACCTTAGTCATTCCACTGAAGCCAGTAGGATTGACATCAGACTGTCACCACTGTAACCTGTCACAGTTTTGCCTGAATTATACATCCATAATTTAATATTTAGGTTGGAACTACTTTGTGATGCCTGTTTTCCACCCTAACTGTGGTAACTGTGCAATGCACTTTGTGTATTCAATCTATCAAGGAAGTCTATATTGTATTTAAAAACATAGCATTTAGCATTTGTCCTGGGATTCAGTATAACTGAGTTACTCCATGAGCAGTTATTAAATGTTTTAAAGCATTAATTTGTTGGCTGCACAGGTTCTCTGTCTCATCCATGTCAGCCACAATGGAGTGAGTGAGTCAGAACTGATGGAACTTTATCCTGGATTGTCCTGTGCTGTGTTAGCCTCCCTAGTTCACAGTTTGCACAAGATGTGTATGCTGACATACGGCTGTGGTTTGCTCAAGTTTCAGCACCTCCAGGTAAGATTCCATATGTGGAGACATGTGCACATACATTCAATTAAACTAGAAATATTTGGCCAAACTCTGTTCGTAATTCCAGGAGTAACTTTGAATCCACTTACATTTCTTCAGATTTACCACAGCGTAAATAAAAACAGTATGGCCTGCTGTCTTCCCTTAGACATACAAGCATTCTATACAGATCCCTTAAAAGTATTTGTCATTGACTTAGTCTACAACAGGGGAGGGAAGCCTCAGCTGGATCTGGGTCCTGAGGCTCAGGGCCTCCCCTGCACTGGGGAGCCCACACTGGTACTCCAGCCTCCCTGCTACCAGACGGCATGACTGGAGCGCACAAAATCTACTAGCCTGGGCCCCCCTAGGCTTTGGTGTGGGAGGGGAATGTGGGGAGTGTTTTTCTTCTCAGTCAGGGGCCATGACAGTGAGGGGTTATAAGGGCTTTTTGGGGGGACGGGGGGACTTGTCATTTGTGCGTGGCCCCCGACTGATTTTTCAGTGGGTCAGCAGCCCCCGACCCAAAAAATGTTCCCCACCCCTGCTTTACAAAGTGTCTTTTTTGTTTATGCCTACCTTATTATGGACTGTTTCAAGGGTTGTAAAGCCATACTAAGTGTTTGTGTTTTTCTGTCCTTGGAATAAAAAATTAATTGCTCTAAGGTCCAGGACCAGTGCTTTATTAAGCTCTGCACAAGTGCTGAAGAGCACTGCTGGTCTAAAGAATGTGACCATTTTTAAGGTCTAGAGAATTCCCAAGACTAGAAATAAATGCTTTACATCATGGAAAGCAAGAGATCCCAAGTTGCCAACTGGGCAATTTCTAGCCCCGGGTTTTAGCTAGAGACCAGTCTTTAAATTGTATAATTTTGATTATATCCTTGTCTTGATTTACATCATTGTCTTCTCTCCCACTCTTTCTCGCTTCAGTTCTGAGCTGATTTCAGTGGCTACAATCTTAAGACCTCTTTCTAGGATGATCAGTGTTGTTCAACTTCAGCTTTCACAATTTGCTTTTTCATTGATTACTAACTAGCCGTCCTAGAAAATATTGTCTACTAAAAATCAAGCCAGAATGAAGGGGAAAGTAGGATGATAATTTTTAAGCAAGTGATAAATCTTTAGCTTTAGCATAAGGTAGCAGAGTACTTTGTTTATGCAGACCTCCCTGGTCTGGCACCTCAGGACCTGAGCAGTCCCGAACAAGGGAGTTTGTCAGAGTAGGGGAGGTCAGGTCTCTGGGTTCTCCCAGGGTTCCCCTCCTTGCCACTGCTCTGGCCATTGTGCTGCTCCTGGCCTCCCTGCCTGGCTCTACTGCCCCCAACCTGCTCATGGGGCTGCCTGGCCCTGTGGGCTGCCGGCCCCATGCTGGTGCTCCCTGCCCCCAGGCCACTGGTCCTGTGGGCTGCCAGCCTGCCAGTCTGGCTCCACTCCCAGCCACTCTCAACTGCAGCTGAGGCTCTCAGGTCCAGCAACATCCATGGATGCTGCCAGACCAGAGAGTCCCAGCCCAGAGAGGTTAAACCTTTAGCTGAATGCCTACAATGTGTAAATTCACTAGTTTCAAAAAAAGTAAATATACATTATTAGTTGAACATCCATTCTCTTCCCCTTTCCCAGCAAAGCTTGGGAAGCCATTTGAGAACTATGTTAGTGACATCAAAATGAGTTACTACAGAACACATTAAGTACAGAACACATTAACTACCATGGTTAAACAGAACACAAAAGACCCGATGAAATTATTGTTAGTGAGAAAATAAGTTCAAGCTCCCTCCTTTCCCCATTCCCTCTCCCATGTTGCCATATATTTCCACTTCTTAAATCCCTTAGGCCTTTTTAACTCCTTTTAACCCCTTTTTAAAAAAAAATAATGTGCTTTCAAGTTGAAGATCCCTTTAGCAGCACAAGATTTTTTTATATGTCTTAACATAGGATCCTTACTTCCCATTTGTGCCTCCTGTATTGCTAGTTTGTAACAAACATATATTGATTACTTTATAACTTTCTCTTTCAGGCTTGGGAAACAGTGAGGCTAGAATACATGGAAGAAGGTCAAAATATTATTTCTGCTTACAGAGAAAAACTAATAGACTACTTCACCACACAGCTGAGGTATTTCAGAATTCCTCAAATCGCAAGAAATCTTGGCCTTTTAGCAGATATTACTTTTTTTTCCCCCTCATCCTGTTCAGTTCATGTTATTACTGATGCAGCCACTTCTATCCTAGGAATAGGTTCACAGCTGCTTCCAACTCTAACTGAAGTAGTGTACCCACTGTGGGCTTTGGAGCACAATTCTCTACCTTCAGCACTTGCAAGGACTGACACAGTGTTGGGATATGGATGATATGGGCAATGGGGCCTGTGAATCAGTGGTCATATTAATTGCCATATTGGGGGGACACAGAGGAAACACAGGTACTAAAGGCCTGAGAACGCAGGAGCAGTCTGTGGTGGAGGAAACAATACCTTCCTCAACTCACAATGGATCACCTGAGCATGGTCTAGAAATTCAGGATATGCACAGGCCACAGAGTTTGGTTCTTTTGTAAAATATGTCAGTAAACAAGGGTGCGCTGACCTATCTAAGAATAACTTGGGAACATTTTGCTTTTTGTGTTACCCTGGGTTTCATGAGTTTTGTAGGTCTGTTAATATTGTAAAGAGTCAAAGACAAACTTTGGATTGTTGATCCAAGCTCTTGTGAATAGTTTCATATTATAGGCCTCCTTTTTGCAAAAAGAGGGTGGGAAATTGCATACATAAGTCAGGTAATTGGTGTCAGAAGAGAGGCTAACTGCTTGTTTGTCCATGTAGTAGGATGATTAGCCATATTCCAAATCAGATCCTATAATTTTAAATGTTATTAATGGAAAGGGTTTTAATTTTGGTTCCTTGTTTTTTCCATTAGTCAAGGCAGAGTGACATGGAGAAGTGCAGATGAACTTCCTTGGCTTTTCCAACAGCAAGGCAATAAGCAGAAGCTACAGAAGTGTCTGCTGAACCTCTTTGTGTCTCAAAATCTTTACAAAAGGTCAGAAATAGCCCGGGCCTTTGTATGTATAACACATATTGAAATGTCCAGTTAAAGACATGAAATAAACAGTGTCTTTTAATTTTTTGTTTAAAAATAATAATAAAAAATGGTAAAATGCACATATAATATGGGAAGAATTTAAATTAGACCAACATCAGTCCTATGGTTGGGGTTGAAAACTGGCTGACGGGTACTAACTGAAAGGGTGGTGTGCTAAAGGGGACTTACCTAAATAATTCATCTGGGGTTCTGATCCCATTTCGGTAGTGGTATCCCAGGAAGCTGGGTTCAAAATTGCATTTTCCTTGGACCTGAAGTGTTTCAGCATCTGATCTCAGCTCTATGCTTTGGCTGTGGGGGACCAGGGAGCTGGCCCAAAGGACAGGTATTGAGAAACCCCAGAGACCAGGTAGGCGAGTGGCAGTGGCCTTATCAGTACTCCAGAAAGCACCCCAAGGGTGGTAATAAATAGCAAAATATAAATGTATAGGGAGATGTTTAGTGAGGTGCCACTTCTGGCATACACTGCCTGGCTGGCTGGTTGCAAAGCACTCAAGCATGGGAACCAGTGATGTTCTCTAGCACCTAAGTATAGCCCCATGTGGCATGGTCCTGCCTTGTGGGAGCACTGAGCATGGTAGTGTGTAGGGTGAGGCAGTGAATCTACTGTCATGCAGAAGCCCTCTGTCCTTCCATTGCTCCATAGTTGAGAGACCACAGCTGGGTCATTCTGACTGTTGAACTACAAAAGGTTTCACGAAGCTGCTTTCCAGCATGAGGGAAAATCCCTGACATGCATATTCCCTTTCCATGCTCCCTGCCATCCAACGGGGTAGCTGGTTCCAAGCACTGAGATTTGGAGTTCTGTGTTTTACTTCTTTCTTATTTTTTTGTTAAAACAGGGGGCATTTTGCAGAATTACTGAGTTACTGGCAGCTTGTCGGAAAAGATAAGAGTTCAATGGCTGCAGAGTATTTTGACTCTCTGAAGCAATATGAGAAAAACTGTGAAGCAGAGGAAAGTATGACTTGTCTGGCTGATCTTTATGAGACTTTGGGAAGATTCTTAAAGGATCTAGGCCTTCTCAGCCAGGTAAGGGTATCTAGGAATCAAAAGTAATACTGTGTAACAGAAACCAAGGAATTTAAGCAGAGCATATTAAGCACTTGATAAGGTTTTCTCTGTTGTCATGCTTTTGTACAGTATCTTACCTGCTCAACTCCTTTATTACAGGCAGTTGCTCCTCTTCAGCGTTCTCTGGAAATTCGGGAGACAGCACTGGATCCAGATCACCCCAGGGTAGCACAGTCCCTCCATCAGCTAGCAGGAGTTTATGTGCAATGGAAGAAGTTTGGAAATGCGGAGCAATTATATAAGCAGGCTCTGGAAATCTCTGAAAATGCTTATGGTGCCGAACATCCCAGGGTTGCTCGTGAACTGGATGCACTTGCAACATTATACCAAAAACAGAACAGGTAAGTTTGATAGTATTGGTGATTTCCTGGATTTTTCATAAATTGCAAATCTTTTGAGGTTGTTACTTTTGTCTTTGTTTCTACGATTATACCTTTTTACAGATTTAATTTCCTTTTGATGAATGTGCAGAACTACTGTTAATATAATTGAGAACTATGTGTTTGTATCAAGAGGAAGAGGAAACCTTTTAGGGATCTAGAAAAGGATTAATAAACACATTTGTACTGTATTCAAAATATACAATTATACCAAAGTACTGGGTTTTTTTTAAATGTCCTTGTATTGGTACAGTTGTCACCCTTACAAAATAGTCATGAATACTTACCAGCCCAAATGCAGGAGCTAGGTGGTATTTGTTTTGTTTTGTTTTGCTTTGTTTTGTTTTATTAACAGCAGCCTTGTCTACTGACCTACTTGTATGTAGGTGATTGATAACAGGGGAAAAACCGTAATGATATTTCACTTATCCATCAAAAACAAATTATTAGCTCCAGGCAAAAGTATAGATGGAATTTATAAATCTGGTTGCAGGTTTCTATGGGTTCTCCAGAGGATAAATGTATCCAAATCCTATTTGTTTTATTTTAACACCCCGTGTATGGTGTAAGGAAGTTTTACATATGAGCAAAATGATTAATCCTTAATAACTAAGGCACATGGATGAAGTGATATTTCCAAGGTGACATAGTAAGTTGGTGATGGAGTCAGAACCAGATGTCTTTAGCCCTAATCCAGTGCTTTAATAACAAAGCCACCCATCCTTTTTTTCCAACATATACTTTAGTATACTGAAGATATCTGACACTTCTGAGGCAAATGCTTTCCCTTTGCTCATTTCAAGTAAGCTAGTGATATTTAGAGGGCAGGCGAGGAGGAAGGAGTCTCCCCTTTTCTTCTCACAAGCCAAAGCATATTCACAGTTGTGGTGGTGGAGAAATCCTGGAAATGTACTTGGGTAACACTCATTCAAAAAGTTCCTTGGCAAAATTTGTACTGTTGGCTCTTTGAAAAGAGCACCTGAACTTGAAGTTAATTCTAGAGGAAACTGACCAAATTTCTTCCTCTGCAAACTACTCTCCACCCAAATCACAGAAAACCAAGATTCTGAATTCTTACCCTCTCTCTCACTTGTAAAGCAAATTCTAGAGTTGTGTCCAAACTCCTCTTTGAGGGGAGAGTTTCTTTTGTGGTCAGTCACAATAACAAAATAGCTCAGCCTAAGTTTCGTCTTCAAACTGGGAAGTTTCTAGCATTGCTGTTAGAGTTTTCATCTTACTTAGCACTTCTCTCTCTGCAGAAAGCAGCTTCTGTCTATTTATATTTGGGGTGTAGTTAAGGCATGATATCCAGCACCGAGCAGCATTTCACTGCAGGATTACAACACTGGCTAAGAGGGTGGGATAACAGAAGAAAGTTTCTATCCTGTTACACTCCTAACACAGTCATAAGCATTCTTTCATCTTTGACAAAATGTGATTTTTTTAATTTTTTTTTTTTTTGTAAAGCACCTGGATGACTTTCAGGGGAACTTATGCTTTTAAGTCGCTTAGATTCATTTTGAAAATCTTAACCCAAAATGTATACTGTTGCCATACATGGTATTCTTCTAACTTTTTAAATAACTGCTTTCAGATATGAACAAGCTGAACAGCTGAGGAAAAAATCCTTTAAGATGCGACAGAAAGCAGCGAGGCGGAAAGGCAATTTGGTAAAGATTTGATACTTAATCAAAATAGGGGCAAACCGTGGCTTTCTTGAATGGATGATACAGTGTGCTTGAAGAGGTGTACTAAAAATCTGATGCTTAAGTGCTTTTGATAATTGAAAGTTTGGCAGCTTAACCATTTCAGGAGCTGCATTGATATCTGCTCTTTCAACCTCACTGGAAATGAAGGTACACAAGTACAACTGGAATATAGTGAAAAACTTAAAAAACAACAAAAAGTCTAGTAGCACGTTAAAGACTAACAAATCACACAGATTTGTTTTGTTAGTCTTTAAGGTGCTAGAGACTATTTGTTGATTTTTTTTAATTTTTCCTGTTACAGACTCACTCGGCCACCTCTTTGATGCTTTTGGAATATAGTGGCTATAGAAGCCCTGTAAATACCAGACTTTGGGGATTCAGATGGCATGCTGAGACCATATTTTTTTGAAAGGAGACTAGAGAAAGTGCTCTTTAGGAGATAACAGAGGGCCTAATTCTACACCACTACTATGAATAGTGCTTACTATCATAGATGGCCCCAGTGGTGACAATTAGGAATGTGAATTGTTAACCCATAAGCCTCACCCTTAATGGTTCTGGTTAGCCAGTAGGGGCTGGAGCAGCTCCCTGCCTCCCACAGGCAAGGGGCTGCTTCAGCCCAGTGGGGCCCACTGCAGCCAAGGCCCCTGTCTATGGCGGGCCTGGCCCAGGCAGCATACCACAGGCAGAGGCTGCTCCAGCCTCCAGTTAAATGGGATTTTACATTCTTAGTGACAGTGTCTGTAACCACTATACTTAGGTCTTTATTCTGAAACCACTGCCAAGACTGTGCTTCCTCTTATGGTGCTTCAGTGGGTTTTTTTCTTTCTTTTTTTTTTCTTTTCCCTTTTGTTGCACCTGCCATAAAGCTCCTAGGGAGATTTTAGTTCTAGGCTCAGTCTCATAGAGGAAGAGAAGCACCCATGCTACAAGAACTCTCCTAGGAAATAGAGACTTGAAGCAACATGGAAAACAACAATGAAAATGAAACTCTTCCCACCAGTTATTGAAAGAAAAATAAAATCTGTTCATGAGGATTTCACTTCATCAACTTACATAAGATTTCAATTACACACATTTTTTTTATTAAAACTAATAGCATGGGGTGGGCTGGGGGTTTTCAAAGAGATCTCTGCAGTATCTAGCACACTTTTTACTCTCACTCACTTTGACAAGTATTGCCAAAACAAGCTTTACAGAACCCTCCAATAATATTTTATAATGGCTTTAGATGACATTTAGATGGAATTCAGTTTGAATTCCATTTTGTGTTCTTAAGATCTAAAGCAATAAATTGAAACAGACTGTTTGGACTGAAACATTTTAGAAGACTAGAGCATATTGTAGAGAAAAGGCAAAACCAGAGCATAGCAGACTGAGGTTATGTATTTCATGGGGGCATACTGGGTATAAGTCAACCTCATGCAGCAGACCGACAAAAGGCCTTTGCAACCCATAATTCTCAAAATAGGTCTTACATGGAGTCTGTTTGGTGCCAAGGCCTTGTGGAGCCATTCTGCACAGGAGTGAATTTTCAGTCATAGATGTTAACATTTTGAAGCGATGGAGATTGACTTTCTTAACATTGTGCTTTGCTTTAGTTTGGATTTGCTCTTCTACGTCAACGAGCCTTGCAGCTGGAAGAGCTCACATTGGGTAAAGACACACCAGATAATGCTCGAACCCTCAATGAGCTTGGAGTTCTCTATTATCTGCAGAATAATCTGGAGTAAGTAGTGTTTATGTGACACTATCATAGATTCTGTGCTCCTTTAGATGTAAGAGAACTGCATGAAAAATTCCCAGTGATAAGTCTAAATACTTTCAAATGCTAAGGACAGTGCAATTTCCAATTTCTTTTACCATTTTCTATTATGCAATTCACTCATAGCAACTGAAATCTGCTGTACAGTGAGTGTCACTGGCATATGGATATTTACCACATCACTGCTTTCCTATTTTTGAACTGATGTACTACCAATACTACACTAAATTTAACTATCACTAGTTATAAATATATGGGGTATTTTATGCCATTTCTACACTGGTTTTTTGTTACATCAGACACATTTATAAAGTCCTTACTCTAACAGCAAGGGATTTTTTATTATAATCAAAATTCCAGTCTTGCAAGGAAAGTAATGAATAAAATGTGCATATATATTATAAGGGAGATTCTTGCCCCTGCTCTTATTCCTTTATGATATGCAAAAGATCCAGAGCAGCGTAAAGTGGTATCAGAAGCCACATAACTGGTTGGGAGATAATTCCTCCAGCACAAGACAGGCAGAAGACATAGATGAAACTGTCTTCCTAGAACCACCTTGCGTTCCCCAGTTTAGAGGTTATAATGTGTCAGGGAAATAGCCCTGCAAGCTCAACTCACAGGGCAACCTGGAGATGTTCTTTAACGAAGGGCTCCAGAGTTGTGTAATTTACGTTGAGAACCTCTCTGATACCTGAAGCAGCCTGGAGTGGGAGGATGCCTTAAAGCCACCTCAACTTCCATTCTTCTTTGCTGTGCCTCTTAGAAATGCAATGCAGAATTCCCCCTAAGTCTTTAAGTCCTTTTAGATCCAAATATCAAGATCGCAGTGGAGGAATACAGAAGTCAAAATACATTGTGTTCTAGAATGTTTACATCTAGAGCCACTAGTTAACACACAATGCTAGTAATGAAAATTGACTTGTAACAGTGGATGCATGTATGTAGTTTCTTTTTTTTCTGTCATGCAGTCAAACCAGTCAGTGACAATAGTTGCTTGATCTGTATAATGTCATGTGAGATCATTGTATACTCCACAAACTCTCAGTTCATTTGCAGTTTTTTCAGATGATCTTTGTTTACTGTAGCTCCCCTCCCCCATTTAATAGAGAGCAAAATGGTACACTGTATTCTAGTAAAGATATCCATGAAAGTGTTTTCAGTGCTTTTTGAAAAGGAGTACTGTGCTATAGTTCTGAAACAACCTTTTAAAGGTCATTTTTGATAGTTTGATGCAGTGAAGGGAATCAGTGATAGAAAAGAATCTGTTTGTATCAACTTTGGTAAATGTAAGCCCGATCCGTAGCTATTATGTAAGAAATACTCCTTTGGCTCCTACGGGACAACTCCAGGATTGAACCCATATTGTATGTATTAGTCCTTCTCTCCCTGTAATGTGAAATGGATATTTCCAATTTACTAAACTGACCTGTTACAAGAATAGGGTTGCATAGAATTTGTGTGTGTCAGGATGACAAACTACCTAGCTGTAATGGATATTGCATGCAGAGATTCTATGGGGACAGCTCTTTTCAGAGGGAATTAGTAAATGTGTGATTGTAACATGCCACCACAGTAGTGTAATAAAATATATGACCATTTCATAGAACTGACACTTAAACAATTAATTCAGAGAGAGCCTGAGAATAGATCCTAATGTGTAAATTATAGCAGCTGAGCCCATCGTATATAAACCTATTTCTTTTACAGTCTACAATTGTTTGCACTGGGCATTCTAACTGCTACTTTAAGAATTCTGACATAATTCCAGGATTCTTTTGCCTGATCGTTCTACTTGTTTCATAAATGTTTACTCACATGAGTAAGAGTGTTACCTGTATAAAAAAGGTACAGATCAGACCTAAAGAATAGTTACAGAATAATGCAATTCAATACATAAATTCTACCCAACTGACCTAAAGTGCTAGCTTTGGGACAGCTGATATTGGTGCTCTAAGATTGCATTTGATGCCCTAGTTAAATCTGTAACTACAGTCTTTGGGCTTATCTAGACTACACTAACGTGTTGAAAGAGGATATACAAATTCCTCGGGAATTTGCATATCTTCTTCCAATCTTACTTTAGATAGCTCCGCTCTCATTTTCGAAAGTAGTTTAGGTGTGGCTTTTTTGGCGAAACCCCTTGTCGAAAAGCTGCGTAAACCTTATTTTTTGAAGAAGAGTGGCTTTTCAACAAGGGGGGAGGTGGGAGTTTCACCGAAAAAGCTGCGTCTAAACTACTTTCGAAAGCGGAATTTGCATATCTTCTTTCGACACTTCAGTGTAGTCTAGATAAGCCCTTCCATAGACAGTATATGGGTAGCTACTGTCTGTCTTGTGCTTGGTTACTCACTAAGACGACTTCAATGAGTTGCTCTGTTGTATTTGTTTCACTAAAGGCAGCTGAAATTGCTATTAGAATACAATAGCACTTCTGCGGGTACAACAGCAGCCTTGATTGTATGCACATATTTAATCTTTTTTGGATTATTTCTGTATGAATTTGCTTATAGGACAGCAGAACTTTTTCTGAAGCGCTCCCTAGAAATGAGGGAGAGGGTCTTGGGACCAGAACACTCAGACTGTGCACAGTCTTTGAACAATCTGGCAGCTCTGTATAATGAGAAGAAACACTATGATAAGGCTGAGGAACTCTATGAAAGAGCCTTAGAAATTAGGAGGAAAGCACTAGCTCCTGATCATCCCTCACTGGCTTACACTGTGAAACACCTTGCAGTACTCTACAAAAAGTTGGTAAGTGTGTGTGTCTTTTACTTAATTTTAAAATAACAATGTCTTGCACTTTCCATCCCAAAAGATGCAGAGTATCTAAAAGAGTTCCAATATCAGCATCTTCCAGAAATGCACAAAAACCAAATTTAAATATATAAATAAAGATAAGCTGTTCTTCAATAATGTTTTCAGAGTATTGGTCACCTACAAACTTTTCCTTTACCTTCATTCAGGAAAATTTATTCAGCCAGTATATTTACCACAAATTAAAAATGTCAGTTAAAAAGCCAGCATTATGGCTATTGCAAGGGAATCTCTTCTCCACTTTCATATTTTGGGTTCCTCTATATACATTATACAGCATCCTTTGAAAGAATTTGTTCCAATCCACCCAGATGCAGACACCATATTTTTGGCACTTGAGTATAATTTCTCCTAATTTTTACATATGAACTCTGTCAGCCATCTGAGAATTTATAATAGAACTGGCAACAGCATGTAGAGTAGCCAGCATCCACATAAATAGCTCCCTCTGTGGGTATCTTGAGCTTTTTCTACCTCAGTTCAGTAAAATATATGTACTCTGTTGCTGAGTACTCTGTGATGGCAATTGTTGTTTATATTTTCAAAATACTTTATAAATGTTAACTGTCAATTGACTAATCTAATATAAAGGGGAATCCCTGTCTATGGGAATTTATAGTTAGAGCCTTGCAAATCCAAAGATACTCACTTTATATCCACGGGTATCTGTAGCCACAGCTCATTTTTGCAGATGTGGATGCAGATATAAATTTTGTATCTAGAATGCTGCAAATGTGTGGATATCCACTTTATAGCCACGGGTATCCACATCTGTGGATGTCTATGCAGATATTTGCACCTCATTTTTGTGTATACCAACATGGATGTGCATACAAATGTTGTATCCACATAGGGCTCTAATTTATAAGTTGTGCAGGTAGGCAGAATACGAACCCTACATTTTCCAGATAAAGAGTTCAGATTCAGAGTAGATTGATAGTAGATGCATGTTTTTTTCTGCATTTTTTTCATTTTCTAAATTTTCTCCTAAATTGGAAGAATCCTGTAAACTTGTATCTTGGCTACAGCATTCCTGTGCTCTTGCACAAGTGTTTTTCTGCTAGCCCCTCCAGTGGCATTCTGAAGTGGGTTGGGATCACAAAAGCTTTCCCATTTCAGACTGCTATGCTGATAGAAAAGAAACTGCTTTGCTTATATTGAGTAATCCTTTGGATGAACATAAATGAAAACAGAAGGGGAATTAGTGAAAGGAAAGGGACTGGAGTTGGGGGCACATAAAATATAGACAGGTATTTGACCGTATACAGTTACTGATCTCATTCACAGTTTTTTATATAAACTCATAACTGGTGATTGACGCTTATAAGAAATACAGAGAAAATTGCAGACTTTACAAATCCAAAACTACCTTGTACATGTTCCTAAATTTCCATTTCATGCTAAATATCAAACATCCATATTCCAGAAATCGAATACCCAAAACATACCCCTGGTTTAAAAAAAACACTCAGAAAGGGAGATGCAAATCTGGAGTGAAATAAATTTGCTGGAAAAATTAAAATGTGTGACATTTTCGGATTATTAAATTTCCCTTTCCACAACCTTGTAAAATTAAGGTCCATTAGAACTAGTTTCTGAAAATCAACCCATTCCTCTGCCATTTGTAGTAAGGGAGTGTAATACAGCACAGGGAATGGAGCAGGTTTTGTGTTTGTTTGTTTTTTAAAGGATGGGAATGAAACAAACCTTTTAAAACACTCTCCCGAGTCAGGTACTGGTGGGAGGAATTGCATGTTGATAAGAACATAGTTGAGAAATAACCAGAGCTAAAGACTAGAAGGGGAGTTGAAGGCACTCAGAGGATTAATTATGTTCAACTGGAATGGTTTATTGTACATATTCATTAGGAATCCAATCTTGCAAGGTCTAAGTGACCATTCTTGTCCCCAAAACAATTACAACTTTTCTAAGCTCTTTTCACAAAAAAATGATACATGTACCTAGGCCTGCTAAGCCTACATGGTGGGTTTTAACACTGGTTTGTTTTCTAGGGAAAGCTTGACAAGGCAGTGCCTCTGTATGAGTTGGCTGTTGAAATTCGACAAAAATCATTTGGTCCAAAGCATCCTAGTGTAGCTACTGCCTTGGTAAACCTGGCTGTTCTATATTGTCAAATGGTAAGTTTTCCCTGTCTGAAATGTTATATATAAAATTGCTGATATAACTCAATTTAAAAGAAGACCCTCAGAGAATGTAGAGTCTCGTATATTTTTACAGTCTGAAAAAACATTTAATGGGATAATGTGATTGCACTGATTGGAATTTAGCTGTGGTGAAAGATTGTTAACCCCTTCAGTCTTGTAAAAATACTCTGGGATTTTTAAGAAAAGATGTACATCATGACCTCTGGCTTAAAACTATGCCTAAAGCATTGGTTTAGTAGTGACCAAGAGGGAGCATTACCTACTGAAATTCTGGCACTCCTTCATGCATTTTGACAAAGTATGCCTATGTGTTTAAGATCAGGTAAGATTTTAGTTGTGGACTTTCTACTCCACAATTAATATACGGCAGTTCTTTTGAAAACAAAACACTGTTTTGGTTAGCAAAGAAAGTCAGGTCTAGGATGGGTCTCTATAGTTTGCAGACATCAAATAGTACATGTAATACCTTTTTAAATAAGTGGTTTTCATCTTGTTTTCCTTCCCCCACCCAAAAAGAAAAAGCACAGTGAAGCTTTACCTCTATATGAATGTGCATTAAAGATTTATGAAGACAGCTTTGGTCATATGCATCCTCGTGTAGGAGAAACATTAAAAAACTTAGCTGTGCTGAGGTAAGAACAAATATTTTTCTCCCATCACCTAACATATAGAACTTCTATTAAAAAATGTGAATAATTAGACCAAAAGAAAACGTTTTATTAGGCAATTTGGAGACTAAAATATATTTAGTATTGGTAACCAGCTATGTTCATTATATTAGGGTTACAGTCTGAAATGATACAGACTGGAACCCTAGTGTACGTCTACACTGTGGCACTATTTCAGGATACTTCCGGTATCCCAAAATAGCTATTCCACGTCTTTTAAACAAGCCTGTTATTTCAAAATATAACAGGCTTGCTATTCCGACTTCCCTGTAAACCTCGTTCCACGGGGATTAAGGGATGTTTCAGAATAGTGGTTTTTTTTAAATTTAGCACTGTGTAGACAGCTCCAAATTACGAAATAAGCTATGCAGTTTGCATACCTCCAATTACGTAGCTTCTTTTGAGCTAAAGGTGCAGTGTAGATGTACCCTTCAGGAACATATGCACCTCTGTCTTTTTACAACAATCATGGAGGGACTTGGATCTAGGTCTCATCATGTTGTAGTCACACTCCCAACCTATTCCTCCACCATGTGATACAGTTACACTTAAAACAGTCAATGCAGCTGGAGTGCATGCTGATAATTCCTAGTGGCTACCGCCAGTTCCAGTAGGGCAGAATTAAAGTTATATGGCCCTTTATATTACCTCTCTATTTCCTTGTTTTCAGAAATTCTTGCTGAACGAAATGTCCTGGAGGGGCACAAGCTAACACCAGGCAATGTTAACTTGGCATTAGCAAAATTGGGGGTTTGGGTTTTTTTCTGTTTCATTATATTTTGTTTTAGACTTCAGTAGAGGAATGAGTTAGTGGAGCAGATTTGGTTAAATTTTGGTTTACTTTTCTCTCTCAAAGCTATGAACGAGGAGATTTCGAGAAGGCTGCTGAGCTGTACAAGAGAGCCATGGAAATAAAAGAAGCAGAGACTTTGTTTATAGGAGGAAAAGCAGCTTCCCGCCCCTCATCAAGTGGAGACACTTTCAGTTTAAGAAGTGCATTATCTCCAAATGTCTTCCTAGACCATGGGCAAAGGTGATGCAAACTGATACAAAAAAATTAGTGAAAAATACCTTAATCATCAAGTACGGAATTACTTTTGTATAATGCACAGGAATTTAGTGAAAGACCTATTAGTTGTTCAGACTGTAGCTTTAATGCCAGTATTTTTTTTCTGTATACCTCTTGTTAGTACAGGACTTGTGAGCTGCAGCCTATAATCAATAAAAGAGCTACTTGTTATTCCATGTGAGTTCCTTCAGTATCCACATCGTGATGGTGTTTGTGGAATTTAGTTATTGTACTCCCTGTCTTTCTAGGAGCACTTTCTTATTCAGGGACATAGTAAGTTTTGAGACCCATATATTGTGTTTCCACCAAAATAAGTCAATTACTTCCAAATGACACCTGTCTTTGTTTTTACTTTAAGGCAGGGGTTCTCAAACTTTAATACTGCGACCCCCCCTCTAAGTTGCTCACTACCCCTCGGAGGGGCGGGACCCACAGTTTGAGAAACAATGTTTTAAGGAAACAGGGTTCTTAAACATACTTTTGAGTTTTTAGATCATGGCTATTGACTGAGGGCTTTATGGCTACGTCTAGACTACAAGCAGATTTTTCAAAAAAGCGAGTCGCTTTTTCCAAAGAGTCTAGATGCTCTCTTTCGAAAAAGCTGTTTGCATTCAATAGCACATTTTTTGGAAAGAGTACTTTCAAAAAAAGGTGTTATTCCTCATAAAATGAGGTTTAACGTGATCGAAAAAACTACCGCATTCTTTTGATTCACTTTTGAAAGAACTCGGCTGCAGTCTAGACGCAGGTGAAGATTTTTAGAAAAAAAGGCTCCTTTTTCAAAAAAAACCCAACCCTGTAGTCTAGACCCACGCTAGGTTTTCAGTTTGTGCATGACAAGCCTGGGTGTAAATCTACAACCCAACAGCCTGCTGCACACTAATTAACAATTGAGATCCTGACACGCACAAAAATTTATGTAATGTGCTTTGATTTAAACTCTATTTTGAAGGATTGAACTGTACTATAGAACTTTGCATGTAAGATGCGAGACAGAGAGGAAGATTGTTGTGGCCACTAGACCTGGAAGGTTGGCTTAAGGTAAATAATGTAGCTGGAGTAGTGGTACCTTTAGACGAGCTTGGCACCATTTCGACAGCAGGAGGTCAACAGGGAGGGCGGGAGGTATCCCTTATACCTCGTGAATCGAGGAGTACCGGGGGCAGCCTCAGTGTTCAATTTAGCAGATAATTACTAGACCCTCTAAATCAAATGCCAGAAGATTGCTCTCCGGTGTGGTAAGTATAGTTGTGGCCTTAGTTTGCAGCATGCTAATGGACTATATGTTTACACTTCAGCTCATCATGCAGGAACTGATGTTCTAGACAAGCCCTAACTGATCTTTTTATCATCTTTGGCTAAAGCTTTTTAATTGGTGTTCATTATATCCATTTATTTTTAGTAGGAATATACTTTTTCAATGAGTAACTAGAGAGAAGATTATTATGGAGTTAGAGGACTGGTGCACACCTCTGGTTTTAGTAGAGAAAAATATTAAACCCCAGTATACAATTATGCTTGTGTTAACCAGGAGAAATAATTGAATAATATCAATGAATAGCTCTAAATTGATTTTTATTACATTTACATTGTAGCGATTCTCTCAGCTATAATGATTGTCTGTCTGTTTACAAACAGAATTGAATAAATTCACTTATTTAAAAATGATATGCTCCTTTTCAGACTTCAGTGGACTGATGAACAACTTCGTTCATGAACTAATCCATTTATTCAGCTAGTCTTAAAGTGCAGAGACTGTTTATCTCAAAGGGATACTGTTTCCCTTTTTTCTTTTACAGTAAGCAATTAAGTCTACCTCCCTCCCCTCAGCACTTTTTCTGAATAGAAAAATATTTAAGAATGTAACTTGGGAAAGATTAGTTTTATACTGCTGCAATGAAATGTACAAAAGTGAAATTAACACTAAGCACTACAACTTAATTGAAGAAGAAACTATACACAAGCTATGAAGTTCTTGCAGCATAGGAAAAGCTTTTATTTAAACAGAAATTGAAATTTAGAAGTTTACAAACAGATGTTTGATTTCTTTGTAATGGTACCCAAAGCAAGTGTAATATAGCTCTCGATTCTTTTGTAGAAAACATGTCCCACCATGTCTTGTTTGTACATGAAATTGAAGTATTTTGTATATTTGGTATAAGTCAAATTCTGTGTAACTTAATAAAAACAGTAGAACTCTGCATCAAAACTGCTAGTGTATTTTATTGTATCCAGAGACCTAATAATGAGACCTTGCTATAGATTTGTACTGAGATTCACTGTTAAAAATGTAACAGTTGATAGCATATTATAGTTTAACAAATAAAAGAGCAAAGTTACACTTCAATGCTGTACACTTTTGCTGTGTGTTCAATGATTTGCAAAAGATCTGAAACTTCCACTAGATTTCTCAGCCAGAGAAATACCATGGTTCTTTTTATAATTCTAAATTCGAATATGCTTTAATTGTAAAGGTGAAAACAACATCTGTCACAGACCTTTTTGTTTTGTTTTTTAAACTAGTTAGACTCTACCACCTCATTTTACAATTTGGGATGGGTAAGTGTAAGTTACTTTACTAACTACAGTCAAAAGTCAAGAACTATTTTGCATACACTAACATCTCTCCACTAATTTTAAATATATACTACTATTTTTGTAAAACTATGCATAGAATACCATTGTAAACAGTTGCCTTTTTATAAAACTGTCAGCCATGTAAAGTAGTAGCCAAATAATTCTAAATGGATTTTAGAATTATAACTAGCCTTTAAAAGTAAATGAAAATGGTTACGTGTTTAAGAGACTGAGATGTTTCCTGTGCAGTTAATTTTTAATAAGTCATAAGCATTTTTATTGTGTAAATACACATGGCTCTCAGCTGTGGGATCACTGACCTAGGCACAAAGAATTCATACCAAAACACTCATGCCTTACAACTGCATAGTTACACCACTGTCAAACACAAAACAGTGTACAGGCTGTCCTCGCCATAAGTTCAAAATATGTTCAAAAAAATTTGGAGTTACAGTGAAACAACTTAAAGCAGGGAATTTTTTCCTCGTGGCTGACTTCCATTTGCGCAAATTGGGTTTTTTTTTTTTTTTTTGTGTGTGACTTAAGATCAGGGAATGGGAGGACTTATAACCCATCAGTTCCTACAAAGCATCAAGAACTTTAGTGTGGAACGGTTGTACACTGGGGCAACTTATAGCGGGGATGCCAGGTATGCACAAATACTTGTTAAGAAAGAAGAGGAATGAGACACAAATTGACAAATCGCTCAACCCTTTTAAGATTTTTCTAGTGAAATGTATGGTCTATGAAAAGATTTAAACATTCAATTTACCCACAAAACAGGTACAGCCATATACAAACTTAGACAATACAATCCACTGAACAGTAGCCACCTGGATGCTTATAACTACCACCAATATGGTATACATTTCAAGAGGTAACATATGTTGAAGACTCCATTATCAATCCTCTGAACCATTCTATCCAGACAAGGTTACTCTACCTTTAACTTTCCCCACATTGCCAAGATACCATTCCACATCATGTGCCATGTTTACCTTTATCAGTTTGTCTATTCTGTAATTTTTCCCCCTAGATTTGGACCCTAACATGATTAGAAATGAAAACTTACAGTAGTACAACTTTGTTTTTAAAGCAGTATATAAGCGAACAGCAGAACAGAGCTACGAGATACCATCTCCAAGTTTGTATAGTTCTGTTTTACCACAAGTTCAAGTTTTAAGACTGGAATTTTACATGACCTCATTTCTTGTGATATTTCTAGATCCAGTTCTTGTGCAAGAGCACAAATGTTAAATATCCATTTTGCCTACATATTCTTCATCTTAGCCATGAGTTCTTCTAGGCTTTCCTCAGACTCTGCTACTGTTTCCTCAGCTACCGCATTCTCTTCCTATTGGCAAAATGGAGAAAAATATTTAGTTTCTTTACTCTGACAGAATATAGAGAGTTCAAAATACAGAGTTTTTGTACGATCAGGCCCAAACATTACAATATAAGCTATTCCATAGTCATTTACAGTTTTATATGTCTGACCCAAAATCTGTTTGTAAACTCCATTCTGATTAGGATTTAAGAGTTAGTTTTTGATACATAAACATGGAAGTTAAATTTGCCAATGATTGAGCTTATGTTTTATTGTTATTAGACCACATCTTTCTTTTAAAAGATAAACATATTTTGTAAGAACAGTTTTGACTGCCTAAACAATTGGGAAAATTCCTAACTGTGTTTAAACCTAATCACCCACAGAGAAATTCATTAATTTCCTGTTGCCCTTAGAACTAGCTTGAAGCGAATAAATTCATAGTTTAAAATAATGTTGTACAGACTCAAGCAATAATAATGAGTGTAAGATATACTCAGATTGAATGTGCAGATGTGCAATTGTTTTACTAGAATTGTTACAGATGAGGTTTTACCATAGACAAATGGTAATAAGTTGATCGCTATCATGTATCAACGTTTTTTAGTGCAATCCAAAGGATAAAGCAGATAACTGCCATTATAGTGTTTTCCTCTAATTATACATAATATAGATCCTTCTAATACTGTCATTAAATACATTTTTTAAAAGGATGACTTAACCTTACCGTGTTTGGTATGGTATATGCTACTGTAATTCCCTTTGGAAGATCAGGAAGTGGACCAGAAGCAGCCTTCAGTTCCTCTTCTGAAACCTCCGATACCAGCTCAATACCTCAATATCAACAAGTCAAAATGTCAATTATTTAGATTTTAAAAAAACCCTGTAAATCAGAGGATCAAAGTTATCATTGCCATTATATGAAAACAGCAACCGAAGATTATTAAAATTAAAAAAAAAAAGTACTTTAATAGTATATCCAGTAAGAGATCTTTTAAGAAGAGCCATGCAAATTTGCGAATATCCGTTTGAGTCACAGGTATCCATATCTGCAGCTGTGTATGGCTCATTTTTGCAGATACAGATTTTATATCTATGCAGGATTCTATTTTTAAGTTATCGTCTCTACAATGTATTTTAAGTGGCTCTAGGAATAGGATTTTCAACTCTCCCATGGGTACTCTTTCAGGGTATGTCTATACTGTCACCCTAGTTCGAACTAGGGTGGCTAA
>CM057846.1:165147270-165175047 GCA_030068395.1 Apalone spinifera
GTCCATGGCAGCGGCTCGCGCCCGGCCCGGCAGCGCAGCGACACGTCTCCGCGCGGGCGGCTTCCGGCCGGGAGCCACAGGCAGCGTCCTCCCCGCTGCAACCCAGCCCGCCAGCAGAGTTCCGGGCACAAAGCGACGCCGAGCGGCAGGGGGGAAGGGAGGTGGCGCTGGGGCGGGCCAGTCGGCTGCCACCGGCGGTGTGCCCGAAGTATTAACAGATAGTCCCGGTCATTAATTCATAGAAAATAAATGCTAGTGACTGCCCAAGTGAGGCCCGAGCCCCAAATGTAGCACCTGCATTAATATCTATAATAACAATGTGTGGCAACACTGCCTTAGAGCAGGAGACATACATAAAGCAATATGTAGAATGAAAGAAGCCACAGTCACGGTATTATAGGCAATATATACACTGCCCTGTACAGGAGGCACAGACAGTACATTTTACTTAACAGATAGACACCTCATCGGCCATACACACTTATTATAAACACTTCCCGGCCCTCTGTGGCATGCTTTTGATTCTGCATTACCAACCGTAGGCATTGAAAACGTCTTGAAAATGCCCCTATACATCAGAAATTTAGCAAATTTAGAAATTTAGAAAAATAATGCAATAGATTTTATTAAATAATACCTGTTGGGTGCTTTATATTTGTCTTCTGATGTTTGAGGCACATTTTCAGCGCTTTCAGGCAATCATTAGGGCTAGAAACTTCCATTTTTTTAAATGAAGGCCGCAATTTCTTCACCATTTGACTGACTCTGGAATTTAGAAGTTTAAGGAGGAAAATACTCGAATATAAAAAGATTTATTATAAAATCGGGAGAATTGGCAAGAATGATATCACGGTAATATTTTAAAACATCGGTCAGCAGGCTTGTAAGCTGATGTTTCAACGTGGTAATTGTTCAGCGTTGTGACAGATTTGTAGGTGAAACATCACACTCCGATTGCTGCGATGCAGCTGTGAGTTACAAGTCACCTTGTGGTTGTCTGAGATACCTGGGAACCCGGTTGTCATTCACGTGTGCCACACTATGAATGCTTACTAGTGAAATGCTCTGGCTAGAGATGGAATCCTCCAGTTGGAATCCTCCAAACCTGAATTAAAACAAATGTAAAACCCCTCACAATTTCACATTTTATACCAAATCTTCACACACATGCATCCCCCATCAGCTCTGTAGCTGGAAGTGGGAAAACTTGCTTTAGCTACGACACACACATAGGTGCCAGCACCTGTGACTGGTTGTCTGTCAGACGCACAGTTGGCAATGATCGCTGGGACTGGGGGAGAAGCTAAGTTTGCTCTCATCACTGCATCTAAACCCACAGCCTGCCTGACCCCTTCGCCCCGCATCACTTCACTTCAGGCAACTCAAGCCTTTCCCACGGGAGGCGGAACCTCCAGGCAAGGGGCTGTTTGCGCCAATAGCGTACGCCGGGAGAGGGGGTGTAGGTCGGGGGGAGGAGGTGAGGTTACGCTGCTAGCGTACTTGGGCTGGCTGGGTGGACGATGGCAGCTGAGCCTGGCACCACGGCGGTGAGGGCGCAGCACGGGTTTGACCAGGCGGCCCTGGAGCAATACCTGTCCCGCCATTTGCCCGGCTTTCCTCTGCAGCCCCCTGAAGCGCTGACAGCCAGGCAGTACAGGTAACCCTGCGGGGGCCCCCAACCTGGGCTGTGGCTGCCTCTTCCCATTGCTCTCCCAGGACAAACCGCTCCCGTCACACCTGGATCGGCCAGCCAGGACGCCAAGCGGCAGACGCTACCTTGTTTCTCCCACAACAGTGACCGAGGAAGCCCAGGGAACATTGCTTGCCCAGAGAGGAAAATCAGCCTCAAAACCTGTGCTAGGTGGGAGCGCTGCCTGCCCCTGGATTGTGCCTTCTTGGGTGTGGCACAAATCTCTGTGGCCACGTCCACACGGGGACGCTACCGCGCTGTAACTTTCTGGCTCAGGGATAGGAACGCCCCCTTCTCCCTCTCAGTGCATCAAGTTACAGCACTGTAAAGTGCCATTGAAGCTCATCTGAGGAGGTGGGCTTTGCCCATGAAAGCTCATGATACCATAGATACATATATTTGTTAGTCTCTAAGGTGCTGCCGGACTACTCGTTTGTAAAGTGCCAATGTGAACCCTAAGCTACTCCTCATGCAAAAGTGTTTCACATGGAGTGTTCTCTCCCAATGCTCCTGCCACAGCTACATTTCCAGTATAAACCACGTCTGTGGCTGTGTTTTAAATGGTTAAATATGGACAAAGCCTGAATCTCAGTGGTTTTAAGTGTAAGAATGTGAGGTCAACTGCTACAGCGTAAAACTCACTGTCATTTAAGTTTGTGCTTCTCACTCCTACCCACAGCCAATAGTCCCTCTGTTTTTTTCAGTCCATGTGCACAGTAAATTTTATGTGCATGTGGCATGAAAGTAACTTAACATTTCTTACAGATATTATCTTCTCACAACTGCTCCCCCCTTGGAGGGAGGCCTGAGGGTGTGGGGGAGATGCTGGCAATACAATAGTACCTGCAAGAAATTTAAGTGTCGGTTGAAGAGTAGGGAGGCTCAGGGCAGAGGATTTGGGTATAGGGGTGCAGAAGTTAGGGCAGAGGGCTGGGAAATGGGCTGCAGGAGTCAGGTTTGGGATGTATGAGGGACTCAGGGCAAAGGGGTATGAAGAGGGGCTCAGAACAGAGGGCTGCAGGTGGCTCAGAGGAGGGGAGATGTGGAGTGCAGGATTCAGGGCAGGGGACTGGGAGGTGTAAGGCGGGTGAGTGTGTGGGGGACAAAGGTGCTAGTTCAGGGGGTGAGGAGGCTGTAGCTGCCTTTACCTGGTCATTGTGTGGGGTTTTTTTTCCTGTTTGCTGTGGCTAGAGAGTGAGGGTAAAGTGCTCCAGAGCCTCTTCTGGGTGACCCACCCAAGTGCACAGCTTACAGAGAATGCTGCCCGCAACACCTGAGAGTATGTCAACTTTTTTTGGATATTTGCCTAGTTTTACAACAGGCTATATAAAAAGAACTAGCAAAGCCAGTGCAAGCTAAAATTTCATAGACAAATGGGAAAGCAAGCAATTGTTCAGTAATAGTGTGCTGTGATGTTTCTTTATATGTATATCAGATTTTGTAAGTGAGGTAAAACTTGAGGTACACAAGACAAATTGGACTCAGCAGTTTGGAAAGGTTGAGAACCACTGGTTTAGGTAGCTCTAAGAAAGACTTTGGGAGCTGTGAATGTTGTTTGTAATAGGGTCATCCTTCAAAATATGGATCAATCCTCGAAATGCTGGAAATGGTAATTGCCTGTGAGGTAGGCAAAGCTCCTAGGTTTTGGTATCTTACTTGTTTTAAATGCACCCATTACCCCAATGTCTGTGGCAACAGCTGTAATCTGCCTGTCAAAGTGCATCAGTTAAATACATTTACATATATTGAACAAAGCCAGAAGTATATGCTGTACTGCACTGAGCTCATTGCGCAATTAAAGAGGGACACCAAGGTAAATCATGACTGCATGTTATCGTAACTGAGAAACAAAATATCCTGAGTGTGAAAGTTCAGCAGTTACAGAACATGTTACTGTGTTCAAAGTTTATTTACTGAACAGCAGCAGCCTACCCTATTGGGCGTAAGTTCAATGTGGATAAACAGGATTTGATTGAAGAACAAACTCTTTGAAGAACTCTTTTATGATTGACTTTATAGCTGTATGTTAGAAATAAGCAACAGTGCCTAGGCCTTTTAACAATTCTTTGGTGAATAGAGCCTTTAGTATTTTCTCGTATTCTGTTGACTGAAGAAAGGTGCCAGAGAAATTAGCCCATGTGTGATCTGAAATAGTGGTTCTCAGCAGGGGTACATGTGCATGTTCTCAATTTGGGAGTAACTCTGCTTGTGGTAACTGAGGTTGTTGAAGCCCCAAGACTCAGGAACTGGATCCAGTCAAGCCGGGAGCCGCATTCAGCCCCCAGGCCTTAGAGTCCCCTCCTGTGCATAGGCAGACACACCGGGTATGACCTGCATGCTCAAAGGCTGTTTGTGAGTGATCCATGTTGGACACTACCTCAGCAAAGCATTGTGAGACACCCGAAGTTATAGGGCATGGGTGACACAGCCCCTCACTAGTACTGCATTGCATCCCATAATTTAATAATTACACAAGATGTAATAAAGAGGGTCGGAACAGACTAGGCAGAAGGTTATAGGAAGGAAGAAGAAGAGGGGTAACCTAGAGATGTAAGCAACTAGTCGACTATCCGATAAGTATAAGCTTTTTGGATAGTCGACTAGTGATGCGACTAGTCGCTTCCTCCCATTTGCTGCCTCTATGGGTATGTCTGCATTGGATTCCTCTATCGAGAGAGGAATGCAAATGCAGGCAAGTGAAATTGCAAATGAAGCTCGGATTTGAATTTCCCGTGCTTCATTTGCATAATCGCGGACGGCCACTTTTCCGAAATAGCATATTTCGAGAAAACAAATGTGGTCCACTCGGGGTTATTTCGAGAAAAAAAAACCTTCCTTCAAAATAACCCTTACTTCTTAAAAAAATGAGATTTAAGGGTTATTTCGAAGGAAGGGTTTTTTCTCGAAATAACCCCGCGTGGACCGAGTTTGTTTTCTCGAAATATGCTATTTCAGAAAAGTGGCCGTCCGCGATTATTCAAATGAAGCGTGGGAAATTCAAATCCGCACTTAATTTGCCATTTCACTTGTCTGCGTTTGCATTCCTCTCTCGAAGGAGGAATGCAATGTAGACATACCCTATCAGAGGAGTCAGCAAGTGCGGGGGAGAGGAGGGAGAAGGAGCTGGCTTAAAAGCCAGTTTCCCGCCAGCACAGTCTCTGTTCGGAGCAGGAGCGGTATAGGCATAGGGCAAAATGGCGTGAGCAGGAACTGAAGCAGTCTCTGCTCACCCCACTTCTGCTTTTGAAATGTACAAGATTCTGCTTTTGAAATGTACAAGAGCCCTGCTAGGTACAAAAGCATCTTGTATTTTTCAAATGCTGAGACGATTGCTGCAGGGAGCATAGAGCCAGCGGGAGTCCCTGCAGCTCTCCCACTCCCTGCGGGCTTCTGCTTTTGAAATGTACAAGAGTTCCACTGGGGCTCTTGTACATTTCAAAGGCTCAGGCGCTGCTGGGAGCGTGGGGCCAGTCCCTCCCTGGCCCCATGCTCCCTGCGGAGCTTTCACTTTTGAACTGTAGCAAGAGCCTGGCAGGACTCTTGTTACAGTTCAAGGGCGGAGACGCCCTTCTAGACTAATTGAATAGTCGATGGAAATCCAATTGACTATTCAATTAGTTAATTAATCTAAACTTAACATCTCTAGGGTAACCAGGGTGATTGCATGGTTGTTTGGCATGCATAGCATGGAGAAACAAATATATCTATTTTAAACAAAATAGATGGGGTTTCAATCATCTAATATCTTATAGGTGTTGGTGCAGAATGAATCTTATGGGGGGACTTGAATAAGAAGGAAGTAATGGCTTTATGGATCAAATAGGGTATTGAAGGTGAGGATTAAAAATTGGAACTTGATGCAGAAAGAGAAGTCTCTGCCAAGATTTAAAGGGGTAGGGACTCTTTATATTTATTACCAAGCTTTAAGATTGGAAAACCACACCACCACCCCGCAACAAAATAGGCACCAGTGTGGATAGTGCTATGCCAGGGAAGAGCTCTCTCCTGTTGATATAAAGACCAGGTCTACACTCCAGGGGGAAGATCAGCTTAAGTTATGCAATTCCATCTAGGTATATAACGTAGCTGGAGCAGATGTACCTTAAGTCAAGCTTGGCGCTATCTCCACAGAGGGTGGCAGATGGGAGAAACACCCTATCAACTTCCCTTACATTTGGTGACAGTAAGGAGTACTGGTGCTGACGGGGGTGCCCTCAGCATTTAGACCAGGTAAATTGAACTCCGGAAGATTGATCACCAGAGCATCATTCCTCCAGTAAGTGGAAATGTGGCCAAAGTATTTAAACTAGCAGTACACCTGCACCATTATAGCAATTCCAGTGTAGATCAGCTCTTAAAATTCCACCAAACCAGATTGCTCTAATGCCCATCTTGGCTTTCTCTATCACTCCCAAATGAGAACTGTTGTGTCTGTCAGTCCAGTTCTTATTGCAGGTTCTTGTCACCTCGAGTCCTTCCACTTGAAAACCATACTGAGTTTCCAGGTCTAGCTTGCCTAAGTGTTAAGTGTCAATCATTTAGTCACTGGGATTCCTTTTTTTTTTTGGCACTTCCATTGGTATGTGTGGATTCCAGACAGCTCTTAATGGTTCTTTCATATCACCCCTGATAGTTATCTGCACAAGTATCTTACAGCTTTGCTCTGTAGCAAGCATGGTCCTTCTGCACCCATTAGATAACAATACTGAGCCAAAGGGTCAACTTCCATGAGTATTGTTCATAAATGTTACAAAAAATTCCCACTTCTGTCACATCTGTTGTAAATCAAGGGAAGTTAATGCAGTACTGTAAAAATAGTAATCTATTTTTCATGAACAAGTTCGTAAATTTTTAAGGGTAGTATCTTCTATGATGGGTTAGGTCACAGAAATTCCCTTGGGATTGTCTCTTGAGAGTGTGCTGATCAAGCCACTAATGTTCACCTTCTTGTCCTCTGGAGTACTCCACCACTCTGTCCTGCTGGGCCAGAAGCTCTGGTCTCCCCCAGGCAAGGCACAGAGGTGGGGTTACTACCCCCTTGCAGAGTAACACGGACACTGAACCACCTCAGCTGTAAGGCCTCAGCACCCCAAAGAGGATCAAAACCCCATATAAATCCATCTTACTCTGTATAAAAGTTTCACACAGAGAAAGCTCCTAAAGATGTCCGTCCCTTTTTTCAATGAAAGAGAGAGATGGACTGTGGTTGCTCCTCACCCCCAGGCTTGATAATAAATGAAAGTGATTTTATTAAGTATAAGAAAAAGTGGGATTTAAGTGATTACAAGTGAGAACAGATCTAAGGAAGTTACTAAATTAAAATAAACAAAAGATGCCAGCTAGTTCTAATCCACTAAGAAACTAATTACATGTACATCTTTACCCTAAACAGTTGTTATTATCTCAGGTAAAATGTATCAAGTCAGAGTTGACCTTTACTCTGGCCTGGGGTCTACAGCTTTTCAGAGTCCTTTGTTTTCAGGTTTTTTCATGTGTATTCTCTTGGGATGGGTGAGGCATTATCTAAAGGCCAGCAGAAGACAAAAACCTGATTGCTTTTCTCTCTCTCTCTCGCTCTTTAAATATATATAGATAAAGTTTCCTGCAGGATGACAGTCAGGTCATCATGTCACTCTGCATCCCAAGGAGCCCTGACCACATGACTGCTCCATGAAATGGAGGGTGACAGTGGCTCTATCCCTGTGTTTCCCCTGGACCAGCACCTGCCTGCCCAGCCCATGCACCTACTGCGCAGCTTTGCTCCGTGAAGCTCAGGCTCAGGCTCCACAGGAGCTCCATGCCCGCGTGCCTCCTCAGCATCCACCTGCCCAGCCCACACGCCTGCTATGAAACTTGGCTCTGTGTGCCCCAGACTCAGACATGCTCTCCTGGGCCTGCCGCAAGCTGGGCAGATCTTGCACTCCGGCCGCTTTCCCAGCTCTCCAGAGCGATCGCTCTGTACTGCGGGCTCACCACAGAGCAAAGCTGCCCCAATAGGCCCATTCATAAAATCTGGGGCTGGGGGTGGGATGTGGCTCCTGTTGCGGTGGCCAGGGCTGTGCTGCCTGGCCTGGTGGTGCCCTGAGTGGGAAGGGGGCATGCAGATTGATGAATTCGTGGGAGGAGGCTGGGTATGTGTAGGGAAGAAGGAAGGGGGATAGGGTCCATGTGGGGATGGGCAGTGTAGTAAGGGAGGCTGGTGAAGGTGAGGGGGGGATATTGGAAAGGAGGTGGGGGAGGAATGTGAGGGGGGGGAATGGTTAGGGAAGGATAGGAGTGTAAGACTGGAGGAAGGAGGTGGGGGTAGGGATAGGCAGTGTGGAGTGGAGAGGTGGAGGGGTTAAGGAGGATGGTGAGTGCAGGAATGGAGGCAGAGGGATCAAATTGAAGTACAGGTTGTGGGGGAGGAAATCTGGGGCTGGCCTGGCCTGGGCACTGCCCAATGGCTGGGGGGTAGGAGGGAGAGCTGGAGTTGGTCTGGCCTTGACCCAGTGGCAGGGGAAGAGGGAGGCCAGGGTTGCCACATGGCCCAGTGCTCCCCAGCGGCCAGGAGGAGAGCCAGGGCTACCTACCCCCAGAGACAGGGGGGTTGGCGAAGTAGTGAGCAAGGGGCACCACCCCCTATTCATTCCTTAAATAGACTTTCCCTCAGAGTGGGAACCCTTTGTTCAGTCTCCTCATTCCCATTGAAAAATACTCGATTCAAGGAGGATTCCAGTACCAGGTGGCATGGCCATCTGCCTTTTACAGTTTGGAATTACAGGAAAAATAAAATCATTCACTAGTTGTTAACATAAGAATGTAAGATGGGCCTTTGGTCTGGCCATAGTGGGACAGGCCAAAAGTCCATCTAGCCCAGTATCGTATCTTCTGACAGTGGCCAATGCCAGGTACCCCAGGGGGAATGAACAGAACAAGTAATCATCAAGTGATCCCCCACTATCACCCAGAATTAAAACCAGAATTCACACTTCATATTTCTAACTTCACATACAGGAATAAATAGGGTATACAGATTCTGTAGATTGTAACTTTAAAAAATTATATATTAAATGACTTGTTTTGCATAAAGCATCTTGGAGTTATGCATATTCATATTCATGAGCCAATTTTCATAAAGCATGGGGGGACATGACACCTTTCCTCCAAGAATCTCAGTGTGCTTTGAAAATGTTACCCACAAAAATGTTGTGGAGATCAGGTATTGCCTCCTTTTTACAGAAGAGCAAACAGAGGCACAGAGTAATTGTGACTTTTTCATAGTCAAATAGGAAACGTGGCAGAACTGGGAATACAATAGAATCCATGACCGCTGACTTCCTGGACTGTCATTGCTGATTTATATGTTTAAAAGAACACCCTTGAGATGAATTCCCTCATTGTAACTGGTCATCCTCTTCAGCCCAAACAGTGATGTGCAATTTGGAGTTCCTGTTATTCTTTCTGTTAAATGTTTGCAACTTTGTTTCGTAGTAATTCATTTCTTGTTCTTCTGTAGTTCAGGCCAGTCCAATCCAACCTTTTACTTGCAGAAGGGTGTGAGGAAATATGTGCTTAGGAAGAAACCTCATGGCCCTCTTCTGCCTGGAGCTCACAAGGTGAGTAACATATTCCTTGGGAAACCATAAATGTAACATGCAGAACAAATGTGTTAATTTAAGGGCAGAGCCAAATGATTTACAACTACCTTGATTCTAAAATAGAATAATCAAATCATAAGTAAGGCTCAGATTTTATCACAGATATTTTTTTGTGAAAGACATGGACAGGCCCTGGGAAATGAACAAAAATTCACAGAAGCCCATGACCTATCCCTAGTTTTTACTAAAAATATCCCTGACAAAATAGGGAGGGAGGAGATTCCAGCAACCACAGTGACTGGGAGCTCTGGAGCTTCCCTGCCTCCCTTCCAAGTTTGCAGGCTCCCTGCTCCCCAGGGGCTAGGATCTCCATCACCTAATTTTAACTGTAATTATAATGCTAATACAGCATGTGATCAATTTTTACAAATACAGAAACTTTAGGAGACAGCCACCTGCTTAGCTGTAAACCCCAGTTACAGGCTCTTGCTCATAGCAAAATAGTCTACTGAACTGATTCTAATTCTGAAAAGGGATATGGTAGTGTAAATAGTTAACTAATGAGCCTGTGCTCATCGGTTAACTTTCATGATTACATGCACCTTCTCCCATCCCCTGTTTGTACCAGCTCTCACAGAACCTCCCACCCCATCCCGCACTTTCTGCCTATCAAAGGCAGCAGTGTGGGGTGGGAAGGTAGGGGGACAGGCAGCAGCTGGTACACAGGCAGAGTTGCCTTCCTCCCTCCTCCATGCTTCAGCCTCTGTATCGGAGGCAGCAGAGCGTGGGTACAGGGGGCAGGAAGAAGATGGTGCTTGCAGGGAGCTGGCTTTTATGCCAGCTCCCCACATGTGCTGGCTCCCAGGGGACCACCTCCCCTTGCTGAATTTTTCAGTTACATGTGTACCTGAATACGCGCATTTTAACATTCCTAATTCTGAAACAATTTGTTTCACTCAGCCCTTAAAGCAATAGTTAAACCCTTCCTAAAGTTCCTGTGTGCTTAGTGACTATACTGATCATTCCCTCTCTGGTTTAATTACCAAATCTTTGATACAACAGCAGTCCACAGTTCTTACTTTCTCCTGTTGAATAGCATTGTGTTGCTGCCATCCTCCACTATTCAGGGCAATACTTTGTCTTAAATTAAAACATTTGTGCCTCACATTTTTATGTTTTTAGCACTTGTACATCTCCCATCTCCATACCTCCTCTCAGTGTTCCTTAAAACATATGTATAAGCCTCTTTGCAACTGTGAGATGACTCCTTTGCCAAAAAGGAACTGGGGAACTGTCTGCTGCTTTAATTGGGTGAAGGAGTGTCTTGTTCTTAGCAACTTTAACACAGAGCTACTTTAGATCTTGTTATAAATCTGATTCAAGATAAAGAAAATTAAAGATTATACCAGGCCCAGTTCTCAAGTGAGCTATTTCCTTCACGTAACTATGGGATAAAAATGTAAGTGGTTGTTGAATATTTAGCTAAATATTAGAAAATGTAATTAATTACTCAAATGCACAAACCAGTGCCAATGATCTGTCCTAAATACATAATCCAGAGCTTGGTGTTTAGAAAAATGCTATTTTTCTGTACACAATGTAAAAATAAATTTAATTGTTGGAAGCATTTGAACATGATTCTGTACCTATCATACTGTATCTTTCTTAGATTGATAGAGAATATCAGGTTCAGAGAGCCTTATTTTCAGCTGGATTTCCAGTCCCTGAGCCTCTACTGTATTGCAGTGATGTTTCTGTGATTGGCACTGAATTTTATGTGATGGAACACGTACAGGTAAGCCAATATATGTTGTAGGGTTTTTTTCTTTTTGGTTTCATTTCCTTTGCAAGCTGCTTTAAAACATCTACAGTTTTATATGTTGAAATAAGTACTTTGATGAAATTTTTCAATCTTGGGTGCCTAGGATAGAGAGCCCCTATGCTCCTTTTTAGGTATCCAAAAAGAAATGTCTTGTTTTGTTTTTGTTTTCCACAAGTGCTGATCACCAATAGCTCTCACTGACTTCAGCTTTTTCAGGGCTTATTTCCCTCTCACAGGGTCATATGTTTAGCTCACTATTCAACCTGATCTTCTCAGGTAGGTTGTCAGGAAGACATTTTGAAATCAATCAGTATCACTGGCATGAAACCCCTTAATTTATTAGCGGGAGCTGTTTTGGATTTAAGATTAGTTGACTATACTCCATCCCAGGCCATCAAAGGTTCTGGGTCCATGGTGGTTTTTTTAAAAGAAATAATCAATGTGTTAATCAGTTTTCACGCAAAAGCTAACTGAGTTGCAGCTCAGGCACCAATTATAGTCATATAAAACAGGTTTACGTGGGTCAGAGAAGTGCTTCTTATTTATTCTGTAGTCTCCTACAATTCAAAATACTAATATCTGGGATGAAAACCCCCAGACCATGTATGTTTTCAGTGTTCTATATTTTATGAACTAATTTTAAAAAAGCAAAAGCATAAACTACCTATAAACATATCAGATTACAAGAAACTGGGTTAATATGAAAGCATCCGGTTTTGTGTTTAATTTAGGAGACTGGTGAGTTGGGTGGGTGGTTGTTTGTTTGTTTGTTAACCATGTTCTAGTACTGTTTCCAATTAGGTTAACTTTGGAAAAACTGCTAGGAGAAACCTCATCTTGACATATATAATTTTGAAACCACAATAATATCTTTGCTATGGTATGTTTATAATGCTAGAATTTTATGTTTTGTATCAAGCAAGATGTTTCTTTTTAATAAATTGGGTTTCCTTGGCACTTGTGTTTTTTCCAAAGATATAAGTTTACACTTGACAAAATTGGTTAGCTGAGGTTTGTTGGGTTTTTTTTTCTGTATATAGTCCAAGGTTTTAGAAAGCTACAATAGAACTTGATGAAACATGTGTATTGACTAAACAGTATCATATAATGCTACCTACCATAAATTCTACTCTTTCACAATTAATTGGCAAAATCTAACCTACTCTGTATTAGCGGTGTACGTTTATGTAAACCATAAATTAGCTGGAAGTGAGTGGGTGCAGTCGAAATTTGCCTCTTTCCTTTTTTCCCATATCAAAGGGAAATTATAATGCCCCCTCTTGCCCCTCTAAAAAAGGAAGTAGATTACTTTTAATAGTTTTTGAAATGTGAAAAAACCTTATAAAACTAGGGTAGTTATTTTGTTTTTCAATACATACACTCAATTATTTTGATTTAGAATATTTGAGATGGACCCAAAAAACACAGTCTACATTCCACACACCTCAGAGTTTGTTTGTTTGTTTGTTGTGGTGGTGTGGTTTTTTTTTTTTTTTTTTTTTTTTTTTTTTTGAGGGGACAGGGCAGTTCCTGAGTTCTAGTTCAGGATCTACAAGATACATATTTTAAATCCGTTGCTTGGGGAAATCCTGTGAGTGGGTTGTTTTTTTGGATTTCAAAGAGCAAGAGTGCCTTGACCTTCCTGGGCAAGAAACAAGTGGACAAGGAAGAGATCATTAACTCAGTGACTGTTAGTACATCATAGCATCTCGTGCTGTAATGCTGTGTGACCTTTCCCGCCCCTCTTCTTTCCATCTTACCAAATACCTGTTTTCTGATGTATTTAGGGTCGCATATTCCGAGACCTCACACTACCTGAAGCCAGTCCAGCAGAGCGATCTGCTTTGTATGTTGCTATGATAGAAACTCTAGCCCAGTTGCACTCATTTGGTTTGCATTCATTGGGTCTCCAAGGATATGGCAGAGGACCGGGATACTGTAGGAGGCAGGTAATGGTCTCAAAAACCCACCTACTTTGTGCCTTTGAAGGTTTCATTTGTATTCATTTGGCCACAATGCTTTATATTAAAGTCTTTAGAAATAACAGACCATCCTTAAACTACTCAAGATTTTGGTTTTACCTAATATCTTATAAACTGTTTACAAGACATTAATAAAATGTATGGTCCTTTTATCAGACTGCAATATCCATCTGTGTCACACCTCCAGATTTGAGATGACATGTCCAGTGGGATTGATATTTGAAATACAAAACAGGTATACCTTTTGGTTAGGGATGTAAGAGACTAATCAACTAGTTGGTTATCCAATAGGAAAAAGCTTATTGGATAGCTGACATACTAGTCAACTAGTTGCTTCTGGGTGCTGGTGGGAACCATCTTAAAAGCCCCCTTGAAACGCGGCATGGAGTCTGACGCCAGCAGGGGACCTCTATCATATCCCCCCTTAGTCTCTTCTTTTCCAAGCTGAAAAGTCCCAGTCTCTTTAATCTCTCCTCATATGGGACCCGTTCCAAACCCCTAATCATGTTAGTTGCCCTTCTCTTAACCCTTTCTAATGCCAGTATATCTTTTCTAATGCTGCTAAGCTTAAGCATGATTTTTAAGCTTTATCTGCTTACTAGAAGATTTACTCAGCATTGCTCAGATCCTCCTGGGCAAGGGATGTGGGGGGCTCAGGGCAGGGGGTTAGGAGGTTTGGGGAGTTCGGGGGAGAGGGGGCGGGATGCAGAAGTCAGAGCAGGGAGTAGGAGACTCAGGGTAGTGGTTGGGGTGGCTGCTGGCTGCTGAGTGGGGGCCGTGCTGCCTGGCCACCAGTTGCTGCCTAGCTCTCCAGGGCTGTTGGGGTGATGGGGACCTCTTCCTCAGGACAGTGGGGGCTGCACTGGCTGGCTGATGGCTGCTCCGTAGCTCTCAATGGCTGTCAGGGAGGTGGGGGCGCACGTGTTTGCTGCCCTGCTGTGGCATCGTGGAGTAGAACTTTCCCTGCTCTCACTGTCCTCCCTTTCCATTTGATGGGAAACAGTAACATCCCACACACCTCCCGTTGTCCTGGCACAACCAAATCCTGACTTTGCTTTAAATAAAAGGAAGCTGCAAACTGAATTTGGTGGTCCTTGCTCTTACTGTTTAGGAAGAATTTTTGAACAGACCGAATTATGGATGGATGGACAGACAGACAAACTCTATCAAATATATAATCACTTTCCTTGTGCCAATACAGTAAAATTGTGTAACAGCACTAACACTTTGTTATGCAGAGAGCCGATCAATCTTGGCTAGGCATAGGCTTATATAGGATGTATCGGTACAGTCATACATTACTAAGTTGCATTGCCAGAGTTGTTCCATTTATTCTCCTCCTTGAGCTAGAGACCCTCTCACTGCATACTGACCTTCTGTGGTTCAGAAAAATCTCTGGTGAGGTCCCGAGGGTGCTAGATTAGAGAGCTTCAACCTGTAGAAGCATGAGAGTGTGTCCCTGCACCTGTGCATTGTTAACATAGTGTCTGGAACACAGTGTATTAGATTAAGTGTCTCTATCAGCCTGGAGTTGCAAGAAGAGTCAGAGAAGTAAACAAGTTGCAATAAGTGTTTTGGTGAATAGAAAAATCTCAGCATTAGCCTTCGTCTCTCTTACTGGTGGAAAAATTGAATGTGCCTCATGTTTCGTAGCCATCTTGGCTACAAAATCATAGTCATAATCATAAAAAGATGAGTAAAACCATCATAGGAAAGGGATGGTATGTGGTGACAAATATTCTTTCAACACCTTTATATTACAAGTAATTACAAAGGCTCCCTCAGTTGTATAATGTTCTGCTTTAAAATGCCCGATGTTTCATTTCCCAGTTGTTTTATGTTTTTTTTTTTAAATATATTTTCAGGTTACAACTTGGAAAAAACAGTACGATGCATCTGCTCACATGGACATTCCTGCTATGAACCAGCTGGCTGAGTGGTTAATGAACAACTTGCCAGCTGGTGATAATGAAGAAAATCTGATTCATGGAGATTTTCGAATAGATAACCTCATTTTTCATCCAAGAGAGGTATCCAAAATGCATACATACATATTAATAGTACTTCTTAGTTCTTACTGTATTGTATGTTTACTTTCCTACCTACATAATAGACATTGATGTGTGTTGCAGAGCTCAATTTTCTTGAGGTAAATTACTTAAAAGAAATTCACTATACATATGGCCCCATACACTTACCTAACTCCGATTCGTAAGATCGTCTTTTCTCTCTTCCCAGCTTCACATCCCTTAGTGCAAATAATCCTGCCCCATTATTGTTGGAGTACACAGCTCAAAAAGGGAATCATAAATTATATTTTCCAAAAGCCTAACAAAGACTTCAGTGTTGAACTAATAAATGACACTTCAGCACGTACTTAAATGCCTGATCTAAAGTTCACTGAAGTCACTGGAAACACTTCCATTAATTTCAGGTGGTTTGGGATCACAGCCTATTATATTACTATCGTAGGGCCTGGTAGCCTTCCTCCTAGATTAGTGCTAGGCTCTGTACAAACACAGAGTAAAAATGTCTGATATGCAATCTCAGTAAAAGCAAGGGAGGGAAAAAAACCATGAAAGAAAGGAATATACATAAAACAAAGCTGGTGTTGTATAATTCCTGGAAATGCATAAGTCATTGTTCTTTGAGAAAGAAGATTGTTCTCTGGTCTTTTCATCCAACCATACTCTTCATGGCAATGATGTGTAATGAATCATTGGCTGATTTAGTGATCCCTTCCCACATACAGTACATCACTTTAAATGTTGGTGAAAGATAATCCTAGAACACATGATCAACAGAATTATGCAATGATGGCAGAACTCTGTAAAGGATCTGGCCTTTATATGTAATTTGATCAGTAAATGACATTTGAGGGGTACTCTGTTTTAAAATCATATTCTCTGGATCATACAAGCTAACTATAATCTTTCTGAGCAAGTTCTGTAACCCCTTGTAGGCTAGTCATTCAGGCATGCCAAAGGACGCATATTTCAAAGAGTTCCCCCCTATCGCATATAGCAAGGGATAGTGTCTGTCTATATACTGTAATGGACTAAATTCTGAATTTACTCTTGTGCACTGTGATGTTACAAAGAGGGATCTGTGGTTTGAACACAAGACCAGAAATTTGAGTTCTAATCCCGCCTCTTCCACTGACACCTCTGCATTGCTGGGAGCAAGTCATGTGCTGTTTCCTCATCTGTGAAATAGAGTTACAAACTCCTTTATCCACTCCCTCCCAGGGCTTTCATGAGACAGGTTAGACCAGTGGTCACCAACCAGTAGATTGGGATCTACTGGTCGATCTTGGAGCCTGTAACAGGTGATCCTGACTGGTTTGACCAAGAAGCTATCAAGTGCAGCACCTCCTGCCCTTTGCTTTGGAGCTGCCTCCCCCTCCCCTTCCCCCCCCCCCCCCCCCCCCCCCCCCCCCCCCGCACCCTGGGAGGTTCTGCTTGCGGCACAGAGCAGGGAAGGGAGAGGAGGGGCGCTGATGTCAGTGTGCCTCCTCTCCCACCCTGTATTCTATCTCCACAGAACAAAGGCAGGGGGTACAACAGGGCTTGGGATGGAGGGAGTTTGCTGGCTGCTACTGGTGCAGGGCCAGGGCAGGGGTGAGCCTGCTTTAGCCTCACTGCATCACCACTCAGGAGTCACCTGAGGTAAGAAGAGTCCAGCTGGAGTCAGTGCCGAACTCTTGTCCCAGTCGTAAACCTCCTGCCCCAGCTCTGAGCCCCCTGAGTCCAAACTCCCTCTCAAAGCCTGCACCCTGAACTCCCTCCTGCACCCCAACTCCCTGCCCCAGGCTCACCTCAGAGCCCCTCTCACACTCCAAATTCCTTAGCCCAAGACCAGCACCTATGCCCCTACCCTCTGCCCCTGCCTGGTGAAAAGGACGAAAGATGGGGAACGGTGGGAGGACGGAGTAAGCAGGGACAAGGCTTCAGAGAAGGGACAACAAAGAGGAGGCGGAGCAAAGGTATTTGGGTTTGAGGTAGATCTTACATTGCAATTAAATTCAAAAAGTGATCTTGTGCTTAAAAAGGTTGGAGGCCCCTGGGTTAGACAGTATTTATGAAGAGCTTTAAGCATGAAAGAAGTGATATAGATGCTAAGTATATAGTAAATAAAAAAAATGATTTATATCAACACTACTTTTCCCTAGATCTCAAGACCTAATACCATATTAAAGAACTATGTTTTCTAAATGGGAAGGTATGGGTGGATGTAGCTAATGTAACTTGCTGACCTTTTTCATTCATCTGAGATTTATTTATTTATCTATTTATTTAGGCTCGTGTTGTTGCAGTCCTGGACTGGGAACTTTCAACCACTGGGCATCCTTTAGCAGATTTAGCGTATACTGCTGCGTTTTACTTCTGGCCTAACAAAATTAAACAATTAGGACAAGGGGGCATCTTGAATCTTAAAGATGCTATAGGTAATTGTAACTTTGTTGTAATTCGTTTTTTTAAATTGATTTTCTATTTAGGTTTTTTATAAACAGCTGACAACTATTAAGCATATCATACTAAACTTGTAAATAACTTTACTAACACCTAGTTTTTTAAAACATAATGGCTGCATCTAGATTGGCATGATTTTCCGGAAATGCTTTTAACGGAAAAGTTTTCCGTTAAAAGCATTTTCGGAACAGAGCGTCTAGATTGGCACGGACGCTTTTCCGCAAAAGCACTTTTTGCGGAAAAGCGTCTGTGCCAATCTAGACGCGCTTTTCCGCAACAAAGCCCGATCGGGCTTTTTTGCGGAAAACAAATCTGAGCTGTCTGCACTGGCCCTTTTGCGCAAAAGCGAAAGGACTTTTGCCCGAATGGGAGCAGAATAGTTTTTCCACAAGAAGCACTGATTTCTTACAGTAGGAAGTCAGTGCTTTTGCAGAAATTCAAGCGGCCAGTGTAGACAGCTGGCAAATTTTTCCGGAAAAGCGGCTGATTTTCCGGAAAAACTGGCCAGTCTAGACACAGCCAATAAGTATTAGATAGGAAATGTGGGTTCAAATATACTTATGTGGTTATTAATAAGGATATTTTGAATAGTATTTTTTCTTAAGGAGACTCTTCCAAATAGCATAACCCTAAAATTTAAGTTTTGCGTTAAGACAAGACAACAATATTTTTTTACTCACTTGTAAAAGTGGTGTTTGAATTCCAACTAAATATAAACACAATATCCACTTGTGTTTGGCTTCCAGATAAAACAGCATTATATTAGTGCATGAAAATTAGTATGTAACGCTTACTAGTTTATTTCTGTTGTATAGATTGAAGAAGGTTTGTAAGACTAAACAAGCAGCACAAGTGGTAAAAAAAGAATTACAATTTTATGAAACCAAGGAAGAGAGAAGTTTTGGACATGCTAAATATTCTGTAACGTTTTCCTAGGAATTCCATCACTTGAAGAATTGATTTCAGTTTACTGCCGCTGCAGGGGTATTAGCACAGCTTTACCCAATTTGAATTTCTTTTTTGCGCTCTCATATTTTAAAATAGCTGGAATATGCCAGGTAACATTTTCGTTGATACCTAATATGTTCTTATAATTGCATTATGAATATTTGTGGTTTGGTAATATAGAGATGAAATGTGATAAAGATGAAATGCTTTTATATTTTTATTCTTTCAAAAGCTGTTGCTTGTTAGGTGTCTATTAGTAGCTGTCTGAGCTATTGTTCCCTTTAGGAAACTATTGATCAGATTATGGCTAACTTTGATAATCATGGATGCTTGATGATGGAGAGTGGAGAGGAATTTCAGGGAAAATCACATGCACTGTCACATACACTGTCCTTTAAACTGTGAGCATGATGATTCCCAGTGTCTATTGACATCAACATAATGGCACCCGTTGACTTCAGCCAGCAGTCGATCTAGCCCCATGTGAACTGTTGGGGTTTTTTTTACTTGTGATATACATAGTTTTGAATATGCACAGTAAATATCTGTCATTTTGTGCTGCTGATTTTGATGTTTGTCCTTTGAACTTGGACAGTTAGTCTATAGCGGTGTGAGTATTTTTAGTGTCTCAGTGTCACTACTAATTTGAAATGGATCAATGGCAATATTTATGTATTCAAGTAAAATTTAACAAACGTTTTTATTGGTACACTGACTACTTCTTTATATTGGGAATATATAGATTTAATTTTCTCCACCAGTTCAGAGATTATCTGTCAAACAGGAGTCCAATTTTAAGCAGATAATTATATCATCCATGTCTATTTTATTTGGCTTTAGGGTGTATATGCGAGATATCTCCTTGGAAATTCTTCTGCAGAAAATAGTTATGAATTTTCTGAGATGGTGAAACCCCTGGCAGAAACTGGATTACTGCTCTCAAAAAAGTAAGAGCACTTGTTCTGCATGGGATAAAAAAATCCAGCTGGCCTGGGTCTACTGACTCGGGCTTGCAGATCTCTGGCTCAGGGGATGAAAAATCCACATGTAGACATTTTGGGCCTGGGATGTAGCCTGAGCTTTGGGACTCTCCACCCTTGCAGTCAAAATGACTGCACAGCAATTGTTCGCTCCTGCAGCCTAAACCCAGCAAGCTTGGGTCTTCTGTCTCTGTGTTGCTATGCCCTAAAAGCACAGGTGGGCAGTAATTTTTGATGGGGGGGGGCACTCCAAGAATTTGGTAAGTGGTCAAGGGCTGCACTCTTCTATGATATTAATGGAGAAGCTGCAGGGTCCAGGATGGGGTTTGGGTGCACAAGGGAGTATGGGGTAAGAGACTGGAGTGCAGGAAAGGGTGTGGGGTCTGGGAGGGAATTTGGGTGAAGGAGGGTGTTGTGACCTGAGGCAGGGGATTGGGTTATGGGAGAGGAGTGCAGGGTTTGGGAGGGGGTTGTGGTCTGGGGAAGGGAGTTGGGAGCAGAGAGGAAGTGCAGCGCCAGGTTTAGTCTCTGGCTGTGAGGCACCTACCCTAGGCATTTCCTGGCCAGCAGCCCAGCAAGACCCTTGGGCAGGCTCCCTGCCTGCCACACCCCTTTACACCACTTATAGCAGTTGGCTGTGGGAGGCCATGTACATCTCTGTATACCATGTGCCCCTTAAGGGGGGCTCTCTGCATGATGCCTGCACTGCAAGCATGGCCCAGGCAGCTCCCATTGACTAGTTTTCGGTGAATGGGAGCTGTGAGATTGTTCTGGGCGGTGGGGGCAGTGCATGAAGCCTCCCCACAGGGTTGCGCAGAGATGCACATGGCCCCCACAGCTGACCGCTTTGAGTAGTGTGCAGGGGCGTAGCAAGCAGGCAGCCCTTCCCAAGGGTCCCACTGGGCCGTGGCACAGTCGCAGGCTGAATCCGAAGGATTGACAGGTCGGTTCTGGCCTGTGGAAGAGATTTTGCCCGCCCCTGCCAAAAAAAACTTTCACAGCTTTATTTTATTTATTTCTTTAAATACTTATATTCAGGTAAGGATGTTTGTATTAATATCTGGAGAGACTAACCTTATGTATTTGTTTTAATTTTGTTCCCTAGAACTTCTTTCACCAGTGATGTACAACCCAGCAGTGCAGGAGAGCTGTTCCTGCAGACTCCAAAAGGCCAGGAGGTTCTGCTGAAAGTGAAGCAGTTCATGAAGCAGCATGTGTTTCCAGCTGAAAAGGTAGAAGCTTTTTGTTCAGGAAGTAGAGTGTGTTTGTGCAGAAATTTAGAGCTTTCTTCATAGCTCACATTTTTACTTTGTTTTGTGCAGTCAGTGATAGTTTTTGCAGATTATTTAGTGCATGCTAAAGGAAGAATATAGAAGGCGGGGGGGAGGGGGAATTCACCTAATAGCAAATACTCTAGGATCCTTCACAGTAGAAAAAAGACACTGTTCTCTTGTAGTGACTGAGTGCAAAGGAGGTTCCTGATGTTGGACATAGACAGGCACTATAACGCTCTCCGACTAGTTTGCAAACTCAGGGACAGTGATTGTCCTCACAGTATCCCCATGATCTGCTTGAATCCTGGCCCAGATGGTTTGCCTCTTAGCTTCTTGATGTTCATGGTTCTTCAGTTCTGAGGAAGTGCTTAAAAGCAGGAGATGAGGAGTTGATACTTGAGTTCACTTCCCAGTGTTGCTTCTGTTTTAAGCGTGATCTAAGGGATGTAGCTCAGCTTCTATCTGTATCTATTTTTTCTCCTCTCACAAAAGTCATGATGATTAATTGTTTAGAAAGTGCTTTGAGACCCTTAGCTAAAAGTCACTATGGTAAGAACACAAGGATGGCAGGTCAGACCAAAGGTCCATCTTGCTCCGTATCCTGTCTTCCAACAGTGGCCAATGCCAGATGCCCCAGAGGGAGTAAACAGAACAGATAATCATCACATGATCCCTCTCCTGTTATCCATTTCCAGCCCCTGACAAACAAAGTCTAGGGATACCATCCTACTCATCCTGGCATAATCATTGGCAACTATCCTTGCTTAATGTGGAAGAATGCTGTAAGATTGACCTCAGGAGGGTCAATCTTCTCTGTAGTGTAAACGTGTCCTAAATTCTCAGAATTATAAGATGTTGCTTCTCACATTGCCAGAATGTGCTACTAAGAATGTTAGAGGTTTGATTGTGTCTCAGGGGAAAAAATTGCATTGCAGGATTGTTTGCCATCTAGGAAAAAAACTGTTGTCACTGTCCTCTGTCCTAGACGGAATATCTACCTTTCCCATAGCCCTTTCTAACTTCTGTAATAGATCAGCATGCCCTCAGTTCTTAGATGCGTCTGACATTGATGTAGGTTTGAAAGCTGATAGTGGAAATGGACAGAGATGTTCATAATTATGAAAAACAAGAGAATTTCTTAATTTACCTGCGCCATCTGAGTTTTTGCATCTGAAAGATTTTCTCAAAGATTGAGCAGCCATCTTTTGGTCACAACTCGTTGTTTGTCTTCAGGAAAAATTGTGTTGTACAGAATGTGTGTTGAACTAACAAAAAACTATATGGAAAGTTCTTCATATAATCCTTTAAAGGAAATGTATGGGGGTGTTTTTTTGTTTTGTTTGTTACAGCTGGGGTTGGGAAGTTAGGAAGTCAGAAGTTGTCTTGTTTTGGGCAGGGTATTGGACTTGATGACATCTTAAGATTTCTTCCAACTCTATGACTTTATAACTCCTGAATTCTGTTCCTGAATCTGAGTCACTGTGTGGCTTTAGTTCTGTATAATGAGTCATTTTAACCTTTCAAAAGTTGTTTGAAAAGTGCTTTGAGATTCCTGATTAAAAAAATGTGAAACTTCATATAATCAGTTCAGAAAAAAAAATTAGTCTTCAAAATGTTCCTTCAGAGAGCAACATTTAGCATTAAGATTGATATGAAAGGCACAACCATACATAATGCTAATGTTTAGCCCTCCAGACACACAATGCAAAGTGAGCGAGTATGCAATGCAAAGATCATCTGTTATTTAAAAAGAAACAGCTGTACTCTTTATGGTTTTTCACTAGTTGCATACTAAAATTGGATAACTAGCTTGTGCCATTGCAATATTGCTCTGATAGTACTGTATGTGTTGTCAACATAACTTAAGTTTTATATATTAATGGTTATTTCATCATGTAATTAATTTCATACACAATTACCATTCATGAAATACTCATCGTGACTCATACATCTTCAGAAATTGTTGAACTTCAAACATCCTTAGGTAAGTGTTTTTAACAGCACTGAGTCACTTTTGTATCTAAAGTGAGATGCTGTTTTGGATAAATTTCATGAGGAGCCTCAAGATTGTGTTGTATATGTGAAACATAATCAGATTTCAATTCAATTTTTATTTTTTTAATTATTTATTATACTATTGTACAGAAAAGATGCACTTCTGATATTTATTTATTCATTGTGGTGTATAGAGATTGGGGAAGAGGTAGTAGAAGAAACCTTATAAGTACTACTACTTATTGTTTGCTCTGTTTGTTTTTTAAGGAAGTGGTTGAATACTATGCCAGAGATGAAAATTCATTGGACAAATGGAAGAAACCTTCAGTGATTGAGAAACTCAAGGTATACAAAATGAATGTTTGCCTGAGTATTGCAGTGATAATGGGAATGAAGGTGTTGATGCAATTGCCTAAGCAAATATTACTTTGAGTGGTTTACCTTTTAGATTTTCAAGTTTCTCTTATGCTTACAAAATACAATTAGCATTTAAATAGGAAATGTAGTTTAAAAATACATGTGCTAATACAGTATTTTCCAAGCTTTTGAAAGCTGAGGAAAATAAAAACATTTATGGTGATGTGGATAATTGGGCTTACACACTTACCCCTAAAGCTATGTCTAGACTACGTTCTGTTTTCAAAAGAGGATATGCAAATTCCACAAAAAAGGCTCTTTCGAAAGTGAAAGTAGTCTGGATGCATTTTTTTCAGAAAAAAACCCGTTTTCAAAAAAAACGCTCTTCCTTAAAAAATGAGAAGAAAAAAACATAGTTTAGACATACCCTAACTGTAAATTGTAAGAACAAATGCTGATGGGAAAGGATGCAGAAGTGAGACAGATTGAGTTAGCCCAAACAGAAAAGTCTGTTGCAGTGGTCTCCAACTTTTTTACGCCCAAAATCACTTTTTAAATGTCAGAACAAGCCAAGATCTACCCTATCCGTCCCCCAAGACCCCACCCCTTCCTTGAAGCCCCACCCTCTCTGTTCTCCTCCTTTCCATCACTTGCTATTCCTAGCCCTTATACACTCTCAGGATACAGCTACACTGCCACTTTTTTTCTGATTCTTCTATAGGAAGAGGTTTTTCCAACATTTGGCCTGTCTAGACTGGGCCAAATGTCGGCAAAAAACCTTCTTTCGGAAGCCTCCTTATTCCTTGTGGAATGAGGACTACAGGGGTTGCCAAAAGAGCATGTTTGCTCTTCCGCTAAAAAAGCAGAACAACAAACGTGTCCCTGGATGCGGAAGAGTTTTTCCGGGATACAACTCTTGTAGTCTAGCCATACCCTCACTGGGTTGAGACAGTGTGTATGGGCTGTGAGGTGGGAATGAGGGATTTAGGTGTGGGAAGGGGTGAGAGGTGCAAGCTCTTGGAGGGAATTTGGATGCAGGAGGAGGTGGAGAAGGGGATGCTGGCTCGGGGAGGGGGCTCCAGGCTGGGGAGCGATGAGGTCAAGGAGAAGGGTTGGCATGCTGAGCAAGCCGCAGGCTTGTGGGTGTGAGGGTGCAGGAGTTTGGGTTGGAGTATGTGAGGGGTTCAGAGCAGGGAAGTTGGGAGTGTTAGGGGCTCAGGACACAGATTTGCGATGTATGGATGGTGCAGAAGTGTTGTTGCAGAAGACTGAGGATGTCGGGGTGCAGGAGTTTGAGGATGTGAAAGGCTCAGGACAGGGAATTCTAGTGTATGATAGGCTCAGATTTGGGGTCAGGGAGCAGTACAGGAGTGTTATGATGCTGTGGCCAGTTGGGGGCTTGGCCCCAATTGGAGTTTTTTTGGCCAGGCTTCATTTTTAAATAAAATATTATGTCAAACACAAAAGGTTTCAGCATTGTCTTTATTTATGAGAAGGGCAGGGAACCTGTTTTGAGTCAGGGGTCACTGATCACAGAAAAGTCAGTCAGGGCCACACAAATGAGATGCAATAAATAAATAAATAAATAACTCCTCCAAAATTCCCCAACCCTCACTAATGTGGCCCCAACTGTGCTGATGGAAGCAGGGGACATGGTACTGGGGAAGGGTGCTAGTGGGTGCTGGGGTGGGAACACGGTGCTAGTGGGGGTAGGGGACAGGGTGCCGGGACAGGGTGCCAGTGAGTGCTGGGGCAGAGAACAGGGTGTTGGTAGGAGCAGGGAACAGGGAGTCCCTGGCAAGCACCTCCTCCCTGGACTCCTTCCCCTTCCCTCTCCCCCTCCCGCAGGGGAAAGATGTCCCAGCGTGTGCCTCCTCCAGGGACTCCTTTGCCCACCCCTCGCAGAGAAGGGAAGTCCGCACGTGCCTCCTCCAGGGACTCCTCCCCCCTCTCCGCCTGCACAGGAAGTCCCCAGCACGCCACAGACCTGGCCTTTCAGGTACCGCACTGGCTGTTTGGGGGAGGGGTAGCAGACAGCACACTTACTGAAACTCTGGAAGTGGCGTGCAGCTGAGGGACTTCCATCCACCCTGCAGGAAGCTGGCGCTACCTCCATTGTTGCTGGAGGTAGGTAGTGGGGCTTCTTGGGGGTGGGGAGAAATGGGAGGGGGCCCGAATACCTCGCGATCAACTGGTCAGGCCCTCCCCATCAACCAGTCAATCACGATCAGCGGATTGGTGACCACGGGTCTATTGACATAACTCAAGGACTGTGTTAAGATCATGCTTGGTAAATAAGAGATAAGGGAGAACCAGAAATCAGTGAACCAAAATGGTATTAGAAAATAGACCTAATCAATGAACAAAATAATAAGAGATTTGGCAGTTCCACCAATCTGCTTCTTTTTGGAAGAGATTTTGGAGTGAGATTGCCGTCATCGATGCCACCCTCACCATCTCATGGGACCCTAGACCATCTTACTCTCTAAGGCAGTGGTCACCAACCAGTAGATCGAGATCTACTGGTAGATCTTGATAGCCTCCAGGCCAAACCAGTCTGGATCACCTGTCAAAGGCTCCAAGTGCAAGCATTTCATCTGCCCCTTTAAGCACTGCTGTGCTGCTCCTGCCCTCTGCCTTGGAGGTGTCCCTCAACCCTTGGAGTCTCCTGTTTGCTGTGCAGGGCACAGAAAGAAGAGGAAGAGAGGTGCTGACGTCAGGGTGTCCCACTCTCTACTACATCTCCACAGAGCACAGGGGGCAGGGATGGAGAAAGTTTGCTGGCTGCTTTTGGGAGTGGTGCAGGGCCAGAGTAGAGATGAGCTTGCCTTTCCCCCCCTGCACCACCACCCAGAAGCCACCTGTGATAAGTGGTGTCCAGCTGGAGCCCACATTCCGAAACCCGGCCCCAGTCCTGAATCCCTCCTGCATCCCAAACCACTGCCCCCAGCCTGACAAAAGTGAGTGAGGATTGAGCAGGGAGGATGGAGTGGGCGGGGCAGGGCCTTGGAGAAGGGGCACAAAGGAGGTGGGGCAAGGGTGTTTGGGTTTGAGGTAGATCCTGGATTGCACTTACATTCAAAAAGTGATCTCATGCTTAAAAAGTTTGGAGACCACTGCTCTAAAAAATCTAACCAGGCCAGAGAGAGGGGCCAGATTACATTGCCACCCTTGCTGGTTCTAGCTAAATCCTAGTCACCACTTGCAGTGTGAGACTTTGTCTCCCCCATCCCTGTGTGCTCATTTCCCTTCTCTATTTTATTTCATCTCTCTTAACCCTCCTTTTTTCTTCTGTTTGATAAGAGACTGGCTTAGTTGGCCTAGACAGCATATTTTGCCATAGCGCTGTAAGCCTGTGACAGTGGTGTGCTGCTGTACCTGTATTTTTCCAGCAATGAGTCTGCAAGCGACTCAACATCAGACACAGAAGATGCGTCTTCTTTTCTATGTGTTCCTTATCTTCTTAGGAAATGGGATCAAACCTTAGTAACTGCAGTGCCAGCTCCAGCTCATGTCAACTAACCTCGCTTTTCCTCAAGAAAGAATTATTACTAGGGCTCCGTGTCTGTCACAGAGGTCATAGAGTCACAGATTCTGTGACCTCCATGACTTCTGCAGGGGCCAGTATGGTTGACCCTAGGACTGCCCAAGCAGTTGGCTCCAGGGCCAGCCACTCAGGTGACCCCCAGGAGAGTGACATCAGCTACACCTGCAGCCCCTCGGGCAGCCAGCCGTAGCAGCTGCAGTTCATGGCCCCCAGAAGCTGGTGCTGCTGGCCCTGTGTGCCCCCTATTCTGATGCCTCCCCCTCACAGATTCAGTCACAGGTATTTTTAGTAAAAATCACAGACAGGTCACAGGCCGTGAATTTTTGTTTATTGCCCATGACCTGTCCATGAAATTTTTACTAAAAATATCTGTGACTGAATCATAGCCTTAGTCATTACTATCTTAAAAAACTGTTAAACAAGGGTTATTTTCCCTTTAAGGACCCTGTCCATTGCAAGAGAAAGGGAATAAGGACTGTTGTTGAAATGCTTCAGAGGGCTAGCTGAGTTAGTCTGTAACAGGAAAAGCGTAAAAAACAACAAATAGATTAGTAGCACCTTAAAGACTAACAAAACACGTAGATGGCATCATGAGCTTTCGTGGAGGCAACCTACTTTGAATGACAGCCTTATTTACATTCCCAATGCTTTCACTATTCTTCCTGCTTTTCTGTATCTTTAATAAAAGGATTTTTAGTGATGTGATGCATTTGCCAGAGTACAAAACAGGCTGAAATCTATGTATAGCAAACCTTGTTTAAGGTTATGGTTAGTCCATGTATTTAATCTAGATTTTTTTATATGCCTTATACAGAATCTGAGGGATTTTAGAGCAGATGGTGTCAATTTTCGTACCAGTTCTTCATCTCCTTTTTACATGCTTTGAGAGGTGAAATAGTTAACCACACTGACATTTAGAGTGTAATCATTTGTTGGAGTTAGCACATATGGGAATCAATGGGGAAGTTTACACCTCCCAGAGCTGCTATTTCAGGCTCTCTGCAGTCTCAGGCAGATGTGATTACATCAATTACAGCTGGGTCCCCTTTTCAAATCTTTTTCTAAAGTTTTTTGGTTCTGGTGGTGAATAAAGAGAAGTGAGACTGGAGAATAAATGGAAGGCCTTCCTC
>CM057846.1:165187370-165200518 GCA_030068395.1 Apalone spinifera
TCAAAATGCATTTTGTGTGTAGATGTGTTATTTCGAAATAAGCTATTTCGAATTCACGATTTTGAAATTAGATATTTTGGAATAACGCTGTAGTGTGGACGTACCCTGAGGCAGCCTCAGTCCTGAGGAGGAGAAGCCCCCTATTAGTTTCCCCCATATACTATGCACAGACCATTTTATATTTTTAAACATGAGCCAAGTAGTTCAAATCCAAAAAACTTCAATTAGGCTCCAAAAATTATGCTGACAGATTTTCATAGCCCTGGCTTACACTAGGGCTTTATTTAGAAATAACCCCCCTTAGGTTGAATTTATAAGTGGAGCATCTACACTACCGAGTTTGTTATTTTGAAATCTGTACTCCTGCTTTTCTTCTGGAATAACACTAATTTTGAAATAGTTTCCTAGTGTAGACATGCCCTTAATTGTTAAGTACAAGTTCATGCTATAATTAGTTTCAAAATGAGACTTTAATTGAACTTTACTCCTGAAGCTTAGGAGATTCCTATCTCCAGTCTGCATCTTGTAAACAAATCATTTACTATTTTTTTCCTGTATCCTATTCCCAGGTCTTATCAAAATGTAGAATTGATCATTTGTTGAAATTCCATCTGATGTAAATAGAGCCTGAGAAGTTTTGCAATGGCCCATTATCTGGAAATAAACTGAACTAATGCTAGCTAAGAGCAGAAATCTGCTGAATTGAGAGCACATTTTCTTTGTTACAGTGTTTCAGAATACTACCCTGTTAAAATCACTGAAAACAGATGCTAAACTGCTGCCCTCTCTGGGGCTGCCAGTGGGCTTTTTGAAACTTGAAAAAACACGTAAAACTTTGACTGTCTTTAAAGAAAACATCTGCCAAATTCTTACTCAATATTTATCTGAAAATCTTTTTAAATTCCTTCTTTTTGAAAATAACTAAATTGCTATTAATTTCATGTGCAAGGACACAAGTGTATGGTTAGACAAATTGGAAACTTGACTCTAAAAAAACCTGAGAAACATTAACGTTGTTATTTGATGCTTTGTTTCCTTGTCTGCTCATGAAATTGCTCTCTAATTACTAAATGCTGATCAGTTAATATTGAGGTTTTGGTTACTGGGTTTTCGTTTTAATCCTTGAATTTTTTTAGCCAACATTTCAACAGATTTCCTATTCTGGACTTTATATGAGAATGGCTATAGCGCATGGTGAAGTATTCAGTGTAGAAGATAAAGGGATTTTATTCATTTTTATTTTGTTTGGCGAGGGATAGTATTATATATATTCTACCAGTGATCGGTTCTATCAATCAGCTGTTTCAACAGCAATGATCCTTTTGCATTTATGTAGCATGATCATTGGAAGAATTAAAAAAGGTAGGAATTAGTATTCCCTTTTTACCAAAAGGGAGATAGAGGTTAAGGGGATTAAGGCACTTGCCCAAGACTAAACAGCAAATTAGAAATAGCATCTAGTTCGCCAGACTCTATGCTTGAATCATTTCCAGATGAGCTCTAATGTTTCATCTAAGAGGATTATTAGCTGATTTACTTCAAGGCTAAAAAAAAAACTTGCATCCTAAAGCAGGGAGGGTTGTAGCAGGACACATTCAGCTAGTTAGAACTATTCAGCTGAGTTAAATTCTTTATTAACCAGTTTCCAGATACTGGACGGTTGCTATTTCTCCATAAAACTTAATAATGTTTATTGTTGCTTTTATTCTTGAGCAGCATTCCTCCTATTCATAGATGTGTATTGTTACTAGTATGAATAGTAATATACATCTTTGCACATTTTACAAAAATTATTCCAGATGTTCCATTTTTGGCACGAATTCAGTAGTATTCTGCACGTGTGGGTAGGCAGCACTTTGGATGTGCTTTTGTGCACACTACTATGATTAAATATGCATAATGAGAAATGTATAACCCCCACTATCTCACATTACTGCCCCACCCATGTACAAATCTATCACTAATTAGTTAGTGTGACTTTCAGAATTGTAGTTGATTACTTGGCTCAATGAAATCCTTATACTCTGTAAAACAAACTTAAAATAACATCCATCAAAAGCAAAATCTCCAGCCCTTCTAGTTACAAATAGGCATAGGTATTCTGTGTACAGCTCAGTGAATAATAAACTGGTTAAAAAAAGAGACCTGACCTGTTTCTTGTCAGCAGCTGGTAGCAGAAGCTGAAGTTTAGAAGTTCCACAGTGGAATGTTCAGTTCTGGTGTGACTCACTCTGAACTTTTTCATTCTCTTTGCCATACCACGCCCTTAGAGTGAACCTAACTACTTTCATTTTAATTTTCCTGTAAAAATCTTGCTTTCCTTGTAACCCATTATCACTTAGGAACTTGAGTAACAACACATTTGCTACTTTTGTGCTTGTTTAAAGCAGAACAGCAGAGTTCTCTTGTTTGGGCATGATTATCTAAAAAGAATAGGTAAACATTTGAATCTTTGCTGCAGTACACTAGAATAATTTTATTTTTGAAGCATCTCTTCTGTGATGCATTGTGAACAAAATTTAAAAACAAGTTTAATAACTCTCAATCTTAAAATATGAAAAATAAAAAAAGAGGGATTCATTACAGTGGGAACTTCACCAAAAGGGACCTGTTAATAATGTTAGTGCTGCACCCTAGTTAGCTTTCTGCCCTATTTCACATACAAAGGTCAATTCTTCCAGTGGATTTTCAGTTCCACAATTTATGAAGGGAGAGTGTGGGAAGCTTTATTGGTTCTTTCTGTTGGACCATGTGCAAGATTGAATAGTGTCAGAAGGCTAGCATGCAAATGGTGGGGAAAAAAGCAGTGATATGTTATTTGCCAGGGACTGAGGATCAGAGTCAATGCCCAAAGGAAGAATTCCCAGGTTCTGATGGGCAATGGTTCAGGTCCTGAATGAGGCTAGCTCATTATGATTATATAATTATTTCTATGGAGGGTGTGAAATGACCTGAGCACTTTGTCAGTTTATGGTCTGGAATGTCCTTGCCAAGAAATGGTTGTAATCTAATATAATCATGACCCCACAAGTAACGTATCAGTTATCAGCAGTGGGAAAGAAAGGCAGGTTTATTCAATTTGAAGGCCATGTGCCATGTTTTTGGCTGTCGATATTATGGAAGTGTGTGTGCTTTCTCAAGAGATTAGAAAACAAAAGTGTATTCTCCAGATTCACTCATCTGATCAGCCTCATGACAATGTTTCTTCTCTTTTGTGTAAAATACATCACCAGCCTTCCTCCACCCCTTCCCCCGACCCCACTCCTCCCACAACTTCCACAGATATTATCCTTTCCCGTCATTTTGTATGACGTGTTGCTTCCAGTAAATGGCATACAGGATGCCAGACAGAGAAAGCGGTAAACAGGTCAGGGCTTAAACAGACAAATCACAGGGCAGGATAAACCTAAAGTCTATCTGAAAATCAATAGACAGCCGGACAGACCATCGGCGTAGGGCAGCAAACACTATTTAATAAAGGAGCTGCCACATTCTGCACCAGTTTCAGTTTTGGGGTTAAATTACAGAAGATCAAAGTTATTTTTTTCCAAATATTTGGGAGGGGGGTGTGTGTGTGTGTGTGTGTGTGTGTGTCTTTTTTTTTCCTGATGAAGAAGATAGCCCCAGAGATGGTATAGTGTTTTTTTATTATTCTTAATTTTATCCCTCTTGATTTACTTTACCTTAGAAAGATGAGAAATGCAGTCATACTCTGCTGGTTTTGTGGGAGGGCCTCTCCGACATTTTAATGTGAGCTCTAGCACTTTAACTGGAAAGGAGTACTGAAGCTTTACAACGGCGTCTTCCTTCTTCAATGGGGGTTTGTCATTGAAGTTACAGAGGTGCACAGTTGTAAAGAGGTAGACTAAAAATCTCTCCCCATTTGTGCAGCTTTCATTCTCTTGTAATGTTACCACTTCTTGGGGGGGAAGGAGGAGGAGGATTTTTGTTATTTTTCTTTAAAAAAGAAACTTTCTAGCCTTTTTTTATATTTCATGAAAAAGCAAAAGGTGGCACAGGCACAATGTGTGTGTTGCTTCACAGACCTCCAATAAGAGGAAGGACTAGACTACATATATTGTAGTAATCCTCTCTTGAGATGATGTAGGTACAGATCACAATAGCAATGCCCATAACTGAAGGAAACTGGCACAAAGTTATAGCCAGGTGAAGCTCAGGCAGGAGAAAGGGGTGGAATCTTTCCTGAAGCTAACAATATTGGGGCTCCAACATCACCCCCAGATTGTGAGCTCTAGCTACATCTGATTGGCAACCACCCTCAAGAACAACAATAGAATAACTGACTCTCTTCTGATTGCTTCTCCTCTTTTCCTCCTCCCCATCCCTAATGCAACCTAGATAGCAGCGTCTTATTGAACTTCAACCAATTAGCTCTCATCCATGCTCTATACACTGGCTCAGGCATTCAGCAGTAGTGGCTGGGTAGGACAAGATAAAAATACAGAACTGAGTGTCATGCTTCTTCACTAGCCCTCTTAGTGACCGGCCCTGGGCACGTATTCAGCAGGAGGTGACGCAGGATGGAATCCAGTGGAACTCCACATGACTGCACGTTGAGGAGAAAGAGATGCCACCCCACACCACCCCTTAGCCTGTCACCCACTGTGACGGCGCATCGGGGAGCCCCCGACCCTGCACCCCCATCCGCAGCCAGATGTGACTCCCAGCCAGCCAGTAGAGTAGAAGGTTTATTGGTTCTCAGAGACACAGCGTCGCTTAGGGTCGATGTTACCACAGGAGATAGGGCAGCTAGCCCTATCTTGGGGGGAAAGGGGCTCATGGGCCCCTGAATCCCCCTGTCCTGGACTTAGTCTGCTGTCCTCATGCTTCCCCCAGCCAAAACTGAACCAGCTCCCAGGCCCTACCCCCCCCAGCCAGGTGGTTGTTTCTGCCTATCTTCCTTTGTCTCTCTCTGGGAGCAGCCTTCTTATCTGACTCAGGCTGGGACTAGGTGTCAGGGCCAACACATGTGTGGAGTGAATCATCAGGAATCAAACAACACAGTCAGGATGTTAACACTAGGTTACAAGACCGGCAGCACTCCCACTACATCACACCCATGAGCAGCTCTGCCCACACTAGCTGTTGCCTGCAGGAGTATGAGTAACACCATTTTATCAATGGCCTTCGAGGTAGCCAGTAAGGCTATAAATATCCGCATGGATACACAGTCCTTCTTAGCAGAAAAGGAAGCTCGCAGTGCAGTGTGTGGTATATTTGGGTCTGTAGCCAGAGCAACAAGAGTCATGGATATTCTTGACACTTAAGTCAGTGGTGGGTAATCTGCTGCCCAAGGGCCACATGCAGCACATGGGGGTTCTATGTTTAGCCCATGAGACATTTTATTTACTTTTGTCCATGCACAGGGTTGCCAGATTCCACTGTTTCTTGTCTGAATAGTTTTTTTCCTACTGGTATTACAACAGTGATGCACACTTCAAACAAGGGCAAGGAAAGTGAGGTGCATGTTGATTGCACACAGCATTGTGAGAGCCGAGTGCTCTCACTGCATCCAATCAAAGCGCTGCTGTGATTCAGTTGGCATCCCCCTGCAAATTCTAGGGACCAAGTGCAGTTAGCAAAACTACCCTATCCTAGGAGACAATCTTGGCTACAACAACCTTGTGGTCTACTGAGATAAAGGAAGGTTACTCATGCAGCCCGGTCACTAGTTTAGGTTGCCCCTCACTGGTCTAAATGCTCAAGGTTGGCTTGTGCTAACCTTCTCTGTAATCTAAACCTAAAATGAACGAATAAGTACTGGACAATAAATAACCAAATTGTTAAATATCAAGCTTTGGCTTCTTGAGCAAGGGCCAAACAGCAGCTTCCTTATGAGATGCTGGCACCTATTCTTGCTTACGGGAAGAATTGATTCTCTTCGTCCACAGTGGATTCATTTTATCTCTGTTTAAATTGCAATTTAGTAAAAGTAGTGATTATGAACATGCATTCCTTTGGTTTGGAATCACACACGGAATTTAGAGGAGGAACACAGAAAACATAGGATTGACTATGATCTGCTAACATTTTTATCTCTGTTCTACACAAGGTGCCACCTACTATTTAAAAGCATGATTGTTAACATGCAGCTAAACAGACCTTATTTTCCAGTGTAGACAGAGTTATAGTCTAAACATTCTGGTCAGCATCTGAAGAAATAAAAATAAGGACAGCTAATTCCAATTTGGCACTTTATACATATTGAAATGTATTTGCAGTCAGCCTTCTAAAATGTAATAAATACCAAACTGGTTTGTAAAGAAGATTGAATTATGGACTTGCTTGCTTTAAGCTAGCCCTGGAACAGAGATCTCTTGTTGATCCTTACAGTTCTTTTCTAGGGTGGAAAAAATTTTATGGCTGTCAGACCTTCATATTTTTGAGAATGGGGGAGAAAATGGGAAGCAGTTTTTTTCTTTTTTGCATGAGGAATGGAAAATTCTGCTAATGTAAAGGGCAGCAGACACCATCATGACCATCTCATCTGACTTCCTGTGCATTGCATGCCACAGAACCTCACCCAGCCACTTCTTTGGTCAACACATAATTTCTGGCTCAGTAACTGAAATCCTCAAATAAAACTTTACGACTTCAAGTTACAGAAAATCCACTATTTACACTAATTGAAGCCAGCAAGTGAACTGTGCCCTATGCTGCAGAAGAAGGTTAAAAAAAGGCACAAGGTCTCTGCCAGTTTGATCAGGGTGAAAGTTCCTTCCCGGTCCCAAATACGGTGAGCTGTTAGATGCTGAGCAGGATGACAAGAGTCATCAGCCATCTAGTGTCCCATCACAGGCCACTGGAGATATTTGCTACTAGCTGTTGCAGATGGGCCGCATTCCACTGTAGAGAATCTCTTCATATCCTTCTCTCTGTAAACTTACCAAACTCAGTTTTGAAGCCAGTTAGGTTTTTTGCTTCCACTGATCCCTTTGGAAGGCTGTTCCAGAACTTTACTACATTAGAATTTTTTGTCTAATTTCATGTCTAAACTGGTTGTTGGCCAGTTTATAGCTATTCTTCCTGTCCCATTACTGGCTTTTAGCTTAAATGACTCTTCTTCCTCCTTAGTATTTATCCCTCCTTAGTATTTATCCCTCTCATGTATTTACAAAGAACAGTTCTCCTCTCACCCATCATTTGGTTAGGCTAAACAAACCGAGCTCCTTGAGTTTTCTCTCACAAGATTTTCCATTCTCTGATCATCCTATTAGCCCTTCTCTGTGCCTCTTCCAGTTTGGATTCATCTTTCTCACACATGGGAGTTCAGATTTTCACACAGTAGTCTAGATGAGGTCTCACTTGTATAATGGTACTAACACTATCTATCTCTGGAAATACCTTGCCTGATGCATCCTAGGATAACTGCAGTACCTTTTTTTTTTCCTTTTCTTTTCTTTTTTTCCCACAGCCACATCACATTGGTGGCTCATAGATATCCTGGGACTGACTAATACAGCCAGGTCTTTCTCCTCCTTTGTTTCTTCAAAATTATATATTCCTAGCTTACAGCTAAAATTCTTGTTGTTAGTCCCTAATTCAGGGGTGGGCAAAAGGACCTCCGCGGGCTAGATTTGATCTGCCAAGCAGGTGGATCTGGCCCGCGGAGGCCCTGCTGCTCCCCACCAATTAGGGCCTGGGGGTGGGGAAGCATTCGAAGCCTCCTCCCACCCTGCCAGGAGCATGTGGCACTTTGAAGCACCGCATGCTGCTTGCAAGGTGGGAGGGGAGAGCAGAGGAGACTTCGCACGCTCCCCCACCTCCAGGCCAATCAGGGCCTGGGGCGGGGGAGCTGCGTGAAGCTTTCCTTCATCCTGCCCTGGCCCTGCAAGGAACCCGCGTCACTTCAAAGTGCCACATGCTCCTCACAGGGTGGAGGAGACTTCCCACACTCCCCTGCCCCCAGGCCCTGATTGGCTGGGGGTGGGGGAGCATGCCAAGCCTCTTCCAGGGCATGGATGCCTAGTGCGAAGAGGGGGCAAAGGGGCTCCGCCACCCCTAGACCAATCATGGTCTGAGGGTGAGGGAGCCCTGCCCCTTCCCATTTAGGCCCCGCCCCTTCCCGTTTAGGCCCCGCCACTTCCGGGGTGGTCCAGGGCTACTTCAAAAATTTTAGGAGTGGCTCCTGGCAAAAATTATTGCCCACCCCTGCCCTAAGTGGATGACCTTGCATTTTGTACAATTACATTTCATCCCATTTCTAGACTCTAGGTTTCAAGGTCATCCAAATCTTGTATGATGTTCCAGCCATCCTCTATATTGGCAATACCTCCAAACTTTGAGTCATCCTCAAATTTTATTAGGACACTTCCACTTTTTGTGCCAAGCTCGCTAAATAAGATTGGTATCAAGACTGGTCCATGAGGAACTACATTAGTAACCTTCTTCTAGCCTGTCAGTATGACCCATTGCAGGCTCCCCTTTAACCAGTTCCTTACTCACCTTTCAATTGTCATGTTAATCCCCATCTTCTCCGATTTAACTAATAAGTTCACATTTGGAACTGTTTCATATGTCTTATTAAAATCCAGATATATTAGATCTGTTGCACTTCCTTGGTCTAGAAAACTGCAACTGGCAGGTTTGCCCACATCTGTCTTTTGTAAACCATGTTGTTGTATTTTATCTGAAATATCGTTTACCTCTATGTCCTTAACTACAAAATGTGTTCCAAACCTTGGATACAGTTGAGGTCAAACTTTATGGACCTGTAGTTTCCTGGATCACTTTGTTTCCCTTTCTGAAAAATACATAGGACATTAGTAATTCTCCAATCTTAGGCTATGCTTGGGGGGGGAGGGATAGCTCAGTGGTTTGAGCATTGGCCTGCTAAACCCAGGGTTGTGAGTTCAATCCTTGTGGAGGCCATTTAGGGATTTTGGGCAAAAATTTGTCAGGGTGGTACTTGGGCCTGCTGTGAAGGCAGGGGACTGGACTAGATGACCTTCAAGGTCCCTTCCAGTTCTAGGAGATAGGCAATCTCCATTATAATTTTTTTATGACTGCTGATGTGACCAAGGTCCCAGGGGAGCCATGCTGAGGTTACCAATTAGGGAAAACTGCAAAGCCAGTGGATATTTCAATACTTAGATTTACCAAGCCAGCACAAAACCACTTCTACAATGCTTTATTGGTTGCACAGACGACAATACACAGTTCCCTTGTAGAAACCCAGTCTTGGGCTACCCCCCAGACATCCAAATCACATATGAAAGTTCTGCCGATCCCAAAGGATCGGATACAATATCTCCCAAATGAATGAATGTTTTCCAAGTACTGTACATGCTGGCAGCCAATTCTTATGAACTAAACTCAATGTACTAAAAAAGGAGAGAGAGAAAGAGAGAGTGTTGCCTACTAGTTGTTAGTGCCAATACAAATGACACCGTCTTTCCTCTCTTGTTCCATTCCCTATTGCTGTAGTCTCCCTTGATTTTCGTCCCACTCAGTATTTGAATTAGGGATGGAGATCACATGAGTGTGACAGTGAAGTTCATATTCTTTATGGAAATACGCTTATGATGAATCTAAATATGCATAACTGGGAAATGCTTCATGCAAAAGACTATGTTTAAGGCAGTGTTTCTTAAACAATATTTTTTTATAGGGACGAAGGCTGGGCAGTGGGAGGGGGCTCTGAACTGGGAAGGGGAGTTAGTGCTGTGAGGGGCGGCTTCTGCCAGTGCCTCTGTGGGTGCAGAGGCTTAGGCGCCCTTCAGGCTGGGTTGGGGCAGGCAGCATGGGAAAGTAGGCAGGACAGGGTGGAGCAGAAGGGAGCATGGCAATGGCGGCAGGAGGGGGCATGGCAGCAGCAGCAGGAGAGGCGGCAGGAGGGGGCATGGACACATCAGGGAGGGCAGCAGGGTGGGGCAAGGCCATGCCATAGTGCACAGCATGGCCAATATGCAAGGTCAGCACAGCGATGCTGTCGCACATGCAATCGCAGCGGTGCAGGAACTGGCCCCACGCCTGCAGCCGCCACTCCTGGTCAGCCTGCAGCTTCATGCTGACCACCTCCTCCATCCTCTCCATGGCCTGCACGTGACGTGGAATGAACTGGTCCCACTGCCTGGCCCGCCAGACTGGTGCCTGGGTGGTCGGTGCCACTGCTACAAGGCTGGAGGGTCCCTCGCTTCCGGGTGGTCCTGCTGCAGAGAACACAGAAAACGGAGAGGTGGTCAGTCAGCCCTGCCCACAGTGTCCCTGAGCCTCGGGCCCTCCTCCCTAAGCCTCACGTGACACCACACAACTGTGGCTTGGGCCCAATCGTTCCCCTGTGTGTGTGTTCACAATAAGGACTAGCTCAAAATCCTGGGGAGCAAAGTGATCCTCCATGGATTGTAACCTTTGGGAGACATCACCATGAATGAAGACCCCCTTTTGTCTGCATCCTAGCCATTTGGCATGCGGTGTGTATCTGCCTAGCACTGTGTACGCTCCCTCCCGAAGGTAGAGCACATGGCCTGTACTCTTGTCACTGTCTGTGACCATACACCGTTGGGATGCTGTAGTCATGTTTGCGTGCACATCCCCACATTGCATGGGAGCAAGTGTGGCAGCTGAGGTCTGGGTTCTCGGACTACTGTCATTGATTTCCTTGGGGAGACAGCCAGAGCTACTGGGGAGTGTACTGTCCCTGTAACAAGACTCAGTGGCCAGGGGCCTGGGCTGGCCGCTTCCCTGCTCCCTCTCCCCCCAGCCCTTGGACAAATAGCCCAGAGAAGTGTGTGGCCACAGTGGAGGGATTCCTGCGGGGTCAGCAGAGGAGCCAGGAGCAGCCGAGGAGCTCCGTGGGGGCCGCACTCACAGTGCTGGCTCGCTGCACTTTTCTCAGGAGCAGCTGTTGTGTTGCAAGGGCAGGCATGGCTGCGCGCTGTCTGTGTGCAGCAACCTACGGGAGGTGTGGGGTATGGCCTGAGCCCTTGGGGGCTTGGCTGTTTTCAGCTGGCATCCCCCTCTCCCACCTGGGCAGGACATGTGTGAGCAGCAGGGTTTTAGGCGTGCCCTGGAGCTGCCTGCCGTGTCCATGTGCCACACAGTCAGGCTGCACGAGGTTGCACGTGCTGCATACTGCTGCACGGTGTGCAGCTTGAACTGCCTGACTGACGATTCCCCACCTCAGGCACCCACCTCCCACGCCCTTGCAAGTGAGAAGCGCAACACTCATTGGAAGATCCGTCGCCAGCCTCGGATGAGGTCCGGGAGACGTGCCGGCTGCTGGGCACTGGCTCTAGCTGGAGGGTGATGGTCCTCTCCCTCATCCTAGGAGTTGGTGGTCAGGTTGCCCTTCTCCTCCAGGTCAAGTGGCCTGACTACTGAGGCGCGCAGTCTGCTGTTGGCTGCCAGTGAGGGCTCTTGGACCGCTGTCTCCCCCATGATGGTGTGCTCACGGTCATAGTCGCCGCAGGTGTTGGCTTCTGCCCCCTTGCCCTCGGTGGCCCTCATGTAGGCCAGGCGCAGCTCCTTTACCTTGGCCCAGACTTGTTCAAGGGTCCGGGCCAGATGTTGCTTGGCCAGCACCTGGGCCATATGGCTGAAGATGTCGGCATTTCGATGACAGGAATGGGGGTCATTGAGGGCTTCTTCCTGCCCCCACAGGTCCAGAAGGGCCTCGACCTCTGCCCCCTTTCTTGCAGGAGGCATAAGGGATCTGTTGAAAAGGCTTTCTTTCTCGACAGATCCCTCTCTAGACTGCCGCTTTTTGCCAACAAAGTGCTGAGTCAGCAAAACGTGGTGGCCATTTTTATGCAAATTAGGCGTGGGATATTTAAATCCCTACCTCATTTGCAATGTCAACCTGCCTTATCTGCATCCCTCTGCCGACAGAGGGATGCAGTCTAGACATACCCCAAGAGACATACGAGAGGTATCGCTGTGACCGAACCCATCACAATGAGCATCTCCCAACTGTTTCTACCCTGAATTACTATTTGAAAGCTGTTTTAATCAGTTGTTCAAACTTCTGTTGCAGCAGTTTGTTTCAGGGAGGAGTAGTTGCAGCAGTTTGTTTCATATTCATCCTATGAGAACAGCTCTCTATTCATGAATTCCACCCTATGGCCAAACACCGCAAAGTTTTTTTTATAGTACCATGGCCTGAGCCATCTGTCAATCATCACAATATTCAGGTAGAATTTCACTGAAAATCACCTGAGCCTCCATTTCTTTGCGTGTCTTCTCCAGACAGGCATGGTCTCCCTGGATATAGTTCAGTGGGAGGCCAGGTATGTCATTTGTTCTGAAATGAAAGACAATCATTGGGTTCTTTCCTGCTCCCATTAGGATCCTTTTCAGCCCCAAGTTCACGTCCCATATCTGAACTCCTGGCAAACAGCACACCCATTTGTTTGCTCGATCAGCTCTGGTGACAGGCCTGAACTGCTCCTCTTCGTAGGGAGTTCCCAGCATGGAAGATTCACCTCTTCCCAATGTTGGTGCAGTTCTCTAGCCTTCCTTGCAAGAGGATGGTGAAGCGCTGGACTGGGTTACCTAGGGAGGTGGTGGAATCTCCATCCCTAGGGCTTTTTAAGTCCTACCTTGACAATGCCCTGTCTGGGATGATTTAATTGGGGTTGGTCCTGTTTTGGGCAGGGGGTTGGACTCGATGGCCTCCTGAGGTCTCTTCCAACCCTATGATTCTATCATTCCTCCTTTTGTTCTTTGTGGCTGGAAGTTCTCATCTTTTGTTCTCACTTGCAATCTTTTGAGAGTCATCTTTTATCCTCCCGAGGCTCCGAATACTAGCTGTCTACACTAACTCTTCTTCTCTTCTCCTAAACTAACCCTGCTTCTTTTCTTTTGCCCTCCCACCTTACATGACTGCCTGCCATGCCCGTTTTATTTTGCAAGTCAGCATACCTGTTCCTCAGTTCATTATCTGCACAAATCCCCATAAAAGCTCAACCATAGTTTCTACTTGCATCTCCCAACCGGGGGTCTTCTCCATGGACATCAGAACAATTGGACATCACTCCATACAAAGCACTTCTCGGGTACCTGCTGCAGAATAATGTACATCCCACAGCTTGCAGTCATCTTCATTATCAGCTGTCTCAGAGCTTCCTCGTGGATGGGGACCCATTCTCAACGAGCATGCTTCGTGAGCAAATTATACGGGGAGTAGG
>CM057846.1:165224960-165265285 GCA_030068395.1 Apalone spinifera
GGAAATCTAGACATGCTCAACTCTTACCACAAAATTACAGGTCTCAAAATGCAAGTATGCAGCTTCAGTATAATCCCGAGCTAATCATGAGTCAATAAAGTGATCAAATATTTGCAGTGTCAACAGATAAAAATCATGCTTCTTGTATTTGCTTTTGAACAAAAATGATGCCATTTGAAAAATGAAGACTAGAACTCCCACCAGACATGAAGCCATAATGAATGATTCTTTTAGGTACTTTTGAAAACTGATATTTAAGTAGAACACACACTTTAGCTGTAATACCACAAAGTACTGTGAGGACTATTTGCCTTTGGCAGGAAAATGTGGAAGAATACGAAGCACTGCAAAGCCTATTACATTTAAAAAAAAAAAATCACTAAAAACCTTCTCAGAAACACATTCAGGTATGTGCCATTCATGGGCTAACAGATGGCCTACTCAGGTCAGCAGAAGAGATCAAACTAAAATAAAAACAGTACTTATGGCATTAGCATTATGCAAGGAAGGGGCCACAATGTCAGCAAAACACTGAGGATAAATAAATAGAGTCTATAGAGTCTTTAAACAATGAGTCAAGTATCTCAGCTCCATTTCAGGCATATTTCAAAGTGCATTTGCGACAGTAGCAGTGAAGTGAAGGTTACAATTTTGATCTGAAATAAGTAGTATTACTGACCTGTGAGGTATCCTACTGTTTGTGTCTCAGAAATGAACAAGTCGTGTTTCTGATCTTTGAAGGCATTCCACACAGAAGAACGAGACAGGATTTCATTTACCTACAACATAAGGAACAGGTAAGTGCCTTCATTTAGTAACTGCTCACAGCAACTGGATGGAAATATTCCATTCTTTATTAACGGTGGCAAGCTCAGTTTTCAGAAGCTGACTACATCTATGAACACTTAAATATCCAAAAAGCATACACAGTCCTACCCTAAAACCCCATAACCATTATAGTATCAACAGGTAGCTGTTGGTCACCATTTGGGTGGGGGTTGCATATACAAGTATGGATCTCAGGAATATGTAGTACATTGAACAGCTCGAATTTCTCCTTAGTGTTTCTCTTCCCTCACCCATTCAGTTGGTCAACAGGGAGAGCACAATCAAATGGCAGTAGCCATCTGTCTCACATGCCAGACAGCATGCAAAGTACAGCTATTTCCTTGCAGCACATTGGGCCAGCAACCTGGATAGCACTTGACAGTCTTGAATGAAGATGGAAGAAAGAGGCCTAGGACTAACTGAACCAAAGGGATAAATGAACAAGGTTCTGATTTTACTATTGCTTTACAAGTGGGACCATACATAGTTCCAACTGGTCAGAGGAATCTATTACTGGAACAATTTATTTTTAGGCCCAACTCTAAGCAAGCAATGCTGCTACATTCTCTGTGCAGAGGAATTTAAGGTGCTAACGTTTTCAAGCTGTAGTTCTCCAGATCCTTAACTCTTTACCCATTGCAGTACAGGCTCTGAGAACACCCGTGTGTCAGTCCTTGCTGATCTACTGTCAGAGGTCACAATCAGCCTTCACTGGCACTCTAGGCCTCTCCAACGATATTTCTACAGTTCGTCTGGTAGCCTATAAATCTCATCCTCTGCTCCTGGTTTTTTTCTTCATAGGAAGATACTAGCTCACCAGAGCTGCGAATCTGGGATACTCTGCTACTTAAAGACCAATCATTGACACAACTTAAGCACTTCAAGAAAGCAAGCCAGAAGAGTGTACTGGCTCAAAACTGCAACTCTGTGTATAACAATTAAGTTCTCTCAAACTCACTGAATCACATTTCTAGTATGTGTTTACCTGTTCTCCATACTGTAGGCTGCGAGTCATAGACTTCAAGGTTTTAACTATCTGAGCCTTCGTGGCTGATGGGCTTTCCAGATTTTCAAGGCCAACACCTTCAAGCAATTTTAGGAGATACGGAACCAAATCTGCTTTCAAAGCCTATAAAACAATTATTGGAGATACAATGGACTTTGAGACATGTGAATGGAATGGAATTTTACCAGTATCTAATTGCTCACTTCACTCTGCCTTAGAGCAGCTATCGTGCTAGTCAGTTATGTCTTGTTACAGTAATGGGATAATGCTTCTGAAGAGCCACAATAACCTGAACTGCTCTATTACAACTACTTAACAGTGCTAGACCAGCAGTGGGTAAAATTAGACAAGTTAATAGGCAAGACCAAGGCAAGCACCATCTAGAACACTAACAGTCCATAATCACAGGACACAGTTCTTGTGCACTTCCTGAACTGTGAAAAGTACCTATTCCATTTTGTTTGGAATTTCTTGCTTACTTGGGCTACTAAATCATTCTGCTCCTTTTGAAACATTCGATTAAGTGCTTCACAGGCTAGACCAATTGTGTCCAATCGCTTTTTCATTCCATTCATCAGCGGGCCAATAGTCTCAAGTGATGCCATTGCTCGAACACAAAGCTGTACAGAGAAGGAAAAACATTTGTGCTGCAATGATTGATAGAATTTTACATTCGTATCCATGATTGTGTTCTTATTGTAGCTTATAGATCTGCAACAATGAACTACAGGTATCTAACTGTTCCCTTCATACAGCTTTCCTAGAGGAGTTTTTTAGGTTGCTCAATAATATTAGCAGGCACCAACTGTTGCAACAGATATTTGCTATATGCTTTTATCCATAATTAGTATGAATTAAAACCACTTCCTATCATAGTAAGACAAAACATACCATAGTAAAACCACCATAGTAAGACAAACAGGCACAGTAGGAAAAAAGCCATCTCTGGCTAGAAGCTCTCTTGACCTAATTTTAAAAATATGGCCATGAACTATTCACATAAGTAATCAATGTGGCTCTTATTCTCAGAAGACTTAGGCCAGGTGTGGCCAACCTGAGCCTGAGAAGGAGCCACAGTTTACCAATGTACATTGCCAAAAAGCTACAGTAATTTGTCAGCAGTCCCCAGCAGGTGCCTCCTCTTTTGTTTCCAGTATATTTTGCCCACCAGCAGCCCCACCCATCAAGTGCCTCCTTTTCCTTTCCCCTGCCTCCTGCCCACTGCAATCAGCTGTTTCATGGCACTTAGGCTCAGTGGGGGAGGGAAGGGGTGAGGGTGCAATACACTTGGAGGAAAAGGTGGAGCCAGGAGTTGAGCAGCAGCCCAAGTCACTGCCTGAGCAAGGAGCCACTTATTAACTTCAGAAGAGTCACAGGTGGCTCCAAAGCCACAGACTGGCCACCCCGGACTTAGGCCTTTATTTGCCACAATAAGTAACTGTCTGCAGGTTATGGTAAAGTGCTCCGATATATTGTACTCTTATTACCCTGTGTAGATCCTGCTGGCACACACTAACGCAGGGGTAGGCAAAAGGGCCTCCGCAGGCCAGATCCGACCCGCCCTGCAGAGGCCCTTCTGCTCCCCCATCACCAAACCAATTAGGGCCTGGGGACAGGGGCAGAGCAGAGAAGGCTTCAGGAACTCTCCTGCCCCCAGAACCTACATGGCACTTTGAAGAGCAGCGCGCTGCTCGCAGGCTGGGGGGCAGGGGAGAGAGCGGAGGAGGCTTCACGCACTCCCCCACCCCCAGGCCAATCAGGGGTTTGGGGTGGGAGAGCTGCGTGAAGCTTTCTTTGCCCTGCCTCCACCCTGTGAGTAGCCTGATTGGCCTGAGGGTGGGGGAGCATGCCAAGCCTCTTCCAGGGCATGGGTGCCTAGTGGGGGGAAGAGGGGGACACGGAAGAGAGGAGAGGGGCTCTCCCACTCAGACCAATCATGGTCTGGGGGTGGGTTTGCCCCACCCCTTCCTGTTTAGGCCACGCCCCTTCTGGGGTGGCCCAGGGCTGCTTCAAAAATTTCTGAAGTGGCCCCCGGGCAAAAATTATTGCCCATCCCTGCACTACTGGCACTGACCTGCAGTAATACTGGAGGTAACAGTATTAATCCAAACCAGATACCTTTTAGCATGTACCAGCCGGGTCTAAGTAGGGCAATTAGAGTGCTCTATAAATCACACCCCCCTAGAACCTTTGCTGTACCATGCAGATAAGTCGTAAGTTGGTATGAACTTACACACCATTTACACTTAGTATACATTTCATCTAAGCAGGGATGGGAACCTCAGGCCTAGGAGGCTGGATGCAGCCCCTGGCTTGCCTAGATTCAGCCCCCGAAGCTCAGCATTGGGGATCCCGGACTGGCGCTCCAGCCCCACCCACAGAGCTAGAGTACACTAAATCTACTAACCCGGGCCCCCCTAGGCTCTGGTGTGCAAGAGGAACATGGGGAGTGTGTCTCTCCTCATTCAGAGGCTTCTCACTAACATGCAGCCCCCGACTGATTTTTCTGTGAGTCAGTGGCCCCGACCCAAAAAAGGTTCCCCACCATGATCTAGAGAAAACCTTAAATTCAGTACCTCATTATCAGACAGCGTGTGTATGACACGAACAGCACTTTTAGGAATAGCATTGTTTTTGTGATTCAGAGCTTGGAGAACCTTGGGGAGATGACCAAGTGGTGGGACTTGATCTGCTAGCTGAGGCTGAGTGCTGAAGAGGCACACGGTTGCTGTTGTTATAGTTTCTAATGTTTCCCCCTGTGAAAGCATAAAAATCTGTGCATTATTAATTTTCCAGGGCAAAAGTAGCTGTAACATTCAAGTAATGCAGTACAGCAGGCTATTCCACTGCAATTGCAGGGCAAAAGTACTTACTGTTTTCAGAGCTGTAGAAAGGCAGAATGAACTACTTAGAACAGATACGTACTGATTGCGAATAATGACTGAAAGCCAGGAAATTGAGATGCATTTTTACTACCAAACTCACTGAATATATTTGCTTCTTTTAAAAAACTAGAGTAGAAGTAACTGAGCCAGAATGGGCTTCAGACTTGATATGGTAGAGTTTTAAACAAAACGACTGCCTTTGCTCACTTCATGAATAAGCTAAAAATGACTTATTTTTATATTGAGTTGAATGCTGGGGGAGGCAACTTTGATTAGTGATTTTACCAGGATAGTGGCACAAACTGAAAATTGATTTCTAATCCACTTTTAATGTTGCAGTTTATGTTAAGTGCTGCTTTTCCTGTGAAATTTTGTACTGTTCGATTGAGCTAGATAGGTGCAGTTTTTTCCAAGCAAGCCATGCAATTACAGAATGTTTGAGGAAATATCTTGATTTGCATTCCCCTAGTCAATTCCCTGAGCTAAAACTCCAATAAGATTGAAAGAAGCAACCAAAAGACAGGTACTCTTGATTTAAGGCATTCAAATTCTAGTGATTCGCTGATTTAGAATTTTTAAAAACCACTTCATATCCAGGTGCTTTTGCATAAAATCAGAAGATTTAAAGTTATTTATAAATTTGAAAGGAAACTGTTACCACCACTTCAATCATAAATACAAGCAGCAAGACAGAAGCAAAGTCAACCAAAATGCTAATTAGCTTCTTACATTATCACTTTAAAAACTGTCAAACTTTGACCTTACAATGTTGAACCAAATTTTAAAAGCATAGCTAGAAAGTCATCTTACATGGGGGTTATTTTTCTCCAACAGTTCAGTGAATTTTTCCAACAGTGCAATAAGAAATTCTCTAGGTTTTCGTAGAACCCAAGCCGGCTGGGCAATAAAGATTCTTAAGAAGACTCCCCCAACAGAAAGTTCACCTTCCGCTTCACCATACACCACAGCAAAGTCTTCAGGCAGCTATATGAAATCAAAGGGGAACAGAAGTTAACATATAATTCAGCTATAAGCCACCCCCCTTATCGGGGGGGGGGGGGGGGGGGGGGGGGGGGAGTGAGGGGTAAATCAGTGAAAGATTGCAACTAATTATATCCATGATTTCACTGAAGTTTAAAGGAAGCGATCTATATAGCACAAGTTTTCTGATACCTTTGTTCATCAAAGTTAGCAATATCATAATTTCTTTACAGTAAGTTACTGAAGAAACATTAGGTACCAGACTTCTTCCTAGATAAGATCCTGAACTTGGAAGTAGTGTATGGTAGTGGATATTTTCAAGTAAATCTTGTCCATGGATTCAGCTAGTTGCAGAGAATGCAAATTAACTAGCAATGGACACATCACAAAAGCAATTTTAATGACATAGCTGATGTTTCAAATTAACAGAGTAAATCTGAACCCTTATGACAGACATTCTAATATTGAGGCAAAAAAAATCCAAGTTCACATTTTTATTGGAAACAAAAATTGCATTTTTCCTTTGTGTATTTAACTGTTTAAGTATGGAACCATGCAGCATGTGAACTGCAGAGTAAGGGTTTGTTTTGTTTTTAAATACACTTATTTCCTAATACTACACTCAATCATCTTGTCAGAACCATGTTTTGGAAGGGAATAACTTGAATTGCAGTGGAAGAGATTCTAATGTCCTGACTGTGGGGTTATTTGGAGACTAGATTAAACAATTCTACAGTGCAACTTGTTTTTTAGATGTCAACTCTAGACTATAGTAATGAGAGCAAAGGTATTCCTTGCTAGAAGCATGCTACTGGCATTGTCTATGCCACTGCAGAGAAAAAAAATGCATGTGAGAACAGAGGGTAAGCACTTATTACCATTTTCCCTTCTAACTCTTGGGGCCCCAAAATATTAACATTTTGCTTTTACCTTCCAGTTAGTGTCAGGGTTGTCCCTCTGAAGTTTAAAGTGCCTATTAGGAAAAGGAGAATTAGATGAATCAAGAGACACTATTGATCCCACAGACAACAAAAACACTGGCTTCCATTCAAAAGCCAAACCTTCACACCCCCTTCTTGGTTCTCCCTACTCCCTGCCATGTGTAACTGTTGAGTAAAGGTCCCATTCCCAAACTCTACCTTATTTTCCCCTCATTTTCAATTCTCCCATCTTAGTTCTGTGCACTCTCTCAGCCCAACAGGTCACATGGTTTCAAAGCTAAGTGCCCTTCTTTTCTCTGGGTCTCTAGGCAGCAAGTGGTAGTTATATGCACTGCATTACTTGGTACTTATTCACTGCTGAGCTTCCCTTCTGCAGGCTCTACTGGTAGGCATTCCCTTAATCCTGATTAAAAACTAGGAGAACCCATTTTGTTAGAGATGGATATTGGTGTTAACTAATGAGAATGAACCTAAGGAATCAACTTGTTACATAAGCACATCGCTTAGTGAATATAGTAAGTCTACATACTCTAGCATCATTTCTCGAACTGTTGTGGATACTCTCTCTCTGGAGAGATCATTCCATATTAGCTCAGGATTTTCATGTGTTCCTTCAAAAATATGAACAGCAGCTTCAGGGTTATCTCTCATGGCATCCATAAAGACTCCAGGCAGAAACTTCATCAGCGTAATTCTAACCTACAAGAAAAAAGGTAGTACAAGATGATTGGGAATACTATCACACACCATACCCATTAAACTAAATGGCATTATCAAAAAGGTTTTCTATGGAATAGCTGTTTTAAAAAATGCAAATGTTTGTAGGTGACTGTCAAAATACTTCTGATAAGAGAAAGCATCATTAAAACTCAAATTTTATAGATTTCATTTAATAAGCTATCTGGTATAAAAACATCACCATTCATTTCATAGATGAGAAATGCATCTCAAATGCAGGCACCTAGAGGCCAAAAGTAATACAGCTGAGATCTCATTTTTATTATTCTGGTTACTGATGCTCTGAGAAGATTTTAATACAGAAACCTCAGTTAGAAAATTACCTGAAATAAGTGTCACCTTTTAAAGGAACACAGTGACAATTTGCTCTTTACATTAAGATGGAAGAAAGCAAACAACCGATACTTTTGATGCGCAAGTTTCATTTTCAGGGCCTTCAATATCATCTGCTAGGGAGCACTTAACTTCTGCTTCCTTTCTGAACAGATGCTTTGTCCCATCAATGGTTTTTACCTACTGGAAAACAGTATTTGCTAAATCCATAACCCCTCTAAAACCCACTCTGATGTAATTTATATATTCTCGAAGACTCATCCATCATAAGATGGCAATGTTCTTATCCAAACTGTACAGAACACTGGCCATCTAGTTACAGTACAAACAGTAAAATGTTTTCAGACAAATACCTAATGTTACTATAACTGAAAGACTAGAGAAACATTCATTAGTTTTTATAGTCAATTTCCCTGTTTGTTGTACAGTTTTCTCATGTTTGAGTCTCTCACAAGCAGAGGAGAAAATCATTAAGAAAACCTTGTAAGCCCACTAATGCTATTAGGGGAACTTGAAGTTAAATGTAGTTTATTACACCTGCCTTTAAGGTTGCCTGAATTTTTATTTCTTCTGGAGCTCTGTGATTACAAAGACAGCAAGTCTTCTGCGTAAAAAATAACCCAGCAACTTTTTAAGTTCACTCACCTTTGGGCCCACTAGCTTATCTGCAGTCATTTTGGCAAAAAGCTCTGCTGTCTGGGTTCGGACCTGTGGATGTGTCGAATTGCAGAACATGTCTAACAAGTAGATTAAAGCACCTGTTTGGAAAGACAAAGGGGAAGTTTAGGTGTTTACAATTACAGCAGCCACTAGTTGTATACAACTCTAGAGTAGCAGAGTGAAATTTCACACCTATTTCTGCAACCATTTTGATCTTCATTTTGTATTACCAGTCTATTTTATCAACCATTCAGAGAATACTGTACCTTTTGCCATGGCCTCCTTAATTATTTTTGTACTAGATGTCAAGGCATAGAGAGTTTCAAGAACAAGCTGCCGACCTGTGAAGATTAAACAGAAATATTAGAGAAACTATTTTGCTATTATTAGCTCTTTGTATGAAAGAGCTATTGGACTGAGTGCTATGAAGAACCGAATCCTGCAGTTCAGGTGTTCATAAGCCAACCAGGCAGTTTTTCCCCCCACAAAGAACCATTTCCTGGAAAGGACCATAATTAATGCAAAATGAAGCTTATTTACTGAGCATGTGAAAGAAAGGATATGAAAGTAAGAGCAAGTTAGGGATTGCAACCTGAGGGTCCTGACTATATTCCAGGTAGGGAGTTGCATTACATCTTCCTACAATCTCCTTTATAAAGTTCACAGCAAAGGTGTCATTCAGGTGAAGAACTAATTGAAACTATGAAGCTGAAATTGCACAATTTATAAATTTCCCAATTGGAGAGAGATACATTGTCAGACTTTCCATACATTTTTCCAATGGAAAAACTTGAAATCTGAGAGTACGTCTACACTCCATGGCTATTCTGGGATACCGGTGGTATCCCAAAATAGTTACTCTGCGTCTACACAAGCCTCCCATTATTTCAAAATATTTTTTCTAAATAATGGGCGCACTGTTTTGGCATCCCAGTAACTCTCGTTCCACAAGGGTTAAGGAAGGTCTCGAAATAGCACATTATTTTGAAATTTGGCGCTATGTGGACACACCAAATTTCAAAATAAGCTATTTCAAAATAGATTCAAAATAAGATATGCAATTTGCATAGCGCAAATTGCGTATCTTATTTTGAGTTTAGGATGTGCAGATGCACCATAAGTGATTAAGAGATATTTGAGCTGAACCAAAAGAGTTAAATTTATAAAATGGGATTTCTAGGTCATGCACATTACAGTGTTACTCGGTTACCCTCTCAGATGAGGTTACAGGTTCACCTAAATGATTTGGAATGCAACAACTTTCTACAAGTTTGCGAAGCTTGGTTTTTATACAACTCTTTGTGAAAGCAGCTGCACAGTACATACTTGAAGGCAAGGAATGCAGAAGGGCCAATAAGTTGGAAAGAACCATTGCCTCGGCAATATTGTTAACACACTCTTGGTTACAAGTCACTATGTTCACCACCTGTAAAAAGATCAAAAGCATTAATATTAGGGGAAAAAAGTAAATTTTTTGGGCAAAGAGCTAAATTGTACATTTAAGTTTCTTTTGGCTAAGTAATGTAATACTTTCATAGGCAGTATGGTCCAGAAAATGGGGCACTGGAATACGACTCAGGAATTATAGCTGTGCAACTGACCTGCTGTACGATGCTGTGCAAGTAACTTCCTTCTGTACCCGTTTTCCTTCCCATACTTTGGCTGGAGAATTTAGATCTGTGTGCGCGCGCACGCATGCGTGTGTACACACACACACACACACACACACACACACACACAAAACCCTCCCGCCCCAGTCTGAGTCAGGACTTGTAAGCAAAATTACAGTGCACACAGTGGGGATTGTACTGTAATAAACTTAGATTCAAGACCCAACATTGAAATTCTACAAGTTGTGTCAAATGGAATTAATTCTTAAAAGTATACAAAGATTTTGGCTACTGGTAAACTAACCTAAATTAACATGAGAGTTAAAGCCCTTGAGAAGACCAAATAATTCCGAAACTGTGGTTTGGTGAACAAACTTTAGAAGAAACTGAATTTTCTAGTAAATTCTAAAAACAGTCAACATTTAAATGTACAGCCAATGCTCAGGAACTACCATATAAAATGGTAAATTTAGATGGAAAGATCAAGATTTTAGGTAGGAAAGAGTTATGGCTTTATGACATCTTTAAACAGTTTCTATTTATAAATAAAAGAATAGAATTTCTTAACTTAGCTAGGTATACGTGGCTCATTGGGTATTGTGGGGTGGCGCGCGCACACACAAAAAAATGTTGCTTAAGCCATGTTTTTACCTCTAAAGCCAACTGCTGCACTTGACCAGCTCCATGGACACGCAGAAGGGAGAAAATCAGCTTAAAGTGACCTATACATTCACACTCAGAACCTACAGGAGGAGGAGGAATCAATCATTTTACCATCTGAAAGAACATTTGCTGAAAAGCTTTCCAATGAGTTTTACACATCAAATAAAATACTTTAAAAAGGCTAAGTATTTTTAAATATGGGCCATATTTGAGTTTGTACAATGGGGTCCTAGTCTAGAACTGGGACTCCTAGCTATTACAATATTAAGTAGTAATTATGTAAAAAGTATTTGAAAATCTGTCTCCAAGTCCAACTGTAAAAGCATGAAACCAAAAGGAAAAAAGCTATATCAAAAAAAGACCAGATCATTTACTTTTAACATAGGAGATAACTACTGTAACCGACAATAATACCCTGAGTTCTCCATCTTATGGTGTGCATTTGACTGTTTTGGGACCATCCACTCTTACTTCAGGAAAAGACGGTTAAAGTCAGCATGAGGGGAACAGAAGATAAAACTTACTATTTTTAAATAGATGATATAAAATATTTTTAAATTCCTTTAGCAAAATAAGTTTTTTAAAGTTCAACTGCTTCCAAAAATTTAAGAGTTGACAGTAACCCCACCTTTGAAAATAGATTGGAGCAGGCAGTTGAATTCTCTGCAGCTCTAAGTGAGGCAGTTTTATGCAGGACTGTAACAGAACACTTGGATGCATAACTGATTTCTGGACCTTTGTTTCCCTGATTAAAGTGCCTCAGTCTCTCAGTCCAGGGTGTAGGGAGACCTAGGCCCTCTCACTCCATTGAGGGCACTTGTAGCTGGGAGTCTAAATCCACTGCCCTGGTCTCTTTCCTAACACTGTCCCTTCAGTTTGGGGCATAGCCCTCAGGTCCAATTTGCTGGGATGGCTTGCTTCCTAAGGCATCCTCTACTGCAGGGGTCAGCAACCTATGGCTCACTAGGGAGCCAGATATGGCTTTTCTGGAGCCCAACTCAGCCCACACACCAACCTTGAGCCCATCATACACCTGAACCCCCCTGCCCTGAGCCCCTCATAAGATTCATTTAAGACATTAATGTTTATCTTCAGTTTTAATCTGCAATTGCCAAAAAATCTAATTGGAACCCAGGCTGTTCTGAAAAGACTTTATGAACATTTAATGAAAGCTCAGCTCGATTACAAAGAACACGAATAGTAATCCACCAATTTCCTACACCCCTCACTTTCACATTCTTTTAAAACAGCCCACTTCAACTATATTCTGGGGATAGAACTTGAACAAACAAACAAACGACATTTTCCCCTCTGAATATCTCCCTCTTCTGCCTCACACCACTCCCAAAATAAGTAAGTTTCAGTGTTGTAGCATTCCATGTCTACAAATTCTTAATCCATGCCTTTTAATCTATTATCTTCTAATAGTTTCCCTAAAACCAATTAAATATCAAGCTACTCACTGTATTTAAGAGAGTCTTTAATAAAAATACCAAAATGTTTTCTACCTCTTCCTGAGTTTCATCCTTTATATAGAGCTATGCTAGGACTTGTTTTTCTTTAAGGGGGTTGATTTTCAATAGGTTTGAACACCATACAATAGTTCTGTAAAATGATCCTGGAAGTTTACTACACTAGGCACAAGGTGTATTCACATCCCCTTTTACCACTGTGACTTTTTTTTTTTTATAAACACACACCACACACAAAACACAAACACAAAACACACACACACACACACCCCCCAAACACACAGCCACCACACTGAACAGATTTAAGGAGAGAGGTTTTTTTTTAAAACGGATTAGACTAATGGTTAAATGGATTTCTGCAGACTGACATACCACAAGAAAAAGAAAACGTCTCATCTGTGACATTCACTATTTTCCTAGTAAAGCAAAGCCTTCTACCAATGCCTCTATTAAACCATTTAAAGAGCCATTAAAACTTTTTCAGATATACCCTTATTAACGCAATTGAATATCCAGAAGCATGAATCTCTACAGCTTGGTCACAAGTGCATGTTTAATGCTAGATTTATGTATCTAAAATAAATCTAAGCTTATTTGCAAGGTGCAGCTTACTGATGAATTCAAGATGCTCAAGTTTACCTGGGTTGTGTTTTATGACATTTCTCAGAGCCTCCAATGCCATTTCAACCCTCCGTAACCGGTCTCCATGTTGATCAGACTCTACTTTCCCAGTCTGTGTGATAGCCATTAATGTGTGAAGGTACTGTGCCTGTGAGCCAATGTAATCCAGAAGACTTGCAGCAAACACTTTTGGAAACTTAATATAATGGAGATATATGAATGTATAAGAATCTTCACAATATTTCAAACACGTGCAGAGCATTCTGCATGAGAAGTATTGAACTGCATTAAACAGCAAGCCCGTAACTAAGGAATTTACATCAAAAGCCAATCCTAAATTCAGTCAAGTAACAATTCTCAGCTTTTTCCAAACCAGAGCCTCCTGTCCTCACCAAAGCATGCTCTAGCTAGGATTAATTAGCCATTTAGCAGAATGTTCCAACCCACAGTGGACAATTATAGGTAAAACCCTTTAAGAGCTTAATAATAATCAAGGATCACCACCTTTGTTGAAACAGCATAAAACTAATACTTTAGGAGAATGCAGTGTTAGCTATCCAAGCTTTTCTAGGGAAGTATTTCCTAGAATACTAGAACTGGAAGGGATCTCAAGAGATCATCAAGTCCAGTCCCTGCCCTCATGGCAGGACCAAACACTATCTAAGATCATCCCTCCTAGATGTCGGTCGAACCTGCTCTTAAATATCTCTAACGATGGAGATTCCACAGCACCTCTACGCATTTTAATTCCAGTGTTTAACCACCCTGACAAGTTAGGAAGTTTTTCCTCATATCCAACCTAAACCTCCCCTACTACAATTTAAGCCCATTGCTTCTTGTCCTATCATCAGAGGCCAAGGAGAACAATTTTTCCCTCCCTCCTCTTTGTAACACCCTTTTAGGTACTTGAAAACTGCTATCATGTGCCCTCTCAGTCTTCTCTTTTCCAAACTAAACAAGCCCAATTATTTCAGTCTTCCCTTATAGGTCATGTTTTCTAGACCTTTAATCATTTTTGTTGCTCTTCTCTGGACTCTCTCCAATTTCTCCACATCTTTCTTGAATTGTGGTGCCCAGAACTGGACACAATACTACAACTGAGGCCTAACCAGTGCAGAGTAGAATGGAAGAATGACTTCTCGTTTCTTGCTCACAACATTCCTGTTAATGAATCCCAGAATCATGTTTGGTTTTTTTGCAACAGCGTCACACTTTTGATATTTTGAAGTTTAAGGACAGTATTTTGCATTTGTCCTTAAACTTCATCTTATTTACCTCAGAACAGAGGTTCCCAAACTTTTTGACACAGGGACCAGTAAATCCATTCACGAACTTTTGGAGGACTGGTAACATTCATTTGCATATTCATTAATCAAATGATGAATATTCAAATAAGCTGTTTCTGGTCCTCCCAAAGACCCCAGTGCCAGCTTTAGCAAAGCTTTTGATATGGTCACCCACAATATTCTTGTCAGTAAGTTAAGGAATATGGATTGGATAAATGGACTGTAAAACAGACAGAAAGCCTGTTAGACCAGGGTTTCCCAAATTTTTTTTTTACTTTAGTTGGAATCCTTTTTTCCCCCCCGTACTGTTTTTTGCAGCCCAAAAAACAAACTGAGAAAATACCAGACATATAACATGTCTGGTATTTGCTCATTTTTATTATTACTAGATGTTTGTAGTTTCGAACTGCCTGGCTGGTAAATGTGCTCAGGCTGCATGAGTGTGTCTACCAGCCAGACAGTTCGCAACTACTCGAAGAGGTGTGTGTGTGTGTGGGGGGGGGGGTTACCACCTTATCTTCCAGATGCATTCCTTAATTATTTGCTTCATCTTCCCTAGCTTAGAAGTTAAGCTGACTGGTCTGTAGTTTCCTGTGTTGTCATTATTTCCCTTTTTATTGACGGGCACTATATTTGCCTCTTTTCCAGTCTTCTGAAATCTCTCCCAACATCCATGATTTTTCAAAGATGATAGAGGAAGTATCTGAGCCATTAGCTATCAGCTCCTTGAGTATTCTCGGATTCATTTAATCAGGCCCTGGTGACTTAGAAAAGTCAGATGTCTGCAATTTTTAAACTTTTTTTTCCTCCCATATTTTAAACTTCTAAATTTACCCCATTTCCCCTAGCATTCACTACGTTAGGCATCCAATCACCATCAATCTTCTTGGTGAAAACCGAAAGATATAGTTAAGCACCTTACCATTTTCAAGTTTTGTTATTTTTCCCCCTCTGCACTGAGCAATAGGCCTACCCCATTCTTGTTTTCCTCTTGCTTCTAATATATTTGTAGAATGTTTTCTTGATACCCTTTGGGTCTCTAGCTAGACAAAGTTCGTTTTGTGCCTTTGCGTTTCTAATTTTGCCCCTACATTCTTGCATTATTTGCTTATATACATCCTATATGGCCATCTAGAGCTGTGTCAAAATGACTGTGCGCCAAATTCTGACCAAAACCATGGATTTTCTTTGCCAGTGAGAATATCAGTTTGGATTCTTATGTCTCCTAGGAGAACAAGACACATCCTAAGCAAATGGAAAATGCCTAAAATCATAGCCTACACTGTTGAGATACCCTAAGAAGCTAATTGAAGTTGCAGATGCCCCAACTTAAAAGCATTTTTCCAATATCACTGCTGAAGCTTCTGTATACAATTTCTTGGGCAGAGTTAGCTTTTGATGTCCTTTTCAGTGCCTATTTGGTTCAAATTTCACAAAATGATTATTTGAAAACCTAGCTTGAGGGTTCTCAACAAATAGCAAAATCAGCCATCTTACCTCCAACTGAAAAGTAGGGACTTCATTGTAAACTCTAACAAAAATTTCTCCCACAATAAGTTCTTTTGCATGGTCACCAAAGACAAATTCAGATCCATAGCTCTTGTCACAATCACCCTTTAGGAAAAACATTTGATTTGTTAAATATAAAGCAATCCACCATATATAGAAAAATAATTTTATATAGGTTTGGAAAAAAGGTTAGCTGATGTGACTCCCTCATTTCCAAAGGAAATACAGCCAAGACAAAAGCAACAGGGCAGGACTAAGTGGTGAGAGCAAAAGTATTTGACAAGCTGGCCAACATAAGGTTTTCCTCAGTGGCTGGATAATTTAATGTACATGAGATTTTTCCTGAGCTTTAGAAAGTTTCCTTTAATGTGAGGATACTAATTCATTTAAGGAAACCTAGAGAAAGGCCCATACTGTAAAAAGTGCCTCACTCTTTTTATCATGCTTTCTTGTTCAGATTCCAGGAATTCAAGAAGTTCTGCTCTTGTCCCATTGTTCCAGATCAAATAAGGGCTCTCTGTGTTGCTGTTGAGCATCTTCAGAATCTAGGAGACAGCATAAAGTGTTTAGGCATATAATCGGATTGAACAATTCTACTCCAAAAAGCAAATTCAGACATTTGGAACAGTTCCAAGAAGAGAATTAATACAGGGGGAAATTATGGCCTTTGTGAAGATCTGGTTCAGATTAAGTTGGCCTTCGACCAGACCTTTGATTTCAGAAATAGGTTTAAGACCAAATTTCCAGATTTTTTGGGGGGAACCGGAAGAAATGATATTTAGGAAAGAGTATTCATAGGCAATATAAATGCTAGGTTTGTATGAGCAGCTGCACAGTTTTTCCATCTCTTCTCCCCATTCCACACATGCCAGAAACCAAGGAATATCTGCTTCCCCATCCATCCAGCAGTTGAAAGCAATATACCTTCATAGCTCCCTTTGTCATTCTTTCCCTTATATAATTTGGAATAAAAGTGTTCTCCTGCAATGGTTAGAACAAGTTTTTATTCAGACAAAAACCCCTCGATATTCACTTTTACACAGGTACTGCTAAAATATTGATAAAAAGTAGTAGTTCAACTTTAAGACTAGAAGTTATTTTAGCCAATTAAGCGGGACACTGGTATCAAATTGCACTTCATTTCTCAGTATTCAGGCTACTCTGGTTTATTTGTTAGTGTGGTTCATAAGTACATTTAAGCAGCAATGATTTCTTTATGATTTACATAATGCCAATATATGGTTTGCCTCAGACATTTTTATACCTCGGTAGGAGTAGCCATAGCAAGTTTCCGTGCAACATATGGTGTCAGCATTCCAGCCAAGCTTTTCCTTATTGCTGGATTTTCAGGTGTATCTTGCTCATCAGACAAATACCCTCCAAGACGACTCAAAGCAATAAGACTGAGTTTGGCAAGACTATTGGCAACTTCCTGTAAATTAAAAATACATACATTTTTAAATAGATCAAATCTATTATAAAACTTGAACAAAAACCTGAAGCAGGCTAAATAGAAATAACCTTTTTAAAATCCACTTCCTGAAAATAAGTTGTCCAATGCTTTCTTTGGCCTGGCATGATCAGAAGCAAATTCAGCTCCTGTAGTTTATATCTCATTTATGTACCAACAGAAATATGCAGACATCTGGACATACTACTAGGCGTTACAGAAAAGCAAGAGACACTAACAGCTTTGACATATAATACCAATATATCTATCTGCATCTGTCTGCATAAAGTCCAAGAAGAAAACCAGATACATTTGGAGCTTTAAACTGACAAATTCCTTAATTCATAATTTAATGGGATATTTGACCAAAGAATGGCCATTTCTAGAAAAAGATGTTTTTATGAGATATATTAACCTTCGTATAATGATTGAACACTGCACTAAAACATGATATTTTCTGCATCCTGGCAGGGCTCCTCACTGAGCTGATGAGAGAAAGAGAAAGAAAGAAAGAAACGCAGCATTTTTTAACTTTTTACAACCAGTGCAAGTTATACAATTCTGCTATGGAGCAGCCAGTGTCAGAAAAAACTAACTAAAAAGCTAGTTCTTTGGTCTTGGATTCGCTGTAGCTAATATTTTCTTGTTTACTTTTCTTCCTGGGAAATCTGTATTCTGTGTGGAAATGAATGTTTCTGGCCCATTTTGATAAAATGACCTTATCTATTTCCATATAAAAACTACATTAACATGTACACTCAACATTAATTTGAGTGAATAATTTACTGTGATACGTTTTAAAGGGATGCTGTAATTATCCCAAAACCAAGCATTGTAAACTAGAAGATTCAGAGTTAACATGTTGGAATTTAAGCATAATCTTTAGATACGGATGTACTCATTTAAGGCACCCAATCCGTATTAACTCTACCCTGTAGGACACTATACAATTATCATATATATATGGTCACAGTTAAGGCATTTTAGTATATATGCTTCCAGATTAGATGCAAGTAAACTGAAAGTCATGAAATTTGGGAGAATGTGTTGTATTTTTCATACCTAACAGAGGTTGTTGAATCTATGCTAAACAAGCTAAAAACTGAACCTTTAGTGTGTCACAACAGGTACTTCCATAATCCATTCACAACAAATTCAATTACAAGAGAAACTTGTATGTACAGTCAAGAGAAACCACCACTTAAGTCTGATTATTATTATTATTATTATTATTATTCAGAAAATACACTACCAATAGCCATCATAAAGTCTGAGGGTGTCAATAAGTTGTTCATAAATATTACCTGCTGATTAGAATTTTCACTCTTCTGAATGCCACTCTCTTCTAGTGTATAGTCATAATTGAAGAGGTAACCAAGTAAATACCATAAAACACCAGCTTGAAACAAATGTGTTTGTAACCAGTAATCGACAGCAAATGAGCTGACACATTCCACTCCCAAGGAAGCCACTCGTGGAATGTTCTGAGAAAGGAAGGAAGAACTGGTATTCAGCACTTTGGTGACTTGATGAAAATTTTAACCTAATGGAACACTGAAATAGCATACCAGAAAATTCATCAATAGGAAAATATTTTGATTTTGGAAAAATGTCATATTTAGGATTTTGAATCTCTTAACCTTTAGTGTCTTAATGGGCAAGACACTAAAGATCTGCATAAATTGAGAAAATTTGAAGTCTACAGTCTGTGGGGAAGGAAAAAAAAAGGCTTACGCTGTTCACGACTTTAGCACATTATCTACATAAATAAAGTTTCAGGGGACATATGGCAGAAAATCCTGACTTAATGAAAGCCAGGCAGCTGGTCTACTTGGTTAGGCCATCCCTTTCTGCCTAGCAGCTGGTGAGCAATACCTTTCTAGACCTCCAGGCTCCTGTGCAGCTAGAGAGACCGGGAAGGAGAAGAGGAGGGTAGAGAGGCAAGGAGCTATTAGAGTAAAAAATGGTTACTCTCCTTAGGTAACTGAATAAGTAGTTACTGGGCAAAATTCTGCTTTGTTACACAAGTTTAAATTCAGAGTACTACTATTAAAACCCACGGAGATACTAATTTTCAGAACTGTGGAGCAGAATTTGGCTCACTTTCAGGACAGTAAGCCAGGGTGGTGGCCCACAGCCTCCTTCTCACCTCTATGAGAAGTATTTTGACAGGTAGCATTTTCATCTACTGTAACTGACATCAGTTCTATTTATTTCTTCCTAAAGGCTAGGATTTAAATGTAAGTGGAAATATTTGGAGTCAGTTTATGGATTTGTCTCCGTACAATTTGCACTGTTTTTTTAAACCAATTCGATTAAGCTAATGCAAAACTCACTCTGAATAACATGTGAGCTGCTTAAACCTGACGTGTATGGGTATTGTCTGTGAATTACAAGATGCAAGCAATGTAAAGGTGAAAGATAAATGTATAGGTGCAAGCTAAAATGTATATACGACTCTACACAGGGAATGTACACCATTTAAGTAAGTCTTTTCAAAAAAAGACACTTAGTTCAACCAGTGTAAGTGAGCATGTGGACTAAGCCTTGTATTTGTATCATACAGACTGCAAATATCTGTACTATAGGGAAATTCACAACAGTTTGATTCCCAAAATAAGTTTGAGTCTCATAGTGGCTCATTTTCTAGTACAAACACTTAAATATAAAACAAGAGCATTACACCAGCTTAGGCATTAAGCTAGAGATCTTACCTTGCCATAATATAGCATTCTACAGAGATCCTTGATGATATTAGGCATTTCAGTGATCTTCTCTCTGCACTCCTCAAACTGAGCTGCCACACCGTAACACTTGCTTATATGCCCACATACCTGCAAACAGAAACACCTTCCTAAGCCACAGCGTTAATAAACCGTATATCCCTTGAATAGAAGCTACACAAAGCCTCGTAAGAAAATGGCACAAAAGATATGGCCCAACACAGTTAAGTACTATTTGTTTTTAAGTGGCTGTATTTCTTACCTGTACAGACATATCATCTGGTTTACTGGAGCGGGTCAGGACTGCCACACAGCGATTAAATGCTTCTTGCAACACCTTTAGGGATTAAAAAGCTAAAAGGGTTAGAATTCAAACTCAAATGAAGTGCTTGTCTGCCAAAGTGTAGCTTTATAAGCTTTAATTCAATAAAGCCTACACATTTTTTACCACCTGTCATGGGTTTAACAGCCGTCCTATGCAGCAAAATGACTGATTTTGCTCTTTGGACATTTTACATCTATAAAAGGAGATTTATGCTACTCCACATAAATGATCCATCGTGTAAAGAGGGTCTCCCTAGAAATATCTAGCAGTTTCAAAATGCATAGTGGTCTAAGGTAGTTTTAGAAGATTTTTAATACACGCACTTAATTACAATGGTAACCCTTTTCCCCCAGATGTGCTATTGAGGCATATTCATTTAAGTAACCAAACCATGCTCAAATTATTTGCTTCCACCTTTTAAAGAAAGTCACAGTTTGGGGTTTTTGGGGTTTTTTTTGCACAAAACAAGCAGAATACAGAAGCCGGATACAGACAGTGCCATTCCATGCAACAACCACTAGAACTTGCTCTGGAGGACAAATTTTATGTAAATCCATTCAAAAGCCATCTTGTGGAGGGATGAATCAATCTGTTCCAGGAGAAATCTCAACTGCCATCACCCATTCCATTTCAGAAGAATGAATGGAGAATTCCTGCAAGGAACAGTGGGCAATTGTGTGGCTAGCACTAGAATACTAATTTCCTTCCCCTGTTCTTCAAGTGATTATCCAGATAGTAGTAACCATCAACCACCAAGCTATTAAAACGGCCGTGCTTAAGGGTTTCTTTGGGTTTACCTCTATTCCATTCTCTCTTCTCAGCTCTTCTGCATTAAGTGCTGAACAATTGACTGTGTGGAAAGCCAGCTCTGCAGCAGCAGGCAACAAAGGAGATTCCTTGGAAAACAGAAGATCATCTGAAGTTTCTAGGGTAATGGTCTTAATCAGCATGGGATAGCCTGCGTATTTGTAAGGTTTCAAATCTAAAGAATAAACAGAAACTCAAATGTAGCAAATTTGATCCATTTAGACACCTTATTAACAGCTGAGAATTTAATCTTGATCTGCTTCAGATTACTAAATTACACTTTCAAAAAAATGTTTTCTCCTTCAGAGTAAAGCTGGGTGAACAATACGGTTTCATCTGACAAGTAGGATTATTTCTGGAATTCTTGAGATTTTTGTAGTAATGCACAAAAAAAAACTCCCACAAAAAACACACCACACACACACACACACCCCCACCACCAGTCTACCTTCTTTCACAGCATGCATCCAACTGACCTCGAGAAATTGAATAAAAATGTTCAAGTAACTGTTTACATTACTAGTCAGTTTTAGTAAGTGAATACTAAATCTGGAAGGTTGCTCAAGTCCTTTATATTTAACATTACAGAATGAGGTTGCCGAAACTTGAGTGTATCTCCACCAAGAGCAGTTATATTTGTTTACTCGCATTGGGCATCAAACACTTTGAATGGGTTTCAAAATGAGCCTAAGCGCCATTCTAAAAATACTTTTAATTTGCTATAGAACAAGGTAATCAATATGTCAATGTAGCATTTGATTTAATACATCTGACTGAATATTATGGGTGATACAAGTCATGATATACAGTTGTAGTACTCAACATGTCACACGGCACACATGTGCTTTATATAAGCTAAGATGCTTGTATTTTTAGTTAACACACATGGTAATACAATGGGCCCCCAAGGACTCTTTGTAAAGAATTGTTAGGCTATGGAGCTAACCATTCTCCCTGCAGAGGGGGAGGCTGATGTTGGAGCTGGGTACAGGCGGCCCCCGATTTGCAACGTGATCGGTTCCTGGAGAAGCGTCGCAAGTCAGGGGTGTCTTAACTTGAACCCGCATTTATGATAAGCATTGTGCGCCGTCATAAATGTGGGCCGAGGATGTAAGTTGGGGGTTTTTGGCCCCTTCAGCACTTACAAAAATGATCATAAGTGCGGGGGGAGTCGCAACTTGTAAGGCGGGTGGTTTTCTGTATATGCAGAGTCTATCCCTCCTAGGGACTATGCAACACTAGGGGGAACCCTGACTGGAATGATGCAGTCAGTTTCTAACTCCCTTTGGGTTGAGTATTGTGAAGAGCACAACAGAGAACCTTAGTACATTCAAATATGAGAAAGTCACACTACTTTTATGCTTAGAACTATTTAAGTGACATTTCTTGAATACCAGATTTTTCTTTGAACACGCATTTTCTGGCAAGACTGAAAAATCTTTTATTCATTAGTCACTTCCAAAACAGGCAAACACAATAAAGTTGTGTTGCTAAATGTTCACTGCCTTGTTGCCATCTGACAAGTCAAAGCACTTGAAAATGCCAACTAAATAAAATTACTTGTCAGCCACAATTACAATACTACCGAACTATGAATTTCCACCACAGTGAAAAGTGAGACGGTGTCCACAACTGACAAGCTATCACACAGAAGTTACTAGGATTCCTATTAGAGTATCAACATGATAGCATGGAGAAATAGATGAAACTAGGTATGTTCTTTCCTTTAACTTTTACACTGTCATCTATAAGACTCCCAGATACCATGATATTTTTGTATTTTCACCCTCAGAAAAAATTTCTGAATTAATGCATTAATAAATCAGAGAGCTTTTTGAAGCACCTTTGAGGAATACAGTAGAAGTGATATTTCTGAGTCAGTATGCTCACCTTCTTTGTGTCTGTTGAAAAGGATGCTTTGAGCTTTCAGAATCAAGATGATATTCTCTGGATCTGGGCCATCCACTGCTTTGGCTGATTTTGTGCATAAGAACTCATATGCTTTATTCACTTTTTCAAACATGTCCTGCAGACAATATGGACAATGTCAAGCTGTTATCTAGCAGAACCTATTTACTAAAGTCTCAAAACTCACTGGCAGTTTCAATGTATTATCCCTGTTTTGCTTTGATAACTGTAAACAACAACATCGGCTATATTATATACTACTGCAAATAAAATGTCAAGAGAGCATAACATCGGAGAAGTCGCTGAAAAACAGCAACAGTATACTGCGATAGTAATCTTTCTGGCTCACAGATCACTGAAATACCTAATAGAAACAAAGTAAAGATGCAAACCTGTATTTGTTAGTCTTATCACTGAAAAGACTGATGAACTTGTTAAACCACATTATGGCTTCACTGTGGAATCAAGTGAGTGGAAAAGTGGGTTTCTTTACAGACAGGTGGGTTTGGCAGTCAACACTAAGTTGCACATTATCTTTAACAATTCTGCATTTAAACTCTTCACGCCTCAAAACCAAACAAGATTATATGCAGTACATGTTGTTTCCCAGCATGAGGAAATGAAATTGGTATTTAAGAGTCCCTCAGGAAAAATGTTTGGTAAGTATGTAGTATTCCAATTAAAATGTTATGAATGTGTATTACTTTAAAGTTCATGCACGGGTATTCTGGAAAAAAGTTACTTGCTCTAAAACTCTACCAGTGTAAGTATTCATCAAAAACAAAACAAAAAACCATGAGACAAACCCATTAAACCATAATCTTAAAGCCATATATATCATAGTACAATACATACCCTCCCTTCTGGATTCTTGTCAGGGTGATATTTTTGTGCTAATCTGAAATAGGCTTTTCTGATCTTGCTCTCATCATGCCTATCAGATGCAGATAGAGAATTTGCGTTATATATAGAACATTTCAATAAAACAACAATTCTCATACCAAAAGTGAATAAGAACTCACATTTCCAAAACTACCAGCCTACAGAGATCAAAAGTCACAAGTAACCCGTCCCCCTCCAAATCTTTTTTTTTTTTTTAAACAAACTATAGTCTCTCTTGATTTAACTTCTCTACTCCTCCAATGTGCCAATGATAAATTTAGATTTAAAAAGTCAACCTTTAATGCACATTTCTCCCTGGCTAGAAAGATGCAGACTTGTCCTTAAACCTTGCCCCTCAAGAGATGAAAACTGCCATCCATTTTCTGTTACTGTCTGAATTTTCCCACCTAATTCTGTCCCATCCCCCATATTTCCCTTCCATGCAAGGACTATATGAGCTGGAAAACGAACAGTGAGCATCCAAAAAATATCAGACGCTCTCCCTTTATACCAAGTTTCCCAATTATTTTTCACTATTTCCACACCAGTCATGATTTTATAGACCTCTATCATACCCCCCCTTAGTCTCCTCCTCCTAACTGAAAAGTCCAAGTCTTTTAAATCTCTCTTCCACTGGCACCCATTACAAACCCCTAATCATTTCTACTGCCCTTTTCTGAACCTTTTCCAATGCCAATATATATTTTTTTTGGAGATGAGGCAACCGCATTTGTACACAGTAGTCAAGATGTGGGTGTTTCATGGTTTTATATAGAGGCACCATGGTTTTATATAGAACCTTTTATAACTAAGCTCAGTAATTATAAGCAATGTAATGCTCACATTCAAAGCATTTACAAAATTTAGATCACTTTGTAGGATTCTGATCAACTGCATAACTATTACAATCAAGTTTAAAATTTCACTACAACTGTTCAAATAGCTAAAACAAATTATGTTTCTCTCCTGCTGCACTAGTATCTCAGCCACAGAACTTCCATGGAGTTCCACCTCACCACCTTTCATTGCCCTTGAACCCCCTTCTGCCACTCCTGAGAGGAGGCCATCATTAAGGCATGATTCAATGACAATGGCAGGTCCGTGTCCTCAGCTCCATGACTCTTGCAGAGCTCTGCCCATGTATACAGCTCCCGGAAAGAAGGGTTGGGAGGGGTGTAATCACAAGAACAGGAGCTTCCAGTCTTCATGAAAGTGCCTCCCAAAGGCACAGAAGTCCTGTGTTTTACAGTTCTTTGTAATTGTATTCACAGCAGCCACAACTAACAGTTACCATTTCAGCACTACTCATTCTACTTTAAGTGTTCTCCAATGGCTGAATCTGGGATGACAAAAAAGAATCCTAGTCTGGCAAGAAGGCTCCCATAAGAACATCGTGCCTTCCTCCACACACTGTTTCCACAATGGACTGACATTTCAAAAAGGCATTGACAAAGGCCGCATAAGAAACTATAGCCCATTACCCTAATCATGCATTTCCATACAAGGACAATAAGGCTACGTCTAGACTATAAGCATCTTTCGAAAGAGGCTTTTACAAAAGAATCTTTCGAAAAAGCTTCTTTTGAAAGATCTAGACAGCAACCAGTATTTCTGAAAAAGATGCTTTTTCGAAAGAGCACCCAGGCAGTCTGGACGCTCTTTCAAAAAAAGCACTGTTTGCATTCAACAACAAATTTTTTCAAAAGAACACTTTCGAAAAAAGCGGTATTCCTCATAAAATGAGGTTTTCTGTGGTTGAAAAAATTGCCGCATTCTTTCGATTTAATATTGGAAGAACGCGGCAGCAATCTAGATGCAGATGAAGTTTTTTCGAAAAAACCCTGCAGTCTAGACACACCCTAACTGAGCTAGCTACCATCAACAGAAGCCAGTCCTTCCAGGTAAACGGATTATCTTGCAATACATCACTGATAGTCTGTGAGGTTGATCAGGAGGATCACAAGGTGGCAAGCCTGGGCAGAAAAAGGAGAGGTGGACCCAGTAAGGACAGGCCAAAGCCCAAATTGCTCCCAGAGTGATGAGGTTTTAAATTCTTCCCTTTTTGTCTTACAGGTATTTTCACATGAATCTGTATATCTTACGATTTTTCCATGAGTGAAGGATGCACATTTAGAAATCTCTTTGCAAAATGTGTGGTACTTGCTCATACTATCATGTAGTACCAGAGAAGTAAACCATAAACCAACAAATCTACAGCTTTGATAGAGCTCACTGTACAACAGCTACTGGGAGGCCTGGCACTAATTTCACAGCCTACGCAACTCTACTTCAGGGTCCCCCCTGGAAACAGGAATGCCAGACGTGGAGGGTGTATCTTACATCTTGGGAAAGGGTTAGAATCTGCCCTGCCCTGCCCTAGAAGCCAAAGAGTACATGAGACCTCAGGTTTGTATCCAGTACAGCAGTCTGGGAAGAACTCAGATTAAAAACATTTCCCCAAATTAATGGAAGCACCACTTTTAACAGAGCTTACCTCCAAATCAAAGAGTTTGGGATTTTTTTCAGCATTTATTCCATGAGGGATAAAAGGTAGCCAACATCATTAGTATCATTTACATGCCTGAATCATAATGTCATCTGACAGATGTTTTTCAAAGATCTCTAGCGTTCGGTACCATAAACGGAGATCATAGCTTCAATTTATCTGGAATAACTTATAATATGTAACTGCTACTGTGTTTTATATTAGCGATAATTCTGTTTTAGGAAGTTACGGCAACTTACTGTCCTTGTCCTTTAGGAAGATTAAGAACTTCATAAGCATCATCTGTTGACATTGTAGGTGGCTTCTTCTCTACCTCCTTCTTCCAAGCCTCCAGAGTATCTTTTAACAATTTAACCTGAAATTTAAAATCCATTTAGGATATTATGGCCAGCATCAAGCATACTTGTAAGCACTTGATAATGAAGTAATGCCTATCAAGGGATTCAGGTACCTTGAAGCTCTTGGTGAAGGGATTAACTGTTTTAATTAAATCTCTCCAACAGTCACTGGAAGTGTGTATATTAGCTCATTTGAACACTGGCAATGTTGCCTATTTGAGTTGCTTACAAATAAAGCTGTCCTCCAGTCTGTGGATAAACGCTAATATAGGTAGCAACGTGTAATGCAGAGGTGACATTTTTTAATGTTGTATGCTAACACCACTTAAACATTACTATTAAGGATAAACAACACTTCTTTTAAAAGCACTTAACTTGGGATTCTGATTTTGCTCTACTCAAGTTTTCTGTTCTTAAAAGTGTTACATTTAAATTTGAAGTGTGTTATACCAAAGAGATGATGATTTCCTATGTTTGTGTGGGGGATTCCATTTAGAGATTTTGTACATTGGTAAATTACTGATAGTCTCAGAGTTCTAGTGCTAACATGATATTTTTAGACTGATCTTAGCATTTGATTACTAGATGTTAACTGAACCCTGCCAACTAGCTTTGTTCCAACTTTTCATAGTTTTAACTTGAAATTAACATTCTAAATTTCAGTGAGTAATTTAAGACAAGCAAAACATTCCTCCATAGTATTTTGTAAACCAAGCACTGCAGCTTCATGATTGTACATATAGGGAATAACTGACAACACAAGATCTTTAGTTTCACTGTACAAGTGAGGTGAACTGCAAACATGAACAGAGTATCTACACAGAAGGGTAGTTTTGTTAGTCTGTAACTTTAAAAACAAGTAATCCTGTGGCACCTTAGAGAACAACAAAAATATATAGTGTGCAAAACCCACTTCTGCAGATGTATTTTTGCTAGTCTGTAAGGTGCTACTGGACTACTTGCTTTTAGAATACCTACACTGCACGCTAGTCTTAACCCCACTATCATTCACAAAGGAAAAACATAGTTAAACTGTTTTTAGAGGTACATTCTTTTAAGCACGGATTAATTTACCTGCCTGCATGAGATGAGCTACAACCCAGACTGTTTTACGTGAGGCTGGAACCGATCTACTTTATGCGGGCGCAGGCAAACAAAGTCATTCAGGTGCCAGCAGCCCTCCAGTGTCCTCCTCACAATGCCCCAAAAGGATTCTATCCCAATTTACTGCGAAAGTCTTACAGAATCTCAGCACAAAGAACCATGGGTTATGTTCCCAGGCACACAAGCACAGAAACAGCAATGCAGATATGGATTTGCTGTTGAGATGCTCTCATCCATGCTAGGCTAACTGAGGTACCAATCCCTGGGTTAACTGTCAGTGTGGACAGCCATCTATGTAGTCTAAATCTATGTTGTTCCTTAAACGTCTAAAGTAGCTTTTAATTCTTAAAGAGATCATCAGGTTACCTATGTGGCTTTATCCCTTTATTCCTAGGGTTAGAAGAACTCAATTAGCCATACATTAACAAAACCAGGGTATGCTAAGTGGTTACACCTATTTGTAACCTCAGGTTATGAACTGTTGAACCCTGTGTTCCAACCTCGGGCGCTAGCATCTAAAATGTTTTGAGGGTGGACTAAGTCCAATCTCCCATATCCCAGACTTCCTAGCATCTTCCCAAAATTAGGCTGTCCTAGTCTTTTGTTCATGAGGCACTGTGGGAAACATTCCTGTCCTCCAGATTTGGCTGCCTGTAGGATCATGGAATATTTTTGGTGGAATCCCAGAGCACAAGTTCACTGGCGCTATCCCTACAAACTGTGAAGCAACGTGGATTAAACCTTGGATACTGGCTTGACTCAGGCTCAGACAACCCACTCCTTTGGGGCTCTGGGACTGAGACAGCCCGGGTTAATATTTGTGTATAGATGGAAGAGATCTGGGCCTTGAGCCTGAATTCAAACCCTGGGCTTACACTGCAGTGTAGTCATCCCCTTTGTTACAGCAACTTTTGAAAATATGAGCCGACATATCTGGTTGTGGATCAGAAAAATAGTTTCACACCATAATCAAGAATTCGGTAGGCAATTCAGTTATATTCTTGTTTACCCAATACTGATTTTTAGTTCATCATGCAAAATTTACAGGACCTGGCAGAGGTACATTGAGGTTTATGGAAGAAACTAGGTTTCAGGCCAACTAGTAAGGCAATTTACCACTCCTGTTTTTTCATTTTAGAAATCCTTCAGTTTTGTTTAGTTTTTGCGTATGTTCTCTAGACATAGAAGTATAGAACAATTTCTGACTTACAGGATCTTTAATTGGCCAATCTGGAAATCTGAGTGTATCACACAGGTGTTTGAGGTAATAAATATTACAGAACAGCTCATTCTCCAGTTGTGGATAGTTGATAACTGGTATGGGGCAATACTGGTACAGTGCTCTTGTATTACTTTGAAGACGAGGGGTGAAGTCAGCAAGGTGAGCAGCAATCTTCTCTATCATAAGGCGCCTGTGAATTTCAAACATCAAGAATTATACAAATACTAGATTCTGGTCAGATGCTTTTCATAAGTACACTATTACATCAGTTACCTGCATTATTTGACAAGGACTTAGTGTCCATAGCCAGCCATATTTTCTTGAACAGATTAAAAATAAGTTATGAAATTTGGGACACTACAGTCCTATAATTTCATGTAACTGGTTTTAATAAGACACCAAAAAGAAAAAAAGCAAAAAGCCAGAAGGTGTGTACTCAGTTCTGCCTAATCATGTGCCTATTTGAGAGCTGCCTCAAATTTGTTTTAACACTAAAGATTTAGAATTATGTAAAAAGTTACCTATTTAGAAAGATTTGCCATGCTTTATATGGGAAATGCCCTAGCAACTAGAGTTATGGTAGCCAGACACAACTAAGTTATTTGCAACGCCATATAGTTTACAGAAGAAATCATGAGGAATGATCACTCCAGATACAGATAACATCTGTTACATGAATAAAGCAGGACATTGGTTTGCTTCACACCTGTCAGTATTCAAAAGGAAAAAGAGCATGACTGTTCCATGACACTGATATCTGCACCACAGGCTTCTTTTGCAGAAAGACTTGTGACACATTGTTACCCGGTTTTGAGATATGAACAGAAGGCTCAAGACATAGTTGGGACGACCAAATCTTGCATTATTAGAAAGAGATTCTACAGACTCTAAGTGCTATTATATCTATGTAAAGGTAATCATCAACCCCCCTTTGCTCAAGATGCAGTATATAGTATACCCACTAATACTGGTCAAACTACATTGTATATGCAGTTAATACAGGTTTAATCAAAAGACTGGATCCCCTATTTAACAGGAAACAGATAAGAGTTACCTCATTTCATTGCTCCAAATTGCTTCTGGAGTGTCAAATTCACCAAGAAAAATTTCAGAAAATTTTTCTGGCTCATAGTTTTCTAAATAACACACCATTGCTTCAGGAAGGATATGTCCCAGTATACTTCTTTGAACTATATCTTGCCCTTTGGTCTAAAATGAAAGAATTTAACAAGATGTGGTATTTGCAAGTTAAGCTGTAGTTTTATTAGTCATTGGACAATTAACAAGCAAGAAAGCCTTATCTTACTGTTAGAGTAGAATTAAATTGATAGAACCTTAAATTTATTTGTATACATTTTCTTTACACAGCTTCAAGTATGCAAAAAAGTTGATACATTTAAGTAGCTGCTAATAACTAAGAGTGGCTAAGGATGGTGATTTTTTTAAAAAAGGATGCTGCCAATAAGTCGTCTTCATATCACTTGTAAAGAACAAAACAAGGCTAAGCATAATATACTGTAAGTCACAGCTGTTAACTCACAACAGCCATAGAACTTTAAAATAATACCAGTTCTAGATCAAGGGCAGTGAAGCACCATCATCCTTAGAGATATGAAGCAGTGGACTATAAAGACGCTAATCTTAAGGTCATAGTTCAGCTTATCAGTGGAAAGCATGCATCACACACTAAAATTAACCACAGAATATTTTGTGGCTGCTGGCAAAACTAGAACTAGTAGCAAGTTTCTCTCCAGAGCTCGAAGTCATCACTAGTCTTAAGTCTGAGATATAGCTAATATTTCTAAAAGCTATAGAGTCAGGTATAACTATATTGTTTACTGGTAAAATTTCTTGTTGCCACATTAATGATCTAGTGTAAGTTTGAAAAGGTTAACAAGCAATGATATTGTCAATTATTTGCCATCATAAAGTAAAAAAAAAAAAAAATCTTATGTGAACTAGCATCCTTATACCTTGAATGAAGTAGATCAGTGCACTGGTAAGTTACACTGGTTTACAGCACAAAACAATGTTCTTGGATCCTGTTTATAAGAATGCTAACAGGGAGTAAATTTAATTCAGAGGCATGGTACTACATGTAGACACACAGCAATATAAGTGCAGCTCTAAAATGGCTTTTGTAAGATTCAGTTTTTATATGGTTTAAAATTTGAGTTTAGGGGGACTGTAAAAAATAATACTGCTTGGCAGTGTATGGCAGGCCTTTTATTTCAGAAGAAAAAAAAATCCTTGAGAAAGCACCAGACTAGCATGGTAAGCAACTTCTGGATACCATCTGCTCACTGGGTTAACACTCTTAAGATAATCTGATTAGGTGAATTAAAATGCACTCTCTGCAAGGACAATGTATCCTCTTTAAAAAAAGGTAAGCAAGTAGTAATACCCACAAACACGACTTTCCCTGCAGTTAAGGCCTTAGTTTGGATCAACGTAACTCTACATAGTTTAAGCTGCAATCAGGTTTCCATCGTAAACCCTATTTGACCTTCCCCCTACCAAAAATTGACAAAAATAGTCAAACTCAAAATTGTAATGTTAGGTCCTGGCCAAAGACTTTTGTCTGCAAAGTTTAAAATGACTTAGACAAGGAATCAGACATAACGAAGTTCTTTGTTTTTGCCACTCCATATCAAAACATGAGAAAAAGACAGTTCACTGGATTCTGTTAGCTTGACATTTATTAGGCATTGGGTTCCTCCAAGTGGAAAAGCCCTGTGTGCACACAAATGCCATTAGCCTAAGACATCTGGTTAAACTATAAAAAAATTTTTAAAGGATCACTGTATTGGCCAATCCAGAAGGTATTACAAATTCATCTTTGCTTGAAGTTGCACTCACCTCAATTACAAAGAGTAAATAGGTGACATTTCAAATGCCAGTTGCAGCCATCCTAGCTGCAAGTTAGGAAGATAGAGGCCATACAAACTGTAAAAAAAAATCTGATGATGATTTTTACTCATCTATTAGATGAAGATAATGGAGTCCATTGGACTTTCCCTATATTCAATGGCAGAGAAAAACCAATGTGCCCCCTACCCCCTAATTATTTTCATGGGTTTCTAGTTAAGGTTTTTCCTTTAAAACATTATAAGCCAATGTCACACTCGAAAGGTTCTAAGAACAAAAAAAATTCAGTCTCAAAAGTGAGGTGAACACTAAGACTTGAGAAACGCAAAAACAGGTAGATCAAGTGAAATCCCACTGTTAACCAATGGGAATATCGCCTGAGAGCTACTGGAGAGGGGGTAGACAAGAGAGATCTGGGTGTCTGAAAGAGAGTCATGGAAAGAAAAATGAGTAGTTGCTTGGATTGTTACTACAAACCACTACTGGTAGCCTTACTAATATAAACTTCACATCTTGGTTGTGAATGCTTGGTCTGAGGTTAAGAAAGAAGGGCATGTTTAATACATGGACAAGGGATGTTAAACTTAGATTAATCAATTAATCGAATAGTCGATGGAGTTTGCATGGACTATTTGATAAGGGCACCTCCATCTTTGAAATGTAGCACTCTTCCTTACATCCTTAACATGGACTAGGCCTGACTTAACAAGCAGCGAGAAAAGTTACTTGGATATGCCGATCGAATTTCTTCTAGAAACCCAGAGAAACAAACATACATTACAAAACAGGATGCTTTCTAAAAAGTTCAAAACAGAATGTACTGAAGTCAAGAATACTGGAGTCTATGCCCTATAATTTGATAAGGGAATATAGTTCATTTTGTAATGAATTACTGACAACCCACCACAGCTACAAGCAACACAGCCAACAAAATTAGGCAGCTTGTCTGCTCGAGGTGAGTTTTTAATTTTTTGGAGGCTTTTAGAGATCAATGCAAGGAGGGGAATTTTTTTCCCCCCAGCAAAACGGAAGGCAAAAGTGTCTGATGAGAATGCAAGTGCAAGGTAGAAAAACTGAAAACTGAAGTGAGTATATACTTCAGAAAATGGTTAATATAGAATTCATTAGTTAAGCTTGAGAGCAGAAGTAAATGTTTTTGTACCAGTAATTGCTACTCACCTCTTCAGACTTGAAAGCTTGTTTCGTATGAGTATACTTCAAAAACCTAAGAAAAAAGTAATGTTTTTCAACTCTATGATACTCAATGTGGCTGTGCAAAAAAAGCACTGATCCTACAATGCGAATTAAAAATCCATTTGCTTTTTCATTTTGGTCCTGCCATCAGCTCTACCAGTACTCTATCTTCGCCCTAGATTTTTTTCCAAATCTCATAAGCTTTATGGGAAACTTTGAATTTTTTACTTTAGATCAAGAGATCAGTGATATATTTACAAGTTGTAAATGACTTTTTCAAAGAACTTACTTCTGGTATATTGTTGTATAAGGCATACACTTTGAATTCTTAATGTATAGAGGAAGAATTAATTATGTTGCAGCATAATAAAAAAAACCCTCAAATTCATGAGTTTAATAGAAAGCCATTTAGATATGGTTGAAGATACAAGTCTGATAAATGTGCAAATTTACCTTAATTGTTATAGACACTGATCTTGCAATGAGCTTTATGAACCTCATTGTAGGATCAAGGCCTTTGTTGAAAGCCAATTATAAAAATAAAACCTCAAATAGCACATATCAAAAGCCTACAAATATTTCTTCTAATTCTGGTCCTATGTACACCTAATTGGAACTTGCTCTCATGGCTTTAAGTTAAAGGGAACCTTGGCCATATATGATTTTAACTGTATAGCTGGGCACAGTACAGGCGTAGTCCCCAAACCTCCAAATACTACTTCAGTTCAACAGAACTGCAAGCAAATGTACGCACATTAAAAGTCTTCACATGTCCACTTGGGTAAATAGCATAATCACTTGTACAGAATCAAGCAAGCCAACCACTATAAAAACCTCACTGTTTTCTGCTTGATAAAAGTAACAGAATACTCCTAACTAGGTAGGGGAACAACATGCAAAGGCAGTTCCATATATAAATACCTAAATTGTTATTTTCACCATTCCCCCTTGTCCTTACCTTGCAACAGGAAGTACATTGGAACCTGTGTACATCATGATAAAAAAGAATATTCCACTTAGATAAAAACGAGATAATTGTGGGTTATCTTGCATGATGTGGAACAGCAGTATGGCAACTTTCTCAACAAGGATAGGGTCAAATGTCAAGAGCAGCTGAAAAGATGACAAATAGCATTTACACAGAGCATCTACAAATTTTAGATTAACAGTAGCCATAAACTAACAAACCAGGTAATAAAAACTGAATGATTAAAAGCAAAAAGGTGAAATACAGCAGAAAGAAATTCAACTGCTGTTAAATTATATTTAGTTGGAGTAATTTTGGGATATTTACACATTTCTCAAGAACAGAGTGGCAAAACAAGCAACTTACCTGAGTAATATGGGGAAGGCAAGTACTGTCTGAAAGCAGCCTCTTTACTCTTGGCAAAGGTCTTATAATGGCATTATCTTGGTCCCTAAAATATGTATTTCCCCAGTCAATGTTTTAGCATATAATACATAAAAACAAATACTGTATTTATGTTTTAAATGTATTGAACTGATTTCTCAGGAAGATTTTAGATCTTCATTTCTTAAATATTCAAAGTTTTACCTGGTCTTAACTTTGATGTGCAAGTTATCAATGAAATTCAGTAAAATTCACATTAAGTATGCCCTCATGGAAAGTGAGATTCCCTGTTTAATAAGTTATGGAAAGTCTGACAGCAACAGAAATATAATCAAAGTAACCCGAGCTATTCACTCCCACTTATTTTGAAGGGAATGTTAAATTACTGTAATTTCAGTTTGAAAAGCAGTAAGTGCAGCAGTGACGATTGTCCGTCTCTCATTTTAAAACTGAGTTAGTTCATCTCTGCCTTCATGGCAGGATTAAAACCAAATGAAAAAAATTCACAATGAGATGGTATTTGCATGCTCTCTTTCAGAGTTTCTCCCATTTAACCCAGGAAGTGTATCAACAAAACTCAAAGAGCCCTTATACACTAACACATTTACTACACTCATAGAAAATTACAGCCATTTTCTGCTGTTGGAACTAAAGAGACTCATTACCTGCTGGGAAAATAGCCACACATTGTGATTAACATGTTGAGGATAAGTGTGGCAAGGTCAGTCTCATTCAGCACAGCCTGTCCATTGGCTAGCAAGCACCATTTAAGTTGAGGGATAATCTGCAGTGGTCTCCAGCCATCCATACCCTGAGCCCAGCAACGGGTTTTTGCAGAAATCTTTCCCTTGGCCCATAATTCCTGCATCTTAAAAAAAAGTACAAGTTTACTGCTTGCAGTGTGAAGCGTCTAAAGGTCTCCCCTCACCACCCACCCCCCATGACTTGTCTTGGTAGTTCATAATACATATGAAACCAGATGCCCTTGAAGTATGCAAGAGGGTTTTTGGGTTTTTTTGCTATGAGAAGCCAAATATGTTTGTGTTCCCTTTATAGGCTGTAAAAATCTCTTGAATACAATAGAAAGAAGGTCCAGAAAAAGCAGAAGAAATGCAATTTGGAAACTGATTTTTTTTAAAGTCAGTCAAGTCATGATAGTAAATTGGATTGAGGTCTTATTTGGAGAGTACACAGAATTATAAAACTAAAAGCTTTAATTCTTACCCTCTCAAAAACCTACTTAATAGTTTGTGTTAGGAAGATAAAATGAAAGAACACTGTATTCAAAATGAGTATATCACTACTGATTTTCTTTGAAAATTTAATCTTTCCTATAGGGATGTCAAGTGTAGTCGACTGACTACACAATCAATCAGTAACCCTAGGCTTATTGGTTAATTTTGTCAGCTACACACATCCCCTCCCTCACTTGCTATCAGAGGCAGCAAGAGGGGTGGGGAGCAGGATCTGGTGCCAGTGAGAAGCTCACTTTAAGCAGGCTCCCCCCCGGACGCTGTTGTCAGATAGAGAAGCAGCAGTGCAGAGGGTGAGGGCGACACGCTGGAGCTGATGTGTGAGAAGCCAGTTTTCAAGCTAGCTCCCCATGAGTATCCACTCCACAGTGCTACCTGCACCTACTCTGCTGCGTATCAGAAGCAGCAGCAGGCCGGGGAAGAGGGGGGAAAGGGGGCCGGAGGGAGAAAGGCAGGGAAGGTTGCCCCAAGAAGCCCCTATCTGTGAGGGGGTGGTCTAAGCTCCCCATGGATGGGCTGCTGCCACCCATCCATCCAGAGGCAGCAGTGCAGGGCAACAGGCAGTCGGTCCGCCAGGGGAGCTCATTTTTAAACTGGCTCTCCTCACAGACTGATACAGAGGCAGCAGTGTGGGGTAGCAAGGGGTTCCCCGGGAGTGGGATCAGGAGTACACTGGCTGATAGTACCTGGGGACTATCGAATAGTCGTGAACGATAAGAGTGTGTGGGGTTAGATACACTAACCGAATAGTCATGTAACATCCCTACTTTCCTCAGAACAAAGTTAGGAGTTTATGAATCAAAACAACATTAAGTGTGTATCACACACCCCCTTTTCAGAACTTGTGTACACTGAACTTATTGAGTACCATCAGAACAATACTAAATATATACAGCATGTTGACTAAGTGTATGACAATTCATTATATAGTAAAATAGAGATGCACTGGAGTACCAAATTAACATTTTCATGTTACAGTACAAGTTTGTTTTATGATGGAGTTTCTATCAGCTTAGAGAGGAGTTAACTAAAAGACCAATTCATTCCACCATATGGGGAGGTAGCTGGTACAATTCCACCATGCTTTTAGAATGCCAGTTAGAATCACCACCTCTGACTGCTAAATATAAGATGACACTTATAAACATGCACTATCCTGGCTTCCTGAAAAAAAAAAAATACTGATTCCAAAGTAATTTGCATTGGAAAACAATCCCAACTAAACATTAAAAAAGGATGAGGGTAAACATGATGTGGCAGAAGTGAATGAAGAAATGTTATTTACCCCTTCATATAAACCCAAGAATCTGAGGTGTCACAGTGAAATTGAAACACCAGTAAGAGCAAAACACATGCAAGGAAATACTTCACCCAATGCACAGTCAGCCTATGGAATTCATTGCCAAGGAACATAATGATGGTCAAGAGTACAACGGGGGGCGGGGGGGAAAGGAGTGTCAAAAAAGAAGCAATTAAATAGTTAATGGAGGACAGGTCCATCAATGGCTATTTGCCAATATGGTCAGGGAAACAAGCACATGCTCTAGGAGTGCCTAAGCCTCTGACAGACAGAAGCTAGGACTGGGTGACAGGATAGATAGTTCAGGTACCCAGTTCTTTTCATTCCCACACTGTCCACTGTTGGAAGACAGAATATTGGATCATTGGTCTGACCTAGCATGGCCATTAAGTTTCAGTCTAGGATGAATGAGCAAAGAGACTCATACCTCTTGAAAGCTGTAAGGACCACTCCTCTCTTTATCTGCGTTACCAAAGTACCACTCTCTCTCACTTTCTCTCTTCATATCAGGTGCTGCTTCAATCACATTGCTCTAAAAAAGTTCAATACTTCTATATAAATTATGTAATTTAATGCAAGGTCCTGTCTCGAGCCCATTGACTTAAGCAATTTGGAAGCTAGCTTTACAAGGCTGTGGTATTGCCTTATTTTTATTTATTTATATATATATATATATATATATATATATATATATATAAAATAAATAAAGGAGGGGATTAAAAAAAAGAGTTCATGATGCTAAATAAGGCTCTCTGTACATGTAATTTACAGTGTAACAAGGACAGTTACCATTGGTACAGAAGCCTGAGCTAGTTTTTTTACTTCTGAGTTTAAGTAAAAGATCATCAATTTTAAGACCATTCAACTTGAATTTCATAAAATCCTAATTTCTGACCAAAATCAATAAAAGACAGGTGACCCATTTTTAAAATTCCCTTCCAAAAAGGGGTAGTGTGAAGAAGCCAAAAGACTTCATACTTGCAATGGTACTGTAGCCCTGCTCATGTGGAGATGTGCCAGGGTAAGCAGATCCACAAGGATTCTAATGCCATTTGAATCCATGAGGTCTTTCACATTTTTCTGTAATGAAGAAAACATTTCACATGAAAAATGTGCTGTAACAGCCACCTTGTTCTAGTACTGTAATCAGATTCCAAGGTGAGATTTCAACTCCTGCTCCTCATTGTCAACCAGCACAGTACAGACCATTTATTCTTCCTTATCCCCTCATTACCTATTCAAAACCCCTAGATCATGTCTACCTAGTGCATCTGTGCCAGAAGGAGTTGTAACCTCAATATTGCATCTAATAAAGAGATCTTTTCCATTAAGTAAACACAAGATTATACATTCAGTTACAGTTCTGAAGTCAACTCAAAAGAATTAGTTTGAAACTGGTGAACATCTTTACCATTTGAGAAATGTATTCATGCTTCATGAATTTTCTTTTAAAAAAAGTACTGAAGAATCAAGTCTCCTACCTTATTTAGAATAAGCTTGTTAAGGAATAGTATCAATCTGTCTCGCTCAAGTCTGTCAGTGCACTTTTAGGGAAGGGGGGGGGGAACAAAAAACACACAAGTCAAAATAAGTCAAGCCTCAACACATTCACATGTTGCATTAACTGCACAGTATAATCAAGTTCTCAAGTCCTGAGACAAAATCTATGCAAGTCTTGTTTGACAGCTTTACAGGTATCCTACTGTTATAGGTAAGCTTTTTAGAAGAGTGTACATATAAAAAGGTACTGTGAAGCATGTTACTCAATTCTCAAACATTTTCATTAACTCCACCAAATATCTTGCAAATCACTATAAAAGTCTCACATTTTGGTAGCATTGGATTTGTCGTTATGCTAAAAATGGTTTGAGCAAATTTTACAGTTTACTGTTAAATCTGTGACAAGCAATTTCAGAAATCCATTTTTCTTCTGGACCACAGCTAAATCCACATTAAGTGTCCACATGGTGGGAACAGGTAAAATATCACTGCCAAATTGCCATGCTAGAAAAGTCACTAGAAAATTGAGTTTTAAAGGTGAACTGATTCTTACTATTATCTGACATCATATTTCTCATGTATGACTCAATTTAAATGTACTTACATGGGAGCTCCTCTCTCATTTAAGGCTTCAATTATTATTTTTTCAGCAATAACTCCAAGACACTACTAAAGACCAGAGCAGTGTAAAAAGACGCAGCTTTCTAAAAACTTCTAATTGTTAATTTCAGCTGCTGCTACAAATGTGCAACCATGAACGACCCTGTTGATGGAAGTTGACTGAAGAGGTTTTGCCCAACAAGTAAGTGTAAGAATTAGATCTTATTAACTCAACTGTAATTAAACATGACTTGTATCTGCCTTTAAAGGGTTTCCGAATTTTTATAGTTACAAACAATTCCAACCCATGATCTGTAAATATACTAGTACACCCAGTTTTGGAGAAGACACACAGCCTAAAAGATCATTGCAAACACCCTATGAACCAACCATTCTGAAACTGAAGCATCTACCTCAGGGGAAGGCTTAATCTCCAGAGTGGAGAAAAATTTCCAAGTTTGCAGTCAAACCCTGATGTTCTTCAAGAATAAGACTACTAAAACTGCACTGAATATAGTGTATTGTTTTCATTTATATTTTACTCTTCAGGCAGAGCTTCTATTAACTGTACTTCAAATCAATTTAAAGTAACATGACTAGGAATTAAGGATGTAAAATCTGGTTTAATTTTATGATGTTTAACCAGTTAACTGATTAAGGGCAGGCAGAGCCACTCCAGCCCAGCCAAACTTTAGCTCCCAGGCCCATCACAGACAAGGGCTGCTCTAAGTGGATAGAGCAGCCTCTGTCCGTGGCAGGACCCTCAGGACTGGTGCAGCCCCCTTCCTGTAGCAGATGCTTCAGCGGCCACCAATTAACTACAATTCGCAGAAGTTATTGAGACTAAATTGGAGAAAGAAATGGATTAAAAATGACTCAATCCAGCAGTAAACTTACAAATGAAACTGTAAGCTAAGTCTTGAATACCAATATTGAAACTAGGCAGCAGCCTATCAAGGGCTAAACTACTGCTACGCATGACATTTTTAAATCTAAAAATAAAAGCCTCAAAAAGCCAACAACTCCTCACCCTTTCCAACATCCCAACAATATATTTAGTGTCACCAAATGGTCCTATTTCTTCATGACATCTTCCATAAACAATGGCTAGTGCTTGTAGACATAAACATTTCATATTCACTTTAGGGGTGAGCAAGAACCGGTGATAAAGTTCATTGAAAAATTCATACCTGCAAAAAACAAAGAAAGTTCAGTGGAGGAAATAGCATTAAACCTCAGAAAAAAAATAAAGACGGACAAGCTTAACTGTGGCTCACGATTTTTTGATTGCTCCACTCTCTTCAGTTTCGTCTTCCTCCAACAGTAATCTCAGGTAATAATCCCCTATTTTTATTTCCTCGGAAAGGCACTCATACTTAACCTATAATTGAAGCATGCAGATGCAAACCATTTGTTATTTCAAATTATGCACTTAAGCCAGCTGTCACATGCAAACAATTG
>CM057846.1:165265385-165299539 GCA_030068395.1 Apalone spinifera
TTTCACCTTTGAAATGTAGACTAGGGCTGTTGCTACACTTAATGGCGGAGCCACCCTATCAAACAGTTGATGCAAAAATGAATCGACTATTCAATTAGTTGATAATTAACATCCTTTTTAACAAGACACAGGCAAAAAGCCTACAGGCAATAATTCAACAGCGACAGCCCAAGCCAAAAAAACCCCAAAAACTCTCCCTCACCACACTCTTAAAGACTTATTATAGGAACACTTGCATATAAAGATACCTGAAAGAATACAAATGTTAAACATTTTACAAGTGCCATTTCACACTAGCATCTATTTCTTGCATGTTATGAGGAGCTCACTGACAGAACACCAACATCCCTCAAACTGCTCTGAAGTGTACTGTGTTCCCTCCGTTTAGTCATAGTGTACATTAAATTTCCTCTTGTATCACCGAATTGTAGGTCACATTCGGGACAGGATCTCAGAATAATGGCTTTAAAAAGCCTAATGTATGTTATAAGTTCTATAAGCTCAGACCAAAATAGTCCAAACTGCAGAATGTGTACCATGTACTATCAGAATTTGAAGTTGTTTGACTACATTTATTGGAGAGTGGTTTAAAAGCCGCTTTTAATTATTTCTAGTGGACTCTCCCTTCAACAGCATTCAAGTTCTGTTTCCTGTTTGTGTTTGCTATCCACTTTATTCTATTGTGGAGACCATGTCAAAATTGGAACTATACAGCCTGCTATGTGAAGGCTTTATTGTTCATTTGACTGTCAGTCTGAAGTGTTTTTTTTATTTCAAGAAAATCAGTACCATACAGCAGAGGTGCCTATTCTCTCCTTTGTACCTTTAAGTTTATATACTCTGCTCAGTCCTTCATTGACAATGGTTGTGTACCTCAAGCAGAATGTTACAGAAGAAAGCTGACGCATGAGGACACTAGCATTACAGTATTAGTGTGACTTATAAATAAACCAAAGGTTGAATATTAGAACAGTTTACCTCAAACTCGTGATGGTTCCATGAAATGACATTAACACTGCCAAGTTCTCGGTCAATATTGAACGCCCTCATTTCAGATTCAAGGGTGTCTCTCAGCTCTTCCCGTGTTTTGAAGTTCCAAATCAAATTTGACCTAGCATGATCTTGAAGAAATCTAAGAGAAAGCATGGCTAGTAAAAACATTTCCAGCTGTTTTAATGTTGATAAAGACAGTTTAAAAAAGTATAACCTACCATGCACATCAGAACGTCAATTAATTAGTACAGAGGAGAATACACTCTGCCATCTTATTTCTTGATTTTTTATAAAACAAGATCCCATTTGGACTTAAATCATTCTAATATTATAGTAGTTACTTGCTCAATATGCCTACTTAGTTATTAGCCCAAGTGTCTGTCTATACAGAGGGAAAAAAAAACCCCACTACACACAACCCTACAGCTAGACTGTGCCAGGCAGTTCTGGTTCATGGGGCTAAGGCTATGGAGCTTTTACTGTTTCCAGGCCTGCAATGGAGCCTGAGTTCTGCAACCCTCCTACCCTGCAGAAACCAGCTGTGCTTTTCTTTGCTGCATAGCACAGATATATAGTTAGTGTCTTATGAGCAAACAAGACATCCACTTTACCTTAAAAATAAAGACAGCCTCCTTTTATCAACAAAAATGAGTTTTGAAATAGCAATACCCTACTTCTCAAAAGCATTAGCCATATTAGTACGCCAAATGTTATCTACCTCCTGGGTCTTGGTTGCACAAGTCTCAGTATAAAAAGTAAAAAGTAAAACATTACAATTGTGTCTTACACTTCACATGTATATGAATTTACATCTGCTTCTAAAGAAAGTCAGTTTCCAGGTGTAACAACAATCAATCATTCGCCATGGGCTGCAGTTTACCTGTGAATTTCGCAGTCACAAGAGAATAACGAGTGTGGTGATATACCAGATGTACAACCAGGTAAATGAAAGTTAATGCTCCACAAAACAGAACCAGACATCACATGACAGTCACTTGGAATTCTCCAATTATAAATCTGAGGTCTCATATAGAGTAATCCATACTTTCCTGACTTTAAAGGTTTACACATGCTTGACCAGTGGTTCCCAGCTGCTGGGCTGCGGCAGCTCTGGGGGCATATTGTTCTTGCCATTGTTGTTGGGAGAGGTGTGTCCTGCCTCACCTCTCAGCCATCCAGCGCCAGGCACACTTGGGATCTCCTCCCGGCCCCGAGAGAGCACTTCCCTGTGCGGCGGGAGAGCCATGCGGAGCAGCTCCATGTGACCCCACGCCACACGGTCCTCCTGCTGCGCAGCAAACTGCTCTTCTGTGGCCAGGAGGAGACCCCACCCCTGCCCAGCACTGGCTGGCTGAGAGGCAGTGCAGAACACACATCTCCCAACAACTGCAGCAGGAGAGGTGCTGGGCGGTGTACCCCAGCCCACAGAGCTACAGCCATGCAGGCAGCAGCACAGGACTAGGTGAGGGGGGCAGGGCAGGCACTGGGGGCTCCAGGCTGGGGCTAGTGCTGGGGGGGCTCTGGAGGCTGAGCTAGTAGTGGAGGGGGGCTATGGGACAGGGTTGGCACAGGGGAACTCTAGGGGATGGGGGCTCTGGAAACAGGAGGCTGGTACTGAGGTAGGGGCTGGCACCGGGGAGGGAGGGGGGGGGAGTTGGGTGCAGGGGACTCTGGGGTCAGTGGCTGGCCCTAGGGGTTAGAACTAGCACTGGGAGCTCTGGGGACTGGGCTTTTGGTGGATCGGCAATGTTTTATTTGCATGTTCATCATTTGCATAATGAATATGCAAATAAAATGTTATTGGTCCACCAAAAGTTTGTGAATAGGTTTGCCGGTCCCCGATACCAAAAAGGTTGGGAAGAACCTCTGTTCTAGACTTGCCTTTTCTTATTAGGAGCACTTTATTTATTTATATAAAGTGAAGGTACATCCAGTAAATTACACACAGAGTATTAGTATATTCATGCTTAGAAATTCAAGATATATTCATAGTTACACAAATGTATATTTGCATTATTTGTCTAACTTTCACCCTGCTTAGTACTTCAGGATGTGACTTTGAAATGTAAAAAATGTCAAGCCACTTCAGCATAAGGAGAAAACCTCCCAACAGGCTCAGGATACTCAGCTTAAATAAAAGTCTTGCTCCCTCTCATTTCTATCTCTTGCTTCAAATGACATTCTAGCAATCCGTACTGACCATTTAACAGCCACCTCTTGAATCACACTAAAATGGCTTACACAAAAAGTTATCTTGCTGTACAATTTTGTAAAGTTTTTAAATTTTCTGTATTTGTTCCCCATCCCCCATGGCTATTTTAAAAGTTATAGCAAATTTATTCTAGAGATTTACCTGTAATAGAAGAGATCCCAGTTTGCTTCTATTTTTATTCTTTGCCTTCGTTTCCTTAGTATTACTGGCTTTTGATTAATATTCTACAAACAGAAAGAGATACCAAGTTAAGGGCTAGACAATTAGCAATAGCAGATACTTGGATAATATCACTTCAGCACATGTTCTTCTCCAACTGTTTCTAATGTTACCTGAAAAGTGAAAAATAAGCTTTGTTTTCACTGGCTATTCCTGAGACCCCTCAGCTTTCCAGGGACATTTACTACTAGCGATGCAATTGTCTCAATTATTTCACAGGCAGACAACAGCACTAACATCTAGTGACTTGCACTATATTAATGCTAAATTACCAACAAGGGTCATCAGATCATGCCAGAGAAACTTGCAGCCATTACTTTTATCATTCACAATTACCCTTCTTGTATTTAAAAACTGCTGGGTAATCCTATAATTAAATATCCTGAATTACATGCACACATTAACCATGCAGGAAAACTCTTTTGCACCAAGACAAAGAGGGATTAGGAGACAGAACCAGACCAATTTTACAACAGGCAATACCTACGGTAAGACTGGGAGCCAAGAAGCTGGAAAACACAAAAGGCTACTTCGTTGTTCAGAAGTACCATAAGCAAAATCTATGAGCAGCTCAAGTGGGGCGGAGGAAATCAGACCCAACTTGGAAACTGAAAGATTTTTCATCGACAAAATCTAAAATGTATTGGTAGACAACACACCACATGCCAGGCACAGTTTAATCAAACAAGCCACAGTAGTAGTGCAGACTCACCATATTGTTTCTGTCCTGATTGTGATTGGAATGTAGAAAGGAAAAAGGAGTATTTAAACAAAATAAAAACATGGCCACTAAAATATTTTATATGGTAACAGTTATAAAATGCTACCACAAGAAATCCTTTCAATGTGATTTGATTGTTATTCTTATCAAATCTACTTTTAATTTGAACAGATGGGGGGAAAGTGTTAAATCAGATGTGCTATGCTGTGTTTCCCCTACTTTTCCACATCTGGGCAGTAAACTGAAAGTGAAACTTCTAAACGAAGAAGTGAAACTTCAGAGATTGGGCAATTTAAGTATCACTCAGAGCAGGGTCTCAAACTCCCATCCTATTGGTCACCCCTGCTGAAGCAGTTGCATAATCTGGCCCAGGAATCATAGCGGGCTAGGGAGGACTGTCCATTCCCATCCCCGAAACCCCTGCCCCTTCCTGCCAAAACCTCACCCTCTCCCCAGATGGAATCGTGTCTCCCAAGAGAGCAGCCTCAGGAATTTTTGGCGGAGCCTGGCAGAGGGTGGCAACAAAAGCAGCTGGGCCCCCACATGGGGCTAGGATTGCCAGATGGTTTCAACAAAAATACCGGACACACTTGACATTACATCACAATCTACATTACATCTTATTTAGAAAATACCAGACATTTATATTCTCAATTTGTTTCCCAAACAGAAAGCTCAAATACTAGACTGTCCGGTTCAAAACCAGACACCTGGCAACTCTATTTGGGGCAGAGGCAGGGCCTGCAGTGGAGGCTGTTGCCCCAGGGCTCACGCTCCCCTAGAGGCAGCCCAGTCAGTGATACTAATGAATAAATATGCCCCCCCCCCCCACACACACACCTCTCACGTACACACTAAAAAAGTCCTTGAGTATTTTCCTACCAGATTGTTTAAAAGTTTGTTTCAGCATCAGCTGTTAAGGCGGTCTACTGCTTTAAACTTCTGTAAGATGCTCATACCCAGGAGGGTACAAAAGAAATCTAGATGCAGACTAGTTTTAGGTAATTAATTTAAACCAAAAAGAAGTGGTTATGCAGTTGGAAATGTGTGCATGCTAAATGAGTTTTCTGCAAGACAGTAATATATCCCTTTCACCACAACTGATTCACTAAAACCACAATCTAATGAAGAACTAATGTTTTGCAACAGTATTTTAAATCACAGATTCACTGTTAAAGCAAAAAAACAAAAAACAAAAACAAAACCACCATACCCACCAGTATTTCCACCTTTGTTCTTGAAAATCAACCATGGCTAAAACCTGCCAGTTATACTGTGTTACTCATGGATAAGGATGTAAGTGACTAGTCAACTATCTGATAAGCATATGCTATCAGACAGTCAACTAGTGACTCGACTAGTTGCTTTCCCTCCCCCATTGCTGCCTTTGATACATTTTTAAAAGCAACACACGGGGAGCATAGAGCCAGCAAGGGACTCAAGCAGTCCTCCTGCTGGCCCCATGCTTCCTGCAGCACTTCTGCTTTTGAAATCTACAAGTGCCCTGTGGGGCGCTTGCCCATTTTAGAGGCAGAGGTGCCCTTATTGACTAATCGATGGAAATTCCATCAACTATTTGATTAGTTATTTAATCTAAATGTAACATCCCTAGTCATGGAAAAAAACCTCAGTCTTTACACAGCATACTAACTAGTGATTATCTCAATTTTCAAATATAAAAACTAGTGGTTTTACCTCTTTTTGAGCAATGCCCATTCTGTCTCTCCAGTGCATCAAAACCAGATCCACTTTCTCTTTGGCAAATTTTTCTACTTCTTTAGCAGCTTTACCAGCCAGTCTCTGCCATTCTGGCACTTTATTAAACTTGCCATACTGGTCCTGGGGAACAAAGCCTATCAGTAACTTGTGATTACATGTCTATTACTGTGTGTTTTGAAGACAATGGCAACAACCTCCCCCCTCCCTCCATACATTTATATAGCAAGTACAGTACATAAAATGACTAGCTTTCTATTTGTACAATTTGTTCTAAGTTCGCCATTCTTTTAAAATACATACAATTTTGTCTACTTACAGTTGCAATTTTTAAGTTATCCCTAACATGCATCCGGTCAGCATCCTTCTCAGGAACAGGGTCAGCACTGTCCAGGTATGCCAGCAAACCTGGTGGCTAAAGCCATAAAAGTAGTAATTTGTATTCTAAAAGATCTCTCTGAATTCAAGTACAAGTTATATCTATGATATGAGTACTTCCTGGAGTAAGTGAAATCATATAGAAAACACTTACATTAGAAAACTGGAAATGCTGCCACCCTTTTGTCAAACACTTGAAAGTTAAGAAATGCCAGCATTAAGGTTATACTGACAGGGTCCCCCCACAGGACCCTGACTTAATGAATGCACAGAATGGACTGTACTCAAGAGGTTAAGCAGGTTTGCACGTAGGAGTCCTGCTCCATCTATCAAAGAAGCTGGAAGTTGTGTAGCAAAATGAGGCAGTGGACTGCAGGAAGAGACCGGATGGTTTCATGATTAATACAGATAAAAGCCAACCTGGAGTACTGGATTCTCTTTATCTGGGCCACAGAGTTCCAATGATATTTTTCCAAATAGCAAGTTTAGCAGTTTTAAGTATCTCCTTGAAAATTAGTATAAGACATCCCTCACATGAAGGTGAACCTCCCTTCTGGGGCATCTGGCATTGGCCACTATTGGCAGACCAGATACTGAGCTAGATGGACTTTTAGTCTGACCCAGTATGGCCGTTCTTATGTCCTACCAATTTTAAGTCCCTTCCCAGAGATGCTAGAACCTATCACTGATGGTTGCAATCTTTAACATTGGAAGAGCTACACATTTCTTTACCTTGTTTAACTGTTAACAAAAACTTTATACACTACGTTCAGTCTGAAATAGACCCTACGTGGTATCAGCCAGAAGGGTTGAAGTTTGACAGTTAAAAGCAACTGTAAAGTGGCTCCAATAATGGAAATGCTAAGGCAACCATACATATTTTAAGCTTCTGTAATGTTCTTGTCATGGTAGTATCCAAGGGTCTTCCAGAAGTGCTTTATGCTATGAACGCCACAGCTATGGGCATTGCTACTAGATTCACATATTACCTAAGATGTTGAAGTTTCTTTTGGACTGAGATACTACCCAGATGAACAATCATAATATTCTCTCCCCTTTAATGTAAAGCATTAGAGTTAGATGTTTGATAATGCTTCAGTTAAACTTATTTAATCTTTAAGATATGCCTTGCTAGGTCTCCGTGCCCTTATTAGAGGCTTTCCTTCTTAATAGCTTCAGTCCAATCTTTCCTGTTCTAGATAACTGTATTTTCTGACTTATTTTGAATATGTTTAATTCTATCCAGCCATTCATTATCTCTACTTCGTTCCATTTTCTGTCTCAATCCCTTTTTAAAGAATAGTTTTAGCCCCAGAGGGTCTTAATCTTCAGTCACCTTTCTGTCCCCCACACATAAGAATAGGTACAGTGACTAGATAGCTCTGTTCTGATTTGACTTCTTACCTCAAGAGGAGCCACCAGCAGCTCCAGTTAGCCATTTGCCAACTGAAGTTATTTCTCTCCCCCCCACTCTCCTATCCCTTGGAGAAAATCTATTTGTATATTATGACAGACTTTTAAGTTGCATATTCTATAAAGTTAGAATCAGAGCTGGAAGAGACCTCAGGAGGTCATCAAGTCCAGCCCCCTGCCCAAGGCAGGACCAATCCTAAGTTCTCATCACTTTCTTTACCCTAATCTCTTGTACTGCATGTCAAACTTAACTTTGGCACTGAACAAAGAAGTCTGTTTAAAACACCCTAAGCTACTCAGGCATATTAAGGAACAATTTTAACTAAAAAGGAAACCAACTTTAATAATGTTTTAGAAGTGGTGTTTAAAGAGAGCAGGCTATCACTCACCAAAATACGTTTCAACAAGCTCATAGCAGTTGCATTTTCAGCTGTCCAGAGGCCCACTAAATGTCGACTGAGCTGTCTGTAACATGAAGATGTTGAGAAATTGTTAAGGGTATCTTGATTACAACAGGAGCTCATTACAGTGAATTCAGTTCAGCATTATAGAGGGGGATATATTGCCAGCATATCCAACTCATATGCCCTTTATTCAAAAGAGCAAGAACGAAAAAAAAAGAGCACACGAATACGAATGAGGTACCTTTTTGTAAAGTGCTTCACTATAACTTCCCACACGACCCTCCTACCATACACCAAAAAAGATGTGTTAATGAAAACTAGGTACGTTTTAAAAGCATGCCAGCAAGGTCTATATGGAACAGTTAGAGCAACACATTGCAAAGCTTTACAAACTGCACCTCTCTGGTCCATTTTACCAATGTCATGTAGACTACCTCACATTTATAACTGGAGACAAATATAATTGTCGCAAAAAGATCATGTATCTTAATCGAAGAAGGTCCTCCAAAGGGAGTATGAGGGAAGTATAAGCCTTCCTCCACAAATACCTATAAGAAAGTTTTATATATCCAATTGGATATGCTTATGCAGTAAGCAAAGAGATATATGCCATCTGATCACTTTAGGTCACACTACTTTAAAAACTGAACAATGAGGTACTCAAGGAGTTGTGAATTCAAGTAGTTTATAAAACTGCACTTTTTGTACTGACTGATGCCATGTCTAGCTACTAGACAGAGCAGTTAAAATGCAAAATATCTAACTACAGCTAGGAGAGTAACTCACTTGCATCATTCAAATACACAAATTAAGCTTAAAATGAAGATTCTTCTAAAACAATAACAGGAGCTTCCTTTTTTCAGCTTTCCCACATACAATTAAGAATCAAATATTTACCCACCATATTAATAAAACTTATGCTTACCTGTTTGTAAGCATCCTTTGATCTGCACTTATTGTAAACATAGCAGTACGTAAATGACGAGGTAAGGCACCTTCACTGAGGGCAAGATCTTGCATTTTGGTAGCAATCTCTTTATCTCCTTCCTGTAAAGCAGGAAAAGATGATTACTACGTAGATTCCTCAACTGACCAGTTCTATCTTTACTTCACAACATTCGTTACAAACTATTTTGACTGTTTAAATCACTTAAGTACAAGCATGTAGGTAATTCTGTACTTTATTCAAGCCACCTCTGAATAGCATTAAAAAAAGTGAATTCTAAACAGCAGATCAGAAGTTCTAATTGCAGCGAAGTCACTGGAACAAAGCTTTATCAGAGGCAGCCGGGGCGGGCAGGGGGAGAGGAGCAAGAGAGAGAGCTGGGGGCAGCCAGCTTAAAAAGGCAGTTCCACCCAGCACCATCTCTGGGAGTAAGTAGCACCACCTCTCCCCCACTGCTGCCTCTATCCAAGATGGCAGGGGCTTCTGCTGTGAAGCCCCACTAGGACCCACACACACAGGGGCTGCTGCCAGCTGGGCAGGCAGCCCAGCTCAGCCCTGGCTTGCACTGGGTGCAGGACCAAACCCTGCTCTGTCTCTGCACTCTAACACACAGTAGGAACCAGGCAACAGGCCTTTTAAATTAAGGTAGTAGGAGCCAGGCAGCCTGCCCCCTGGCTTATACTGTGTTTTAAATTGCAGAGCCTCAGCAGGTTTAGTCCCACACCTGGTGCGAGCAGGAACTGAGCCAGACTGCCTATCGATTAAATTGAGTAGTTAAATACCCACCTCTTAGCTTCCCTAGTTTAAATTACCATTCTAAAACAGCATTTTTGGAGCAATTCTAAATTTGCTCATTTTAGAATTGTGGTATTTTGTTCCCCAGCAACTTATCTACCCAAACTCAGCCTGGGATCTAAAAGACCAGTTGGATTCTTTGACTTGCATAGTACCCCCATTCAAGTGTCTGCAACTTGAACTGCAATGCACATCCAGGTCACGGACACTCCACCTGTAATTCCCCCGAGTGGTCCAGCAGGGGCACCTCCTCTCAGGCTTACAGCTCTCCAGCTGTTGCTTTTTTTGCACGGAGACCTGCATCTCAGCAGCAGATAGCCCTTCCAACAGGGCTATTTTCAGGCTGCATAGTTCCCTGACTTCACTGAGCTATTCCCAGGGGAGGCAGACTGCCCAAGCAGAGACTGACAGACTGACTGTAAATTCAGGATAAACCTCTCTAAACCGATACTTTGGTCTGGCAATGTCCGTGGAGGGTGGGGTATCAGCCAGGAAGCTGGCAACCATGCAATGGCTGGAAGGAGCTGGTGGCAGGGAGGGCCAGAAATGACCTCCCCTGGTCCAGGAAATCCCTCCTCTGGGACTAGGGATGTACAAAGCATGTAATCCAGCAACTGTGTAACAGACAAATTCTTGGCTACCCAATTAACCACTGAGGCTGTCCATTGAAAAGAGCTGGGAGCTGGTGTGCAGGCAGGCTGGCTGACTCAGTCCCAGCTCGTGCTGGGTCCTAGCAGCTAACTGCACTGCAGCTCTGCATTTCAAGTATTTTGGGAGTGGGAGGGCAGGCAGACTGGCTCCCATAAAACTTAAATGCAGAGCCGCAGCCAGATTTTGGGGGGTAGGGAGATTGCATGTAGCCAGTAGCATTAACAGATAATAGATGCTTATGAGTTAATCATTTAAGCTGATACGCTATTACACCCCTATCCAGAATAAGTCAGGTCCTGAGGGTAGTGGATCAAGAGGTCTAATCTGTAGTTAGAAGTCATAATTATTTTTATGTAAGCCTATTTTTTTCCTAATGTAAAAATCAGAGATCACATTAAAAATAAAAGAATCTACTCACATGCTAATAAGCTTACCAGAGATTACCCCAAGTTTAGCATGGGCTCTGGCTAGAGTAGACCTTAAATTCAGAAGGGAATCCCTTGAATTGGGTGTTTTGAAATATATCATAGCTTCAGCTCAGAACAAGCACCCAGTGTTATTGGTCTCAGTAGGCCAAATCTTTCTTTCCAACCTTTCTCTAAGGTCTTGGGACCACATGGACCAAAGATCCTGGCCATTTGCTGGATCAGGAAGGTGGCCCTGAGCTAATTTAAAGCCACATTTAACCAAAAATCCTTTCCTTACCTAGGAGCCTATCAGGACTGTTCCCCAGTCTAGCACTCCGAGTGCAGAAGGTGGGGACCTGCAAAGACTTTAAATATACCTTCCCTCTACAGGCAATGATTACAAAAACATCCCCCAGAATCACAAGTGCACAGATTGGGGGGAGGAGGAAAAGGGGAGGAGTAGCTGCCACCATCAAGTGATTTTTATCCTAAAACTGGGGGTGAACACTGAATTATCCCACAGGGGTACCCCAAGCTCTTCTGCCACAAGAGAGTTTGAAAATAGAAGAGAAAAAAAAAAAAACAGACTGCAGTCTCTGGTAGCTGACCTCTCAGTCAGAGACATGCAGGCAGACAGACAGACCTCCTGTACCTTCCAGGACACAAGAATCAAAACATCACCTTAAAAAAGGTGATTATTACAAAACAAAAGATATACTTGATAAAGCATACTTTGTTGCTAGATATTACAGAGAAACTAAGGAAACAAATTAACACAATCTCTGGGAACAATGCTTAGATGGTAAATGAGGAGGGGAGGCATAGATTCACAGAGCAGATCAAACCAAATCACGTAAAACAAACAAAAACACACACCCTGATCGTGGCTAGATTCACTTTTTCCCCTTTACTTACTCCCAATCTTTTCTTCCATGCCCCGAATTCCTTGGAGGCATGGTAGTCCTGCCTAGGTTTAAATCATTCTGTGTGTCAACTCCTGGTTCAATTCCCCCCCCGAGAAAGCAGGCAAAGTATCAATATTTAATTCAAATTTCAAACCTCTATCTTGATTGGTTCTCCGGGCCAACACCTTTGTTAGCTACCTGAGTTTAGCCTCTTAGTCACTGGGTGCTGATCAGCACTTCTATCCATCAAAGAGCCCATGGAGAATTCAGTTTGAATTAGTATATGCATACCTCTCCATGGTGACTATTTCAAAAAGAAGATAGTGGATCAAGTACATGCCATACCACCACATACTGAATTAGATTTAATATCTCTGAGCTCCAGTGTAAGTTTAACTCAGTTCAGTCAAGTTGTCTGTGTCACATACAAGCCAAAATAAACAGCCTCAGACTATAGGAGAATGACAATTTACCACTGAAAAGCTGGAACTAGTTTACATTAATGACAAGCTGCAGATTCCAATTTCCCATTCATGGGAGGAAAAGCCATATTCAGCATCTCTCAACATTATATCCCAAAGTAATTAGGATATAAAGGAAAAACACTCACCTCTATTATTGCCTTCATAACCAAACCAGCTCCTTTTACAATTGCCATTGAAGGGTGCTGCAAAAAGTTAGTTACAAATTAGCAACAGCACAAACATACATACATTTTTATGGTGAAACAAGTGGTTCAAGGAATAGGAAACAGCCTCAGCTAAGATGCAATTCTGAACCCAATTCTGGTCAAAAGCCAAATTTGCACAGTTTGTGGCACACAGGCCAAGGGCCCTGAAATAAGAGTTTGGACCTATTCCTGTGAACAATAGTTCAATGTTGCAGTCATGCAACTAGAACTACTGGCAGCTTTCTGGGTACTTGCAAAGACTAAAATGATTAAATGCACATGTAGATATTCTTCTCTCGCCTAGTCCGAAATCATCATTTGCTAGAACAGCCTTAACTTCATCCATACTCAATTTTAAACCCCGCTGACTAAACTCTGAGCTTCAGATGATCACATTAAACCAGTTCCCAAAGCAGCACAAACCCTCTATCAGCACTCTTCTACCAGCAAAATGCTGGTGTGATTTCTGAATGACTTGTACAAGTACAGAATCCTCCAGTAACAATCCAACAGTGACAGCCTCAGACTTTGAACTCGGCAACCTAGGGGTCACAGTGACTGGTATGTCCTTTTAAAATCTCTAGTGTCCTTTTGAAATGCCTCTTTCTGCTAGCACATAGGTATGGCTAGAGATAGTAAAGAACAAAAAGGTCTCACCTGAAAGAGCTTAAAGAGAGTTCTCCCATTAGATGCTACCATCTCTAACAACATATCAAACTGCTGCCCTTCAGTTGTCTCACTATATGGAGCACAGAGGGCAAATGTAAGGAAGTCCAGAAGTGAACTAATAACAAGGGCACCTGTCCCATGATCCTGAAATGTAAATAAAGCACGTAAGCATTTTAAAACCAACTGTTATGGTTAAAATCTTTGCAGAGGATTTCAGTATTGTCCTTGAACTACAAAAGGAGTTCCCACCAGCCATACCAGCATTCCACTCATTGCTAACGGATAAGCAGTATTTCATGTATACAGTAAGATTAAAAACCATTGCCATTAATTTTAGTGTAGCTATTTGGTTTCCAGAGCATACCAGAAAGGATTCATTATATCATGCTTCACAGCAGCAGTGAGTCCTCTGAACAGAGTTGAAAGCCTTTAGATTTAAAAAAAGAGCTCAAATAAATCAGAGTGCTACAAATCAGAGGCGCTACAGTTGATTAGTCCTTTTGTAGTCCCTGCAAGAAATTGTTTTGTTGGGAAAAAAAAAAGTTTAAAAGGGAATGCTATGCTGCCAATGTTAGGCTGAAAATGTTTCAAAAAGAATGAGACACTACTTAGGGCATTTCCACACTGCCCTGCATTTTGGACAAAGGAGGTTTGAACAGCACCAAAGTGCTGCTCTGTAATTACTATGTGTGGATGGCTGCCTGCACAAAACTTAATGTCCCAAGACATCACTAATTTAGTTCTTCTTTGGTAACCTTTAAGTTCACGCTTTCAGCAGTCAAAGAGGAGTTTCCGCATAGCACTTTGGTTCACACTGCTATTCATACCCCTTAGTCCAAACCTGCAGGGCATTGTTGACTTGCTCCTACTTCTGTGGAGAGGGCACTTTCACTCAAATCTCCACTGAAACAAACTGACTGACCACAGTCAATATCAACTACAAAAATATTTTTGCATTTGAACAGTGAGTGCAAGCTTCTCTGATGGCAAAGATATACACAAGCTTACTTTAAAGGACTTGCTATATTGTATGCATATGCATACATAAATGAGACCTGTCAAACCTTCAAATTTTAGTATTTCAGTACATTTTCATGAACTTTGCCTTAGTCTAGGACTTACCACATGAGAATTAAATTTCTCTAGTAAGTTTTCCAGAAATTTCTTTGAAGAAAGAAGTGAAGCTTTGTTCAGCTGCTCTTGCCTCAAGTCATAATCATCATGCATCGGCTGTGATAAAGAAAGCATTTACAAATGCAGTCATATTTCAGCCTTCATACTAAAGATCTGCACAAGTCTTTTGATGTAGCTGAATGAAGCTACAGTCCCCTAAAATTTAATACTAACAGGAAACTCGGGACAAAGGGAAAACAAGCTAGTTATGAAAGCGAGTACTGTTTCTACTTCAGAATAACCATGACAGTTTTATTCATGTGATAGGATGTCCCAGGTTGAAATGGTCTGTATATTGCAAGGTATGCTTGCACTATACTTGCTATACAACCATGCCTTCCATCTTCAATGCTCTGCAATTCACACATTTAATCATTTGAAAATAGGAGCTATCCTATAACATAGTTGTGAGTTAAAACACTTACACACATGAGAGCACAGAGCATGTCAACAGAAGCATGAGTTACTCCATCATTGTTTCTTTTAAGAGCTTTTACCACCTTCACTCCTAGACGCTCCCGAAATCTGTCACAAGAAAAAGGTCATTTAACAGATATTTCAAGTTAACTTACCTAAAAAGTATGTGTCAAGATCTTTTTAAAAAAGCCTTAGCTATCAGCCTCAGAGCAGTTACCACAGAAGAGGAAAAACCAACAGAAATTAAGGCTATTGCTATATGAACTGTTAGCATGTGGCAAGCTGGGGCATAACTATCTCTCAGTATTAGCCTGTTGCACATTAAGGACTTGTCTTCACTACTGCACTAATCTAGTACCACTGCATCGTGTCTGATGAAGACACATTACATCAATGAAAGGTGGAAGATATGGTCAACAGGACAGCATCTCCTACCGACAAAGCAGGAACTGAACTACCGTCAGTCAGCGTTACTTATTTTGCCCAAGGTGTTGGGATTTCCATACCCCAGAATGATGTAATCTATATCGACTTAAGCCGTAGTGTAAACAATGTCTAAGTGTCTGCTCAGATCTTTCTGCTGCATTTTGTAATGCTCTTTCATCTACTTCCATGTCAAAGCACGGTAGAATGGAGTGCAGAATCTTTAGCATGCAACAGCAGAGTCCACATGGACTGTCAGGGTATGTCTCCACAGCAGAGAGAAACCCATGACTGGACCATGCCAGCTGACTGGCTTGTGCTGCAGGGCTGTTTCACTGCTGTGTAGACTTACAGACTCAGGCTAGAATGTGAGCTCTGAGACCCTCCCAGCCTGCCAAGATTCCAGAGCGCAGGTTCCAGCCCAAACACAGAAGTCCGCACAGCAGTGAGACAGATCCTGAGTCAGCTAGTACTGGCCCAGCTACAGGTGTCAAGCTGCTATGTAGACATGCCCTTTAGAGACCAGCCAAATAGTATGGGATAGACTTAGTTTGGAGCAAGCTGGGGTATAACTGCTCATATACACAAGCTTTTTAAAAAAGGACCTTTCCCAATATATTCATTTTCTTTCATTACGACCAAAAGAAAGTTAATCCAAAAGCCTAAAGTCTGACATAAACCGTAGTTATATTAAGGACATAACTTCTGTTTTGGGTTTAGTAAGTCATAATTTCACATGATTAGTGCATAGAGTTGACAATAAATTAATACCCAAAAGCCAGAACTCCATTCTTAAATTTCTTTAAGTATAAAACAATAAGGTTTAATTTGCCCAATTTCTTCTATTCATTAAATGTCTTCAGTGGCCTCTGAAAAGCCATATACATACTCTTAACTTTCACAATTGGGCTATGTTGTAAAAATGGAGTGAGTGAACAAGACATGCACAATTTCTGCAGAAAGTCAGTCAAAATATTTCCAGATTGCATCTTAAAGATTTAAGCCAACTGTGAAATATACCAATTTGTAGTACATATTACAAACGAACAGCATTTCAAAACCTACTTCCTTCACAACATAGTTATTCCTTAGAAGCAAAAGTGACTTCAACTGAGTTTAGTGCTCAATGCACCTTTTTTCCCCTACGGAATTTGAAACTGCATCTTGTGTGTCAAAGATTAAGCCTGGGGTAGTTTGTGTGTGTCAAGGTCCAAATTTCTTGGTGTAGGTAGAGTCAAGGTCTAGACTTGATTGAAAACAAAGAAAAAATAAATAATGAAAAGTAACAGACTCAGTTTCAAGGAGACTGGTGAGCATAAGCCTTTAAAACATAGTATATAAGCTGACAGTGAGAAACTTACCTTGGAAGCTGAGTAAAGGCAAGGAATCCAGCTTTTGAAGCAACTAGTCGTCTCACTGCTTGGAACTGGCTTTCAAGTTCTGCATTAGATGCTACCAGGTCTCCCTCTTGAGACAATAATGCTGTTATGGCATTATTAATTAGTTTCTCCTTGTTTTCAGAAAACAGACCCTGATTAAGGAGGAAGAGCCATTAATACTTTTATAAAATTACAAAAAAAAAAAAACAACCTAAGAGGCTGGGCAGAGAGTTAGTTCTTACATCTTGCGTTACTGCATGCAGAACTCCACTATATGAGATGTTAGCATTGAACCTGAACACAGCATCTGCAAAATTGCCATCTGCAACGAGAAACAATACACAGTTGGAAGTTACATTTTAGAACAGCTTAAAGCTATATTGTGCTATTAAAAATATCCCAACCACGTACTTTGAACTGCAGTAAAAGCTGAACTTACTTGGAGGAGCAGCTAAGAACTTGAGGTGAAGGCTCTCTACTTCCTCTTCTACAGGCATGCTCAGCAATCCCCAGCGCTGGCCTTTGTGTGTTGGGGTCATTTTTACACACACATCTCTATTGCCAGAGGCTCTCACTCCATCCAGCAAGCTAGCTAACAAGGAATCTCTGAGAAGAATGAAAAATGTTTAGGCACTTATCCTGCAAATCTAGACTCAGCCAAGAATTAGGATTGTCCAACTCTTTGTATAACAGTCTGACTGAACCATAGTACATGTGCCCACAATTTCTAATGGAATTCACATAGGTAGCATTACATAATTTAAAGAGTAGAAAACATTGATCTAACAACAACAAAAGCCAATGACATGCCATACTATGGAGCAGTGGTCACCAACCAGTAGATCAGGATCTACTGGTAGATCTTGGAGCCTCGGACAAGTGATCTTGACTGGTTTGGCCAAAAGGCTATCAAGTACCAGCACTTCAGTTGCCCCTCCCACCACTGCTGTGCACCTCCTGCCCTTTGTCTTGGAGCTTCCTGCCCATAGTACAGAGCAGGGAAGGGAGAAGAGGGGCGCTGATGTCAGGGTGCCCCCTCTCCCACCCTGTATTCTATCTCCACAGAATGGAGAGCGGGGGGGGACAGACAACAGGGCTTGGGATGGAGGGAGTTTGCTGGCTGCTTTTGAGAGTGGTGCAGGGCCAGGGCAGGGGTGATCCTGCGCCTTACTCCCACTGCACCACCACCCAGGAGCCACCTGAGATAAGCAGTGTCTAGCTGGAGCCAGCTCCGAACCCCTGCCCCAGTCATGAACCTGCTCCTGCACCTCAAGCCCCTGCCCTAGCCCTGAGCCCCCAGAACCCAAACTCCCTTACAGAGCCTGTACTCTTCACTCCCTCCTGCCCCAGGCTCAACTTAGAGCCCCTCACACTTCAAATTCCTTAGCCCAAGACCAGAGCCTGTGCCCCAACCCTCTGCCCCAGCCTGGTGAAAAGGAGGGAGAATGGGGGAAGAAGGACAGAGTGAGCAGAGGAGGGGCCTTGGAGAAGGCCCATGAAGGAGGTGGGACACGGGTATTTGGGTTTGAGGTAGATCTTGGATTGCACTTAAACTCAAAAAGTGATCTTGTGCTTAAAAAGGTTGGAAATCACTGCTATAGTGGAACTCTACCGCCAACAATAAGATTAATATATTAAAGTCATGTGGCATTCTAGGGAAAGCAGTATTTCAGCAAGATTAGATATTTCTGGCCTATTTTTCTTGCCTACATTACTTCCTTTTTATTTTCTGCACATAATCACCCGGTTCTATCTGAAGCACCTAGCCTACGGACCATTTACAGCCCACCAGAGCATTCCATAATGCCCACCAGCCTGCTTCCATGTGTATACAAACAGCTTATTTTAGTATTTTGTGGTCATATTTACATCATTTTAGCTTACACAAGTGTATAAAGATTTTTTTTTTAATGTACAGTATAGCCTAAATAAGCTGAACTGAAAAAATAAATCAGTACTGGTGACTTCAAGTCTTTATATAGAATCTGTTTCACTCACATAAGGTTGAGCGTGGTTTATATGGCCCTCTTGTGTAATAAGGTTGAGCAACCTACTCTACATCATGTGCCACTGCCACATTTAATCCATACAGGTATGGTTGAGACACAGAAGATTGGGAAAAGGGGAGGGAGGAAAGACCAACTCAGCCCAGATGGTAAACAGCATCATCACATGGATACCAGTTAACCATCCAGATTTTATATTCACTTTCAATCAATAAGATTATCTTGAGCAACATATATTATAGTCTCCTGTAATGGACTTTCTTCCTAAAATTCTAGTTTAACAAACAAGTCTAACTTTAAAACTTTTGAAAACTTGTCAAATACTTGACAAGTGGACAAAATGTATATTTCTAACTAACTGTTCACTTGTATGGGGTAAAATAGGTGTAGGAGAGATGTTTTTCTTTCAGTATCACATGTACTAAAAGCAGAGAGATATAGAAAACCCAAGGAGCTCATAAATGTAAGTGAAAAGCAAATGACACACAGCGATGCGTCGCATAGTATCTGAGGTGTTCTAGGCAACTTCAATGCTCAGTGACTTGCTCCTGAAAGCAGGCTTTGGATGCAGTTAGTCTCAATTTGGCCCTTGAAAGTATTATTTTTAACTTGCAAGATTACATAAAATTGTCATTCAACTGATTTCTCCTGTAAGTAATCTTTTAAAAGTTTGATTACAATACCTCTCTGTTGAAGAATATTTCCGGATTTGTCCCTTGATAAATTCAATGGTAAAAAGTTGTGGATTTTCACAATCACATACCAGTGCAAATACCTAAAAGAAGCCATGTAGTAAGAGATCACTTCACTTATAGAAAGTATAATGCAATTCTCATGTACTGAAGGATGCAAACAGTTGAACCAATATTAATATTCAATGTTACTAAGATCTATTCCCAATTTATGTATTCAAGCTTCACAAAAATGACAAGTGTAAACATTCCTAGAATTTTTAATTTTAAAATTAATCAGAATGAACACAGTAAATGGTATTGAATGAACTTTAGTTTTGCATTTTAGTAGAATCAATAAATTTGACTAAAACAGGATTGTCACCTACCTCTCCTAAAGGTTTCAGTGTCACAATATTGTAAGTAGCAGGATCCCGCTCTACTAAGCAAGTTTCTGTAAGGGCTAATACTCTTTTCACAGGTTCCTTAAAGAAAGAGTAAGTTAGAAAAGGGACCTCTTTTTAGCCACTTAATACAGCCGCTCCCCGAATTGCGAACGGTCGAGTTACGACCATTCGCACTTACGACCAAAGCTCTCATGGAGCGATCGTAAAGGCAGTCCCCAAGTTATGAACAGCGCAGTCCCGTGTAACTCAATGGGGTCCAAGTTACGAACAGTTCGAGTTAAGGACCAAGTGTTGGTCCGTAACTTGTTTGTAACTCGGAGAGCGGCTGTAAATCAAACCAATACAATGTAGTTTAGGTTTGTAGACCTTACCAGATGTCTAGGTGTTATTTTTTGAACAACAAACTCTGCTAAAGAGGTAATAGATTCATCATTGCTGTATTTCCCAAAGCGAAGACTCAAGCATTGCTCAAATTCTAAAGGGTCTTTCCTTATTCTGAGGGAGATGCCTATATAATTTCCAGCATGTTCTATTGCACTTCTGATAATTTCTTCCCTTTGCTCAGATGCAAATACGTGCTGAAATTAAGAAAAAAAAGGAGAAATTAAGTTAGACAAAAAGAAACTGAACATCAGGTCTAATCAGCTCACAGCCTTAAATTGTCTTAAGTTATATAAAAATTGACTTTATACTGCACAGCAGTCTGATTTTATCCTTTACTAATGAATGTTAACTCCTCCCTCCCCCAACTCACAATAGATGACACAGACAAGAATTAACTTTTTCCCATAGCAGTTTGTAACTTTACTAGTTAAAATGGTTATACCAATATCTTAATGTTACTAAAATTAGAAATAAAGTATACAGATGTTAATACAAACAGACCATTCGGTAGCCTGCAGTGTTGTTCGCAGCAAGCGGCTCAGGATTTTCATCTGAACTTTGCAACTGTTCCTCCCTCAAGTCTATACCCAGAAGTTTATAAACAGCCCATCTCCTGTTAGTACTCAAGGGGACTGCAAGAGAACTCTATGTTAAATATTTTATTGGACCATCTTCTGTTGGTCAAAGAAGCTTTCAAGCTCTGTGGAAATCAAAAGCTTGCTTCTTTTCACCAACAGTTGGTCCTGTGTAGCTCTTGTAGCCATGCTGTTCCCAGGATATACCATTACTAATATTAAATGGTATATAATTGGCCCTGAACTTCTCAAACTACCCAATAACCTAGAAACCATTTACTATCTGCCATGGCAATGATCTGAACTTACAGGCAGTAGAATGTGAGATTCATGTGTCTTCTTCTGTTTATGTAACACTTCTCCCAACTTTATAGGCCCAAAATATTGTTATACTACTCACCAATCTACTAAATCCTCCATAAAGTATAGCAAAACCTCCCTGATAGTCAGAGAGATCAGCAAAGCCTTCAATATTTCTGTAGTCATAAGAACACAGGACTTTATTAGTTGCAGGATTAATTTGATCAAACCCTCCAGAAGTAACTTCAAGAATCACAGGATTTCTAGTATCACTCCAGTGATGCTTATAACAGTTGTATCTCTATGAAAGAAGAAACTGCTGTTAAAGTCTAGACCAAAAAAGATTTATTTACCTCCCGAGAACTACACCGACAACAATTCTTTAACTGGAGATACTAGTGTTTGTAAGTTCAGTCAAGACATTAGGTATAGCTGGTTTCCTTTACGATGCTCACATAGTATATGGACACAGCAATGTTAGTCCAGGCTTAAACCTATCTCCTCCACATCTACACTGAAATTGGGCTAACCCAGTGTTCGGACCGAGTATCTCTCAGAATCGTGCAGGGTAAGAGAACCATGGCAGAGTCCAGCTGGAATGCAGGGTCCAAGCCCTACTGCTTTGCACTGTAGCTACAGCCCTGCTTGACTTAGGTCCCCGGAATTATCCTGAAGTATCCCACATGTCTACGGAACAACTTCCTTAGTCCTCTATCGTAGCAACCTGTAATTCACTCTGAGAACTGGAGTTATCCCTTTTGGTGAACAGGAGCAGTGAGGTCAGTGTTAACCTATTCTCTTATGACCACCTCTGCAAGCACACTATCAGAGTCTCCTGGGTTTGCAATGGCTTTTGATGATCTATTCAACTTACGTCTAATGTGCAGGGCAAGCAGTAAAGTTTTCCCTCAGTGCACCATGGTCATAGGGTGAGAGCACATTTTACAGAGGACACTAGGGACTTAGATATGGTTACACTGACTTCGGTCCACGCACTGTGTGATAACAGAGCACTAATTTAATGCAAGAGTTAGAAGAGTTAACATGAGGTTTAAATACCATTAAATACTTAAACCCAAAGTTCCCCTTCATGGGTTAGCTAAATCAAGTCCCACAATTCTGGTCTTACATTGCATCACAGACTTAGCCTAGGGAATCACCAATACATTTCAATCATTAGAATCTCAGCTTCTATAATAGTGCTATAGAGTACTCATTCAGTGAAGTATAACTTCAAAAAACTCAAATGGTATAGCCCTAGAATGGTAATAGGCTTCGATACTCAAAGGATATAAAGGAGCAAAGCCAGAAGACCCGTTTAGATGCATTCCAGGGAGATCAGAGGATGTGAAACCAAATGTCAAGTCATGGGTATTAAATACATAAATCTTATAAGATGACACAGATATTCAGGAAAAGTCTTTACAGCATTAACTTTCTGGCTCAGAGGGTGTGTAACACCCTCCACCCCAACAAGCACAAGCACAAGCACAGCAAGTTGCAGAACTTTAAAGCACCAGTGAGAAGCAGGCTATAGAACCAGGAGTGACACTCCCAGCGCTGTTAACTACTCCTCTTGCAGAGGTGGTATACATAGAGGCTACATCTAGACTGGCATGATTTTGCGGAAATACTTTTAACGGAAGTTTTTCCGTTAAAAGTATTTCCGCAAAAGAGCGTCTAGATTGGCACGGACGCTTTTGCGCAAAAGCACTTTTTGCAGAAAAGCGTCCGTGCCAGTCTAGACGCGCTTTTGCACAAGAAAGCCCCAATCGCCGTTTTAGCCATCAGGGCTTTTTTGCGCAAAACAAATGTCAGCTGTCTACACTGGCCCTTTTGCCCGAACGGGAAGGGCAAAGTATTTCTGCAAAAAGCACTGATTTCATACATTAGGAAGTCAGTGCTTTTGCAGAAATTCAAGCAGCCAGTGTAGACAGCTGGCAAAAACTGGCCAGTCTAGACACAGCCAGAGTGCTGGGAGAGCTCTCTCCCTGCTCTCGTGCCATGCCCACACTTTCAGTTTACAATGTGACCACAGCTGCACTTTAAACTTACATGCAGACAAAGCCTTAGTAGTTAGTTTCCAATAAGTTCCCACTCAGGCTTCACAGACATGGGAAACGAAGTGATGAAATCCTGTAAAAGTGCTACTACTATTCACTTTCACATGGAAGTCATTGCTGAACAGTGTTTTTGGTAATTTTAATAATATTCAATCTCCTTCTTAAATTGATTAGAATTAGATGAAATAAAAGTGATTTTCAAAATAGATCCCCACTTCCATTGTCTACTACATGTTACACCTCTGAAGTGTAACTTGCTAGTAACCCTTAAAGTTACAGGGAAGCATATTTTCTCCAATTTGTTTGTGCAGTTACAAGTACACATTACCTCGTGGCTCAGTATGAAGAGTTCTCCTATACTGTTAACTTTACAACATTAAAAACAGAAAACAATTGTAAAGCCATAGAATTTGTAGGGGAAACAGATTTAGGTATAGTAGGTAGCCATAACTATTTAAAAATATAAGGGACATGGTCAACTAGAAATTCAGGTCTGTTTATACAGTATTTGTAAATATGAAATGACTAGATTTGTAGTCCAATGCAGACAGGTCAGATACTTGCCCTTCCTGTGATTTTTCCTTCTGAAAAGTCTGTTCTGAATCTCTAAAAAAAAAAGAGAAAAAAAAGCAAGTTACTGTGACTTCAGTGAGAAAACAGTTCATTGTTCTAATTATTCCCATAGTGACTCTGACTTGAATCTAAACCAGGGGCCTCAAACTCATGGCCTGCATGCACAATTATTTTCACTGTGGACAGCACTCTGGCCTAGGAGCCGGCCAGCGAGGGCTGTCTGTTCCCATCCCTCAAGTCCTGCCTCTTCCCACCCCATCCTCCCCCCCGTCCCCACTTCCATGGCACCATGTTCCTTGAGGGATGCACAATCCCGGAGATCACAATGAATTGGTACCAGTGATGGTCTCCCGTCTAACACTTGGCAAAGATTAAAAATGATGTATTTTAAAAGTGCCCCATTGGTTTTATATAATCATAAATTCACTAGTAGTGAATACGGTGATACTCAAACTGAGACTCACGAGCTGCAAATTTTACTGAGTTACTAACCAATTTAGTTAACATGCACTAGGTTAACTCATTTAGTGTGAGAATACAAGATATATAATTGTAGTACTGTAATAAATGAAAAAAAATTGATGCTACTGAGGCTCTTGGCAATGATGAGTGCTAGTTTGGCTTCTAAACCACTGGGTTTCAGTATCACTGTCTTAACAGTCAGTAAATGTGAGTCTTATATACAAAGTTATTTCAGTGAACATCATAGGCCAGGTATACTACCTATTTTAATGTATAAGCACAATAGTTTTACTTATCACAAAATATGCAGTGATCATTTTTATTACATCTAACAGTGAGACAATACAGTAATGAATGTTAACTAGTTATTTGGCACCAACTAATTTCTTACCAGTGCTTCTGTAAGGAGTTCTGTTCTATGCTCTGTAGAAAACTTAAGAGTTTCAGACTTCTTTCCACTTCCCTTACGAAAAGTAAGGCTGAATTCTGTTCCTTGCCCCTTTCCCACAGGACTGATGCTACAAATATCTCCATAAGGCCACTAAGGTGAACAAATTAAGATAATTTAATAAGCTTCTATTAACCTGAGAAATAGAATCTTTTTCCATCCAAATGTAGTGAGATAAATATTTAAGGGTTTATTTGTATGTTAGGTCTCGTTACAAGAAGTCTTATTTTTTTTGAATAATTAAAGTTATAACGAAATGCACTCTAGTTTGAGCTAATCAAGGTATATAGTAGCTAAATACAGGAATTAACAAGCAGCATACACAGCTGTTTTATGGGTAAGTAATAAAATTTGATGAGAAAGCTCAGTGCAATGCATTCACTCTCTGCTAAAAAGTGGTAGTTAGGAATTCAAAAGCTAAAAAAAACCTAGCATTATGAACTAATGAGAAAGCATGATGATCCAAGCAAAGAGCACAAGAGTAGAGCAAAGTAGGGTAAAATCAGTGACCCTGTAGATCTCTGCTCTCTAGCGATTCCCTTCAGGGACACTGGAGCTGTCAAGCAGTCCTGAGATAGGACACAAAAAGGGAAGCTGAAAATTTGTTCTGTTACACAACAGAACTAAAATAGTTTAGCAAAACAAAGGAGGCTATACAAGCTTCAAAAGCTACCAAGTCAGTTTAACTATTAGCTATTGCATCAGATAATCTCTTTTTTAGAGAAAGAAAAGTGACTGAGCAAGTCACCATAGTACCTAATCATGAAATTAAGTTAATTGACATCCCTTTAGACAGTTTGGTGTTTATCAAGAGAATCACAGCTGAACACACTCAAAACTTGGGGGGAGGAAGGAAGGGAAAGGGAGGAGAAAGGTCACAGGAGTATTAGCATTAAATACCCTAATGCAATCTGAGTATCCAAGAAGGTTATACCATCACATTTATTATTACCTGATTTGTAACTTCTAGTGTGTTTGGATTGTATGTAGTGATGGCATGGGTTCCAACTGAAAAGACTCTCTTATACCTAAGAGACACAAAACAAATATTTAAATTTAAAACTATTGTTGCTAAATCTCATGAAAAAAGTAAATGTCAGATATTGTACTATAAACATACTATCATCTATTAAGAGAACACCAACATATAACCAAAGTCACTAACCATCACAATGAGCAGGGCTCGACAAACTGCTGAATCTACTCACCCGTGGTGAGAAGATTTCAGCCGGTTGTTCCATGTACCCCATTCACCGGCGCTTCATGCATGTACAGTACCAGTCTGGCACATGTGTAGTGTGGATGAGTGGCTCTTGCCAGGGTTTATCAAGCCCTGACAATAAGAATGGCTAGACTTATATAATTATTTCTCAAAATAAAAGGATGGTTTGCTAGAGTACCATTTTATCCCTTAGGCTAGGTCTAGGCTGCAGGAGCTTTTCGGGATACCAAAAGCTCTACCGTGCCCAAGGAACAAGTCTGCTTTTTCAAAACACACAGTTTCCAAAAAAGCCGATGTGTTCTTTTGGCATCCCCGTATTCCTCTCGGTGAGAGGAATAAGGGATGTTCCAAAAAGGAGTTTTTTCCAAAATATGTCCCCATGTAGATGGAAAAAAGTGAAAAGATACACAAATTGCAAACCGCAATTTGCATATCTTTTTCTGACTTTTCTCTGCAGTGTAGACAGACTTATTCTGTGCCTTTTTTCCAATGTGGCTAACGAAGAGAAGAGAAAGGAGGAAAGGTTTAAGAATACTTCAATTGTTGTAGCATTCTCTCCCTCCCTGACAAGCACAGGAAGATCTAAGCCCAAGAATTTAAAAGGTTAGGACTAGGGACTTAGAGTCTCATTTAAAAAGGTAACTGTGTAAACACTAAAAGTCTTTGTGGTTACATGTACTGCAGAACCTACAACGAAGCCGACAATTCTGCATGGAGAACACAGCTTCCAAATAAAACTACTTGAACACTTTTCTCCAAGGAACTATATTGACCAAATTAAACCAAAGAGTATACGAAAGCTGCACCTGAAGTTGGGTTTGTGTGCAGCAAGCACTTAAGTTTAAATAAAGGTTTGTACAGATGCTATATACTCAACACCTCTAACTTCAAAAATCAGTGTGTTAGTCAGCATTTTAACACTTGTGCAAATACAAGACCTAGAAATCTAGAATTAGAGTTCCACAAACATCACACTGTTTCCCTGCCTCTGTATATTTTAATCAAGGCTACTTCTACATTGTGCATTCTTGCGCAAGAAGATATACAAATGAGTCACGGCGGTGAATATTGCTGTTCCTCATTTGCATACCTAATAGCTCCTTTTTGCACAAGAGCCCCCATCTACACTACTCTGAGCAAAAGCCACGTCTTGCGCAAAAATGGCAGCAAGAACGCGCAATGTAGACGTAGCCCAAAAGTATTATGATTAACTTTTTACATACAGACTTCACACAAAGATATTCCCATTCCTCAGCATGTTTCAGCTATTGAGAGTCTGCTACTGAATGTGGCTACACGTGAGGCACTCTACCATACCTCATGACTGACATTAGCAATGAATAAGGTGGACATAAGGGATTTCTCATCTTCAGAAGAGGTATTAAAGAAAGTTCTCTCTTGATCAGGGTGGAACAGTCAAGAGGGAAGATTGCATTTGCAGTTCAAAAGCAAGGAGGCAGATATATTTTTCAGTGAATAGACAAGTGAACTGGAGGAAGAGTCTCATTAAAGTGAAGTTTTTCTATACTTCACACAGATTGTGTGATGCAAGGATATTTAGTGTCGTGTCCTAGGTAATGATGTTAAAGACTAGTCGACTATCTGATAAAAAATACTTACCAGATAGTTCAGTCAATTCCCCTCCCTCTGCTGCCTCTGACCCAGGGCTCCATGCAGTGCTGCCCCTTAAAGGGGTCAGCTCCTTGTGGCGCTGCTGCTTTGAAACACCAAACATCCCCGGCTCAGCTGTGCAGTGCTGTCCCTTTGAATGGCAGCACCGAGTGGAGCCCGGGGTCAGCTGGGGAAGCTGTCCCAGCTGATCTCAGATTCTGGGGAAATGCCACGCATGGAACCCAGGTGACCCGTCAGTCCCCAGCTGACCCTGGGCTTCATGAAGGCGCTTCTGCTTTGAAATGCGCAAGAGGCCCTGCTGGGAACTCTTGTACATTTCAAAGCCAGTACACCTGCACGCAGCCCTGAGTCAGCGGGACTTGCCACAGGCCCCAGGCTGCATGCCGAATTCTGTATTCCTCCTTCAAAGGAGGATTGCGGTAGTGCCTATCGACTAGTTGATGGAAATTCCATCAACTACTCAAACTGATATTTAACATTCTTAGTCCAGGGGCACAGTGCCTGGAATAGAGAGGCTTCTGGTGGATGGAAAGTTAAATGACTAAGTGAAACTGTCTGTAGCAAGTGACTTCAATTAATATTTTACACACAAATCTGTTTAAAATGACTAAAGGTGAAAAGTCAGTTGTGTAAGCAGTGTCTGGCAGCACTCAGTTTTATTACTTGAAAGTAGACATGTTCAAATGGGTTTATTTAGGTAAATGTGTAACTGACGAATTTTTCAGCCATTACAGGTTTACACGTGGGGTAAGACTGCTCCCCAGGAGTTGCTCCACACAGGAAGCCAGCTTGTCAGTCATCTCCCCACACCTACCAGCTCCCGTGGAGCTACCTGCCTCCCCCTACCTGCACTGCTGCCTCTGATACAGAGTAGGGATGTTAATAGGAGGTTAGTTTACTTATTAGTTGATAGGACTGAACTGGGCTGCCTTTCCCTGGCTCATGCCAGGTTTGGGACCAAACTCCACTGCAGCTCTGCAATTTAAAAGGCAGTGGGCAGCCTGATCCCCGGATCCTATCAGCTCTGACTGCCTTTTAAATTGCAGAGCCGCAGTGGGGTGTGGTCCTACACCTGGCACGAGCCAGGACTGTGTGCCCGGCCACAGCAGCCCCTTTCCGCAGTGGCCCAGGCTGACCACAGGCAGAGGCTGCTCCGTCAGCCACTCCATCCTCGAAGTAGCCCCTGCCCGCAGCAGTCTGACAGAGGCAGCAGTGTGAGAAGGGAGGGGATGGGCAGCACCACGGATATAGTGCTGGGGAGGGAGGGTGAAAACCAGCTTTTAAGCTGGCTCCCCGCAGCCCTGGCTCTTGCTTCTCCCTCCCTTGCTGCCTCTGATACTAAGGCAGCAGGGCAGGAATGTGAGTAGTTGACTTGACTAACCAATAAGCCTAGGCTTGCATACTAGTTGCCTACTCACTTACATCCCTATACAGAGGCAGCAGCATGAGGCAGTGGAGAGGTGGCTCCCCAGGAGCCTGTATGTACAGACAGCAAGGGGTGAGGGTGGGAAGCCTGCATGCAACTGTGAAGCTAAGCGATGAGCCCAGACTCAACCATATACAAGTTTACACTTTCATATTTTTCAAGTAGGATATTCCTCAGTCCATTATGACTATCTTCTCCTTCTATGGTTGGTTGTTTCTGAAATTAGTCAGCTACCATTATTCAAGGTGTCATTTCAACAATGCCTAAATGTTCAGTCATGTTAGCGAGTATATGCTCCCCCGGAGTCTAAATGCTACAAATTGGTTTTAATTATATTCTTGCTTGTGTAAGTTATAGCCTTGTGAAACACTAATGTATTTGACTGAATATAAATCAAATATAATTTAAAAAAGCTGTGAGCAAATGGGAAGTGTAAGTCATCAGATTAGACTAGGATGCCACTTGTGTATGCTACAACTTATGCACGTTAAACTATTTCCAACATAACATTTAGAAGCTATGATCTGAAGGATGCGGGGGTAGGGGAGAAAGAGAAATCAAGAAAGTAGATGCACTTTGAGCAAGTTGAATCAATTTGTCAAGTGTTTACTTTGTTTTCAATATAAATCATTGCTTGAATATAAACTAGGTGCAAATACAGGAACAACTGACAACTCCAATATTTACTGTACCCAGAAAGTTCTCTTGAATGTAAACTGTTTATCCTATAAAACTTAAATCCATGAATGCAAATCCTCATTATATCTATTCTATCCTTACAAGAATCTTGTCAAGACTATTACTTTGTTCTACATCAGCGCAGTTCCATTAGCAGTCAGGATACTGAAATACAAGAATTCTGCTTTACCTTCTAGAATTTGATAAAATATTTACATTATACCACCACCAGGAGGCAAACAAAATGGTAATTTACATCATCTTTCAAGCATGAATTAGAGGTATATGGCTGCCAAGACTTACACAGCATGTACATCATCCTATATATCAGAGGCCCCATATCACCCTATAATTTGTAGTTACAATCAAACTTCCACACAGCATGAAAGAACCATTGAGATGGTTTTGCTGTATTGGAGAATAGGGGCTACTGCCTGCAGGGTGATGTGTTTCTCATCCTCTTATGGAGTGAAGTTTACTGGTTAACCATTAATAGATGAGGTGTTACAGTTCAGTGGGGGCAAAAGCGGGCAGTGGGTGCTCTAGCCCAGCTGGAGCAGCCCATCTCTATTTACCCAGTTAGCCGGTTAACTGAACAGGATTTTACATCCCTATTATGGGGCAGCATCCAAACTGCTTTCTTTACAGTTTAGTTGCTTTAACAAACCTTCAGTCTCCTGGTTTGCAATGAAGAGCAAAGACAACTTGAATTTAATGGAACTTCTGAACAGACAGTGGTAACATCACCAAAAGTAATTAACTGTCAGTTATACTAAAGAGTAGGCTGCAACAGATGGTAAATGAAGTACACTAGGCCTCAGAAAAGCCTGTTTACTTAGGTTGTTTTAGTTTTCTCTATTGCTATCTAGCTGGTGGCAGTTTGGTACCTTTCAACTGTAATTCTTCCAAATCTAGTCAAGACTCCGCTCCACAAACCAGGTATTTGAGAAGATAGCTCACTTATGTCATACAGGCTGAGTCTACATTACAAGTTCAAGCATTGCTATCTTGGCTAGGAGCATGAAAACAAACTCCCACGCAGCAATGCCACAAAAATCCCTGCTGTAGACAGCTATGCTGACATAAGAGTGCTTCGACCAGCAATGCTAGCAAAACAGAAGAACTTCATCTGTCAGTTTACAAAAGCACAGCACAATCTCTGCTCACTCAGACTTTTTACCTCAGGAGACTGGATCAAGAGGATTTTGTATTTTACGATAGCTTCCCCCCCCCCCCCCCTTTTCTGCACCTTGCCCCACAGAATTTTAAATGGAATAGCTGTTTATTTCAGGACTGTCCTTTCACGGGGACAATAATTAAAAACAGTTCATCTTGAACAACATATTGCAATTTACTGAAGATGATGTGCTCAAAAGCTTAGGAACAGGGTGTTTTGTAATTTAAGTATAAAAATGCAGGATACATCACATCTTCAAATCCCGATTTCTTCCCTGAGGCTGTTCAAACTGAGGTATTAAGGACTAGTCAATTTCCACCCCTCACCTCGCTGCCTCTATCAAACAAAGGCAGTAAGGAGGAGAAGGGGCGAAGGGGGAGGGGGGGAAAAAGAGGGAATACTTCAAAGCAGCAGCACCACACAGCTAAGCCCCAGCTGTGCAGCACTGCCCCTTTGAAATGCCGCCTCAGTGTTTCAAAGCAGCAGCACCACATGGAGCCCAGGGTCAGCTAGACTCCCCAGCTGATCCTGGGCTCCACGTGGCATTTCCACAGAACCCAGAATCAACTAGGGAATCCCCAGCTAATCTCAGGTTCTGGGGATATACCACATGGAACCCACAGTCAGCTGGGAAGTCCCCAACTGATCCCAGGTTGCACTGAAATACCACTTTGAGCCCAAGATCAGCTGGGGACTCCCAGCTGACCCTGGGCTCCGTGTGGCATTACAAATCGGCAGTGCAACATGGAGCCTAGGGTCAGCGGGGGACTCAGCATCCCCTGCTGACTCTGGGCTCCATGAGGGTGCCCCTGCTTTGAAGTGTATGAGTCCCCAGCGGGGGCTCTTGTGCATTTCAAAGCTGGCATGCCTGCGTGCAGTCCGGAGTCAGCGGGACTTCCCGCTGGCCCCGGGCTGCGCGTGGAGTTGTACATTTCAAAGGAGAAATGTGGAAGTGCCTATCGACTAGTCAGTAGAAATTCCATCAACTACTCGACTAGTATTTAACATCCTTGGTTCAAACTTGGAATCCCAACAGTATTCTATTCTCAGGGATACAGCAAAGATACCAAAAGTCTCTTCACTGCACTCCAAGAAAATAGTCTGAAGTATGGCTTCTTCTAAACTGCCATGTCCTATCCCATCCCTTTATTCAGGAAGCTGAAACCCTATTTAGCCCAGAAATTCAGGTGTCTGAGTTTTCTTCCACTTACACACCTGCATATACAGTTTAAGAGGCTGTGGCATACCAGTGTTCTATACTAGTGATTTGTATATAAAGTTTTTTTCATGTATTTTATCTAATACAAAACAGCAGTTTAGCATGAACTCCAGTAGGAATGCTAAAGTTAGATTAATCAACTAATCAAATAGCTGATTTTGCTTATCTGACAGTCCACTAGTCAATTACATCCCTAAACTCCAGTACTGATAAAACCCACTTAGTTTCAGATACAGACTGTACCAGAAAGCTTCCTTTAAAAGGGTGCGTCTACACAGCACCCTAAACCCAAAGATAGATACGCAAGTTACAGATCTTATTTCGATTCTATTTCAAAATGGTTTATTTTGAAGTTTCGTACATCTACACAGCACCAAATTTTGAAATAACGCACTATTTCAAGACATCCCTTAACCCTCGTGGAACAAGGGTTACAGGGATGCTCAAATAGCATGCCTGTTATTTTGAAGTAACAGGCAGCTTGTGAAGACATGGGGTAGCTATTTCCGGATACCTCTGGTACCCCGAAATAGCCATGCAGTGTAGATGTACCCAAAATGTTTAAGTAGAGATATGGACCAATTGCTGTGTGAAAATGTCTTTATAGGAAGTATTAATTAGCGTGACCATCTGAGCAACAGAACATAAAGCAAACAAACCCTATGTTTTTAAAAAGCAACTACTTGGTCAGAATGGCTTCCGCTGACCCACTGCTAGTTTACAATATTCTCTGGCCAAAGTTTGTTCTCTTATAACAGGTGTTTTAAATTTTAGTTTATTCTCTGAACAATCTAAATATTGGATTTTCTGCTAAGAGAACAACTCACCTCTTTCTCCTTGAGCACACAGATTCACTTATTTTTAAAAGTTTCCTCAGATCATTGTACCTCTGGCTCTGTGCAGCAAAATCCTTACCCATCCAGACTGCTCCTTCACGTATCTTACACATTCCATACATATGCTTTTTTTTTTTTTAATTATTATTATTAAAGGCTTCCAAAACAGCTCAATCGAGTCTAAGTAGGTACCATTTTCCCTTGAACACCAATGGAAAACAATCCAACTTGGTGCGGATTTGTTTTAAGGAGAATCCACTATCCGACCTTCACATAAATTGTCCTGCCTATAAAGTTTGGTAAGAGTGTAGACAGACATTGTAGTTATTTGCAAGCAAAGACAAATCAAGAACACTTAGTAGGTTCAGGGTTTTGTGGTAAGTAAAAAAAGAAGTGCACACTACAACACTTGTACTCTAAACTAATTGTAATGAGTGATGCTTTAGAAAAAGCACTGACTTTTGTAAAAGTTTAAAAATCACTTGACGATTGAATGACTAGTTTGCCTAGGTTTTAATTTAATTGAAGCATATATACTATTTCTCCTCCATGCATACATCTAAAGCTTATACAGGCACTCCAAGTTACAAACATTTGACTTAATGAACATCCACACACAAACAAGAGCTCATCTTCAGCTTCAGGCAAGGACATCCTTATGATTAATAGTACTATGTAGGTCCCTATGAAACTGGTGCCCCCAAGTTACGAATGAGTTATGGACCAAACACTTAGCCGTAACTCGAAATGTGTGTAAGTTGGATCCCACTGAGTTACATTGTGATCGCGCTGTCCGTAAGCGCGGGTCGCGTTAGTAACTCAGGGACCGCCTTTACGACCGCTTAATAGGAGGTGTTGTCGTAAATGCGAACAGTTGTAACTCGGGGACTGGTGTGTGTATACGGGAGGTTCACAAACGCCTGTAAAATGGCTTAATTACTATTTGAATGGCTCTGTCACATATTCCGTTCTCCGTGAGTAGATCTGGCAGGCTTTCACTTTTAAGTAGATCCTCTCTGGAGGAAGAGCCACAGAGCACGGATAGAAAGAGCTGGACGGACATTAAGACTTAGCAGTGCCCCAAGTTTTCAACTGCCCTACGCAGCTGCATACATGTACAGACAGCCCTGACTTCAGGGGAGCAGGCAAAAAAGGAGGCAAAGGATGCTGCTCACAACCACAAGAGCTGGGCCAGACGACTCCAGAGGAACAGAGAGCAGTAACTCAGCTAGTGGCTGAGGAGAAGTGGTGCTCTGAAGGAGAAAACACTGCTTCTCTCCAACCACTGGCAGCATGACTGCCGTCTGCTACTCCAGAGTCCTCCGGCCTGCACACACTACCTCCTAGTGAGCGGGAGATGGGGCAGCATGAAATGGGGCCGGCCCCAGGAGCCAGCTCAAAGCCCACCGGGGGAATGGGAGGGTTGGTGGCTGGGGAACACCCAGAGACCCTTCTAAATCTCCACCTGTCTCATAAGAACACAAGAATGGCCGTACTGAGTCAGACCAAAGGTCCATCTAGCCCAGTATTCTGTCAGCCGACAGTGGCCAGCACCAGGTGCCCCAGAGAGGGTGGACCGAAGAC
>CM057846.1:165325051-165346309 GCA_030068395.1 Apalone spinifera
CTGGCCTCCTTTGCATGACTTTTCCGGCAAAGGGGGCCGGTCTAGACACAGCCACAGACTATGCGACTTTCTGCTAGGAGAGGGAGATTGCAGCTGGTCTGTATTAGGGAAGCAGCATTGGAGCAGGGGAGTTCCAGCCCCAGAGTAAAAAGCCATGCAGTCTAATCTTATCTAGCTCTAACCTAATTGATGCTTTATCCTAATTCATCCACATTTATTTCTTTTAAAATCAATCTCTACTCCGTTTGGATCTAGTTACATTAGCATATATCCCAAAGAATCTAAAACCTTAGATTTATTCAGAAAATCTTGGTTTTGAACAGATATTAGGATTGGTGTTGAGCTGCTAATCTAGATATTTGCATCTCCATGTCGGGGTTAATATTTACTGGGGAATCCTATATGGGTAATTCATTTTGGAGCCTTTTAGCAGAAGGGAAATCGCTTCCATGCACCGCAGCCCAGCCAACGCAAACTCGTGCAATGTTTAGCACCTATAAAATGCTTAGGTTTGTCTTGTGCCCCATTTTCACAAGAAGGCCTGCCGACAAGAGGGAGGGGGATAAGGGGACAACTGCTCCAAGGCCTGGTGATTCAAAAGGGCCTGGGGCTCCTGGATGCCGACACTGCTAGGGTTGCCAGATGGTCTCCCAAAAAATATCGGACACATGGTATTTTTTTGGTCAAGCAAAAAAAAAAAAAAAAAAAAAATGGAACGCAGGATAATAAGTGCCTCCGTTTTGGGGCGTCCAGAGTGGTGATCGTAACCCCTCCTCCCAGCTAGGACTCCCAGGCTGGGAGGCGGGGCCACCATCGGCCCTGGGACCCTGTGATTGCACAGAAGCCTGGTGGGGGCGGGGGAGTCCTAGCCATTCCGTCCCACCCCCACCAGGCTTCTGTACAATCACAGGCTCCTAGCGCTGATCATGGCCCTGCCTTCCAGCTGCTCCCCTCGCCCACGCCAGGCTTCCATCTGGTACGCAGCCAGAAAAATCAGAGAATACCGGACATTGCACATGTCCGGTATTCTCTGATATTATTTTACTGGACAAAGAGCACAAATACTGGACTGTCTGGTAGAATACCGGACACCTGGCAACCCTAGTCACTGCTACGGCAGCAGCTGAAGTCCGAGATCCTTTAAATCACCTCCAGAGTGCCAAGCGGGTGCACTCCAGGCTGCTCTAAAGGTGGCAAGGAGGAGCCATGTTTTGGGTGGCACTGAGGGCTGACAGCCCTGGCCTCGCCTCTTCTGTCTGAGGCCCTGCCCCTCCTGGCATGAGCATGAGCTTTAGTGGGTAAGACCCACTTTATCAGATGAGTTGGAGTGGAAATGACAGAACCCACGATATTTGATTATATAAAAGCAAAATAAGTACCTGTCAGTTGTAGGACCCATGTTAACAAAATTAATTAAGTGTTTATTTTTATTTCAGACTGTTTTCTGACTTGGACAGTCAAGGTCTGTCATCACCAGGAGTCAATGTCTCCACTGATAACTGATACGTTTAAATTAGAATTAGACTTTAAGATGATGCTGTTTCTAGAAAGATAAGCCACAGAGAACACACCCTGAAGGATAGTCAGAGAGACCTTGACTCCCTGAAAGCAGTAATTATTTCATTCCAAGAGTAAAAAGATCTTGGAAATACAGTCCGTTGGCTGTTTTGGATAACATACACATTGCGGTTATGAATGTCTCATGGCAGGTGTTAAACGCAGTGCTTTGGAGGGCGGGAAATAGAATACTAAGGAATTGTACTCTGCCATCTTTGTTTCTGTCTCTAGTCACTAGGATTCTCCTTTAGTTCTCCTCCTGGACCAGGATATGTGCTTGGTCATTTACAACAACTACACTTTATGGTGGAAGTGTATCCCTGCTATGACAATTGGTATTTAAGCACTAATTAGGCTTGCAAAGCAGGTGTCAGGCTACAGTGATTCAACCCACAACTCCCTTTAATGTCAGAAGTACTGCAGGGCTCTGCCTTTGCAGGAAGGTGGAGGCCTTAACTCAGTTTTCCCCAGATCAGAGCATGCTGAGGATGCAAAAGCTTCTTTAAAGTTGCTATTAGAACAGGAGAACTATTAGTCAATGGGGCTGGGTTGATTTCTGACTCTGAAGTGGCATCCCACTTAAGGGCTTAAATTTTTAGAGTATTTCCTGGAGCCAGCCTCGTGTCCAATATGCTCTACAAATTTCAAGGGGGTTATGGGAGGCCCTCCAGAAAATATTCTAAATTTCAGGTTGAAAATAGATACTGGAACTCCACTCTGCTCAGTTCCGGCTTAATTTAAGCCCTAAATGAAGGATTTAGGGAGCGTTTACACTGTGGAGCTAGCTCAAAATAAGCTACACAATTTGAGCTATGCAAATTACGTAGCTTATTTCAAGCTTATTTTGAAATAGACCGCTATTCTGACAAGTCCCTTAATCCTTGTGGAACAAGGTTTACCAGGATGTCGGAATAGCACACCTGTTATTTTGATTGCATTTTGAAATAACGGGCATGTTGTAAAGACACGGAAAAGGCTATTTCGGGATACTGGACGTATCCCGAAATAATGCCGCAGTCTAGACGTACCCTCAGGGAAGTAGAACTCATAGCTGGAAACAGAATAGGATGAACATTGGTTCAGTGATATGACAAAGCACAGTGGGAGGGATGTGTGGTTTAGCTTCATCCATCCCCTCTCCTGCACAAAGTGAAAATAAAGCTTTCCTGTATCAGGGTGAGTGTGTTGCTATTTGTGAGGGCGGAGGGGGAATCAGCGCTCTTATTTGGAGGTTATGAAGTTTCCCAGTGTTCTTAGTAAAAGGGTATTCTTAGCTCATATCTTCCTTTAGTAAAAGAAAAAAAGTACCTGCTTTTGTTTTCTGTGCACAAAGGGATTGCCTCAGCAGTTTCTTACAGGGAAATTAGAGATGTCTCTCATGATTCAGCTGAAGGGCTGCTTGTGGGCTTGGGGCTAATGTTTCCCCTGCTTGTACTGGAATGCAGCACTGTGTGCTTGAGTTATTCACTTAGCTGCTACCTTACACTGCTGAAGAGGTAGCTTTCCCACAGGCAGTGTATTAATTGCACAGGTGAAATAATGGCTGTAATACATGTAGTTTTTCAGGGGCACTAGAGCACAGTGGTTCAAAAATGCACCAGAAATTGCAGGAGCTCCCAGAATTTGGGATATAATTATTGGAAGAGATTGGAGCGTCAGAGGTTGTGATATTTTGACACATTGAATTTAAGTAAAGTCTTAATCAAGGAGAGCCTTGGTCATAATCCTATTACACTCCCCAAGAAGTACAGTACACAATCTTTTCTGCTGAGATGTAACAATGGGCAAGATTACTTCTTCTCTGGACCCTAGGTAAATACTCACCTCCAGGCCCTATCACCGGGAACAGAAAAAACTGTCACAGTCCATAGCCATACCCCCATCCAACAGCAGCCTGACCTCCTCCCCACCTCTCTGTCCAGCCTATTAGCCCCTACACCCAGCTTCTTCCAGGAGCCTTAGCAGCTGTCCTTCCATGACCCCTATATGGTCTGCATTGGTCTCCATGACTTACCCCTCCCTGATGTCAAATCTTGCGTCTGTCCATCCTGATTTCTGGTCCCTCCCAGCTGAAGTATATGAATGCTTCTAGCCAGCCACACTGAATTATGTTGCTGAATGACACCAGCAAATTTTCAGTCCCAGACTTGGCCCCAGAAATGTGCATCTTGTTCTTCCTAGCTCTTTCCTTCCATGCAGAACTAGTTCACATGAAGTCCGGCATTTCATGGGTAGAAAATATGCACCAAATGTGTTATCTCAAATAGAAGTTTCAAACACCTCAATCCAAACACACACTGGTTTATATAAAACAGATTTATGAACTTCAGAAATATAGATTTTAAGTGATTACAAAATAAGGCATAAAAAGTCAGAACTGGTTACAAAGAAATAAAAAGGTAAAAATGAAAGTAACTCCTAAATTAACAACTAAATGAATTCGAAGGAGAAGTTTTTCTCATAACATGCTTTCACGGCTGAACTCCTGCAGTCAGGATCACTCCCCCAATTCACTGATGCTTCCTTTGTCTTTCAGATGTTGTTGTTGCCTTGAGTAGAGCTGAGAGGAGTGAAATTATTTTTGGCCTCTGAGAATCATCTCCAGCTGTGGTTGGGGCTACTGCAAGTCAGATTTGGTTAGAAACCTCCAGCTGTTTGTTTGCTAATATGTAATTTTTCTCACTTATAACCTTCTTCCTGTCAAAAACTGTCTGTTTAAGCAGGTGGTTGTCTATTTGAATATGTTGGCACCTGGCTGAGGCGCTGACTTGCCTTTTGTCTGAGGAACTGGTTTGGGCTGCTTTCCTAGAATTGGAATGTGCCAAGCTAACATCATACAGTAGACTCTTACAACATTACATACCATGTTGCCACACATTTTGCAAGGAGAATAATGATCAGTGAATTATGAATATACAAATAATACCTCAAGTCATAGTTGGTTTAAGTTTTATCATGGTTTTGCCAAAAAAAAAAAAAAAGTGGTGAATGAGAGGGTGCAGAAGCTGATCCAATAGAAGATATTACTTCAACTGTCTTGTGTCTTTCATATCCTGGGTACAACATAGCTACAACAATACTGTAAACAACTATGAAGTTTTATAAGGTATTTAATAGGAGAGAGGGTGATCAGACCAGCACATTTATAGTAGATCCTGCAATCAAACATAATGTTTTAATCACATGGGCCTTTTCTCAGTATGCTGTTCTGTGATGTTGGATTTTTATGTGGTTTCATGACAGACCACTTCAGTCCCTGACCTCCCTCCTGCTGATTGTGATCCCTTGCTGGATCAGCACCATGCGCAGGACAGGAAGAAACATTGTACTGAACTCTGATTCTTCAGCTCTTTCCTTTTCCCTGACTGGAACAGTGCGTACATGGAAAGCTGAAATGTACAGCAGATGCCATATACATACTGCTGCCCTTCATCCAAATGGTTGTATCCTTCTAAAAGGCATTTCACACCCTAAGAAAACTCTTCAGTAAAAGCCATTAAACAATTATATCCCAGCTCTTATAGTTATAAACACCACTACTTCAAGGGGGGAATATTTGCAAAGGCTGGGAGAGTGCAGACTGAAAAAGGTAGTCTACAGGAATGGGATGGTCTCTACATTTCCACAGGTCAGGCTGAGTCAAGCATGAGCACCATGGGATTGCTGCAGCAGTTGTTTATGCCTGTCAAGCCCAAGCCCAGAAAGTTTAATTCGAGTTGGTTGCTTTTGCTTAGGGATAACAACAGTGCCCCAGAACTCTGTAGGAGAAACATCAGAACACACAATAAGAGGTGGGCTGGACCCAAATCTCTAGAGCTGAACATTCCCCAAACTCTGGTGTGTTCTGAATATCACAACCTGGGTCCATCTCTGTTCAGACTTTTCCAACACTGGGAATTAACAGTGAATCTGTGTGTTTTGAATGGTAACATTTCATGTTTTTAAAATGGCACCAGTTCTACTCTCATCTAAACCTATGCAAGGTCCTTTATAACTAAAGGGATTTTTTGGTATTAATCTCAGAGCAGATTGCACCTGATAACTTGATACAAGAATAAAATGTAGACCTGTGAGTAAGGAACGTTCCTGCACTGCCTTAAAACACAACCAACACATAGGCTTTTATTCCCCATTGCTTGTGTCTTTGCAACATTACCCAGGATGCTATCTATACTGTTAAACAGCTATGTCCTTATTTTCTAGCCTTTGGTGCCTCTTACACTGTGCTTTGCTGTCAAAGCATTCACTCGTGGCCTGCTTACAATAGCCTTCAGCATATACATTAACTCCCAGCTAAATACATGAGCACTCTGACCAGACATTCATGAATTACATACAGGGCAACACCTACAAATTCTTAATACCTGCCTTGTCTCCCTCCCACACCCAGATGTGCAGCTTGTACTGCTTAGTACCCTTCTGAACAGTGTAAGCTTGCAGGAAGTTCATTTCATCAAAGGAAAATGATAATACACCAGCTTTGTTATCCCAAATGGAGTGTGTCTCACTTCAATCCAAACACACTGGCTAAGATAAAAGAAGAAGGTAAGTTTATTAACCACAGAAAAATAGTTTGAAACTCAGGATTGATTACAAAAACAAAAATGCAAGCTAATGCCTAATTTAACAAGTCAAGAGAACTTAAAAGCAAAATGTTTTGGCTCACTCAGCAGTAAATTTCACAGGCTGAGTTTCTTTTTAGCCTGCGATCTCTCCCTTAGTTCAGCTCTTTGAGGCTGTCTCTAAACTACACCCTACTGTCGGCAGAGGGATGTAAATTAGACGTATCGAAAGTGCAAATGAAACAGGGATTTAAATATCCTGCGCTTAATTTGCATGATGGCGGCCACCGCTTTTTTTCAAAATGGGGCTTTTTGGAAAAAAAACCCTGCAGTTTAGATGGGGTATTTTTGACAGAAATGTCCCATTTTGAAAGATCCTGTACATCCTCATTTTGAGGAGTAAAGGATCTTTCAAAACAAGGCATTTCTGTCGAAAATGCCCCATCTAAACTGCTGGGGTTTTTTTCGAAAAGCCCCGTTTTGAAAAAAAGTGTCGACCGTCATTATGCAAATGAAGCACGAGATATTTAAATCCCCGCTTCATTTGCACTTTCGATATGTCTAATTTACATCCCTCTGCCAACAGAGGGGTGTAGTTTAGACATTGCCTGAACTTATGAGCAGATGTAAACTGGAAGCCATTGTCTTTAATTCTTACACCATCCTCTCAGCCGGGGTGCAGACAGGTCTGCTGACAAGAGGGGGGAAAGGGGCAGCTGGTCTGGGCTCCAAAGATTGAAAGAGGCCTGGGGCTCCTGATTACCATCGCTGCTACTGCGGCAGCAACCTGGGCCCTTTAATAGTGATAGAGATGCGGTCGTGTTAGTCTGGTCTAGCTGAAACAAAAGACAGGACTATGCAGCACTTTAAAGACTAACAAGATGGTTTATTAGGTGATGAGACCCACTTCCTCAGATGAATTTGTGGAAGAAAATTGACACGACCATATATATCAAAGTGATACAATAAAAAAAAAGTGAACACATATAAAATTGACAAATCAGATTTTAGAACAGAGAGGAGGTGAGGGGGGAAGGTAAGTGTCTGTGAGGTAATGATATTAGGGGTGATAATTGGGGAAGCTATCTTTGTAATGGGTGAGATAATTAGCATCTTTGTTAAGACCCATATGTAAAGTGTCAAATTTAAGCATGAATGACAGTTCTGAGGCTTCTCTTAAATCACTGACAGAGCACTGCATGGAGGGAGTGCTCCACAGTCCAGGTGGCTGTGAAGGCTGGGGGCAGGCATGCTGCATTCTGTGCAGCTCTGATGGCTTCCTGCCCTTCTCCGCAATTTCTGCTTGAGGTCTCACGCCCTCCCCCCACACTGTCCTCGGGGGCCCATGGAGGCTATAAGCTTCCCTGGATGCAGGCAACAATCTCTTGAGGATGTGAAGTCTCACCTGTCCCTGTGATGGAATTTAACTTTCTTATTCACACCGTCCTGTTCTGGAAAATTGGCTGCTTAAGCAGGTGATAGCTCTTTGAAGTCTTTCTAGGGTGTCACTCTCTCTGAAAAACTGGTTTGGGCCTGCTTTTTCTTAACCTTGGACTATGTTGTAACAGTGCTCTACTGCAGAATCTTATAACTTTGCACACAGTGCTGAGGCATATATTTTACCAGGACACAGTGGTGAAAGTAACTTAATATTTCTTACAGGTACCATCCTATTGCAACCTAGGTCCCTGCCAGCTCTTTAAATAGCTCCCTGATGGCTTTTGCAGCAGCTCAGCCTCCTCTTGCCTGAGCAGCGCACCAGGGGTCCACCCGGTTACTTTCACCTCTGCCAGGACAACAATTTTCAGCAGATTAGGAGTTTTCAAATGATATCTCAAAGGGCATATTTTGTACAAAATGTATCCGTGTCTTGTAAAACTGGTGAACATAACAGTACCTATCATCACAATCTTATGTAGTCATTTTTGTCAGTGCAAAGTGGCATCTATTATTCTTGCTTAGAAAATTGCATGGCAATCTGTTCCTTAGCATTGTCCCCTCCTGCCCTTGTCATTGCTCTCATGAAGTGTTGCCAGAGGGGAATCTGTGAGTTGTCAGAGAGCAAACATAAAGGGGGGTTGCTGCTCTGTATCTTTTGACCTTTTTCTTTGTTTGCTCTTCCTTTCTCCACCTGCATATGTGAAAGAAGCATTGGGCCAGACATTTATAATACTGTACACAAACTAAAAGTTATGGGCCACATCCCTGGCAATCAGAAATCAGTGCCGCTTCACTGAAGTCGTTGAAGCTATACTGATTAATACCAGCTAAAGATTTGGCCCAGAATTTTAAAACGTAACCTTGAAAAAATAAAAGAAGGCTCAATTTGGTTTTCTAACTCTGAATGCACTTCCATATGTAAAATAGTAGCAGAAAACTTTAACCAATTATCTTTAATGTTTGAAATGGTGATTTTTGTTTCTCATATATAATGGATCAAACCTGATTCAGTGTTTTCTGCAAAGTGAGGTGAGAAAAATTTGCTCTGTAGGGAAGGAATGAAAATGCAGTTGGAATTGTACATGAATCAGATCATTGGTTGGAAACTGCTAAACACATACTATGGATAGTTTTGTGATATTTAATGAGGATGTGTCACCCTATGCATCAAGTTTGATGACTTCTCCCTCATATCTACATCAGCCAGATAGGCCATGGTACTTGTTTCCTCTTTGACTTTGGGACCTAACAAGTGACATGAAGTGCACTATGATCTAGAAGATTTTCTCTGGCTTTTCTCCTGCAAAAGCTGATTTTAAAGAGTACAAAGCCTTAGGCATGCAGTTCCATGGAGAACATATTGCCTGGCTGTTCTCCGTCATGTGTATGTAAACATGCAGACATCAACTTAGTATGACAAGAGCCATGGTTCAGTGAGCTCTAGGTGTTATAGCTATCAAACCTCAGCTGTGTGCAATTCAGAGCACCATAGAAGAATGGGCAACCCAGAAGAAGCTACAGAACAACAAATCTCTAGGAAAGGTGTGGTGTTGCCAAACAATAGTGGGATGGTATGTAACTAAAGACATCCAACAGGAATGGAGACATGGAGTCTTGCAGAGAGTGAAAGGGCAAACTCTAGCGAATCACACAGGGTAGCACACAGATCTATTTTTTAAGCTCTACCTTAAAAAACAGAAAAGCAGCAGAAATCCTAACTTGTGTAAATGTGGCTGGAGCCAGCGTGTACAGGATTAGTAAGCCCTAGACTGGAGCCAATTCAGTACCAGCATTGTCCTTGTGAGCCAGCACCTTGTCACTTTTGCTGCCTCCTGTATGCATTGGCAAACCTTGCAACAGAACCGTGCACCTCACAGCTTCCATGACCATACTGTGAGCAGCCCCAAAGGGTTATGTGGAGCTCTTCCACTTTTCCTTAGGGACTAAGCTGCCCTCAGCATTGGCCCTACCCATGACAATGCTTTAGTTCCATACTTCAGTGAACATGGAACTAGAAAATTCAGTGTTGTTGTGGATGGAGGCTACATCTAGACTGGCATGATTTTCTGCAAATGCTTTTAACGGAAAAGTTTTTCCATTAAAAGTATTTGCGGAAAAGAGCATCTAGATTGGCATGGATGCTTTTGCGCAAAAGCACTTTTGTGGAAAAGCGTCCGTGCCAATCTAGACGCGGTTTTGCGCAAGAAAGCTCCAATCGCCATTTTAGCCATCGGGGCTTTTTTGTGCAAAACAGTTCTGGGTTGTCTACACTGGCCCTCTTGCGCAAAAACTTGCCAGTCTAGATGCAGCCTTACAGTTCACTAACGGCACATCAGAAAGGTTCTATTGTAGTTCACTCAAATGCAAATGCACATACTTTTTTCTTTAATATTATCTATTGCAGTTTTACAATGTTGTGGGCAGAATAGTTTTTGTCATAAACGATCTAACAATGAGTCACCAGTGGAAAAAATTTTATTTTTAAGTCTTTTGAGTTTCTCATTTAGTTTTTAAAAGCCAACAAGCCTGATTCTCATTTACACTACAGATGCTTTATACTTCTCTGACATTGTAAAGGAGCCTTAAAGTTAGTGTAACTTTAATTTGTCACAGCAGTGCAAAGGGGCATTGGTATAAATGAGAATTGGGGCCTACATTACTAATTGATCATGGCTTCCTCCCCCAACATCGCAGTAAGAATTTTGAATATGTACATTTGGTTTCTATAATGTGTTTGATGGATCCTTATTAAAGGTACTTAGATGTTCTCAAGTATCATTTTTAACAATTTTGTCCCATTAACAGAAGTGAATCCCAGAAATAAAACCACTTCATGCCAGCACTCAGTACAGTTAGGGTTGCTACCCATCCTGAAATTCCGAGTAACAGAATCAGCTTTAGTGATGCAATCCATAGAAAGGTTTCCAAGTGCCATCAAGACCCCATATTCCCCTCTTTGAATACAGTCTTTTGTGGAAAATCATCTTGGATAAGCATGCTCCAGTCCACCTCCTTGGAGTGGTATTGTCTTTCCAGTGCCTCAAAATGACTTTATCACACTTATCAACCAAGTTGTTTTCTTTGCAGCTAGTGCTACTGCTATCTAATATCAGAAGTACCAAATTAATGAAGCTAGTGCAGCCAAAACATTTGATTTAAGGATACATTTATTTTTTTTCAACAGCATTGCCCCAAAGCACCCTCAACACCCCCAACATACATATGACAGACTTAATATCAGGGATGCAAATGAGGTCTTATCACTTGTGAGGCATCACTTCAAAAGCTGGTCAACTGACTAACATTACTGTAAGCAAAAAAGAGATGTCTGGGAAGCTTCTTATTTCCATAAATCTGTGCTATCCCACTCGTCTGTGTATGTTATTCAGTATCTATCTAAACTGTGTCTCACTTTTCTAACATATCAATTTGTAGCATCTAGGCTAGATCCTAGATCTATATAATTTTTGTACTATGAGGAACAGATTGTGTGCAATTAATCTGTGGCTGTAGATGGGGTGTTGTATTACCCCTTTAGAAGGAATATATGGGGCCAAAGGGCTAAAGGCATTAATTTGGCCCTGAAACTTTCCAACATTTAACAGTTTTAAGCAAGATTCAGGGTTTGATACATAGCAAGGGGGCTGACAGAATTGCCTGGTACCTGGGCCAGCTGTGTGTGTGTGTGGGGGGGGGAGGGGGGCGCTGGCTTCCTGCTCCTGGAAGGGGCAGGGCCTTGGACAGAAGAGGTGGGGCTAGCACTAGCCTTCCCCCTGCCACCACCCATTTCAGTGGCCGGGGCTCTATACTAGAGAATGCCTGCAGGGCTTTGGTGACAATTTAAAGGACCCAGAGCTCCAGCCACTGCTGCTATTGCAGTAGCGGCACCCAGGAGCCCTGGGCCCTTTTGAATCACCGGGCCTTGAGGCAGTTGATCTATTGCTCCTCCCCCTCCCATCAGCGGGCCTGGAGTATACAGAGGCCTAAGCCTGTTTAGTACCATGGCAAACACACTCTTAAAAATCCTTATAATCTGTTATTAAAGATACATTTAAAACGACATTTAGCCAGGCTTTTATTTTAATACCATTTCATGTTCCCTTTCTCTTTAGCTGGAGAGAGATTTTAGAAAGAAACCCTCTGTTTGACAGCCTCGCAGATGGTGATAACTGTCCTTTTGGGGAAAAGAGAAGAAGTTAGTTAAGTTGGGTAGGAGCTGTCGTCGTTAAAGTTAAATCCCATTTCAGAGAAGACAAAACCAGAAAAATACACACAAAAGGTGAAAGAAAAGAACAGCAAAGATAAGTGTTCTCTAGGGGTTGACTTTCACTTGCAACCACACTGCTGGAAAAATATAGGCACAGAACACACATCCTTATCTACCACTCTAAGACTTGGCAAGTTGGTACCAGTGGTTAGCGTATTGCATTTAGCTGCCTTTTTGGTCCCAAGCTTACAGCAGTGTTGCAAACATGCAGCATTGAACAGGCAAGTCATACTCTTCCTAGACAAAAGGGCTGTGTCTAGACTGGCCAGTTTTTGTGCAAAAGCAGCCGCTTTTGCACAAAAACTTGCCAGCTGTCATAAGAACATAAGAATGGCCGTACCGGGTCAGACCAAAAGTCCATCTAGCCCAGTATCCTGTCTGCCGACAGTGGCCAGCACCAGGTGCCCCGGAGGGGGTGGACCGAAGACAATGATCAAGCAATTTGTTTCCTGCCATCCCTCTCCAGCTTCTGACAAACAGAGGCCAAGGACACCATTTCATCCCCTGGCTAATAGCCTTTTATGGACCTAACCGCCATGAAATTATCTAGCTTCTCTTTAAACTAGATAATTCAAGCAGTCTACACTGGCTGCTTGAATTTCCGCAAAAGCACTGACTTCCTACTGTATGAAATCAGTGCTTTTTTGCGGAAATACTATGCTGCTCCCGTTCGGGCAAAAGTCTTGTGCAAAAGGGCCAGTGTAGACAGCTGAGATTTGTTTTGCGCAAAAAAGCCCCGATGGCTAAAACGGCGATCGGGGCTTTCTTGTGCAAAAGCGCGTCTAGACTGGCACAGATGCTTTGCGCAAAAGCACTTTTTGCGGAAAAGCATCCGTGCCAATCTAGGCACTCTTTTCTGCAAATACTTTTAATGGAAAAACTTTTCCGTTAAAAGCATTTGCGGAAAATCATGCCAGTCTAGACGCAGCCAAGGAGAGAGCTAGGAAAGTGAAAAAATAAGATGGGGAAGGAAAAAGACTCATGGCAGAGACAAGTTTCACCCCTTCTATTGGTTTCTTTTTCTTTCCCTTCATGTATCTGTAATGGATTGGAGGAGTGATGGCCTTTTCTGAACATCCTAGCATTTGGTGACTGAAGGGTTAAACTCAGGTAACTAGGGAGTGTTGGGAGGGAGCCAGGGGAGCCAATGGGAGAAGGTATTGAGATTTGAATTGGAAGATATACCTGCCTGCTGTTTTATTTTGTGTGAGTTTTAAGCCAGGAGTTGGGGGAACAAGGTGAACTGAATCAGGCAGAACTACCATGCCTACAAAGAATACCAGGCATGGAAATGGACTGGACCTTGAAGCATGGATATGTGAGTAGATAGGTAATAGAATGTCTAGTTAGACGTGATCAGGTTATTTTCTTTGTTTTGTTGTTTGGTTAAACTTCTCTGTGCTGAGTCCATGTGCCTTCCCCCCTCTCTCCCATACACTGTACTTTAAGCTGTATCCCACAGGTGGAATTTCTCTGTGTTTTTAAATTGTTTTTTTGTCAGTTGCTTTTAAAACACCTAACAACCAAGAATGCTCTATCAAGTATATCTTTGTGTTTTGTTAATAAAATCACCTTTTTTAAGGTGACAATTTGATTCTTGTGTCTTGGAAAGTAATAGGAGGTCTTTATATGCATGGCTAAGACTGAGAGGTCAGCTACCAGAGATTACAGTTTGTTTCCTCTTTTTTCCAAGTTCTCTGGTGGTTCTTCTCCTCTGGAAGAAGTTCCAAGTGCTTTCTTCCTGGGTTCAAGATGAAAGGGTTTTTTTGTTTCACTTGGTGGTGGGAGCTACTTCCCAAGGCCAGGGAATCTGTAACCTTGGGGAGCTTTAAGCAGAGCCTTTAGAGGCAAGGTATTTTAAAGTCTCTTGGGGGCCCCCACCTTCTGCACTTGGAGTGCCATAGTGGAGAAACAGCCTGGACAGCAGCCAATGAAGTGAGCTCCTGCTTAGGAAAGCTTAAAAGCTTAAAATCATTAGTCTTTAAGGTGCCACCGGATAACTCGTTGTTTTTGCTGAAACAGGCTAACACAACTATCTCTGAAACCGTCATTGGATTCAGCCAGAGTTAGTAAAAGTGGTGATGTGATCTTGGTTTCTCTCTCTGTCCTGGATTGGCCAGGGCACCTCTCAGGATTAGAATGACGATAGTCTGAGGTCCCAGGAGATGGTGAGGTGGCAGACATGATGATAAAGTTGTTTGCTACTTCCTCTTCTCTCATCTTTCAGCCAGCGGAATCATAGTACGCAGCTTTACATCCCAAAGTGTGTGTGTTTAAGGTTACCAAAAGGGAGGGAGAGTTGCAATAGCCTGCCTTTTCATTATTTTGTCCAATTAGGCCTAATTTCCAATGGTTAATTTCCAACATCACATAGTTCTTGTTTACCAGGCATGCTCTTACCACAATCCTTGAGTTATATCTCTAAGCTTTTTTGTTTGGACTATTTCCATAATTTGGTATCTTTTTGTACTTTCACCATTTAACATTTGTTACAAGTGGTTATGATATTTTATAAACTTTCATTCATATTCAGTTCACAGGGTAAATGTGGAGGCCCAGTTATTACAAGAGAGGACACCAAGAAATTTCTCCCCATTGTGTGGCAGTGTTAGGATGATAGAGGGAATGCTTGCTTACTGCTGGATAACAGGAGTCTGAGAATGAGGCATAGCCAAAAGTTGTCTTCTCTACACACCCATGAAGTGAGGTTGTTGCACTGTTGTTCATCTTCCATGATGGTGATCATGAATGGGACAGCTCTGAGAGAAATTATGATTTCTGGGGAAATCACATCACCCCCCCTACTGTCCCTTAAAATATGATTATTAATAATAATCTACATTTCACCATCATTGTCTATGACACTTTACAGATACAGAAGGAGACTGTTTCTCTGTCCAAAGACTCCACAGTGTAAACAGATTTAATGCAGTCCAGAAGAGATACAACATAAAAAGTAAAGCGAGTGATTAATTTCTTTCAACACATGTTCATTACAAGAATTTTTAGAGAGGCCAGAGAGCAAAGCTTGCACTAGGGATAAGCAGACTAAGCAATTGCTTAGGGTCCTTCTGAGCAGCTAACTGGGGGTCCCTATTTCAGTTGTTGTCATTATTTATTATAAACTTGGACTTTTGTTGTACATATTGTATGGGGGAGCAAGCAAAAATACTCCTGCTTAGGGACTCCAATGGGCTAGCACTGCTTCTGCCAGGGAGTTATTTGTAACATGCAGTGTGAATTAAAATAAAAGATAAGATGAGGCCTGAGGTGTATGGAGGATTAGTGCCTAAAAGCTGGCTGAAAGGAGTGATGTTTTAGGAGGGACCTAAAAGAAGAGTGTGAGGTTGCTAGTGTCCTAAGAGGCTACTCCAGATATAGGAGTGCTTAACGGAATGGGAGTAGGGCCAGAGAAAACAAAGGTGAGGGGAGAGTTTGGCTTGGGGAGGTCTTGGGGTGCAGAGAGTGATGGGAGTAAAATAATAGCTAAATACAACTTTGGCTTCTAACACCAGTTTTCCAAAACAAAATTACAAAGGTAAATTCTAAACATGAGCTTATTTCTGTGATGTTCCAGTGATTTATGAATTAGGTTGCAGAGTCTCTGTTGCTGAGATTAATTCAATGTACTTTGTAGAATTATTTGACTAGAGATAATTGTAGATTGTAAAACACTGAGGGCGACTTAAAAAACAACAACAGACAGCTAGTTGCTCTTGAAGTTTTGCAGTATCTACCTCTTCGTTCTTTTACCTTTTAGAAGTTTTGATAAGTGTTTCTGCACCTGCACTTTCCATATTGGTAGAGAAGGAACAACAGCACTACATCAAAGATGAACAGGCCAGCAGCAAAGTCAAATCCTAGGAATGTATCTTTGAGGAAAAATAGTAAAGCAAAAATATGCATGTTAGGAAGATGTATCAATATGTGTCAACTTAGAGTTCCAGACCAGAGTCTGAATTTTAAATATTCTGCATTAAAGTATTTTGTTGCTGAATTTTGTTTATCTTTCTGGTAAATGTATGTATGCCAGTACATTAATACATATACTATTTGTATGTAAATATATATATACCCAATCTTGGAAACACTGATGTATATAACATCATGCATGTGAGTAGTTCTCATTCATGACCAGAAGTGTTCACAGGGTCAGAGCCATATGCCATGGGCTGTTACCAATGGGAGGTGTGTGTGAGGTGGTCAGCAAAACCCAGTATGGGTGAGAAGGAGGCATGGCCAGGAATGTTGGAAGATGATTCTGTTAATGTCCCTTGGGTGTCTCAATTGGAAACTTATATGGGCCTTATAAGTTTGTGGCTATGTACTAAAACTTCAGAGAAAAAGCGCTGGAGTATTGTTGCCTTCCTTTCTTTTGGATGACTCTCCCCTTTGCATATAAGAGAGTTCCTGGGGGTGTAATTTATATTTCCTTCCCCTTCAGTGATGAATGTAGCCCATTGCCTTTAGTTGAAGGTCAATCTATTATTTTAAAGCATCATGTCACTTACAAGTGGGCAGCCATTCCTGCAGTTACTGCTTAAATGCTACATGCAGACAAGACATTTTGTTTCTCTTTTTGGGGCTTGGATAAAGAGCCTCTTCCACACACCCTCAACCCGCTGTATGGCAGCTGATTGGCAGGGGATGGAGAGTGCCACTCCAGAACAAGTACACAGAATTAATTAGAGCACCTGGGAAGGCTTAAACTAGTGGGGGTGAAGGAAGGGCAAGGAATAATCCCAGGAGGATCTGGGAAGAGAGCAGCAAAAGCAGCAGCCCTGAGTTGGGGCAGAGACAGTGTCTGACTAAGGAAGCTGCTTGGAGGAGCGCCATCTGCTGCACTGGCACTTTCAAAGGGAATTCTTACCGTAGCCAACAGGACAGCTGGGACCACACCACAAACCACCAGTTTGTGCTCAGAGTGCATGCCAGCACCTAATGAGCAGGCAGGTTGGCTCTGCACCCACAGAAAAGGGGATGGAGGGCAGAGAGCCCATTGTACCCTCGGCATTGGCAGCACTGGGCCACTTGAAGGTAGAGCCAAGTCAGAGGAGTGCATCCTACATCCTGATGATGGTGGATCACTTCACTAAATTCCTGAGGGAGGTCAAAGCCACAGCTACCACAGAAACCTTCTGGCACTAATTTTTTCTTTCTATGGTACCCCACCAAAGTGCTCACAGCATTAGGCATGCCCTTTGAACCACAAGATGTTCATGGAATTGTGCTCTCTGTATGGCAGCTGTAAGCTAAGGACGACAGCCTAACACCCACAAGGCAGTGGCTTCTGTGAGTGAGCCAGCCAGATGTTCCTAGCAGGGATGTAGCAGAGACACTGGACTTCCTACTTGCCAGAGCTACCCTATCTGTGCATCAGCATGCTGCACATACCCATGCAGTACACCACTTCTTGATGTTTGGCACGAATGGGCAGTTGCCAATATGTATGGGCATCCAACCAAAGACATCAGAATGAACATCATCACCACCTCTGTGAGGCAGGTCGGCTAGTCGCCAGTAGCCTGAGCCAAGCCTGAGACTGACAGAAACAAGCTTTAAAAGGCCTGGTGCTGCTGGGCCATTGGAGGATCCTCCTCAAGTAACAAAGGTGCTCCAAACTGGATGCATCCTGGAGCCTGAAACAGTGCATTGTCTGTGGGATCCAATGCCCCAAATGGCCCCAGAATAGAAGATCTGGCTAAAGGTGGACCATTGGAATGAACCCAGCCCATCAAACTGAATAGGGGAAGCAGACAGGGCTTCCCCTATTCAGACAGGAGTCACTGAGTTTCCTGTTGGTGGGGCGGCTAACATGGGAGGATCCTCACTGGAAGCACCCAACCCTAGTCCTGGCTCTGAGGCAGGGGAAAAGCAGAATGAGATGGGGTATCTTAGGGAAGAGGCCAGTGGTGCTGGAACAATTTTTCTTGTGGGGGAGCTGAAGGCAGCATGCATTGGGATTGTTATTACCACTCCAAGCACCTGCAGCACCCCTAGTTCCAGCACCTATGGAAGAGGCATCAAACTCTCGCCTTATGGCAGAGGAGGAGCAGAACAGGGAGGTAGGAGCACAGTGACATTCTCAACGACTGAATGAGGTTTTACCCTTTCCCAATTCTGTAATTCTGAGCCTGGCCAAGCCACAGGGAATACCTGGCACCTGGGGATAGATATGTTTACATGGTGACAGGGATGGAACTGGCTAAAGAGCCCTTTCCCTTTCCTTTATTGCCTCTTTTTCTCTTCCCTGCCACTCTTCATAAACCTGATTGGCTGTGGGAGGAGAGAGTGCCACTGCTAAACAAGGACACAGTATTAACTGCAGGCCACCTGGAAGGGTTTAAACCAGTGAGTAGGCGGTGATGGAATGGGGAGAAATAAGCTGGGGAAGATTTGTGGAGAGAACAGTAGCCACCAAAAGCAGCAAGACTAAGCTGGGGCAGAGACAGAAACTGAAATAGGCAGCTGTATGCAGGTGAGTCTTTGGTAATAACAAGCTGACTTATACTACGTGCACAGAGGTCCCAGGTTCAGTTCTACCCTCAGATGACCAGAGTTCTGTTAGTATTATACTTGCACAGGGGGACTCTTAGAGTATGTCTACACAGCAAGGCTAAAGCTGAAATAAGCTACGCAACTTGAGCTAGGTCAATTGTGTAGCTTAAATCGAAATATCTTATTTTGGCTTTGGCATTTTTTACACAGCAGGAAGTCTGAGGTAAAGCACTCTTCCTCCAATTTCCCTTACTTCTTATAAAGTGAGGTTTACAGGAGTCAAAGTAAGAAGTCCTCCAGCTCGACATTATTTCGACATTACGTCAAAGTAACTGCTTGTAGCGTAGATGCAGACTAAGTTATTTCAGACTAATGTCAGTTATTCTGAAATAGCACTGCTGTGTAGACGTACCCTTACAGACACACAGCCTGGAGTTGACAGGACAGCTGACACCACACAGTAACCTGTGTCAGTTTGAGCTCACAATGCACATCAGCACCAGAATGCATGAGCAGGTTGAAGTGAGCCAGAGGTGGGGAGGCTGCATGAGTGTGGGGTAGAAAGTCTACGTGTGTTTAGCCAGCTATGGGGACGGGTCTCTCTATCAAGGTGAGGAAGTCAGTGTTGCCTTGGGTCTACATCTGGCTTTTCCTGTGTTAGGTAAGTCTTGTGTTCTGTTGTTAAACATGGTGCTTGATCTTGGTATGAACTCTGACCCTAGTGGGCAGGGAATTGATGTTTGTGCAGAGGTGTGTGTTTGGGACCTGCTTCCTCAGCCCTGGGAAACCCTCACCTGACACTTGGCACATTCTTTTGACCAGTCTTTCACTATGACAGGAGAGACCAACTTAGTAAACTTCTCAAGAGGACAAGGAGATGTGCAGCCTGGCAGCCTGAGTGGATACGGATCCCTGGAGGAGTCATTCCGATAGTACATTTCAATGCTGTAGTGCCTGATTTATAGAGCCGGGAAGAAAGAGAAAGATTAGATCCTTAGCTCTGAGACTTCCTGTGCAGAGACACAGCCCTTTGCAATTTACAGCCTTTGTTAACAGAAATTACTGTAAACCAAATTCTTCAAGATTAGAGCTCTTGGCAAAGCCATCCAAAAATCCTTAAAACTGTCATGTCTCTGCTAAAATCACAGGTCATGTCAGCAAGCCCTTTTAAAATCTTTAAATGAAAACAGGAGCAGATACTATATAAGGATGTTGTTTGATTGGAATATGTTTTAAGGGGTGCCTAGAAAAATTATTACCACCTAGGGAAACACTCACTTAAGTCCCCCCACTAACCCTAATTTTCTCTCTCTTTCTCACATACACACACACACTCTGTGATTTTGTGATTTCAGTCAATTAGTGGTGTTGAATGCATTTAATGCAACATTATAAATATGAACTGCTCAGCGATGTGCCCTCTAATCTTTTCCATCCGTGCACAGAATATTTTTTTTATGTGCACCGAGGTATGTGTGAATGTGCATCACGGGTATGTCTAAACTACATCCCTCTGTCGAAAGAAGGATGTAAATTAGGCAGATTGAAAGTGCAAATGAGGAGTACGGGATCTTTCAAAAAAGGGGTTTTTTTTCTCCAAAAGAACCGTTTCTAGATGGCGGTTTCACTTTCGAAATACCCTTTTTTGAAAGACCATGGTGACGTGATTATGCAAATGAAGTGTGGGATAGTTAAATCCACGCTTCGTTTGCACTTTCGATCTGCCTAATTTACATCCCTCTTTCGAAAGAGGGATGTAGTCTAGACATAGCCCACCAGTAGAAACAAAAAACCTGGCGGTAGGCACTCTGCTAATTAGCTGGGCAGCATTTGAATCTCTCTTGAGGGGCTGCACAAGGACCAGTCTTACAGGGAACATTGCTGCTCTGTAAAATTCTCATTTAAAATACAATTACATTTCATGAGGATGCTTGTCTCTCAAAATTGTCTAAGGCATTACTGAATTGGTATCTGAAAGCAAAACACATTTGGTTGCTGCAAATGTGTCAAGATACTTACCCACTCTTTTCTTGGTAGAGCTCAAAAAACTGGCAAGTACTGTAAGGTGGCAGTTTTCCATTGAAAATATTGAGCGCCATCTGTAGGGCACCAATTGTGGTGTCATGCTATAAAAAAAAAATACTCCCATGTAATACAGTAGTTACTTTTAAGTGGGGTTGTGCTGTCGCAACCTCCAACAACCTTTTTTAGTTCTAGGATGGGCTATTAAAGTAAAACTCTGGTTGTAGCCTTTGTTTTTTAATCGTATTTATTTTATTTTGCTTCCTTTTGCAGGAAAACCCATGGGAGGGTGTTGAAAGGGAGGACGAGGGAATCCCACTTTCCCTAGAGTAAGTCCCTTGTCTGTATGTTTACTGAGCTTATTTATATACTTATTTATATATATATATATGTATTTTAATCACTACACAGTGTCTAGAACTATAGATATGTTATACATTGCAACAAATAAATACATTAACACTGAAAAATAGAGCTCTCATTGCCTCATTGCACCAGCAGCACAAAGTGATAGTCAGAATGGCTTAACCTAGGGGACTCTCCAGGTGACATACAATGAGCAGAGCCAGCTCAAGTATAGATTATACATAAGAGGTGTGTTTGGAGTGCTGCTGTTCTCCAGTGGGCCCCTGCTGGCAGAACAGCACCTTGGTGGCTTTATTGCAGCAGGATTCCTTTTAGAGAAACCCTGAAGTTGCTCTATGTTGCAGTAGGGGCCAAATCTTAGAATGGGGATTAGTGGGGAGTAAGGCTGCCTTTGCCAACCACAGGTTGTTGAGAAAATCCTATGGTTCTTTTTGTTGTATATGTTGCAAAAATAACATAATTCCATTCAATGTACTAAATCCAATTGCATTGTATCTCAGGGTATGTCTACACTTGCACCCTAGTTTGAACTAGGGATGCAAATGT
>CM057846.1:165346409-165366094 GCA_030068395.1 Apalone spinifera
AATGAAGCGCAGGATATTTAAATCCCCGCTTCATTGACTATTTTGAATGCCTACTTTTGCATCCCTAGTTCGAACTAGGGCGCAAGTGTAGACATACCCTTACTGCTTTTCTTAATTTGTAGCAGGAATGTGATCTTTCTCTTTTAAGACTGAACAGTTGTTGAATCAAAATACATTGACAACATTGCTTGCAATTCTTCTTCTGCATTTGCTCTCAGGACATGTCAAATGAAACCCTTTCTGTTGAATTCCCACTAGTAAACATATCAACCCAACATTTGGGAAAAACAAAGATACTCACTGCAGAAAAGAGATTCATTTTTCCCTTGTTTGATGGTTTAGTGGCTTTTTGAATGTTTTCTAGAATAGCTTTCACCAGGATACCTTAAAGAAGATAAGGGAAGACTGATTAAGATGTTAATGAATAAAGTATTTTCAGACAGAAGCCCAAATGCAGAGATCCCAGGTATTAAACAGGAGGACCTGTTCATGAATGTACAACAGTAATTCATTTTTAGTGGACATGGAATTGAGAGCTTGACAGTGGATGCTACATAAATGGGGGAAAAATTAATCCCAGATAATTTTGAGAAACAGGAGCATTTAGAAACTAGGCTAGAAAGCTGCTGAGAATTTGGGTTACAATCTCTGCCTCTTCAGTTTGGTTGCGCTGCCTTGTCCTCAATGACATTTCTCTCTAATAAAGATTAAACAGGAGAGAAATATTTCAACCAGTCATTTTCCATAACTTTTGATTTTGCCTTTTTGCTCAAAGCTTGAGTCTTGAGTGTTTTAGCCCAGGGCACCTTTAGGCTACATCTAGACAGCAGAATTATTTCGGGATACCAGATGTTTCTCGAAATAGCAATTTGTGTCTTTAAACGCTCCTGTTATTTAAAATATATTTCAAAATAATGGGTGTGCTTTTCTGCTGTCCCTGTAACCCTCGTTCCATGATGGTTAAGGAACTTGTCAGAATAGCGCTTTATGTAGAAATTACCCCAAAATGTGCTACGCAATTTGGGTAGCACAAATTGCGTAGCTTATTTTGAGGTAAGGGTGCTATGTAGACACACCCTTTGTGTTCTCCCCTTACAAAAGTGCCTTAAAACCAGCAGAACCAGCTAGTGAGGGAGTCCTTCTGGCGGCACCTACACCAGTCCCTTTCCAGCTCCCCACACAGGAGTTCGGCCAGGGAGAAGTGATATGATTGAGGTGACGTCCGTGCACCTTGGCAATCCCTGGCTGCTAGAATAGCAGCTGTCAGGCAGTGGAGTTGGAACTGGTCTGCCTGCGGCTTTTCTAATTTATTCTATGGTTGGAACCAATGCAGAATGAGACCCAAGATGAGAGGGCTACGAAGAACTCTGCATCCCCTCTCCTCAGCTGTGTCCAGAGCTGCTTGGGAGCAGGTCTACATCTGGCCCTCAGTGAGCTCATTGCGAAGGTGTTTCCAAGGTTAACATTAAATCAGAAAAGAAAAATCAAAGCCCAGAAAACACTTAGATTTAGTGTCGGAGAAAGGCAACCTAAATTGAGGCTGCTGTCACTCATGTCAGGCTCAGGTCAGAATGGCCTTGAATCTTCTCCAGGGGCGGCCCTAAACTAGCTGCCAGTAACTGGCGCCCTAGGTGAACCATGCAATCAGCTCCCCCGCCTCCAAACCCCTCAATGATATTGCACCACCATTTGGCGCCCCATTTAACTTGGTGCCCTAGACGACTGCCTAGTTCGCCTATATGGACGAGCCACCCCTGATCTTCTCCTACGATTTCTGCAAGCATTTCTTATATTTGGGTAGCTAAAGGCACTTCTACCCCTGACATCCTAGGGATCATGCAAATAGAGGGGTTCAAAATACTTGTTTCATATTTAGAAACAAATTGTGGTGTCGTGCAAAACTCCTTGTTAAAATGAGTGAGGAGACTGGTTTGGCAGATAATATCAGTTCCTCCAGTCTCTCTTCAGTGCTGTGTCATATTTTATTTACCTCCCTGCAGCCGTGCTTTCTCTTTTGTTTTGTATATCCCAAAGAGTGACTGTAAAGAGAATGTTGCCAGCTCCTTCATCTTGTCCATTATAGCTTGGGAGGCCCATTTAGGGAGAGTAAAATTGTGAATACGCTATAGTGAAAAAGGAAAGTGAAAATTACTTTTTCTCCCATTCCTTTTCTCCCCAGCCCCAACCCATCCTTACATTGTTGACTTTGGACTCCTGTGGCTCTCTCCCACTTCCTTTGTCATGTTGCTTCATTTCCTGGCATCTGACCCTGAATACCCTTTTAGGAAGACTCCTCAGCATGGAGGAAATGTAATTCTCTTGTTGCAGTTGTTTGTCTTCTTGGTTTTTGCTAGTGTGCAGGTTTGGAGAGGAAGATGCATGCCCTGCCTGGCCAACTCACTCCTGCTCCTTCTCTGACATTGAATCTGCAAGGCATAATCTAGCTCATAGTGGGGAACCCACTTCCCTGTTCTAACCACCAGACAATTCTGCTACCTTTTATTTTCAACATCCAGCTAAGCACAGGTTGACACTCTCTAGTCTGGCATCCACGAGATCTGACTAGACCTGGTTGAGGGATTTTGCCAGTGATGGGGAGATCATACCTGGCTTCCCTGCTACCAGCTCTCCCACCAGCCCTGGACCAGCTGCCAGTCTCCTGACTGGCTCCCCCTTGCTGCCAGCTTTGCTGCTCTGCTGATCCCCTACCTCCTTCCCTGCTATGGTTGGCAGCCCAGCTCCCTATGCACTGGGCTCCTGGCCCTGTTGGGCAGCCTCAGTGTGAAGTCCTGAGCTCTTGGCCCCGCTGGGTAGCTCCACTGTGGTGCGCTGAGCTCCTGGCCCCACCAGGCAGCCCCACTGGGTTGTGCCTGGCTGCCTAGTTGTAGCACACTGGGCAGCCCAGCAGCGGGGAACACAGCCACCAGCCCTTCACCAGGACTCTCTGGTCCTGGAACATCCGTGGTCCTACCAGATGACAGATGTTGCTGGACCAGGGGGTCCCAGATTACAAAGGTTTAACCTGTATGCTTCGAGACGGCCTTTCCTCATGAACTAAATTATGCCTTATTATCATTCACCATTCCTCAAATGGTGCCAAAAAGAAACCAAGCTCAGTACAGAACAGGAGACCAGTTATTGCTGTGTTTGGTTGAAAACAAAATGTGGTGTTTAGATGAATCAGATCTTTCTGGGCTAATTTCCTTCTCTCGTTCTCTTTTAAATACCTCACAAGCCAGAGTATCATATGTATTCCAGGCTTTGAAATTATTCAGTTGTTTCAGAGTATCCATGTCATACCCTGAGTTAGCTGCCATCGTTTTTAAAACCCTCTGAAAGACAAAAACAAAAGGAAACATACACAACAAATGCCTCAAGACCCCAAGACACATGTTCCTATGGACTCAAAGCCACCCAGCCTGCAAACTCTAACACACACATGCTTAACTTTACACATGGGAACAGTCCCAATGAAGTTTTTTGTTGTTGCAGCTTTCACTCAGGAGCCTTAGATGCTACTGCTCTCTCTGTCTCTGTGACTGCCTTTTGCTCATCCTTGCTATACTTCATTGGAAGGCTCCACTTGCTGAGTTCCTCTCTCCCTGCCTTGAGTACTTCACTGGTCCAAGGATCTGATACAACCTCACTCACCTCTTCAAGTGAGCCTTCTGAAGTGGGAGCTCCTTTGGGGAGGTGAGTAAATTGAGAAGAGGCAGTGGGGGAAGGGGAAGAGAGGAACATGGGAGAAAGGAAATGGAAACAGGAAGGAAGGGGAAAACCTACAGGATGGAATGGAGACAAAACCCCGGAAGGAAAGAATTAAGGAAAGAAGGAAGCGAGAAAAAAATTACATAGAGACAGGAAGGGGGAGACTGCCTAGATAACTGACAAAGGGGCAACATTGGAATGGGAAAAATGTCTCACAAAGATGCTATAGAGGGAACCAAGCTTGCCAGCTACCCCATGAAGATGGTGGTAAGGAGAGGAAACAAGAACTGCTCTCTGCTCCCAGTCACTCTGGTGAGGATAACAGACTACCACGCTTAGACTCCCCCAAAAAAGACCACAGTTCAGGGGAGCTGAGGCCTCTTAAGGGGAAAGGTTGGTTGTGTCTGAACAATGGGGTTGGATAAGCACCCAAAGTTTAAGTTGCTTCTTGAAAACTCTAGTATTCTCCCATCACTGTTTAATGTGTATATTTTACAATATTGGTACATGCATTTGCAGCTTGTGTCCTTGGAGTCAAGCATCATAACATATCACTGTAAGGCTGCAATATGGGGCAAAGAATGTTGTGAAGATGGGATTTTCAATCCAGGAGGAGGATCGGGTCTTTGAGAACAGCCTGAAAAAACTATATCAGCTTTGGAGTTCGGATAATTAAATGAATCACTTTAAAAGCAATCTACGTGTCACCAGAATGTGTATACCAGGCCTGGACAAAACACCCTCTGCAGGCCGGATCTGGTTCACAAAGCCACCGGATCCAGCCTGTGGATACAGTGAGGAGTCTCAGGCAGACTCCCCTGTTTGCCTCGTCCCTGCAGGCCACTCAGAAAAGCGGCTGCTGGGCCGTTTGTATTCCACAAACTGTGAGCCCAGAGAGGAGGGAGGAGTGGTGCTTCATGGTTGCTCCCGCCCCCAGCACAATCCCATTGAATGGTTTCCGACCAATGGAAGCTGCCTATTTGAAAAACAGAAACTACAGGCAGCACATGAGGGACCACTTCTCTCTGCCCTCGGCTCTTATTCACAGAGCACATGGCCCTGCAGCCTGTGTGGGGTCAGGGCAGGCTCTTCCCTGAAAAATGTGCTGGGCTGCTGGTTGGGAGTCCCACTGGTAAGTTTCCCAGTGACAGCCTGCTTCTGCCCCCCAGCCCCTCCCTCCCACGCAGCCCTCTGGCCCCCCCACTCCCATCCCCTTATCCCACGTAACTCAAACCTTCTGCCCTCTTATAAGCCCATACCCCCTCCCAGACCCAGCACCTCAATCCCTTGTCCCAGATCAGAATCCCCTCCTGCCCTAGGTCACAGCCCAAACCCCTGCACTGTAATCTCCTGCCCAAAGCCCTGCACCCCAATCCTGTGCCCCAAACACAACCCCTTCCTACCCTAGGTCACAACAGTCCAAACTCCTGCACCCCCAATCCCACACCCAAGATCACAACTGCCTCCTTCAAACTCCCTCTCAGACCTTACAGGCCATCCTGAATCTGAATCCCTTGCCATAGGGGTGAGCATGGCAGCCTCCATGGCCTGGATCCAGCCCGCCAAAGTTGATTTGGCCTGCAGCCACCCTGCCACTCCCCCACCCCCAGGCCAATTGACACTTGGGCGTGGGGGAGCTGGTGGTTATCTCTAGGTGCAGAGGAGCGGGGGCAAAGACATACAAGTTATTATTTATGAAAGTTTTCATTCCTTCTAACCCTGAAACTGCCTGAGGCTATGCAGGGCTATGCCTTCCTTATCTTTTACAAGAACCTATTGATGCACCATTTTCAGAGTCCATTTGTGAAGCCGTGTTCATGTTAAGCCTGGTCTATAGCTACATCTCTCAGGAACGTGAAAAATCCAGCACAGCCCTCAAGAGATTGAGGCCTTGTCTAACTAAACAGAAGATTGCTGCTGCCGTGATCAAACTTCCCGCGTTCAATTTAGTGAGTCTAGTTAAGACTCAGTAAATCAAACTCAGAGGATGCCCCCGATGGCATCTGGTACTCCTGCTTTTGCAAGGAGTAAGGGAAGCGAATGGGAACTTTTGCTTCTGTTGGCCTCCCCTGTGGGGATGCTGCCAAGCTCAGCTTAAGGTAAGCCGACTCTAGCTACGTAGTCTACATAGCTGGAGTTGCGTACCTTAAGCCAAGCTGCTGAGTCTAGTGTACATCTGGCCTTAGCTATATTGACCTAACCCTTGGTATAGGCCAGCACTACATCTGTGGAAGAACTCTTCCATCGACTTTACACTGATCTATACCAGGGTCAGGTAAGTTATAGCTTTGCCTCTCGGGTTGGGGAGGGCAGAAGGTGGGAGGGGGTGGCTTTGTCATATCTGTGAGTGATGTAGCTATACTAAAGTAAATTCCCAGTTCAGATCAGGGCTTGCTGTCCACTGATTCATTTGAATAAGGGTTGCACAACTTGGTCCTTGCTATGTGCTCATACAAGGGGTGTAAAGGAACTCTGCCACTGCACACCTATGTGTTCTCTACCTGTACCATGTGTAGCAGGGTGGGAATGGGAAAAGTGGCTGCTGGGCTGCTTCTTCCCCTCCCACGCTGTTGATCGTGGGAATGGGTAGAGCTGGCCAGCAGAGCAGAGCTGGTGCAGCGTGAGAAGTAATAAGTTGCACAAGGAAAAAGGCTGACACAGCTTGCTTCCCTCCATGAAACAAAGAGGAAGCAGGAACTGACTCATGATACAGAGTCTGGTTTGTTCCTGGGGCAGTGCTACTGGGCATTGCTTTAGACTAGGCCTCTTCACTCCTATTCACTCCTATTTAATTTATTACCTGTGAAGGCCTCCAAAGCAGGAGAAGTTGGGGGGAAGTGTCAAGGCCAAAGCTGAAACACTGCTCAACTTTGGGTGAGATGATGCAAATAAATAGTGTTGTAATGAAACTTGCAAAAGTAGAAATGCTGGAGTTATTTTTACAGGGGTTTTGCTGCGCAATAGTCACATCCTGAGGTTTTCATCACTCCCCAGTTTCAGCAGAGTAATCACATCTCTATGATTGGTTTTATGCTGCACAGTAATGCAGGAAATTGCTGCCTCCGGAATATTTTCAGTCTCATTAGACTATTAGTACAAATTAAATCTCACCCAAAATAGCCTGAGCTAGTTAGTGCTACAGTCCCATCTAAAAATTAAAACGAAATAAAATAAAACCTAAGTTAAAATATATATGTATGGGACTTGCTCAGTGTGCAAGTATATTAAGAATATTTTATAGTAATATTAGCCTGTCTTGCGGTAATTATATTTTTAAGAGGTGGTTGTTCCTTGGGAGACAGTAACAGCATTTCAGTAAATGGAAACAATGCAACATCACAATCCCTTAAATTTACAATTTTTTCCTTTTTGTTTTACCATGTAGGATTGCAACTTGTCTTGAAATTGCTTCGATGCCTGGGTTTCATTCTGAAGTTTATCAAAACATGGACAGTTAGGAGTAGGAAAGCGCAGCACCTGAAATAAAGAAAAGTTAAACTTGTCATATGAGCAGGCACTTTGAATGGGATCCACAGATTTAGGTGTTGCAAAGCTTGGCATCACAGCATCTAACTTTTAAGTGCCTAGAAAATCCCAGGAACAACACTGGGACCCACAAAGTCTAAGGTCATGTCTCAACTTGCGGGAGGACTGACGCTGCGGTGGTCGAACTTTCAGAATTCGATTGAACAAGTCTAGTTAAGACCCGAAAATCAAATATTGAGGGAACCTCCATTGGCACTGGTACTCCTCGCTGTTGTGAGGAGTGAGGAAAGTCAATGGGAGCGTTCCTCCTGTCAAGCTCCTGCTGTGGAGACAGCCAAGTTCAGCTTAAGGTATGTTGAATCCAGCTATGTTATTTCCATAGCTGGAGTTGTATACCTTAAGCTGACTTTTCCGGTGTAGTATAGACTTGGCCTAAGAAAGGCACCTAGGCTCCCTATACAATAAAGGGAGGACTTAGGCTCCTTAGGCCAGATCTATACTATACCAGGAAGGTTGGCTTAAGGTACACAACTCTAGCTACGTAAATAACGTAACTGGAGTCGATGTACCTTAAGCTGAGCTTGGTGCCATCTCACCGGCAGGAGGTTGATGGGAGAAATGCTCCCATCGACTTCCCTTATTCCTCACAACAGTGAAAAGTACTGGTACTGATGGGGGTGCCTTCAGCCTTTGGTTTAACAGGTCTTTATTAGACTTGCTAAATGGAATGCCGAAAGATCAACTGCCACAGCATTGATCTTCCCACAAGTGGAGATGTGGCTTTTGGCTGTGATCCATAAAAAGCCAACATGATTAGGTGGAGAGCTGCCCAAGCTAGCCAATGGCAGATGCTGATGACAGGGGTGTGTGCTAAGTACTGTCTGTGTCATTCTGAGATGCTTACATCCCGGCTGAAGGGAGGCATGTATCTTTGCTTAGCAGTCCATGAATAAGAATCAGTCCCATGGAGTCAGGCAGCTGAAGTGCCTAAGCCACTTCATGAGGCATTGATTGAGGCACCTGTCTTGCTCCATGCAAACAGCCAGAGGAGGAGGGGGCACCTTCCTTATTGCTATTTGCCCAGTGCTTTTTTAGAGGACTCTCTTGGGATGTGTGAGACCCATGTTCAACTTCACCCTCCCTGCCAGGGCGGGGGAGAAAGGAGATGATCAGGAATCTCCTACTCTCGGGAGCATTGTCTAGTCCCTGCGCTATGAGATATTCTGATTTGGGACGCCTCCTGTTTCTCCTGTGGAAACTGGCACACTGTGAATAAATAATGAAAGAGTGATTATAGCTGGGGGACTAGACCTGGGGTCTCCCTCCTCCTAGGTGATGCCCTGACCACAGAACTACAGCATCATTCTCCCTCTCCATCTTCCTCTCCCAGTATCTTGGTAGATCTGGATCATTGTGACTTCCTTTCTAACCGAACTTAGGTTTTTATGACACATCTATCCCTTGTGGGGTCTAACTGTTGATGGTCAGATTCATGGTCACGCTGCAGCTGCTTTGTGCCAATCCACTGGTTCAAAGTTGTTCATACACTTGGTGAATTTTGGCAGTGGAACCTTCTGCTGGCATGGCCAGGAAGCCATTAATCTAGCTGATCCCTGTTTGTTAGAATGACCCTCTTAAGCGGCTGTGTGTATTTTAGAGCTGCTCTGAGAACTGGCCGAATTCCCAGGATCCAGTACACAAAGGTGGTTTAAACTACTTGTTCCCATTTCTCAACTCCAAATGCAGCCCAGTTCTGGAATCTATGTATTAAACTTTTAAACTGATCTCAGATCCATGTGTAAAATATAGTATTGTTTTGTTGGAACTACAATAATACTGTACCTATTTTGCCACTGTGTATTCTTGGGAATAAAGAAGAGACAGAAATGAATTGTGCTCCTAAATATCGAAAGCATATCTGTATAATAGCTTCATTATTGCTTAGAACCACATGCGTGAAATTCTCCCCTAGACAGAGAATCTGCATAACCGCAGATCACTCATCTCCTGATAAGTCCTTCTGTGATGAGTTAATTGGTGGTTAGGTGTTGTATATGTCTTGTATTGGCTTTCTCTGACCTAGTGTGATTTGCACTCTGGGCAGAATGCATGTCCAGTGCTTCCCCTTGTATGTGGTCCTTTCGTGCTGGAGCATCAGTATAGCGGCTGGAGCAGATGCTAGCAGAGAGGCATTATTAACACGTTTTGAATTGGAAATACCGCTTAACTTCCAAAGTGCATGTTCTTTTGTAGCAGCAGCACACCCTGGAGGTTTTGGACTGTTGTTTTAATTGCACAATAACAAATAATTACTTTTGTTGTATGGCTTCATCATCACCTTTTGAGTGTTATCACTTAAGCCACTCCCTTTGGTTTCATTAAATAGTGCACAGTGCTGCTTCCTATCAGCTCTGAATAGATCACAGTAGGCCAAGAAAATAACCTGTGACCGAAGTTTATTACTACATTATATTTTGCTTGATTTCTCAGTCTGTGTTGTTTGGAGCTCGAAAATACCCACAGACATTTGGACATGGGAGCCCTGGGAAGACAGAGTTCCTGTCTAAACAGGTGGTTGGCTTATTCAGCAAAAACCTTTCAGGTTGCTCCAGGAAGTTGTTGTAATTAAACATTAATGCCCCCACCTGGGAAAGTTGCACATCTGATAGGGAAAAAGAGCACTTATGTAAATGAGCTTGCTATGTCCCACAGCTCCCTTTCCCTGTATAGCAGTGACTCAGAGGGTTTGGAGGCTTGGGTTTTGGATGCACATCTGATAGGCTTGATGCTTATCAAAACCTCTTCCCACCTGCATGCCTCCCTCCTTCTTGCTTCATTACAGACAGTGTGAAAATCAAGCTGAATCATATTGTCTGATCTGATTTGCTTGAGGCACCTCCTCCCCCCTCATCTCACTTTCCTACATGGCTTCCAAATGGAGTAATGCTCATTATGATCTAGAAGGGGTGGGGACAGGAGACTAGACTTGATGACCTCTCGAGGACCCTTCCAGTTCTAGTGCTCTATGATTCATGAACATCTCTGAAGCAGGCAGGCATAGTGGCCTAATGACAGCAGTGGCCCATCTTCTCTGATGGCCTTGATGACAGGTGCGTGATGGTTTTACTGTTTCTTTTCATGTTTCCTCAAGAACTGTAGGTAGCAGGAGGAATGAAGCCTTTTTTGTCCTTGCTCTCCACGGCTTTTGTTCTTGTTAAATCACTCTCCTGCACAGTGCCTGACTGCAGCAGCTGCCAGCCCCTTGGCTGACAGATTTGTACCTGAGTCAGTCAGGAAGAGTTGCATACGCCATAGCTGTTACCCCTCCTATCATTTCTTAGACAAATTCATTTGATTTGTTTGTACACTTCTCAAGGCAGGGTCTGTCTTTCGATTATGTGTTTTTACAGTACTAGTGCAATGAGGCACCAGTTTACAGCTGGGTGTGACTGCAGTACAAATTGGTACTAGCCTCGGAGGGAGAATTACAATGGCTGAGGTGAACTTCTCTCCTTGGCTGACCTCAGGAGCAAACCTGTTAGGCAGGGAAGCAAATTTAAACCTGAAACCACCTCAAAGGTTTGCCTGTCTGACTGATATCTGGCCAGCAGGGAAAGAACATGTCCCCATGAAAAGACTTTAGAGTGGAACTTCCTCAGCTTCTCCTCCAGTTCCGACTGCCATTCTTGACAGGACAATGTCAAAGAATCACTGCAGAGGAGATTGAGATGAGGAATACAGGTCAGCCACTTAACCTCTCTAGACTTTCATGCAACAGTTACGATTGGGCTGGTAGGACTGCATGCACAGGGACATCTTCAGGATTTATAGGGCCCTATGCAGACTATGAAACGGGTGCCCCCGTGCCTGATGGCAGCTGAAGGAGGATGATTTTTTAGAGAGGGGATTTTATAAAGTTCAGCAACACACTACTGAAATATTTTTAAAGCAAATTTTAAACTAAGGTCCTGCAATCTAACACAGCAAATTCAGAAACTGACAGTATATTGGCAAATGTCTGTAACATGGCTTCATTACCTCTTGAATGACTCTTCCACAGGTTCAGTGTTCTGCTAATAGGTCTGACAGGTGTTTACACTTTCAAGTTAATTAGGTCTTTGGAGGAGCAGAGTCACAGAACAGGGATAGGAAGAGGCAGGTGGGTGGACAGTAAGACCACGTGGTGCCCCAAATTTTGGGGTGTTCTCCGCAGCGGCATATTCTGCATATGGGTAAGAATGGTCCTATGTAGGTGGAACTTTTATAGGCCAACAGCCATGGAAGATGTTTTCTGTTGAATTGAACATGTTGAGTAAAAGGCTATTTTCTCATCTCCTAATTTGTGTTCCTGCTGAAAAATCCAATCAAAGGTTGAAAGTTTGCAACTGGTACTCACGTTGCCTTTGCCTGGTGGCAGAGTGTGAACTGGGATGGGTTGCCAAAGGATCTGGGGATTCCAGATCTGGTGGCCAACTGGTGGGAAAAGTCCAGCGAGAAGAACCTGAGCACTCATAATGGTTCGATCAGAGTCTGTGCTTTGAATGAAAATCTGAAAGTAAAATGACAAAAGTATTTTTCCCTAAAAATTAAAGAGAGGACGGCTTTATCCATATTCCCATTCTGTGCTTCCCTCTCTTCCTTTCTCCTGTTCTGTATAAATCACAGAAGGTGAAAATCACCCTTATGCAGAGGGCTAGCAATAGATTCATTCACCATTTAAGTCCTGTTTCTAGGAATCTGTTTCATCAGTCTAGGGAATTTCTAAGACATTACCATCGAAACTAAACACTGAAAAATGTATGAAGAAGCATTAAAATGTAGATTGAAAAACATTGCTCTCTCAATTCCTCTGTGATTTAAGCATGTATAGGCATAGCAGTTGGAACTAGGGGCGGGGTGCGATTCTGCAGCATCCCCTGGCTTGAAGGGATTTCTCATCATAGAGGATTTATAATTTGGTTCAATGGCTGTCAGCACCCCCACTATACAAATTATTCCAGCATACCTGTGTGTAGGTTTACCAGGTGTTTGAGGTGTGTTTTTAATTATTTGTGCATTCCATTTCTGGAGCAAGGTAGACATTTTATAAATGATGTTTGTTGGTGCTGTCCACATTCCTTTGGCCATCATAGCTCACAGTACCTCCTATTGCTTCCATTATATATGTTTTTCTCAATAAGAACTTTCCCAAATAACAGGACCCTGATTAGGAGATCATTTGAGTATCAGCCTTTTTAGTTGTGCTAAGAGCATTTTTCATCTCCATCTTCATCCATTGGCTCAGTATTGCAGAATTTTAGGGAAATGTAGAATTGTAATACAGTTTCCCTCCCTCTCTTATGACTTCCTGAAATTCTGTTCATCCTTGATATGATATGTTGTATGGCCAGAATGTTCAAATTTAGGTGCTTACAATTAGTTTCCTTAATCTATATTTATGCACCCAATTCAGTGGGCCGATGTTCAGAACTGCTGACCTTTTGTTACCTTATCTCTTGCTTTAGGATGGTGGATTTTGTTTTTGATTCAGTAGTCTGAGTCAAATGGTGCAAGAAAAAGTTCTTTCACACAAACTCGAATGCTTACCTCATGGTGGTTGTATGAGTCATTCAGGAAGTTTGAGTATCTCTTCCGCATATACTGTCCAAGCTCATATTGCTGCTGCATTCCAATCTGTGTGGACAGCAGTACAGGTGAACGTCAGTTTAAGGTGCTTGTGGAACTTTAGTACAACTTTTCTTTCGGCTCTTCCTTCTGTCTACAGTGACTTTTTCAAGTGACCATTAACCATTTTTGTGGCATAGTGTAGGCTATATGCATGTTTGCATCTGGGTTTTTGATTGTTTTTTTTTTCCAACGGGAAACTTCACTTATATTCATAAAGTAGTATCTGTATACTGCGACACTATACCTTCAAGGTTTTGAGTGTTAATAATTAAGTCATAATTCATGTCCTGCTCAGAGAGACCTTGGGCCTGATTCTAGTTTTATTTAGATCTTTCAAACTGACACATCTCCACTGATGTCAGCAGAGTTATTCCTGTGGGATGTGTGAGGAGAATCAGCACTAATTGACCATCTCAACTTGACGGACATGAAAGAGAAAGTTTGTTTCTTTGATCTAAATACTTACAAAGAAAATGATTAGCTTACTCATAGTAACTCATTGTTACTAAATTATTGATCTTACTCCTGAGTTTGTAGCTTGATTCTCATCTCGCCTGACTAGACAGCTAGTGTGAAATACCAGGTTAGGGTAATAGGCACTTATATAAGACAAAGCCCCAAATATTTGGACTGTCCCTATAAAATCAGGACATCTGGTTACCCTACTTTCATTCCTTTAGTTACATTCTGCTGGCTTGTGTTAGATGTAATGGCAGCTGTTAACATCTCTTGGAGTGGTGTTCTATCAGATGTCACTAAGGCTGTGGTTAGGATCCCGTAACCTTCTAGCAACCAAAAAAGCACTCTTGTTGAACTGGAATCTCAGAGCCGCAAAATAAATTCACAAGTTTACAATAAAAATAATGTATGGAACGTTTACAAATTAATAAAAATAAATTAGAGCAGCTTTCTAAAATATAAGTCAAAGAATTTTTTTTCTTACCTTAATGGACTACCAAACACAAATACAGGTTTAACTGGCATACTTGTGTATTTATTTTATTTTTTAAAATTAAAATTGCCTCTTATCTTAATGCAGCCACTTCATCAGGAAGGGCGGCAATACTTTCCACCCAAGAGACAGTCACATCCTTAACTATAAAGATTCAGATGGAATTTAACAACTATTGCTAGAGTATCTCTGCATTAAAGGTTTAATTTATAAATTACACCTAGCCAGGTAGTTCCTAATAGTTTGTCAGTCACACATCAGAAACCTGCATAATTATTTTGCATTAATGTTCTCATTTCTGTGAAAAGCCAACAAACCGTAGTAAGCTGTCCAAATCCCTGTGGCCATTCACTTTCTTTGTGTAGAGCAGTTGGAAAGTTTTCAATTGGGGTTCGGTCACCATGTCGAAAAATCTAGTGAGACAAATCAAAAACTGAATTAATTCCTTTTGGGTTTTCTTTTTACTTGTCTGGAAGACTAGCATATCATGGTAGTTTGAGCACTGCTTTGCAATCCAAAGAACTGGAGAGGCTGAAAACACATGTTAATGCATCTAGTCTGATCGAAGCATATATTCAGATATTAAGATATAATTCTAGTGCCAACTGAACTGTGAAAGGGAGCAGTTTGATGATTTTTCCCACATAGGACATAAAAAGTAACTGGCCATCATTTTGAAACCTGAATGCCACAGGTGGGCATCCAATGCCATATGTATGCACCTAAACAAGTGGTCTGATTGACTTGTGAATGCTTATCTCTGAAAACTAGACCATTGATTCAGGGGCCTAAATATGGATTTAGGTTCTTAGCTTTGGCACCCAAGTTTGAAAGTGCTGGCCATTGATTTGTTAGTAATATTATCCAGAATATAATTTTTATATATTGTAATTAAAGTCTAATTCTATGATGTTTCCTTTCCCTTTTCACAGTCATTCCCGTGTGGTCACAAAAAAAAAAATCACGTGCTTAGTAAATATCTACTTAGTGCTATTTCTCCCCCTGCCCCACCTACACACATATGCTCTTATATAAGTAGAAGGCACAATCTGGCTGCACTGGATCTAGATACTAAAATATATTACCATTCTTGTTACCGCCTGTTTTGTTTATCTCAGACAACGGGACTGTTCTAAAAGCTTGAGTCAAAGAATTTGTTTCTACAGGTTGAACCTCTCTAGTTTGGGACTCTTTGGCCCCAGAACATCTATGGTCCAACCACCAGGACCAGGAGTGCAGCCCAGCCAGAAGTTGCCTGAGTGAGGAGCACAGCCTGGCCAGCAATCCTATGGGTCTGGAGTGCACCTACTATATTGATTGCAAATCACACTCCCATCAACACCAGTGTTCCACGGGTCATGAGGAGTTGTTTACCTTAGTTCAACTAAGGCCTAACTGCTGTTTAAACCTTTGGATATGTCTCCCCTGGTTTAGACAATAAACCCCAATATCCTCTCTTGATCTCTGGTTCACAATGAGTTACGCCAGACTTATATCTGACTTATATTTTCTTAAATTTCAAATAGGTTGAACTTGAAATGTGTCTGTAACATATTACCAATCAGCAAGTTTCTGGCAATTAAGAAAGCCCATGTCATAATCAAAGGAAGAGGATGAGAATATAGATTTTATGTCCCCCCTCCACCCCAGCCCCCCAAAAACACTACCATAGGTATCCCGGAAAACCCCCACCACATCCAGAGAATGTGTCTGCTCTTTTTTTTGCGGAAGAGCAGATGAACTCTTTCGGAAGCCCTGTCTTCCTCTTTCCACAAGGAAGAAGGGCTCTTCTGAAAGAGGAGGATTTTCCAAAATTTGGCCCATTGTAGATGGGGCAAATTTCAGAAAAGTCTCTTACGAAAAAACTATCAGATAAAAGGTACGCAAAATGCAGAGAGTAATTTGTGTAACTTTTTCCGATAGATCATTGTAGTCTACACATAGCCTAAGCAAGTATGAACCCCTCATGTTCACTCTGTGCCACACTAACCCTGACAGAGAAATCAAAGAAAGACACAACCCAGTGCGCATGCAAAAGTCTGCAAAACCAGCCGTGCTACCTGTGCCAGGAAATCTACAGAGGCTGGGATGCTGAGCAAGTTTGCTGTAAAGACGAAAGTGACTGGACTCTCATTATTCCTGGGTTCTTTGTCTGTGTCTCACACCTCCTCTGCCTCTTCTCCCAAGCTGCCTCGCCTGTGTTACAACAGGGAGGAGGTGGTGCAATTTCAGTTTCTCAGAAACAACTCACCCTTAGGGCAAGTGCCTTCTCTCCTGAATCCATTGGCAGGGAATATATGGCTCTATGAATCTGTGACAGACTATGCAGTTGCCTGAGTGTGTCTGCAGGCTTTTTTTGGAAGAAGCTTTTCCAGAAAAGATCTTCCAAAAAACCATCTTCCTATAGAGAGCGTTCACACTGCAAAAGCACGTCGAAAAAGCAATGTGCTTTTTTGACAGATAACGTCCATTCAGTGTGGATGCTATCTCACATGTAAGCTGTGATTACTATGGATGGAATGGCCACCAGGGCACCTGTGCTTTTTCCTCTTTCCTCTTCCTGTGAAAGAACTCCCTCTTCTCCCTCCACACACGCCTTTTTCCGAAAGAGCTATTTCGGAAAAAGGCTTCTTCATAGAAAGAGGTTTACCAATGTTGGAAAAACTCCTCAGTTTTTCTGATTTTTTTTCGAAAGAATGCGATTATAGTGTGGACGTAAAGTGTGAAGTTTTTCGGGGAAATTGCCGTTTTTCCAAAAAAACCTCTGTAATGTAGATATATCCTTATAGAGGCAATGCCTTTGTGCTTCATTTCCTCCTCACTTGACTCTGCCAGATATTTCCCATTTTTCTACCAGGTTGCATTTGACATTAAGCAGCGGGACTGTGCGCAACAGCTCCAGCGGAGGTGAGAGTTTACACATCAGAAGGAAAGTCAAAATATCATTTTGACAAAATGCCTTAAATTATTCCAGTTCAGTCAAAAGAACTAATGGTCTACAAAGTACAAAGTGAAGAGTCAGCACAAAGGGGAAAGTCAGCTGGAGAAAGCTTGGCAGCTTTTCAGAATGTGGCAAAGTAAGAAAGGAGAACATTGGTCTTGTTTATTGCTGCAGGTGTGTTTTATACTGAGAGTTTTTGCTAGTAGAGAGAAATTAAAAAAAAAAGAAAGGGTGTGAAAATGGTTTTCATTTTGGCACATCACCTCAGAACATCATTCAAACTCCAATTGGTGAGCCCAGGAAGGAACATCTAAAACATAAGAATTCAACACAGTGAAGCTGTGGCAGCGAAGGGGAACTAAAAAATCAGAGCTGTAGGAATTGTATAGTCAATAGCTCAACCAGCAAAAGTGGAGCTGGGATACTAGAATCATTTAGCCTTGATGAAAAAAGGAGAATAATTTACATGATGATTTTCTGGAACAGTAATTATTAGAAGTAAGACATAATTAAGTGTTGTGTGCTATCCTAGAAATAAATGGAGTGCTTTATTCCTTTTTAGTGGGTGGGAAAAAATGAATGGAATTAAGAGTTGTTTTTTAGGGTGCATCCATATTACACTGTTATTTCAAGATAACTAGTGTTATTTTGAAATAACAATGCGAGCAACTACACAGCCATTCCATTATTTAAAAATAATTTATTCTGAAATCTGTAAACCTCATTCTACAAGGAATAACGCCTATTCCAAAATAGCTATTTCGAAATAAGGCATGTGTAGACACTCCACTGCTGCTATTTCGAAATAGCCCCTCACCAGGGCCATTCTAAATTATTCCTTCCCAGTGCCCTCTCGGGCTCTAAATCTAGACAGCACGTCTACATTAAGGAAGCCTGCCTCGGACTAATTTTGAGGCTTCCCTGCAGGGTAGACATGCTATTTTGATATAAGCTATTTCAGAATAACTATTCTAGAATAGCATATTTTGAAATAGCAGTGCAGTGTAGATGTACCCTTAGATATTAAGGACCTGATTCTCCAAAATATTGAGCACCTTCTTTGAATGACTCTGCAGAACCATCAATTAATAAATAGGGGCAGGGCATCCATTTGTAGAACACAGTGACACCTATGCAGCTGAAGCTCTGATTCAGAGCGGTAGTTCTCAAACTATGAGGCGTGAGAAGAGAATGTGTCAAGGGAGGCATGAGCTGTGTACTTGTTTTTGGCAGTGTTCTAGCTGTCCTGGGCGGCTGGGGCTCCTGCAACAGAGCCATCGACACCTGGGAGGTGGGAATATAGGGGACACTCAGAGTCCTGTCAACATGGGGGGGGGGAGGCGAACAGCTAGGTGGAGCCTGTCTCCTCTCCCCCTGTCTCCTCAATCCCTTACCAGGAGATAGCTTGGCTTGAGCTCTCCTTGCTCCCTCACCTTTCCGCCTCTCCTCCCCCACCCCCCCGACCTGATCCTTCACCTGAAGGTGACAGGGATCTGGTTCTCAGGCTGGGGGGCAGCAGCAGCAGTGTGGAAGTAAAGGTGGTAATTGGGTGCTAAGTCTGCTGCAAAAAGTGGTATGGATGAACATCACTTTTCACATTGCCTCCCCTACTGCTGTGCTGTTGCAGGTGCTCTGCTGCCTTCAGAGCTGGGCATCTGGCCAGCACCAGCTGCTTCTCTCTGCTCTGCCTTCATAGTTGGGTGGCAATATATGTACGTGTGTGTGTGGGGAGGGAAGAGGGTATAAACAGCCACAGACACAAAAAAGGGGGCCCTGATCAAATGCATTTGAGAACCACTGCTTTAGAGAGTTCTGTTCTTCAGCTGATGCCTCTGCCTGATGCCACCTGTGAATTCAGGATTCTTTCACTCACTTTCATACTCTTTTAAGATATTGCTATGTACGTGCACTAATGCAGTGATTCTCAGCCCCGCTGGGGGCATACAGAGATTTTCTAAGGTACATCAACTCATGTAGATATTTGCTTAGTTTTGCAACAGGCGGCATCTAAAGCACTAGTCAAGTAAAATTTCAATCAGACAAATGAGAAAGTAAACACTTTTTAGTAATAGTAGGCTGTGACCTTTCTGTATTTTGGTGTCTAGTTTTGTAAGTCTAGAAGTTAACTTGAAATGTGGAGTATGCAAATCAGACTTCTGAAAAGGGCACAGTAGTCTGGAAGGGTTGAGAACCACAGCACTAATGAATGGGACAAACTTTGAACATGTTGCTAAAAATAGAATTTGGGTCTCTCTTTGCTTGGTGTCTGATCCAACTCCCTTTGAGATTCTCACCGATGTCAATGGAAGTAGGAAAAAGTCATGTTCTGGCTCATAAGACAAATGTTATTCTTACTAGCATCAGCCAATAGAGACACAAGAAATATTAGAGGTTGGAAGGGGGAAGGGGAGTTGGCACAAATAATAGAGTAAGGACACACATTGTTTTCTCTACATGGATCAATAAATGCTCACTGGGAACTGTGGAAGGAACAAGAATGTTTGGATAAAAGAATTCCTCATTACAAACAATAATTCCAATGCATAGGAAGCAACACTTTAAAGCAGAGGGCCTTTTTTGGGTTGGGGGCCAGTGACCCACAGAAAAATCAGTCAGGGGCTGCATGCAAATGAGAAGCAAAAAACAAAACAAAACAAAAAACCCCCACAAATAAACCCTCACTGATGTGGCCCCTGACTGAGAAGGAGAAAGATACTTCCCACATTCCCCTCACACACCAGAGCCTAGGGGGGCCCAGGCTAGTAAATTTTGTGTGTTCCAGCCACACAGTGGGGTGAGGGTGGGGCATTGGAGCACCATCACAGACTCCCTAGTGCTGTGGGAGGGGACCCGAGCCTCTGGAGTTGGAGCCAGGCAAGCTGTGGGCCACATTCAGCCCCTGGGCCTTAGGTTCCCCACCCCTGCTCTAAA
>CM057846.1:165371591-165389111 GCA_030068395.1 Apalone spinifera
AAGAAGCCGTGAGTGTAGACATAGCCCTAGTGTATTATCATCTTCTGTGTGGCCCAGCCATCAGAGGAAGCTGAGGTATATTTTGCTAGTTGGCTTCACAGCAGTTTGCTGACAGTAGAGGAATGGTGAGACCCAGGAATCTTGGATTCCATCACTAGTTCTGGAAAGGAGGTCTCCAGTTCTCCAGTGGTCATAGGCTCATCTGCTGCTGTTCTTTCACACCTGACCCTCTGATTCCTGTCCCACCAGCCTAACCTGTCCCTTCTGAGTCTTAGTCTTGTCTGTCACTCCTCCTTCCTGCAGTTCCTTAGATAGGTCTCATCACTTAGCCAGTCCCCATTTTGGGTTCCCCAGCTGAGTCTCAGCTTTTCCCCATGGTTGCTCTGAGTCCCAGTTTCTTCCTTAGGGAACCTCAAGGTCCTCATCTCAGCCTTCCACCACTCTTCTTCTAATCTCACTCTTCCCACCGTGTGTCCATCTCCCCAACTTCTTGTTCAACTGGTGCCAATGCAAAAGCTATGCATCACTAACATTTCTGGTCTGAAGAGGTGCCAAAGCCTCGTGTGGGTTTTCTGTACCCGAGTGAATTCCTTCCAAATATGCAAATTGGTTTGTTATAATTTCCTAGGTTAGGTTACTGAAATGGTGGTAACTGCTTGTGAACATGACCAACTATATGTCTGACTTGCCATTTATGCGCAGTCATGGTAGTTGCTTCCACAAATTATGGTCACAGTTGTGCACCTATAGACTCCTCAAGTTCTGGGTCTGTAATAAGGAGCCCATTTCCCCAGGAATGCAGGATTGTTCCCCGCAGTGTGTTCGGCTGTGTTTTATCCAGCATGTAACAGCTGGTGGCTTTTTTCTCACTTTGTGGAGGACCTTTATTTTTCATTGTTGGACTCAGACTTTGCACTGACCCAAGAATTTTTCTGAAGCAGGCACTTCACTGGGCTCAGAGTAATGACAATTCTATCCAAAAACAAATTACATTTTCAGTGTGAAAAGATGACATGCAATGCAACGACTGATTTCTTTTTCATTCATGCCAACTGAGTCTTGAAGCCTTTCTGGAAAAGGGGAATGGCTTGATACGCCTTTATCTTGTCACTCCCGCTCACTGGCTGAGTGTGGCTACATCTAGACTACTGTGCTGTGTAGATGCTCCCTATTTCGGAAGAGGTTTTTTTCAGAAAAAAAAGCAGTCTAGACGGGGGGGGCGGGGGGGTGTTCGTGCAGCCCTCCCCCTTTTTCGAAAGAACCCTTATTCCTCAAAGATTGAGGTTTACAGGGTTTTTTCAAAAAAGGGTGGTTTTTTTTGCACAAAACCCCCTATCTAGACTGCTTTTTTTTTTCCGAAAAAACCTTTTCCGAAAAAGGGATCAGAATAAGATATGCAAATTCATGCCTAATTTGCATATCTTCTTTCGGAAGCTGCGGGTAGTCTAGACGTAGCCGGTGTGTCTCCACTGCAGAGCTTAACTCAAAATAAGTTACACAAATTGAGCTACATTAATTGTGTATCTTATTTCAAAGTAGGGAGTGTCTACCCAGCACTTATTTCGAAATAGAGCGCTCTTCCTCTGACTTCCTTAGTCCTCGTATAATGAGGGTTACAGAAGTCGGAGTAACAAGTCCTCCAGCTTGACGGTATTTTGACACTATTTTGAAATATCTGCCAGCTGTGTAGACGTGGACTAATTTATTTCGGAATAGCGCTAGTTATTTCAAAATAGTGTTGCAGTGTAGACGGACTTGCTTTTACAGCCCATGTGCTGGTTGGGAATGGGGTTTGTTTTTTTTTCAGTTACAGGCTAGCAGTGCATTTTGCACCATCCCTCTTGCCTTTTTTCCTGCTCATGTGTGGATTCTTTTGTGTGTCAACCTTGACTTAGTAAACGGCAAGTTTTATTGTTTCTTGGGATTTCTGGATCTTTGTACAAAATGTTGAACTGCCCACCTGGAATAGATGAAAGTGGGAGCAGACTGGATTGACTCCTCTATTTGTATGCATCTTTCCTTCTGATTTTGCTTTCCCTCCTCGACCACTGACATAAAGGTTCTTGGTTCTTAAAGAGGCAGCTGCACTCAACGGACAATATCAGATTGTTGATGAAAGTTAAACCTATACTCCACTATAGAGAGTCAGCCTGGCCTCCTGCTGACTCAGAGGAGGAAACTCCCCTAAAACCTGTTGGTGGGCAGGGCCAGAACACCCAGTCCCGCCCCCAGGAAACAGGAAGCCAGGGCTGGGAGTATAAGAAGGACAACTCTCAGCTCAGTTGGGTCTCAGCCCCAAGCAGGGCAGAGGCGCTCTCCCAGCCCCAGCATCGGAGGGCCTTGCTATGCTGTTCTCTGGCAGATGACTGTGTTGAGCTGCCCGGGCTGTTACCAGGCCCTGAGCTGAGGCCTAGACCGTGCCGACTGCAGCTGGAGTGGGATCCTGAGACACACCAGCGGGAGCCGCTGCTTGTACCCACCAGTCAACCCGGACCCCCTGAGCATCTGCAGGGCCCAGCTGAGTGGGCTGGACCGCCTGGATCTTTAACAGACCCAGATCCTGAGCCTATGGACACGCTGCCACCGCCACCATTCCTGGCTGATGCCAAGGAGCGAACTCCGAGTCAGGTAGGCCCCAGGGGGAACTGGGAAGTGGCTTAGGGACAGCCGACCTTGGGGCAGCTGAGAATATGGAGGTTTGGTTGGGCAGCACACTGTGGCATGGAGCCCCGCTGACCCACTGACCTGGACGGCACATTACGGCCGGGAGCCCCACCGATCCAGTGGCTATGACACTGCCACTCGTAGGGCCCTAGGTTGGGACATGGTGGAGTAGAGAGGGCCCGCATCCCCCCCTGCCACCTCTTTCGCTGGGTGGCAGATTCCCCCTATGGGGCAATCCCCTGCGCTTGTTGGCTCTCTGCTAGCAAGGAGGCCTGACTCCTGGCTTAGCCTGGAAACAGGCCTGCACCGTTAGACTTTTCGTATTATGTGACTACTCGTTTGTGCAGCCCACTAAACTATGGCTCAGCTGTTAATTTGCTGACTGGCCTGGACCCAGGCCCCTGAACTGTGGGGGGAAGCCCTCCGAACTACAGAGTCACTGTTAATTTGCTGACCAGTCCTAAACCAGGGCGGTCCACTAGGACTACTACAGGCCAACTGTTAGGCCTCGAGGCCCCAGAGATGGGGCTTACAATGAGTCAGCGTGGACTCCCTCTGACTCGAACTACTACACCCACCAAAAGAGTTAGCACCAAAAGTATATCCATAACATTGAAAATAATCCCATGAACAAATATCAATCAACTAAACATTCATAAACCTTGGTAAACTGTTGTATCTTTGTAGCATCAATATTTCGTTTAAGCACATGGTTTGATTAAAGCAGAAGTAACATTTGTTACAGCCATGGACAATTTTCACAATCCACTGCAGTTCTCAGATGTATTTCTCTTGACAGGTACAATTGCTGGCTCTGATCTCATTGATGGAAGTTAACGCTGATGTATCTGAAAGGTTGATGTCACTTTCCTGTGTGGGAGGAGCTGCTTCACCAAGCTAGTCACTTGAAGGTCTTTGAGGGTGCATCTAAAGGTAAATGAATGGTAGCTTTTAGCAAGCAGCCTTGTTCTCATAAAACATGATGAACATGAAGCAGAGGAGTAGGGGACAGTTTCAGCTGCTAGCTGGATTAATAGCATCTGACTATGGGGACTGGTCTCAGTAGACACTGTCCTTGGAATGAGAGGATGAAGATTATTTAGAAGGACTGGGGGAGGATGATTTAGCACTGGCAACCTGGCCCATTTTGAAAGGCATAATGCTCCCTGAGCATCAAGGAGAGTGGCAGAAGGAGGTTTTCTTCCTACATGCATATAAAGTCAACCCTGTGCTCCTCAGCATAATCATTCTAATATTCATGTGAATGGGCATGGTCCTTAACTAGAAAAAGCCTTCAGGATCTCGAGCATCGCCAGCGGAGTTAGTAGTTTCCTATTGCCATGTATTTTCCTATGCTGTAGCTTAGCCCCAATAAGCATGCAGTGCTGAGGGGAAGGCCCCTTACATCTTCAGCCTATATAACATACCCACACAAAGTAGCAACACAAAGTACATAAGTAGCCACAGGGTATAATAGAAAAGATGATTTTGATAATGTTGGAAGTGAAAGTAAATAGAATTGCAACCATTTGCTTTAGGACTGAAGCGGGCCCAGAATCTTATGAATTTGCTTCAACTTCAGTATAGTAAGGATTTGTTGTTCTGTTCTCTGCTGATTCACAGCAACTTGATAATCTGTGAGGCAGCATTTGAAATATAATTTAGCAGAAAGTGGAAAAATGGTCTCCAAATATTCACTCAGATGTGAAAGTCACCATGTTTGTGACCTCTTGCATTTGGTTTTTAATATACATTTGAATGTTGAAACTTGACTACCAGTCATGAAGGGTGAAATTAGTGTCATGTGCAAAGGACCAACCTGAGGCCTTTGCACCACTGAAATCTGACATGTTCCTGTTTTGTGAACTTAAGCATTACACAGGCTTAATGCTAGCTCTCTCTATAGAGCCGTACTTTAAATGCAAATACACAAATTGTTACCAGAGCAAATTTTGATTATTTATTTGGTAGTAATTTTTCATTTGTTTCTTTGTTGGCTTAGTTACATAATTTATCCCATCAAGGAACAGATTTAGTATCTCTATGACTTAGGTATTTACAACACACTCTTTTTGATCAGATTTGTCAAAAACTACAGGAATCATATTTGATAGTGAATAATTTTGATGATTTCTTGATCTGCTCACTGACAATCTGAGAACAGTAAATAAGCTGACATTCACTGAGTAAATTATTCATTGCTGATTATTCACTCACTCCAGCTAAAAATCTTCCTTCTGTTCCTGGATTTGGAAGAGTGTAGTAAGAAAATACTTACAGCCAAGGGAATTGGCTCATTATGCTCATCTAATATTTGCGGTTTCAAATTCCTCTTGAGACCAGTGAGTCAGACGCCATATGGGATTTCCAAGCATGACATACAACAGTTGTTACAAATTTGATAATGTTGGGTGCAGTCTGGGCAGTTATTTGTTGACTGACTCTATAATATGGATTATAAACCAGATATTGAAAGGAAAGTGTGATTTTTTTTTTCCACCTGCCCCTCCTAAATACAAATTCTCTGAAAAGTCAAAGAAATTGCATGGACTTGCCAATCAGCTGGGATATATATTTGCATGTAGAGAAGATTGGGAGATTGAATATAGCTCAGACCCTTGGGATATCTTTCCAACTCCTGTGGTATAGTTTTAAAAAAAATTAAATAAAAATTAGCATCCTGCCATGTTTCCGCCACACAATAATAATCTTTGATTTCATTCTGATGTGATATGGTGTTCATTTAGAGGTACTTATGTAGTTTTATTCTAGCTAGCTCAGCTCACTAAAAATAACTGCAAGGATCTGTCTTCAGCCCAGACTGCACAGGTTGGACCTCCCTGGTCTGGCAAGGAGGGAGTTTGCTAGACCAGGGGAGGTCGGCCCTGCTGCCAGGCTTCCTTAACCCTGGGGCACCGGGCTCCCAGTTCCTCGCTCAGTCCCAGGGCTGCTGGGGCTCCATTGACCCAAGACTACCAGATCCCGCAGCCCAAGAGCCACTGGAGCTCACCTGCTCTGGGGCCGATGGGACTCAGCTACTCTGGGGCCGATGGGGCTCTGCTGCTCTGGGGCTGCTGGAGCTCCGCAGCCACAGCCTGCCCTAGGGCTATAGGACTCCTCTGTCCCGAGCTGGAGCTCTCTGATCCAGGACTCTCTGGTCTGGTAACATCCTACCGGATCATGGATGTTGTCTGGGACTTTCTGGTCTGGCCAGAGGGGTTCAACCTGTACAAGCTCATCCAGCCCCAATCAGGTATGTACTCATGTTGCTAGCTCACACTGAAGCCTGCGCCACTATGTCCTCATGACTATTTAAGCAAGCTAGCCATACTAAAGCTAGCACACACGTCTGTACGAGCTGCAAGTTACACCCTTAGTTGCAAAGTACATGTAACCTGAATTTTGCTTCCACCAGAAAAGCAGTTTAGATTTGGAGTTGGCTGGATAGAGGCATCAACAGAGAAGGAGTTAGAGGTGTGTGTGTGTGTGTGTGTGTGTGTGTGTGTGGTGGGGTGTGGGGGGAATTTATCTTAGATCTGGATTGATATTTAGTTCAGATCAGACCTTTATACAAATATTGCTGTTTCAAAGCTGTGTCTGGTCAGAATTGTATCTTGCTCCTGCCACACATTTGGGATGCCACATGCGAACATATTTAACAGCACCACATTTACCTCGTTTATGCCCTACATCCTGCATTCTCTTGTCCAGTGGTGCACTATGACTGGCGAAACCAGCTGATTAAACCGCTCAAGTGGGCAGCGAAATTTGCAGCCTGGCAGAGTGAGTGGGTGGGCATCTTTCAAGGAGTGATTCCGATAGTACATCTCAATGGTGTATTGCCTGATTCAGAGCACACAAATTAAAGTAAAGTTAGGTAGGCCTTCTTTGAAGTAGCACTGTTTGGGCCTATTGAATGGAGTTACAACAAGGACAAAGTTGACACACTTTTTTGACACTGCTTATAAAAAGTGCCAAATGGAATGAATTAATAAGAGAAACAGTGCTTTATTATAAGAGACAGGAACGTGCAATCCATGTCCATGTGCCCTCCCGTTAATAAGGATGTCATAGGGAGACCAGAGAAGTATATTTCACCAATTTAACAAGCTCTAACTGAAATATTAATACATAGATGTCTATAAAACATTGTGGATCAACTTCACATCTGCTGTAACATAACATGAGTGGATTTTGTCCCATACACTAGCATTTAAATCTGCCTTTGTTTATAGATAGTGAGAATCAAAAATATTTACTGCATTAAATCATCTTAGCTGGTCTTCCTATGATGAGCACGCCTGGCTTTACTGTACATTCTCAAGTATTTTGTCCAGTCTCATTATAACAACTTATTTTGAAAATTCACTACGAAGATTTGTAAGTTCTCTACTTGAACTTATTAGCAGGGCATTTTTCATGGAGATAGGATTTTCAAAAAGATCTGAGGGAATTAGACTATCAGCTCCTATTGACTTTTCAATAGGATTTGTACTTCCAAGTCTTGTGAGACACATTTGACAATCCCAGCTGGTGTCCAGCCATTTTGTAAGGCATCTAATATCCCTGAATCTAGTAATGTGTATGGAAAAACCTATTCCTTCAGCCATGATTCTAGAGGACCCTGAAGCTCCAGAATTGTGTTTCAACAGTGGAGAGGGTGTTGTGAGTCAGGTGAGGGTGTTATGTTGCTAGGGTTCCCCATGTTCTATCATGGAGGGGGAATTTGGGAGCAGAAGGGACCAGGGGATTCTCAACTCTACAGATCCACTCTCAGTGGAGAGCAAGAGCATTGAGTAGCAACAGGAACTGAGTTAAACCTATCAAAGTTGGAGGTGACCCACCTATACCTGGCTTGAAACTCATGGGTGGGGAATGTGCTATGGTATACAATGCGATGCTATGCTGTAGGGAGAGACTTCAGGCTCCCTGGCTGTGAACCAAGTACCTTTAACAATCACTAAAGTCACGCAGATTATAAAACTTGAAAAAATAACTACTAGTCTTGCATTACCTTAGAGACTAAAAAAAATGTAGGTGGTATCATGAGCTTTCGGTGGCACAACCCTGAAGACATAGGGTTGTGCCCATGAAAGCTCATGCTACCATCTACATTTTTTGTTAGTCTCTAAGGTAAAGCAAGACTATTCATTATTTAAAAAAAAAAATCAGTTACAGACTAACACGACTAGCCTCTGAAACTCAGATTATAATAATTTTAAACTAATACCATGGTACCTGTTTATCCACATACTCACCCATTCTTTTCTTGGTAAAGTTCAAAAAAATGGCAGGCACTGTATTGAGGGAATTTCCCATTGAAAACATTGAGTGCCATTTGTAAGGCGACAATGGTAGCAGCATGCTGCAAACAGAAGAAACACTCCCATCAACGAGTTTACTGAAAATGGTTTGTTCATTACTGAGCACATTCAATAATTTCTCCAATGGCTTAACTGCACAGTTTACTTTACTTGCACAACTCTGTAAGTAAGTACTTGCCCTCTGCTCTGTGTGTCCTTGCTTATTCTTATGTTAAGATAGTTTTGAAAAATGTTCACTTTCCCCACTCCCATCCTATAGTGGAGAGCCCTATGTTATAAAATGCATTTATATCTGCTGTCCAGAATTGCTACTAATATTCCAAATCTCAGAGCAGGTTCAAACAGTTGCCATTAAAAATAACAATAACAGCCTGCCAGAGAATGATTTCCTCCTATCTCCTCCCAAATGTATATTATTTCTGCCAGTATCATGCTGACCTGAGGCCCAGGATTGGCAATTATCAGTCCCAGTCCAGTGGTAGACTTAGGCCTAACATTTAAGTGTGGCCTTCAATTTTGAGCACCTCAGTTGTTAGGCCAAACCCTTTCAAATGTGACCGTAATTCTGGATGCCCAACCTGAGGCATCTCGTGTCTGAATTTCAGAGGCCCTGAGCACTTGCAACTCTAGTGAATATGAAGGGGAGTTGGGAGTACACAGTTCTTACAGTCAGGCCCAAAGTTTCTCTGGTTGAGCTTTTAGAATTAGAGGCCACATTTGAAAGTATTTGGCTCTAAGGTCCAATATCTGACAACCTAACTGGACTACTTTACTGGAAACAATCCAGGTCTCTCCCTATCCACTGGGAGAAGGTGCATGTCCTGTACATAAATAGAAAACTTCTGTATCTAAGACAGCCAGAGCAGCACCTTTTAAAATAACTAAATTTAATTAAGAAAAGGTAGCGGGGGGCTGATTACCAGATCAAGGTTATATTGTTGGATGGGGTTGCCAGATGATTTCAACAAAAATACTTGACATTACTTCACACTTGACATTACTTCACACTTGACATTCACACTTCACACTTCACACTTGACATTACTTCACAATCTACATCAGATCTTATTTAGAAAATACCGGACATTTATATTTTCTCATTTATAATTTCTCAATTTGTTTCCTGAACAGAAAGCTCAAATACCGGACTGTTCAGTTCAAAACGGGACACCTGGCAACCCTATCGCTGGATCAGTTTAAGACTTTGAACTGGTCTTTTGATTTCTAAACAATCAAAACAGGTTTAAGAATGAAATAACTCATGACTGGGAAATGAGATGCTCTGTCTAGCTGAGGGAAATTTTCCTATGAAAACATTATGAAATAGTTAAAGCTAGCCACAGAAGATAGATAAACCAGTGTAGCTGTTGTTGGATGAAGGAAATGAAGTCCCAGGTCTGTTACAGTAGCTGTCAAATCCAAAAATCCAACATAAAAGAAAAAAAATTACTCACTGCAGAATAGATAGTTATTTTTTGCTGGTTGGAAGGATTTCTGGCATGTGAGAGATGTTTCAGAATATCTTTTAAAAGCACACCTGGAAGAAAATTGGAAATAATGGTATAGTAAGCTCATAGGTGCCTGGTGCCTTTGGGGAGCAGAGTGTGCCACCCAGAGGGGCAGGAAGGGGGCACGTGGAGGCACCCCATTTAGCAATTAAAAATGTTGGTGGGGGTATAGAGGAGGTGATACTCCTTCCGAATGCTACCACAAGAAGCTACCCATAAGGGAGCTTGTATTAATGTTGATATTATTTAATTAAGGAAGTGCTTAAACACAGAGTAAATCAATGAAGGGATTTAAAACTACTTTTTTGTAATGTACTGATGAATCTGACCCCATCTTTTTGTTAATAGTGGGCCTGATTGTGTTCCCATAAACATCAATTTTAGGGTCAGATTCAGTGGTAGATCTCAGGGGCTAAAAGCAGCTATAAACCAGTTTATCTGGCTGGTTTGCAAGAGTAGTGTGAAGAAGATGAAAGAAGAAGTGTGTATATTGATGCAAATAAAAATACACGGTGATCACTTTGCAATGTATATGTCAGCATCCATAGTTCTAAATATGTTATGAATTCCAGTGTGGACTGTATACCGTTTCCACTCAAATTTCCCATCACACTCTCATCCCTGGTGGAATTATGTATTTTTGCTCACCTCCCTGGAGTCGTGACTTCTGTTTTTGTTTGTGGAACCCAAATTCTGCCCGTAGCAGCAGTTCTGTGAGCTTTAGAAGCTTGGTCCTGACACCATGAGTGGCCCATGATGGTAAAGTGTAATTGTTCATCTCCTACAGCAAAGAAGGAAAACAATGATTTGCCGACCAGGTTATGTTGCTTTCCTTTTTTATTGCTACCCACAGCAATGCTTTAGGACATTCAGGATGAGAACAGCCAATATCCTTCTAAAATACTCAGTGTTTTGACCTAATTACAGATGTCTCTTTATTTTATATTAAACTAAGAGCCAGGCACTGGGTGGTGGAGGAATTCTTTTATACTAGTGTATTGCTCAAAGAATACAACTTTTGAAGTATAAGAAGAGATGACAGTATTCATAAAGACCAGGAAGTGGCATAACACTAGTAGGGAGGGATATGCAAAAAGACTGCAAGTATAGTGCGATGATTATCATACATTTTTAAGGATGAATCTTGCATATTAGTGACAATTTTCTGATGTCAATAAATTCCTTGGCCACACCCAGAAGCCCTTATTCTACAAAACCTACATGGAAGTTAGGACTTTTCAACTTGGCAGCTCTGAGAAATCAACGAGCTATATAAGGTCAAGCTGCCACATTTATATCTGGATTTTGAACAACCTGATGTCCGATGAGGGCTGGGCATCTGGAGATGAGTTCAGGCCCATTTTAGACCAGCTCTTTCAGATGTGTTAAGGGCTACACTGGGAAAAGGTAGGAAATGCACCAGGTGTTGAACTGAATTTTTGTTAACCAAAACCAGTCTCTTTTTTGTTATACTATATTGTAGCTTTATCAAAGTGTGACAATGTAACTGATTTAAACAGCGGGAGTGTTCTGACTACCTGCTTCCATACTACCTGTTATGCCCTGACAAGGACATAGTAATTAAGGATTTGTTTAAACAGGGAAACAATGGAAGATGTCAGGTTAAATTAGCTCAGGTCACCATGTGTAATTTATTTCTTTAATAAAAATGAATTGTTTGGAAAGAAGAGGACATGCTAAGTGAATACTGTTTCCTACCATTGCTGCAGGCAGACAAGTGCCTGGGCTTTTGGAGTTATTAGAAGTCAAATGGCATGTGGCCATTGATAAAAAAATATGGGGAGGTGACTTCAGCCACAGCTGCATGAAAACAGCTAACAAGATCCTTTTTTGAATGGCTGGTAAAGCAGTTGCTTTTATGGCAGGAGGTCCAATGAGGGTCCCAGCTGAGCAATATGAAGGACCTATACTCAGAGTCCAACACTGTAGGAAGTACTCACTAATTAGTTACATTTTTCTCTCGCATATGGGCCCCGATGACAGACAAGGATGGACAATTTCTTAAGCTTACTTGATTGAATAAACGCCAGCCTCAGAACACCGTGATGTTTGCAGTTCAGCACTGTGCCCTGGCATTGGCACATCACTGTCTGGGATGTGGTGATAACTTACTGCAACTTGACTCCGTTGCAGCTTCCCAATACATTGACATTGCACGGGTCACTGGACCAATGTAGTGGTCTGGGAAATGTCCCATGTGGGATTGCCTTGGCAAAATCGAGACTATCGTGGAAAATATAGGGCAGGTGGCGACTTATTGCACAACGACACACAATTGGGTAGTACATGTCCACAATGTCATCTCCTTTAAAACTGCTTTAAAATTCTAACCAATCACCAAACAGTATAATAACAATTAATAATAATTAATAATCAAGTCCTTTCAATTTATGTTTGTTCCTGCATTGGTAGACATAGTCCCTATGTTTGGAACTGCCTCCCAATCACCATTCACCAATAGCCTTCTGCCTTCTTCAAATGACTGATATAATCCCACTTGTGCAATGAATCCTATGGGTACTACCATCCGCACACTTCTCCACTTGCTACTTTTGGATTATTACTGGACCTGCTTGCACCAATTGCCTCTTTGAGGAAGGAAGATTATATTTTTGGTGCCAATTCATGTATTTTTACTACTACAAATGCCATGCATCTTTATGGTTCTGTATAAATAATACAGCGTACAGAGAGTCTAAAACAGCGGTGGGCAGCCAAGACCAATGAGTGGCCCTTCATCTCGGAGAGCCACATGATTCCAGTGGTGGGCTTCCTGCAGAGCAGCAGCCCACTGGGGTTCCACCTGTGGCCTGCACACCCCCCTCTCTGCTCCATTCCTCCATATCGTGCACCCCCCTTTTGGTCCCCTTCCCCCAGTGCGTGAGAGGTATGGGGTAGTGGAGCCCCACACTTCCTACTTCTTTCCCTCCCTCCCAGGACTTTCAGACCGCCATGAACCCACTGATTCGCTCTCCGTCCTGCTCTCCCTCCCTCTCAGAGTTTGAATGCCATTTACATCTGTTCAGGTTCTTGGAAGCAGCAGCAGCAGCAGCAGCAGCAGCAGCAGCAGCGGGAGCGGGGATGGAGCATGACTCAGCAGATTCCTGGCTCTCTGAAAGTGCTGAGGGAGGGGAAGGAGCAGGAAGTGCGGGGCTCTAGTGCCCAAGTGTGTGAGAGGCATATGGGGAAGGGAGGCAGGCAGGAGGTGGACAGGCTGCAGGTGGAACCCCAGTGGGCTGCAGATGGTCTAAAAGTTACCTGATCTTTTCCCTCCGAAAACTGTGGTAATAATATGATCAGTGTTACTTAGGGCAATAAGGAGATTAACAGAAAAAGAACTATGTTGGCACAGAAGGATGTGTGTGTCAATTATTTCAAGCAACTGGTCTGATAAGAATTCCTAGCTGTGGACCTTGTATAACACCTGTTCCTTGCAGACATACAGCTTTTCTCTGGCCACTTAAGGAGTAGAGGATAATGTTTTTGAAATCAATTCTTTTTGTACAGTAGGCATGTTTGGGTGGGATCTTAAGGGTATTTTCCTGAATACTTTTACCTCACATAGTAAGGTGTCATATATTTTTATAATTCTTTCAGTGTTCAGCCTCTTCAGTGGGTATCCTGTGTGAACTGCTAAAAATCTCAGAAATGGCTGGAAGACAAAAACAACAAACACGTGAATATGATGAAATATTTTTGTTCTGGTCACTTATGGTATTCCTATAGAATGCCTTAGTGGTGTATGTTACAGTTATAAAAAGAATAAAGGCAGACCCAGTCCCGGTGAACCTACAGGGCAGGGAGAGAGGACAACAGGCTTGAGGAAGTTTGCACACACATTGAGGGGGTAGCCTGTTCCATTGAATACTACATCACTAGTTCCCCTTCTGAAAACACTGCTTTTTAATTTTTAGATTGTTGTGGGAGTGTGGGACATTGTAAGGAGGAGAAAGGGATTTTGAGATGGGATCTCAAGGAGCAAAGGAAGGCTGTGTGGATCAAAGAAGAGATTGTAGAGGTCTGAGGAAATATGGGGGAAGAGCACCAAGGCACTTTGTGGGAAAGGGGTAAGCAGAATTAGTGCAAAGTATGTGTCAAGGAGAGTGGCAGGACGCAGAAGGGAAGAGTCCTGTGTTAAAACAGGAGTCAATTGAATGTGGTGCCAAAGTGCAGAGCCATTGAAGAGTTTGAGAAGGGGTGATATGGGCAAAGCAGTAGAAGACAATCAGTTGCCAGCCATGTTTTGGACTTGAGGGGTGGAAGGTGGGAGCCAGTTAGGCCAGAGAGCAGGAGGTTGCAGTAGATTTGATATGGATAGGATAAGAATTCTGGTAGTGGGGATGTGGAGGAGGTGAGAAGCTGCTGAGAAGTGGTGGTGAAAGAACACTTGAGCAATAACTTGATTGCAAGACTTGAAGGGAGGAGCAAGGTGTAGGAGGCTGCAGTGAAGTTGTGGGAAATTTCTAATATGGCAATGAGAAAAATTAGTGAAGAGATTTTTGTGTAGGAGTCAGAATTATCTGAGCTAGCAGAGAAGCATAGTGCAAGTGTCAGAGGAGATACCTTGGATGTGACGCTAAGATGAGAGGGAGAGGTTGGTGTGGCACTGAACGGAGTTTGGTTTTGTAGATTTCCACTTATCCAGGTGATAGAGTTTTGATACAAGCGATCAAGAGTTTATCTTCCACTAAAATGTCATCTGACATTTGCTATGGATAGCCAGCCCAGCAGGCTTTACAAAATCGGGTATAATCTCCTTCCAGTTGCTGGTAGTAAGGCCTGTTAAGGCTAGTTGGAATGCAATACCGACATTAAAAGCAGAATATATGTGGTTTCTTGATTTCCATTTTGGTGACCTAACTAATATTGTTATGAGTTACAGTATGATGGAGTGGGCTCCCCAAACTAGCCCTGCAAGAGCTGAATTGGATCAATTAGGCCCAATAAGCTAATTAGGCTGCAACTAGGGGAGGGTTAGTCTGGAGGCTTCTAATTAGATAGGAGAGACGTGAGGTTTCTACAAAAGACAGGAAACTGGAAGGAGAGGGGGCTGTAGGGAAAAAAAGTTTGCAGTTACTCCCTGGGAGGAGGGTGTGAAGAGATTAGTGAACCCAGAGTAGTGGTGTGGGCCAGGAAGTGTGGAAACAGCTGAGGCAGCAAGAGGCAGAGGATGGACCTTTGCTGTTGTTGGTTAGAGGGTCCCTGAGTTGGAACTCAGAGTAGAGAACAGGCCCAAATTCCCCTGTCTGCCACTGCAGGAAGGGCACTGTGAGGTAATGTAGCAGAAGCTTGGTTGAGATGGCTTGATATATTCCCCCCCAGAAGGGGAAACCATTATAGTGACCTAGCTAAAGGGCTGAGTTACAAAGAGGATGCTGTGATTTCTGGAGTGAGAGAAGGGGTGCTGAGGAGAAACTGGGTGTAACCAATGGGAAGGGGCATCAGCCTGACCGAGTTAAAACCCAGAACCACCAGGAGGCATCCCTGTTCCTCTCCCAAGACTTTTTTTTTCACAATTGAAAACATCTGGTGCTCTTTACCTTGTAGTGCTTGAAATGTCTTCGAAAAGTCCTAGTTGCAAAAGTTTCTTTCTGAAGTTGATTGTATCGTGGGCAGTTTGGATAAGGTAAGTGTAGCAACTACAACAAAGTATACAATGGATTAGTTAGGAAGAATGCTTCCCATTTCATTATTTAATGTTTTCTCATGAGATTCCATTTAAGCATGTTTTAGTTGAGCCCAACTGTTCCAGGGTTTTTATTAGCTTTTCCAGTGGCTTCACCCTATAGTAAAGTATAATAGCCCTCTGGCCTCACTTCTGTAATATAACTATTAAACCTTAACGGAAGTCACTGCTTAAAGACACTGGTTGAAAATTAGAATGTATTCAATCAAGGTGAAATCCATACCTATGCAAAAGACTGTAGCAAGCTTATGTACTGTTTAAGCTTTCAAAATAGGGCTTTGCCTTTTGCACACAGTGAAAAGATGTTTACAAACTTTGTTTACTTGACCCACAAGTCAAAGAGTATTTATGTTGTATGGTCTAAGAATTTTTGTGTGTGTTATTTGAGAATTTTTATTTGAAATTATCTGCATTAAATTTAAATAGTAAAACACAAAATTGCAGCCACTTTGAAATGAAGCAGCAAATATCTTAATATTTCCAACCAATTTATATTTTGTCGTCTTGCACAAAATAATAAAACTGTTTGTGGCTGCACAATTAAAACAAGAGCTTTACGACAAACTTTGGCGAAATGAAGAGATAATTAACCTGGAAATATTCACACTGGTGTTTTTAGTGCTTTCAAATCCTAATCTAATAGTTGGAGCCATGTCACCCTGGAATCTAACCATATGTTCATGAAGAGGTGTGATTTTTTTGATGCAATCGATGGACACTATTTTTTAATAGAAAGACACTTCCAGAGCCAACTCTGCTGTGTATTCATAATAACTTAAAATATAATCAATAATGAAAAAGAATGGGAAAAATCAGATCTACTTTTACATTTTACTATTGCTGAGGATTTTTTTTATTAACTTCCATTCTAGTGAGTGAAGTACAATACTTACAAGGGACAACATTCAAAAAACAAGGGCTACAGAAATGTTTTCATTTGATTCAATTGTTTTTGTTATATGGCACAGGGTAGGACTCTGGAATCACTTGAATAAAAATGTGTGAAACACGTTGCTGAATTTGATACTAGCATTCTCAACCAGTGGGCTCCACTCCATAGGAGTGGCAAGATTCTTCATTGTGCAGGACCCAGAGGGCGCCTGAGAAGGGGAAGGAAGGGCCAGCTCACTCTCTTATCCCAGCAAGGCTGCTATCCCTGCCTTACTCCTTTCCAGACATTGTCCGTATCTTCCCCTTCTCTGTCCAGCTCCCCTTTGAAAAATGTTTCCCCTCCCCAGAGCAGAGTATTGTGTGGGCCTGCAGGAGAAGAGAGGGAAAGGAATTGCCTGATCTATTTACCCACAACCCTCACTCCCTCATCAGCACCAACCCCCCCCTTTTTTTTTTAAACTAACTGACAAAATAGCTAAAACGTTATCCTACAACTCAAAGGTCATTGTGGGATCGGAGACAATTCTTTTGGCTATTTTGTGGGTCATGGACCACAAATGATTGAGAGCCCTGAACAGTGGTGGGTTAAAACAAGTACTTTCCTTCCAGCTCTCAAAGAGAGCACGCTATTTTTAATCTCTGTGCAAGCCAAGAGAGTGGGTTTATCTGTTACCAGCTCCGAGTTGTGTTCTCATACAGTGTGGGCAAACTCACCGCCTTTAGTTTTTAGACTTAGATATTTCTGTTTTCATTAAGCACAAAGCTGTGTGATGGAATGTGCTTCTTGAGGAATCTCAGTGTTAGGGTGCTGCCCACACACTCCATTCTTAGTGCATCATCCGATTGCTTAGTGCCACTTTCCTCCACTTCATTCATGCTTCAGCACACATTTTGGCTTTCTGACACAGCCAAATGGGAAGCAGAAAGCCCCCAATTTTAACTCACCTTGTCATGTGACAGTGGCACTGTGTGAACTGGGATTGGCTGCCAAAGAACTTTGGGGTTCCAGACCTGATTACCAGCCAGTGGATACAACCCAGCAAGACTTGCTTGGGCACTCATAAGAGTTTGATCAGCATCTGTGCTTTGAACATAAATCTGAAGCAAGAATAGAAAGAATTGTTTTGGAGGGTCTGTCTACACTATGGGACAAGGTTGAATTAAGATATGCAACTTCAGCTACGTTGATTGCGTAGCTGAAGTCTAAGTAGCTTAACTTGACTTTTGGTGCTGTCCACACTGCAGGAAGTTGAAGGAAGAACACTCTCCCTTTGACTTTCCTTACTCCTCATGAAATGATATCCTCTAGCTCGACATTATTTTGAAAGAATGGCTTGCTGTGCAGATGCGCACTATGTTATTTTGAAATAACATCAGTTATTCTGAAATAATGCTGCTGTGTACACATACCCTTAGTGTTCACTAA
>CM057846.1:165389211-165400429 GCA_030068395.1 Apalone spinifera
GGCAGCTATCCTGCCATAGACGGCCGCATTCCTCCATTTAGTGCGGAGATCATGGAGGTTGGAGGCATCCCCCCCAAACCTGAATAAGGTCCATAATCTCCACCCTGGACCAGGAAGGCGCCCACCTTCTCCAGCCCCTGGCAGGCTCCTGGGAACTGGCAGACTGCTCCTGGGGAGTGGTGGAGGGCTGGCTGCTAGTAGCTTGCTGGCTCATGTTCTGGGGCCACTCGGTCAGAGGTCCCGGTGGCCACTGCTGGCTCTGGGCTGGCAGGCTTGGAGCTGGCACAGGCACTGTGGCCAGGATCTATCCCTTCAATGGCTCCGGGGCTTGGGGGAGAGGAGAGTAAGTTTTCCTGGTTGTGCCCAGAGTAGCTACCAGGGCTCCCTGGGAAGGGCTGGAGGCCCCCTATTTCGAATAAAGTGTCTACACAGCACTTAATTTGAAATAGCTATTTTGAATTTGGCATTACTCCTCGTAGAATAAGGTTTACCAAATTCGAATTAAGCACTCCGCTATTTCGAATTAATTTTGAAATAGAAGTTTGCATGTATAGACGCTAATAACAGTTGTTATTTCGAATTAACTTTGCAGTGTAGACCTACCCAAACAGAACCTTGCTGCTGTTAACTGGCTGACTTTCAGTAGGAAAGGAGGGAACTGGAAAGGGAAAGAGATGGTTGGCATCCAAAGGGACTGAGGCCAAAGAGGAAATGGGGAGTAGGAAAAGGGGGAGCAGCGAGTTGGAGCAGGAGCAAGATTTGGTAAGGGTAGTGAGCTCGAATATGACAGTAGCAATTCTAGTGGAAAAAAATGCAACTGGTTCTAGATGGCCAACTAGCTTTTAGGATGCAGCAATGGTCTAATGAGCTACTGGACCCCCAAATGGAACAGATTTAGGGTACATCTACATTGCAACACTATTTTGAAATAACCAGCACTATTCTGAAATAACTTAGTCCGTGTCTACACAGCAAGCAGTTATTCTGAAATAGTGTCAAAATACTGTCAAGCTGGAGGACTTCTTACTCTGACTCCTGTCACCTTCATTGTACAAGGAGTAAGGGGAGTTGGGAGATTTCGAAATACGTGCTGTGTAAGAAGCTCCCTATTTTGAAATAAGCTATTTCGAAATAAGGTACTCAATTGACGTAGCTCAATTTGCATAGCTTATTTCGAGTTAAGCCCTGGAGTATAGACGCACCCTTAGATGTCAAATGGAAACCAGCCTGGAAATTCTAATAGGGTCTTGTGGAATTTTCAGTTGTGAGGTTCTCATGATCAGGAGCGAGGTAGACACCCATTGCCAGTGACTCAGGCAATGAAAAGAAGGATGTGGGATCAATGCAGGAGGGCTTATTACATCCCTGAAGTGATCAAGTATCTGAAGTGAGGCTGCTATTAGTGAGGCTCCTTTAGATCTCTGTATTCATTTGAATGCAAATACAACCCCAATATTTTTCAGGTGTTTTCAGGGTTATCAAAAAATCACAACTTTCTGTGTAATTTGATTTCTTGCCAAACCTGATATACAGCTGCAGTGAAGCTCTCTCTGCAAGAACACTTCATTCATCATTCTGTAATGAATTAAAATTTGGGGCACAACCTCAGAGTCTGAGAACCTTCAACCTGTGTTGCCTTCAATGCAAGTTAAGGGTGCTAAGCACCATGCTGCGTGAGAACCCTCATATCTTAGGGTGCGTCTACACAGCAGGGCTTAATTCAAAATAAACTACGCAAATTGAGCTATGTCAGTTGTGGAGCTTATTTCAAAATATCTTATTTTGAAATTGGGAGTGTCTACACAGCATGTATTTCAAAATAGAGCACTCTTCCTCCAATTTCCCTTATTCCTCATACAAATGAGGGTCACAGGAGTCAGAGTAAGAAGTCCCCCAGCTTGACAGTATTTTGACATTATTTCGAAATAACTGCCTATTGTGTAGACGCGGACTAAGTTATTTCGAAATTACGCTAGTTATTTCAAAATAATTTTGCTGTGCAGACGTACCTTTAAGGAAGCTCCATTAGCACATGAAAAAAATGTCCTTCATACTCATTCTGATACTTGCCTCAAACTGGTTGTATATAGGACTCAGGAAATGTTTATATCTCTTCCGCATGTATTGCCCAAGCTCATATTGTTGCTGTATTCCGAGCTGTGGAAGCAAGAATATTGATAAGTGTCAGTGTTAAGTAGCTTGGGAAAAAGAGGAGGGGTCAGTAGATAAAATATATCCCATAGATCATTTTCCCTCTTTTTGAGCTCATCAAACAGGATGTCCTGAGATATTTTTAAAATAAAGCAAATACATCCCCAAATATCATATCTCTGAAAGCTGTAATGTACAGGAACCTTAGCCAGGCATTCTTGCTACCCAGGTCTCTTTCAATCTGATTTTTTAAAATCTTCATCTATTAGTTATCTCACAATTCATGCTGCACAGAATCTGAGTTATCCAAGAGAAGCAACATTTCCCAATATACAGTAATGTAATACATATAGTCTATCTATAGTCATATGATCTGTAGATACATATTCCAAAACACAAAAATCAGGAAATGCAACAGTTTTTAACCCTTAGGCATGGTATTATACATTTTAATAATAATATTGAAATCAGTGGTTGAAAGAATAAATATATCCATTATTGTTTTATTTATTATTACTGACTTGAGTCCTGCAACCAGGCAACTCACATAAGTAAGGATTATTCAGATCCTAATAAAGAAACTATCTTAAAATAATTTTATAAGAGGCATGGGCATGGAGGAAGGGGGGAAATACTGTGAAGTGACTGTGCTAATGTTGATGTTACAACCTTAGCTTTTGCATTTCCTCACGCTGACTGCAATGGAGAAACATTAGCATTGCATGGACATAGTCCTTTCAACAGTTAATTTCTTTGCCATTTAAAAAAATAGGGGGTCAATTGTTTGGGATTAATCTACAGTGCATATAAACACAATTTACATCATTGCAGTTAGTCTTTGCAATTTATCCTTTATTGAACTGAGCAGGAGGGGCAGGAATGAATTCCCATATTTATTGTTGTGTAGTTAGTTGTGGATTTCTGTAAATTGGTTTAGAAAGGCAGCAGTGCATCTGTTTGTATTGTGAAAATTGCATTGTCATAATAGACAAAGATAGAAATTCAAGACCCAATCCTAGGAGGTGCTGAAAGCTAATGTAGGCTGAGGATGCTCAGTACCCACTTGCATACAGCGCTTACTTAGGGTAGGGCTAGACTGCAAGTTTTGTCAGCAAAAGGTACGTTTTTCCGATTCTTTTGTCAGAAGAGGCTTTTCCGACATTTGGTCCGTCTAGACTGGGCTAAATGTTGGGAAAAAAACCCCTCTTTCAGAAGCCCCCTTTTTCCTCGTAGAATGAGGAATACAGGGCCTTCCGAAAGAGTGCGTTTGTTCTTCCGCAAAAAAAAAAAAAAAAAGTGGAAGAGCAGATGCATTCCCTGGACACAGTGGAGTTTTTTTGGGATACCTCTGGTATCCCAAACCCCCATCCTCCCCTTGCAGTCTAGCTGTACCCTTAGTTTCAAATGCAACATTAGAATCCATAGATATCAGGTGTCATTTGCACAATAGACTGTACTGCAAATGTGACTCCAACTTTCATAGATTTTAAGGGCAGAAAGGACCATGACAGTCCAGTTTGCCTGTATGCTACAAGCCATACATTTTTGCCAAATGGTTCCTGAATTAAATGCATATCTTCTTATTGAGCTAAAGCACCTATTTTAAGAAGAGATGCACTCCTGATTTAATACTTCAGATGAGGAAGAATCTGACACCAGTTCTGCCAACGGGGAAGAGAGGCAAAGAGGGCAATAGTCTCAGGGCACGGTGATACAAAAGGACTCAGGGCTCCCAGCCACTGCTGCCGCTACTGTGGCCCTTTCACTTGCCACCAGAACCCTGGCAGCATGCTTCAGTTGGTGCTGAACGGCTGATGGGGGAAGACTAGTCCCCAGCCCCGCTCCTACCAGCCGAAGCCCTGCCCCTTCCAGAAGCGTAGCACTGTGCTCCCTCCCCCATCCAGGAGCCCGGCAATTCTGTCAGCCTTCTCCCCTATCTCTCACATTGTCACATCTGTATATAAGAGATCATAATGGTTTATTGTCCTCACTATAAACTCCTCACTCCTTATTTCTTGTTTGAGGGGTAGCCATGTTTGTCTGTTTCAGCGAAAACAACAAGGAGTTGTCACACCTTAAAGACTAAACATTTATTTGGACATAAGGTTTTGTGGGTGACAACCCACTTTATCAGGTGCATGAAGTGGAAATTTCTTGTCTGAATTTGTCTAGCATCAGCTTTCAACTACTGGGTCTTCTGAAGCTTTTGTCTCCTAGATGAAAAAGCCCCATGCAATCAGAAATATTCTGCTTTGATCAAGACACTTCTTAACCTCTTCTTTGTTAAGCTGAATAGCCTGTGCCTCTTTAGTTTGTCACTGGAAGGCAGGACTTTCAGATGTTGAATCATCCTTTTAGCTCTTCTTTGAACCCTATCAAATTTATCAATAGGCTTTTAAAATATGGATACCAGAACTACATGCATTATTCCAGTAATGGTCTTTTTAATGCAGTGTACAATGTTAATACCATCTCTTTAGTTCCCTGCTTGTGTATTCAAGGATTGCATTTGCTCTCTTATCACTGAATCAAAGTGGAAGCTCATGTTCAGTTTGTTATTCACCATGACCTCTTAAGATTTCTTTTCTGTCATCATTTGCCAAAATGCAGTTCTTCCACCTTAAAACTTTAGCACACGAAGGACAATTTCTGTTTTAATATAGGCTCACATAAAGCCAACAGACCTTGGTAAGCTGTCCAAATCCCTGTGGCCATGCATTTTCGTTGTGTTTCTCAGTTGGAAAAGATTCACATGGGGTAGACTCACCATGGCGAAGCACCTGACAAAATAGATTGAATTTTATTCACAAAATTGTTTCTTTTTATTAGATGTAATCATTGCAATTCCAGCAGTGCTTTCATTAACAATGAAAACTGTATATGCTGTGTACTAATATATATATATTGTTTATTTGTCTATATATACATAGACAGATATTTATGATAAATATTTATTTGTATTTTTGTTTTGCCTAGGAGCCCTGATCATAGACCCACAGTAACTTTTTTTTTAATGATTGCAAACTTTACATGATTCTTCTGCATTTAAAAAGTAGCTAGGTCAGGGTTATATTTGTAGACTGTATAAGTTGTATAATAGTCTTATATATCATATGTCAGATCTATTTTGGAGAGGTCAGGATAACATAGACAGACATTACATTAAGCAGGCAGAACAATCAGTATGATAAAAACTACCAGTCACATATTTCTTGATAAGTTACTCTAGGACAGTAGTGCATAGGCAGGCAGATTTCAGATATTGCAAATATCATCATCTAAAATTTCAACTCAGGGAAGATAGTTGTTGTCAAAACTCTGAATTGATCCTTAAGTCCTTTTTCATTCCATTCCATTTTATAATCCTGTATAATCCGCTTGGCTAAACAGACCTATTAGTCACATCACTTTAAAACTATGTCTTACTCCATTAATTCTTTTCCTTAATCATCAAAGTAGAAATAAATAACATTTTAAGATTACATCTCAAAAAATTTTAAAAGTCATTTAAATGCTTGTGCTATGTCCAGAATAAAGACCATATTCAGACCTTCTGTAAACAGAGCAACTTGCAATCTGGGCTCTGTTATTTGTTTGTTTGTTTATTCATTCAATACAGTGTACATCTGTTCTTGATTATACATAAGGGAGAAACTGCTTTCGCTTGAGACAATAAATTAGTTCCAAGGCAAAGACGAATCCACTAAGTGGATACTAGTTATGGTATCTCCTCTATTTCACAACTGTAAATGATCATTGCAGAATATCTCTTTTCTTGTCATAAATAAGGCGCTCGCTGAAAATCTTGTATTTCCTGAGATTGCAAAAAGGAAGCAAAGTTACAAAATGCTTTCTAAAGTTTGGGACTTTTTCTATGGGAAGCAATACTCCAGTTGGATTATTCAGGAAATATTGAAATGTCTACAAAACATTTTCCCCTCTGGGAAACATTTGCTAACACAAGAATAAGGTGCTATAAGGAATTCCTCCCACTCACATAGTGAAATTAACACGGCCATCTACTTACTATAGACACAAACTTCAGTTTTCTTTTCGCTGCGGTCTGGTGAAGTAAAATGAAGAAAAGACTAAGCAAGAAGCATAAACTCCAGACTCCACATAGCAGCCGTCTCATTGTCATCCTGTCAGTAGCTTAAGAATGTTTTGCTGGCCAAGTTCATGGACTGGACAGAGCCCTCCTGCATATTTGACACACAGAAGAATAGTAGGGGTGGAGTCAGCCTTTATGCACTATGAATTTCAGAAATGGGCTATAGCCCTCCCTCCGTCCCATTCATCTTTATCCTCTTTTGGGTTACTTGTGAAGGGAGCAGGGCACCCAGCTGCTCTCCAGATTGCCTGAGATAGAGAGGCTCCTGGGGTCCTTTGCCAACCCTGGCCCCATGCACGCACAGTGCAGATGGATATAAACTGACCATGTATGCTCATGCTGTTTTAAACTAATGCTTAGTGGCACAGCATATATTTACTTGAGCGTTGCACCTTTATAATGAAAATGTTGCAAATAGACTGGTGTAGTTTTAATATGGCCTATACAAAAGTTTCACCCAAGATAACTCCCACCACCCAACAACTGAGAACCAAACACATTTTGTCTCTGAACTTTGCATTGGACGGTATGTGGCAACTGTGACAGTAGTCAGTTTCTGGATCCCATTGGGCATTTCTAGATTTGGCTGTGGTCTTTAGAAGAAATAAAACAGCAGGTGTTTTTATTTCTTAGCTCTGAAATAACTGTCAAGAATAAAAATGTATCCAATGACTTCCTGTCTCTCACAGGGGATTAACAACATCTCCAGTGGTGATGGTTACTAATTTCCCCTAAAGAACTTTTCCCTAATGTGCCATAAATAAAAATTGTTCTCTACTTGTTAATTTTCCTTGCAGCAGACATACTTAGTGCCACAACATATGGAAGTCAGAAGATGCTTCTTTATTCATCCTGTTATTTGTTAAATTAAAGAAAAAGTATCTGGTTTACAACCAGTGTCAGCTACAACACCACTGAGCTAGTCAATTTATTGGCTTTCTTCTGGAGCAATTACATCTTTGTGTCCGTGACTTTTGATTTTGCTACATTTTAAGATGCAAGTATTGACATTTACTCAATTGACAGATTATCCTCATTACATTTTATATTGCCTGTCTTCATTTTAAATCTTCACCCATTTAAAATATAAAAATTGGGAGCAATTGTTGGTGATTAAAAGTTGCCAGCAAACAGTATCATTATTTATTTTTATTTATTTAAAATATTTATACCCTGCCTATTTAAAATATTCGAGGTGGCATTAAGGGAAATTGCTAATATGATGTCATGCCGCAGCCTAAAACAAGTGTATAAAATACACAGGCTAGTTTAAAGCAAGAATTAATAAAAGCTGCCTTAATAATTACTAGATTTGGAGTTTGCTCACTTCTACTTCCTGGAATAAAAAATTCACATCGTGCCCATTGATCAGAACTGCAGAAATGCCTCTCAAACATTGAAATGGCAGGAACAAAAATCCTGTTGCAAGATGGCTTTTCTGCTGCTCTTGCTTTCTGTAAGCACTTGAGCTCAGAAAGGGAACACCACACAGAGTTGCCTCAGTCTGTTGAAAGGAAGACTTATTTTTTAAATGGTAGGCACTGGCACAGCAGGACCAAGTGCTGCAAGGCATCCATGTTTGATATAACTTGCTCTCTTCAGTGGCCCGCATGCCTCATGCCTTTCTTTGAGGAAAATGTGCAATCTTCCATTTCCACACTATAATAACTATAGCTCAGATTTCTGTGTAGGTCTAGCTGGAAAAGCACATCCATACGAAGAGTGACAACCCTCAAATGTTATTTTATTCCAAGCATCCTCTGTCTCCCACTTTATTCTAGGGCTTTAGCAATAGGGCTGAAGATATTCCAGCTGAGCAGGCCACAGAACAGCATTGTAAAAGCCAGCACAGTTTTTAAAGCCCTGCAAATCCAAGGATATCTGCAGCTCATTATTGCAGATACATATGTGATGCAGGCACCTGCAGATATCTATGGACCATTTTCACAGATGCAGATACGGATACCAATTTTGTATCCGTGCAAGACTCTAACAATTTTCTGTTTTGTCTTATGTATTTATTAGAACACTCTACCTGGGTGTTGCCCAGGTCTGGGACCCACCTGAGGTGGGGGCTGTGCAGGCCTCCTGCTGGCTTCTGCTCAGAGCCAGCATGGGGTGTTAGGGCTGAGCAGCATGCTGGGCAACTGCTCTTCAGGGGCAACCTGAGGTATTGGGGGCTGTGCTGCCGGCCAGTGGCTGGGGTGCTTGCTGCCCCCTGTTGTCATTCTGAGCATAACTGTCTTCTGTGCTGGCTGCCCCCTCCCCATGATCATTCATGATTGATAACTATCCCTGTTATCACACCCTTCCCTTTCTTGTTTGATGCGAAACAATCACATTCCACGCACATCTCATTGCCCTGGCACAGCGAAACCCTGACCTTGCTTTAAGTGAGGAGAAGAGGAAGCTGCCTACCACATTTGGTGGCCCTAGCTCTTACCATTAAGGAGGACTACTTGAACAAAGTGACTCACAGATGGACACACAGACAGATGGAGACACACAAACTCTCTCGTATATGTATATATGTAGTAGATATTGCTAGCTCTAATAAAAGAGATGCTCCAAGAGAAGAATTTTAAAAATGTGTCCACTCAACACTGCTCCTATTGAAAGTCGCTGAGTTAGGAAAATGCAAAATGTTTTTGAAAATCCCACCCTTCCATGTACGGTGAAACCTTTGTTATCCAGCACTCCGTTAACCAGAAAACTTTGATTCATTGCCCCCAGCCAGAATACTGTCACATTTTCACGCGCATAGGCCTGGCATGGTTTACCATGATTGGCTTAACAATTTTGTATTTAAGAAGTACTAATCATCTTTAACTCAAAATAGAAATGTGAGACCAACTGCCTCACACTACAAAACTACCAATGTTAAGAACTTGAGTTTTATTGTCCATTGGTTTTTCCTAGGTTGATGGGACCCTCAGATAACCGGAATTTTTAGATATCTGGAATGCCCTAATCCCTGAGCATGCTGGATAACACAGGTTTTACTGTAAATGCCTTTCTTCTCTTGTGGGGCATCCTCCCTCATCAGTTACTTGCCACAGAAGCTATGAAACCATCAACACAGAGGGTGAATCTCCTGAGAGCAGTGCTTTCTTGGCAGCCAGTCGGAACCTCTAAAACTCCCTTTAGATATTGATGACAATCATCAAAATTTAACCACATTCAGAGCAACATGTCAAATTAGCTTCTTCGATTCAGGTTGCACACTGCCTCAGCAAAAGCAATGCACAGCAGGGGAAGGCAACCATAAAATACCCCCCAAAAATCGATGGCATGACACCTTAGTGAAAGTAGGAATACAATTAGGTCATGTGACATCAGATTATGATAGACTTGATAGGAAGCTTAGGCACATGGCATAAATCCTTAGATACAGGTACACTGCAATATCGTATGCTATATGGTGGTGTCTTAGGGTACGTCTACACTACAGTGTTATTTCGAAATATCTTATTTAAAAATAAATAAGATATTTCAAAATAATGCGTCTACACACAAAATGCATTTAGAAATAGCGTTTTGCTATTTCGAAATAGCGTGTCCACACTGACTGGACGCTGAATCGCATTTAAGGCCAGCTGAAACCGGTTCCAGCAGGGTGTCAGTTCAGGAGTTACTTTGTGTGACTGCTGCCTGAGGCTATCTGAGGCCTGTGCTTAAAGGGAGCCCCCCCGGACAGCCAGTTCTCAGGTTTCCCTGCTTGCTTGTCTACCTTGCTGAGGGACAGCAAAGCATTTTTTTCTCTGTGTGCTCTGGTTGCCCTCACTCAGGACACCACAGCACTCTGCACCATGGCGCCGGAGCTGCCCCGGGTACTCTGGTGTTTCTTTTGGATGTGTTGCTGCAAGACTGGCTGCGCTTTCTGAAGGCTGCCTTGCAGCATCTGCTGCAGCCCAACCCCCACGCCGTCATCTGGACCCTCCTGAGACACGTGGAGGAGCAGCTGCAGCTCCTGGACGTCAGCGTGCCCCGCCGCATCTGGACATCAGCAGCGACTGGTGGGACCACATCGTCCTGGAGCGCGGGGAAACCAACAATGGACCCAGAACTTTAAGATGAAGAATTACACCTTCATGGAGCTCTGTGAGTGGCTCGCCCCTGCTCTGCAGCAATGGGACATGCACATGACGCCTGCCATTCCCCTCCATAAGCATGTGGCCATCACCCTTTGGAAGCTCTCCACGCCAGATAGCTACTGATCTGTGGGGGACCAGTTTGGCGTGGGGAGATCCACCATCGGAGCAGTGCTCATGCAAGTCTGGCAGTCTCCGGCCACTGTGCGAGGAAGGGGGTGCAAGGAGGGGGTGGGCTGCCCTAGGGAAAAGCGGGGGAGGTGGTGCAAGTCCTCCTCCCCGGGAGGGTTTGTTCTGTCCCGCCTGCACTAAGGACTGCCCGCGGTGGCCAGGATTGTAGGGGGGTTGCTCCTGGGGAGTGAGGGTGGGGGGCAGTGGCGGGGAAGGAGCACACTCAGCCATCCTGGCACCCCAGTGACTCTCGGTGTTGTGTGTCCCTCTGCAGGTGGTCAAGGCCATCATCCTGCAGGCTGTGTCTGACCACCGGGGCCACTTCATGGACATTAACATGGGCTAGTCTGGCAAAGCACACGACGCGTGGGTGTACCGCAACTCCTCCGTGTGCCAGAGGCTGCATGCCAGGACTTTCTTCCCCGATTGCCACACCAGGGTCGGGGATGTGGACATGCCTGTGTGCCTGGTGGGGGATGTGGCCTATCCCCTACAACCTTGGCTGATGAAGTCCTACACGGGACACCTCAACCCCTCCCGACAGGCCTCTAATGCCAAGCTCAGTAGGACCCGCATCGTGGTGGAGGGGGCATTCGGCCGGTTGAAGGCCCATTTTAGATGCCTCCTCACCCGCCTGGATCTCTCTGAGCGGAATGTTCCGCATGTGGTGGCAGCGTGCTGTGTGCTGCATAAT
>CM057846.1:165400529-165412090 GCA_030068395.1 Apalone spinifera
AGCCAGCTGGGGCCACGTGCCCAGGGGTGGCACAGCACATGCACAGGTTGCTGCGTGATCTGTGGTCTCCCTCTCCTACCTACCTCCCTGCCCTCTGCATAAGGCTACAGCGATAGCACTCACATTGCTTCCCCGGCCTCGGATGACACTGGCGACAGGCTCACTGGGATGGCTTGGGTGTCCTGGGTGCACGGCACGCTCCCTCCAGGCTCCTGGCCATCTGCCTCCTCCTCTTCTTTGGTCTCATGGCCAGGGCCCTCTGCCCAAGGGTCGATGACCACCTCTAGGGCATGGACCGTCTGGCCCCCCAGGATGCGGTCCAGGGCATCAAAACAGGGGCAGGGGTCTGGATCTGCCCCTGGTTGGGAGCTGCCCCCTGTGGCCCTGGCATAGGCCTGTCACAACGCCTTTATTTTCATGTGCACTTGCTCCTGGCTTCACATGTGGCCTTTGGTGGCCAGGCTAGCAGCCATCCGCCTGTAGACAGCCGCATTCCTCCATCTAGCGCAGAGATCATGGACGTTGGAGGATTCCTCCCAAACCTCAATCGGGTCCATGATCTCCGCACTGAACCAGGAAGGCGCCCGCCTTTTCCAGCCCTTGGCAGGCTCCTGGGAGCTTGCAGACTGCTCCTGGGGAGCGGTGGAGGGCTGGCTGGCACTGGCTGACTCGCTCATATTGAGGCAACTGGGTCAGGAGCAGCGACTGCTGGCTCTGGGCTGGCAGTGGAGCTGGCACAGGCATGGTGGCCAAACAGACTCTACTCCTTTAAGGGCTCTGGGGAGGGTGGGGAGGAGAGGAGTTTTCCTGGTTATGGGCAGAGTGGCCACCAGGGCACCCTGGGAAGGCTGGAGGCCCCCTATTTTGAAACAGCACTTATTTCGAAATAGCAATTTTGAAATTGGTGTTATTCATCGTGGAATGAGGTTTACCAATTTTGAAATAAGCCCTCCGCTATTTCGAATTAATTTTGAAATAGCAGTTGGCTTGTGCAGATACTAGTGAAGTTATTTCAAAAGAACGGCTGTTATTTCGAAATAACTGTGCTGTGTAGACATACCCTTAAAAAAGGTCACAGGGTATATTTATCATTTCTATTGCCATAGTGCCTAGGAACAGTGTTATTTATTCAATGTGTAGAATAAATTTTGTTATGTGCACTGAGGCATGTGTGAATTGCACCACCAGGAGAAACACCTGCTGCTGCTATGAAAGCTGTTAATTAGCTGGGTGGCATTTGAATCCTTGTAGGTGGCTGCCCAAGCACTCATCTTAGAGGGAACAGTGCCTAGGAACCTTTGTTGTGGACCAAAACCCCATGCTCCCAGGCACTGTACTGGGACCAAATAAAAAGACAGTCCTTGAGCCAAAGAGTACAGTAAAAGTATTAGACAATTGATGGGTACAGACAGCTGGGAAGGAGAAGGAAATAATGAGAACAATATTGGAACTTTGGAGTAGCATCTAGGAAAAGTAGAGATTGTTTGGTTTCAGAGTGCACATGCCTAAAAGTGACACTGTTGTCTCACTGCACATTGTCAACATTCACCAGGTCAAATTGGATCAAATTGTGTTGTCAGTGAGATGAGTTACAGCATTGGAGGGCAGCTAGCCTTCACACAGCCTTAGATAACACTTTCCAATATGTACTATAAGATCAGCTTCACCCCTGGAGGTATAACTTCTTTCCCTTTGGGAAGTTATGCGGGGGATCAATTAGACCTAATCAAAATTACACTGACTACTCTCCCACATGCCTATGAAATAATAGACTCCTTTGTGAGGGTGTATCCTTACCATCTGAGTGGGGATGTATTCTTATCACATCTCCCTTTTGCTTATGGGGAGTGGCAAGAAGGAAAGTGAGATTATTGTCAGCTCTACTACTAAGATTTCCAGCTGAAGTAATCAACTAATTGCAGTGCAAACACTGTTGCAATATTTAAATAGTTGGGCGCCGCTGAATCTGGGGAAGGCTGGTGCTTATACTAGGATTCATCTATTTTCATCTGGAGAAAAACAATAGCACGGCTTGCCATAATGCTCATGTCACAGTGACACATTGTCCCCCACCTCAACACAAATGGATTCTACCCAGGCCAACCTACTGTTTTGATGAAAGTTTTTTTTTATGTACAATTTTTTTCAACCCTTTCCTCTGCAGAGTTAAACAGATTTAAACTTGTCTTTGTTACATAACTCTGCAGCTATTAAAAGTGCTTTTGCATTTGCTGAATTAGACTGTATTCTGTTAAACTGGTTTAGGGTGTGTCTACACTGCAGGGCTTGACTTGAAATAAACTACGCAAATTGAGCTATGTCAATTGCATGTCTTCTTTCGAAAAAGCTTATTTCGAAGTAGGGAGCATCTACACAGCACTTATTTTGAAACAGAGCACTCTTCCTCCGACTTCTCTTACTCCTCATACAATGAGGGTTACAGGAGTTGGAGTAACAAGTCCTCCAGCTTGACAGGATTTTGACACTATTTCGAAATAACTGCCTGCTGTGTAGCCGCAGACTAAGATATTTCAGAATAGCGCTAGTTTTTTCAAAATAGTGTTGCAGTGTAGACGTACCCTTAAAGTGAGACACAGAAGTGAATGGATTTACTCCAGATTTACCTATGATAAGGGTTGCATAGAATCCATCACTGCATCTAATTGTTACGCAGGTGAATTAGGTATGCACTCTGATGGCCACTGTGCACTTTCTAGCACTTTCTGCTCATCTTCCTTTCCTTGGAGCTGTTTGTAGGATATTGAATCAATATAGCACCAGATCCTCATTTTGATGTGAGATGGCAGAGCTCAATTAACTTTGGTGGAGTGATGCCAGTTTACGGCAGATGAGGGTCATCTCTTACTCATGAGCACGGCTGACTTGGGTGGGGGATAGAGGGCATAGACTGAAATGTAGTAGCTGATGCAGCTAGTCCGTTACTGATTTATGATTGTAAAATCAGGACCAAGACTTTGAAGTTGTAATGGGAGTAGAATGGGAGCCAATAGAGGTGTCCCACACAATGGGGGATAGTCGTTGCAGCTTTGGTCCATAGAGAAGGCAGACTGATGAATTCTACACAATAGGGAGTCCCTGCACCGCTTGCACCTTCAGCCCCAGATACAGTGAGTTCCAGTAACTCTCTGGAGTATGCACTCTCTGGAGTGCAGCATATTACCATCTGGAAGGAAGGTATTAAAGTCACAGAGTTTAATGCCATAGAGGACCCCTCTCCCGTCCCATCATCTAGTCAGAACTCCTGTATATCACCATCCACTGGCACCATGTAGCACCCTACCCTAAACCCAACAGCTACAATTAGATGCATTACAGCCCACAGGGAACTAATCTATTATAGGCCACGGGCAGAGAACAGGAGCGACCAAGGCACAGCAGTGCTGGAGGGCCGTGCAATGGTAGGGAAATGATTACGTAAGAAGTAAGGAGATGATCTTGGCAATTGCCTATCACCCCAGGATGCAGAGGAAGGAGGAATCCCTCCAAGGTCACTACCAATCTGGCCTAGGGGAATTCCTTCCCTACCCCACATATAGTGATCAGTTAGATCCTGACATGTGAGCAAGAACTAACCTGCTAAGGACATGAGGGAGTGAATGCTCAGTGTCACCTCAGAGCCCAGTCCCACCTTGTCCCATATCCCATCTCCTTGAAAGGTAAAACAATGGCACAGTATGTCAGAATGCCGTGTCACTGTGACACATTGTCCTCCATGCCAACAAAAAGTATTACATGCTTGATGTGTGTCCGGTTTCCCTAGAAACCTGATGTGGAGGAAGAGTATTTTCACTTGGCCATTTAGACTTATTGATGAGCTGTGCAGGTCTCTGAGGCATCACATAATTTTGACAGAGAAGGCCAGATGCCTTTGATATGAGAGGAGGATGGCGTTTCTTCCATCCAACCATCATCACAGCAGTTTGTCTTAGTTCTTCTTCCAGGTGCTGGCCTACAGGAGCCACAAAACAATGTGTGCGTGTAATCAGGCATCCAACTATTGTTTTTATGCACCTTAGAATACTTTCTTTTGCATTTTAATAATTGTGTTTAACTTTGATGTGAACTACAATACCTGTGATTAAAGCAATTGTTCTATTCAGCTGGAATGCTTTCTGGAACTGTGCTAGAGTCAGTGCGCTGTGTCTAATAATACTGATTGGCGTATCTGGTGATTTCCCAAAGAAGTTCGTGCTGGAGTTTTCTAATGCTCCTTTTAGCTGGGGGCTTCTCATTAAAATGTTCCTGTTGTCGCTAGAACTAAACTGTGGATTATATAGGTAGAATCCTAAAGCCAAAGAGTAAGGTTGGTACATTAAGTCCCTTTGCTGTAAAAAAGGGGTCAGAAATAGGTAGCCATGAAGCAGCACAGGGCACTGGCAAGGCCAAACCAGAGCCATCCTTACTCATATGGAGAATATGCAGTTGTATAAGGCACCTGGAGATTTCGGGCACCCCTGGGTCTTAATGGCCACCCACCTGCCTGCCAGACCTATTAGCAGAACCTGTGAAAAAGCCATTCAAGTGGTAATGAAGCCATATAACAAGCATTTGCCAACTCCTGTCAGTTTCTGAATTTACTATGTTTAAAATTTGTTTGAAATATATTAGTGTGTTGCTGAAGATTATAAAATCACATCTCTAAAGATCTTCATCCCCCCTGGCTGCTATTGGGCATAGGGACACCTGTGTAATTGTACGCTTTAGGGCCCTACAAATCCTAAGGATGGCCCTGGGCCAAACCATTTTGAGTTTCCACTGATACTGAGTATGCATCATGCCATTAATCAATTACAAACGAAGTTTAAAGTTAAAATGTGGACAAGCCCTTATACTGTACAGGTGTACAGCAGTTCTCACGCTCTCTGTTGTGGCTTTGGGTGATGTACTTATCCCACAACTTTATAAAAAGCTAAGCTAAAATCAAAGAAAAGCACTAGTGCAAATTTTTTCCCTCCAACCTGTGCTGTCATCTTTGTTATCTATTCTGTACTTTACATGCAGACTTCAGTTGGTGCTCTGTGCACAGCATGGGAGCAAAATAGAAAACTAAGATCTGTATTGCAACTAAGAGCTACCCAGTACAGATCAGAGACGGGGAATTTTACTCTCAAGACCCCAGGGGTACTCAGATTGAAGTTAATAGCTAAACTCCAATGACATCAATAAATGCATGGTTGGGCCCCTGGAATCAGTTCCATCTTGACGTATATCCCACTGAGTTCAAATGAGTTGTTTATGGGATGAATGACCTTAAAATGTCGGATGCAAATCTACAAGAGGCAGTGTTTGCCCTTTCTCAGGCAAAAATAATGTAAACAAGTTTAAATCCCATAGCTTTGTTGCCTCGGTATCAGAAGCAGCAGTGTGGGAGGTGAGAGGGAAAGGCGGAAGCCAGTATGCACAGGGAGCCAGCTTTCAAGCGCGTACCAACTCCCATGCTGCTGCCTCTGATACAGCGGTTACACACTCATATAAAAATCAGTGGTTACATGTTTATATAAATACATGAATGTTAACATCCCTACACTTGATACTGGAGCAGTTGAAATCTTCTAAAACTCATCAACTCAAAGCCTACACCTCGTATAAACAGAATGGGATAGTGGCACGACATGTTGGGTCCTTAGTCCTGGAATGCACTTCCAGCTCTTGTTCATCACATCCTAGAGTTGATGACACATATGAAAAAAGACCTGGTTTACTAGGCTTTATTTGGTAAGGTGGGGAGGGGCTTCTAGGAAGGGACCAAGTCCACCATGGTTAGTAGGTAGTATAATATTTAGCAAAATTAAGAGTGTAAATATCTGTATCCTGGAAGAATTCTTTTACAAAGGTATATTGCCATCTAGTGCTAGCTTCTGTCCTAAGTCATTCTCTTTTTGTGTGGGCTAACTGTAACATATTTTTGATTCACAATTATTTCTCTTTCATAATTGTGGTTGGAGTTCTAGTTATATGCTGGGAAATTTTGACTGGTAGCTTTTCAGCCAGAAACTGAGTGGATGGTCCAAAGCCATTTTACAAGCTTACATAATAATGGAGTTTAGTTTAATAACTTTTACAAAGACGGGTTGATAACAACGTAAAATAAATTTTAATTATTCTTCAGAGAGGACCTTTGCAAGATCAAAAAGTGGTCTTTTCTGAATAACTGCAATTGACTGTGATGCCCTTCCAGCCTTTAATCAATGCATCAATGAACTTCATCTATATCATTGATGCATGTTCTGTTAGGGTACATGTAGACTGTAATCTTCTTTTGAAAGAAGCTTTTTTGAAAGAGCTCTTTCAAAAAAGCTTCCTTCGAAAGAGAGCATCCATACCTCAAAACCGGATTGAAAAAGTGATCTGCATTTTCAAAAGAGAGGATCCAGACTGCATGGACGCTCTCTCAAAAGAAAGCCCTTATTGCTATTCACAGAATGGCCACCAGGGCACCTGTGCTTTTTTCTATTGCCTCTTCTTTCAAAAAATGTGCGTTCTGTGTCCACACATGCCTTTTTTTGACAGAGCTCTTTTGAAAAAGGCGTTCTTCTTTGTAATTGGAGGTTTACCAGTGTCGAAACCCCCCCTGCATTCTTTTAACTTAATTTTGAAAGAACACAATTGCAGTGTGGATGCAGGTGAAGTTTTTTTGAAAAAACAATGTAGTCTAGACATACCCTTAGTGAAACTTCAACTTCAGGAGAACTGGAACAAAGTCATCTTAGGTAGGCCCCAACATTCCCTTCTCTGGCTTCTCTCTGCAGAATAGAATTGGAATGTAGAGTGTTAGATGTAGCATTTGAGGTTTACCTGTCTCATTTCCTCTCTTGAGAGTTGCATGAAAGAGCTGGAGAAAAATTACCAATTCATTTATAGCAGTGTTGTGTTGAGACTGTGGTGGAAGTTAGGGAAGCTTAACAATCATGGAACTCATCCAGAAGCAGACTTTTGCAGGGTTATTATGTGTAGAAAATGGGCCCTGAATGAGCGGTGGGATTTTGGTTTAGTTGGAGACTGGCCCCATGTCGAGACAACGCACTCTAATTTGGGGTTAATTGGAAGGGTTTTGAGTGGGAAAAATGTGGGCTTCATGGGAAATGGAGTTCATAGAGGAGGTTTTGGGAAACAGTAGGAATCTTCTGGGTGCCCATTCCTCCTTTCCTAGGGGAACAGGTCAAGAAAGAAACTGTTGAGGATTCAAAATTCGGGAGAAAGTGATGGTACATTTTTAGGGTCTGCCCATGTAATAAACACCACCAAAATGAGATGCAGCTCACAGTAGATTGTGCAAATAACTAAAACATGTGTATTGCCAGGCTCTACTAGGTTTCTTGATCTTGACTCTCCCATGGAGAGGCTTGAATGTGCCCAGAGACTCTGTTAGAATCCTTGAGTTTGGCTTCTAGATTTTTTTTTAAGTGGTAGTATCTGCCATGCACTACCCTAGGTGCTGCATCAATATCAGATGCCACTGAAAATAAATTTTGCAGATCTGTGCCTGCCCCTTTTTCTCTCTTGAAGAATGAAATAATTAACAACATTGATATTTAAATAATCATCACTGGAGCATTTTAGTCAGGATGGGTAGGAATGGTTTCCCTAGCCTCTGTTTGTCTGGAAATGGGTGACAGGGGAGGGATCACGTGAGGATCACCTGTTGTGTTCCCTCCCTCTGGTATCTGGTATTGGGGTATCTGGTATTGGCCACTGTTGGTAGACAGGATACTAGGCTAGATGGACCATTGGTCTGACCCAGTATGGCTGTTTTTATGTTCTTATGAGCACCTGAGCTACCACCTCCCTGAAATGATTGAGACAGTTCACAGCTCCCAAAGTTATTGTTCTCTGGAGACTTATGTCTGTATTGGTTACATTTCATTCACATGGTTGGGCTTTCTTCTCAACTGTAACATTTATTTGTGTCCTTAATTGAGATGAAATGTTGAAATATTATAAATATTTTCATGGAATGAACTGTTCTGAAAAAAATCAATTAATAAATATTCCATTTTGGACCAGTCCAAACTAAAGTTGCATCTTCTGGCTACAGTGACGTCTCCTGGGAGTTGTAGTTCAGATTTTTCATGCCTCCATTCTTCCCTAGGGCCTGGGTTCCTCATCCATATTATATATTTCATGATGCACTATGGTCATGAGACTCCCATAATGCACTATCCTGGCTCAGCTAAAGGGAAGATCACAGTGCCATATTGAAAGCCTATAGGTGAGAATGCATATATGAAGCACCTAAATGATAACTCCCATGGGGCACCACTGTAGGTCAGGTGAATGGAGCTTAATGTTGAAACTGAAATGAAAAATCTAAACTTTTCAGCCAAATTTACAATTACCCGCAGAACATGTAGTTTTTGCAGAAAATTCATTTTCTATAAGCCCCCTTCCCACCACATTGTGATGGAAAATTCCTAACCTGCTCTACTTGCGATTTATTTTATAGTTATGATGATGATGATGATGATGAAAGCTGAGAATCTGGAAAGCAAAGCAATAGCTTCATGGAATCATAGAACACTAGAACTGGAAGGGACCTCGAGAGGTCATCGAGTCCAGTTCTCTGCCCTCACGGTAGGACCCAGTACCGTCTAAACCATCCCTGATAGATGTCTGTCTAACCTGCTCTTAAATATCTCCAGAGATGGAGATTCCACAACCTCCCAAGGCAACTTATTCCAGTATTTGACCACCTTGACAATTAGGAATTTTTCCCTAATGTCCAACCTAAACCTTCTCTGCTGCAGTTTAAGCCCATTGCTTCTTATCCTATCCTCAGAGGCCAAGGAGAACAATTTTTCTCCCTCCTCCTTGTGATACCCTTTTAGATACCTGAAAACGTCCATCATGAAGTGCCATAGAAGTGCCAGTGTGGCATACTGAAATGTACCAGCTGTTTCTGAGCCCAGGAACTCTTACTCCAATAGATTCTTCTGGGAATCAGAATACTAGCTAGTAGAGAACAGTGTGGGGGCAGAGAACCCTTTGAATGGAAAATGGTGTTATTTCCACGACTTGTTTTCATAGCCTGGTGAAAAGTTGCATGCCTTTTCTTATCAGAAACCCTTAATTAGGTTTCTCCTTTGGACTCTCTCATTGTTGCTGACCTATCAATCCACCACACTCACTGAGAAGACCAAATTTATGGATTCATTTTGCACAGCATGGTCATTAAAATCAGGCTGGACTGACAACTTACTTTCTTTGTTCTTTCATGTTTTTGTTTCTGTCTTTATACGTATCTTAAGCCTGACCTCTAGACTCCTTTGTTCTTACAGGAACAGAATTTCTCAGACATCTCACATTATCTTTGGTAATATTTGGTATATATTTTCATTACAGAAAATTCAGCATTTCCATCTATTTTCATTCATTCTGAAGGGAAAACAATAATTATTTCAGTGTCCCAGATGTACATTTATTTACATTACAAGTATTCATGTGTAATGAGACTGTTAGAATCATGTCATCCAAGAGGTGACTTAGCCACAGATTGATGCAGCTTCATAATAAAGTCATGCCCCAAATAAATTCAGGATACTTTAATTGCCTTACACTCTAGTTGGTAGAATGTGAGAAAGGCAATGCTGTCCTGTAGATTTTGAAGCTGTGTAACAACTCTAATTTGAAAAAAATCAGGGTTTAAGCCAAGTGAGCTGTACATTTCTAGCAAAGAACAGATGTATCTCAAATCCATCTACAGAAAAAAGGGACTAATAGTTATCAACAACTTATCAATTAACAGTTGCGTCATGTAATTAAAGCACAAATCTCATATCTCCCTCCTGTTGGCACATCTTCCTGCATTACCACTTAATTATGAATACGATTGATCCAAATTTATGCTTTTTAAATTATAGAGCACAGGGAAAAAAATTATATATTAGAGGGAGGACTGGTAGCACTGTCTATTATGAAGATCACATGACACTTCTGTTTTCAACTGCTTATAGCTTTGTTAAACTTTGACAGTTCAGGAGAAATTTCTGTTTCAGGCTGAATTTTAAGAAAGATTTGGCCAAATGACTAAACCAGTCACAAGAATGAGGTTAGGGAATAATATGTTGTTTTGTCCATGTTAAAAATTACAGTATATACACCAGTCTATTTGACACTCTCAATTTCCCTAGCAAGCTTTCCTGAAAGATGGGAAGTAATGGCTTTTTACCTCTCAGCCCCAAGAATTTCCAAAGAGCATTTTCTCAAACTTAGGGCAGCATCACTGTATTTACCTACATAACTGTTAAAAGAACTTTGTAAACATGTATAAGAAATGGTCGATCAAATGTTGCATCTGTAACCCACACACCTGCTGGGTGTGGTTCACTGTCCCATTTAGTGGCATTTAGACCACTTACAGAGAGAGGAAGAATGAGTGTGCTCTACAGCGTTAGCTGAGAGCCAGATGACTTATCGCTGTAGAGGCACATGTGCTAAGCTCTAGAGGTTGTTCCAAACCAATCTTGTCTCCCTGCCTTATTCCTAATTCTGACTTGGATTCTGACCTTTGATTTGGCTCCACAACCCTGACTCCTGATTCCCCCGGAGCTTGGTACTTGACTTCTGGGTCTGTGCCTATTGTTGCCCTGAACCACTACCTCATCCACCAGGCAAAGTCCTGCCCCACCTACTAGGTAATCCATGCCTTGGCAGTTTATACTGTATCAAAATGGCTCCCTTCTTGATGACAAAAGAAGATTAAGTAGTTAAGTTATTGCATCTCCAGCATTTGCCAGGATTAGCTAAACTTTCTTTATGAAAACACTTTGGTGTTAGAAGATGTATGCAATTTTGTTCTGGAAAATTGCAGCAATAATAAATGGATATTTTTCTGATGCTCCTGCCATATTTCTTCCCAGTCTACTTCTGTCACTGAGAAATGTAACTCAGCTTCCTGCTTTAAAAACCAGTTTTAGCTGGTCTCTTGAATTGCCATTTCAGACAGATTGCGTTGTATTTGCTTCACTCTCTGTCAGCATTACTTAAATTAATGAGTTTCAAGACATTGGTTTTTTTGTTTTCATTATCACCTGGTGAGGAAAAGGGTTGAACATATATAAGGGCACAGACATTTTAATTTCCTGCAAGCAATATTGCATGTTGATCTGGCTGGCTAAATGTTTGCTCTTTCTTGAAACTTTTATTAACACACTGCTAGAACTTGATACCTAACTGAACCCATTATATTAAGGAGCATATTGTTGTAATGACATGTATAGTCTGGGAGTGTCTGGGGTTACTGCTGGTAAGGGTGAGTGTGGTTGGCAGGGGGGTGGAAGAGATGGCAGGACAGGGGAAAAGGAAAAGGAGAAAATTTTCTGGCTTATAAATATGAAAACATCAGAACATAATTCTGAAATGGTCAGTGGAGGCTTGCCCTACATCTCCAAAATCCTGAGAGAGATCCAGCTTTTGTTTGCCTGCCCTGTGTCCCACAGAAGTGCCAGATTTATTTTTGAGGGTGCAATACCTTCAACACAGTATCATCCTTTTTCCCACTTCCCCTTTGCCCTCCCCCTCCCCTTCTTGGAGTGTGTGCTGTG
>CM057846.1:165412190-165425284 GCA_030068395.1 Apalone spinifera
GATGACCTTCTGAGGTCTCTTCCAGCTCTATGATTCTATGATTCTATGATCCTGTGACAACTGCAGTGTTGTAATGCAATGTCATAGCCTCATGATGTGATTATTCTGTCACACTGAATGGTCATGTTGACCAGCATTCTCCCTGGATGCTGTTGTCTCTTATGAACAGAGTCATGGTTTCTGTTTTGGTAAGATAAACAATAACCACAAAAAATCTTTTGACCAACACTGTGGGTGCATCTACATAGCACCCTAAACTTGAAATAAGATACGCAATTTGTGCTATGCATTTTGAAACTATTTCGAAACAGCTTATTTTGAAATTTGGTGCATCTATACCGCACCAAATTTCAAAATAACATGCTATTTCGAGCTATTCCTTATTCCTTGTGCAACGAAGTTTACTGGGATGGTGAAATAGCATGCCTGTTATTTCGAAAAATATTTTGAAATAATGGGCAGCTTGCAGTGTAGATGTACCCTGTCTGATAAAAGCCATTGACTATCATCCACTGTGGCAGGGTCAGTCCCACTCCTGGGTCCCAGACCTCTGTTCTGTCCATCAGGCCGTGGTAGAAATCCCACTTGCCTTTTCTCAGCATTTGGCCTTCTGTCCCTTGGCAAAACAAAGGGGTGTTGGGGAGTAAACAGTCCTCCTCAGCCACCGGCTGAAGTTTCTGGCCACCTGGGGTTGGGGGTGGGGAAGGGAGCCTCCAAACACTCCCTGTTGAAGCCCTCACCTCCTCCTGCAGCCTTTAGCAGTGCTGATGTTCTGCTCTGCTCCTCTGTGTCTCCTTATCAGTTGTTCATTCCTCTCCACCTCCACGCTCCAAACTCCTTCTCCACTCTCCCCTAACCTCCCCCACAGGGAAGGTTTTTAAAGAGGTCATGTGGCAACCTGAAATCAGCTCACCTGGCCCTTAATTGATTTATAGCGGCCCCTGATTAACCAGGAGCATTGCTGTTTCTTTTGTTTTTTGTTTTGTTTTAGGTTTTTTTTAGAGCTGCCTCTCTCCCTTTTCATCAAGCCCTTTAACCTGCCCTGTCACACCACTTACACCTTCCAAAGGGCAGGAAGATGTGATTCAAAGCACATCACCACAAGAGGATTGTATGATCAAGAGATGCTCTCGTTATGGCTTAGCTGAGGTCCAGATAACACTTGGTCCAAAACTCATTATCGAGTTATTATTACCCCATCTTAGTGGTGTCTCACATGAAATGGAACCCAATCTGGACTCATCCTGGGTTTGTTTTTATAGAGCTTCATCTTCCATGATCCATCTTTATAGATTTCCTTTGCCTCTCTTCCATGCTGTATTTATATTATTCCTTGACTTTAAATGCTTTTCTTTAAATCAATTTATTTTACAGAATACCGTATAAAAAGCACGTTACATATGTTTATATTGAGGATACCTTCACTTATTTTACAGAATACCGTATAAGAAGCACGTTACATATATTTATATTGAGGATACCTTCACTTCTATCTCATGGAGACATTAAATAGCAAGAGATTCGTGTCCCCTGATCTTATTTTAGGAGGTGTAGAGGGCTCCTCATCATCTTGATAATCTTAACTTCAAATATCTAAAAGATTGTTTAAGCCACACTGTGTACAGTGAGACTATTCTTTTGGCTGGGTGACATCCCATTGCAGGCTCATTCTTACTGAAGCAAGAGACTTCATGCAAAGCTACCAAACTGATGACAGATCCTGTTGCCTATAAAGAGATGTTATCACAAAGAAGGCCAATACCATCCTGACTGACAGACCAGGTCACAAAGACATATTGGAATGAAGGGGAGTGCAGGAGGTATCACAATGAATGTGCATTTTTTTGGACTTCAACACGTAATGGAGGAGGGAGAAGCAAAAGAAATGAAGGAAATGGAGAAATATATTGTAAAATAATGGGCACAAATAACCAGAAAGCAAGAAAAGATTTGTTAATGAACATGAAATTAAATAGGTTACAAAGGAATAAAATCCTGGGTTTTTGGGCATGTGTATAAATACATTGTAACCAGGTCATCTTTAATAAGCGTCAGACATTATATTTTCATAGTAAAAAGGAATGAGGAAGTCCTGCTGGCTCATTTTTTCCCCCTCGGTCTAATTAGAAGAACAAGAACATATTACCTAATTGTTTAGCATTTTGAAATAACAATGATTGTATGAGGGAATCCTCTTGAAATAGTGCAGTGTCTGGCTTGCCGCCATGCCAGGCAATTATTTATTTTAGTATTTCCACATTGTTATTCGCTGCATTAAGCAAACAGCATTTTTGTCTAGCTTACTCAGGGAAGGTATTTATCTGTACTTATCTAGTCTGAAGTTGTATAACAAATATGCTAAAGATGCAAAAAAGTAAGTGAGACGACCATTGGTATAATTGATGCTACCACTGTTATACAGTTGTGTACAAAACATGTTGTGTAAGGTGTCAATGGAAAAGTTATGATGTGCTAAATATTATTATCCTGTTTGTATGAGTGTATCATCTTTGTATCTGAAGTTATGAATATGCTCTATGTACACTTGTTGTATTCGCTAGTGATACCCCAGATGGAATTTACATTACAGTTAGACAGCTATGTGTTCATGGCCTGTTAAGGACACTACACTCTCACTATGGGCCATTGAAGAAACTCAGGCAATCCAGAAAGCTCTTCCTGTGGATTCCTCAGAGAGAAAGGAGCTAATGACCATCCCCTTTGTTTCAGCAAAACATGCAGGGGCATGTGATATGCTCATGTGATCTCGGACTTCATTTTGGCCAGTAACTTTCCACGGACAAAGGCTGGGGGCTTTGGGACAGGAAATGTCTATCCACATGGCAGTGAACATAAAGAGACACCCAAGTCATCTTCATGTTTCCTCTTTTCCTCCTCTAAATCTCTGAACTGTGGATTTACAGTTAAAAGGAACATCTTCTGGAAGTTACTAGAGAGACTTTTATAAGATAGCAGCCTAATCTGTCATTGCTATAAACCTGATATAAGGACTTTGCAATCATTTGTACATATATGATCTATTAACCAATTATAACTCAGTTGGCTTACTAAGGAGTTGGCAGACAGTGTGATGTTTGGGTAAGATATGAGATTCATATTCACGTGGGGACGTGTGTGGTCTTTTGGGGATTAGAAAACCCCCTCATATGTGGTGAAATAGTTTTTTAATAATCTCTCACTATATTAGATTGGGTCGCCTGGATGGGAGCCAAGGGTTGGAATGCCTAAAGGAACTGTGTTTGGCTTTTGGTTAACCAGTATGATACTGCAGAGGCTTTTTTATTAGTGGGTTGGTGATTCTAATTATACAGTAAACCACCAGCTCTGGGGATTCTGCTCTTTTTCTTGCAGTCAGCTCAGAGTGTGGCATTCACAGCTTGGCCAATCCCGGGCAACTGGGCATAGTGATTTGTTTTGACAGAGGCTCACTGCAGTGGAAAGTTCATTCTGTATGGCAGAAAGCGATTGTAACTTACCTCTCTTAAAGGGACTCCTCATGGTCTATTGGTTCATTTTGATTTCTATAGGATATACAGTGATTATTTGAACAGCGCTTTTAATTAATCAAGCTGGTTGTAAAAAAAAAATCTAATTCATTTACATCTACTTATATATTTACATCTATTCTGCAGCAGCTCTGTTGAATATTTTAGTCTCTAACAAGCTAGAAGATGTGAACGTGACTACATTCAAAATAAAAAAAGTTTATTAAATGTGCATGCAGGTAGGATTATATTTTGCATGGATGATTTCTTTTGCATTTTATTAACAAATACAATTGCAAGAAATACAGTCAAATTGTACTTCATCTTCACACCCCCTACTAGTTTCCCTTTAATGGGATTTTACCAAGCACTCAAAATGCTTTCCATAGCCAAAGCTTTTATGGTTAAATTGTAAAAGATAATGGCATGATGGCAAGAAGTCAAAATAAATGAAGAACAGCTGACACATAAAATTGATGGGCATTAAATCTCGGTTATGCACAGAAGCATGATTGCGTTTGATGCCACTTGTTGACTTCAATACATTTGGGCTTATGCTACATGAAAAGACATTTAAGCTTCTAGGCCACAAAAAACAACAGAAGCTGAATATGGTGCTTGTTGAGAGGCAATAATATCCAGGAGAAATGATGCCTTGTGCTTAGCAGTGAATTGGGTTTTAGGAAACCTAGGCTGAGTTCCAAGCTCTGCCACCTGCTTCCTGCGTGAACTTCAGAAAGTTGCTTCATTTCTGTGTGACTCAACTCCCCATCTTTAAAAAGTTTTTGGCTTGTCTCATGGGAGGGTTGTGAGGAGGAAAGAACTATCAAGTATTGCAAGTCACTCAGGTAATAGGGAGACGACGGCAGCCATGTCAGTTACCTAGTGTGGAAGACTAGGATGTGGGCAGTCATGCCTAGTGGTCAGAACGGTGCTGGTCAGTTCTACTAGTCAGAGTCAGAAGTCAAGCGAAAGGTCAGAGCTAAAAGTCCGTATATAGGGATGGGGCATGGGAATTGGAGTGAGGCAGGAATAAGTGTTACCCAGGAACTTAGTAACGACAATGAAATTAATGCCATTTGGACTAGGATCTGATCTTGGTTTAATTTTGTTCCCGATAACAGAAGCACAGGTCCCCAGACACTGTATCTATCACCAGTGGATTCTTATGGCCCCAGTAAAAACGCAACTCAGATATAAATTTAACCAATCTATTAACGAATTTGAACAGTACACAGCATGTGATAACACAGAACAAATTACCCCAGTACAACCAGTAAACCAACCCCACACCCTCGAACCAGAAGAGAGAAGAAGATAGTAAAGGATTCCCAAATACAATAAGGTAAGTTAAAATACTTCACAGGTGTCTGTCTGGCTTAGATGGAAGATGACCCTTAGCAGACTGAGGGAGAGATGCAAGCAGCCTTGGACCTTCTACCATTCAGCCGGGAATCTGCTGTGTGGGAGGAACACTAGGTGATCCCACGGAGATGTTATTCAGGGCTCCGGGCCAACCATGGATTCCTTTATATCGCAGAGGGCTTCACCACAAGGATCAAGATCCAGGATGAGTGGAAGGAATCAGAGAATCTTGCTGAGTGTCCCCTAAACACAAGTCCCCACACCCTTCGGTAGAGGCTGTAGAGGGAGGTGCCCACAGTGGTTCAAAGATCCCTATCACTCAGGCGGCTTCTTTACTGTGGCTGGATCTGTAGGCCTTGCTCCAAGCCTTCGCCACAAAGGGAGAGCAGAGCCACACGCATGTTGTCAGATGGACGACCAAGAAGCAGCAGCCGGGTGTTCAGGCGGAGCCACACCCCTCAGACTGACAGCCCTTTTAAAGTTCCTTAGGCGGGAAGAGCAGCAAGGGGGCTGAGTGCACTGTCTCTGTGCCATGTGCAAAATGTCCCATGCTGTGTGCAGCGTAGTGCACCCCTCAGGTAATTTCAGCTTTGGCGGGAAAAACTGGATGGAGCTGGTTTTCCAGTGCAGGGCACAATCCAAGAAGGAGTTGTTTGAAACAAGATGGAGTCCAGCATAACAAAATGGAGTCCATTATAATAAACAGATCCTTACATAAGGCAGGGATCAGTGGTCAGACAAGAAGTTAAGATCCTATGTAGCAGCCAACCAAAGAGTCACTTAGTTGCTCAGACAATTTCCTGTGCCTCCTGCTGGCTTAAATAGTGAGTCTGAGTCAACTGAAGAGGCTGAACATTTCCTACAATCTGTAAGGACAGTGCTTGTGGTGAGCTCGGGTCCACCACCCCACAATATCTGCTGGTACCTGCGAGGTGGTGGCTGCTGTGTGAGGACTGCCCAGGAATACACAGACCAAGGTTGAGACATAAGACCCATGATCCACTGTGCTGGTGACCTCCTGGCATCAGAGAGTTAGCTTTTCCTGAATGATCTGTGTTGAAGGTCACCACCACTTTGGAGGGCATGGACATTTTCTGCGGGCTCCTGGGGGCATCCTTTGGGACTGTAACCTTCTCAGTCAAATGCTATAGTTTGTCCCATTTCATTCTGGCACCAGGAATTTTGTGGATGACATATTCATTGTGACCTTGAACACATGATGGGGAGTAAGGAAACATGTCCTCTGTATGGGGCTTTAGAAGTGATATGTGAAATACTGAATGGATGAGGGCAGGTGGATCAGAGTAGGAGTTCAAAGGCAACTGAATGGATATGGTGGTGAATTTGGTAGGGGCCCAAATACTGGTAATTCAGTTCACAAGATGACTTGTGTAGATAGGTGTTTCATTGAGAGCAATACCATCTGGCCTAAGGAAAATATGGGCCCTTGTCATTGGCAGTCTGCATGTCAGTTGTAGTTTCTCTTGGCTTCTGCTAGCACCGTTATAGGTGTGATTGTTTTGTTGTATTAAGCTAAGGGTACAGGAGTTGTGGAGGTTGTGAATAGGTCAGGGTTTAAAAAAATCAAGGGTGGAACCCATATTTTGGTTTAAAAAAAGCAATAAAGAGGAAGACTTTACCTTATAATGGAATGCTCCATGTTATTGTATGAAAACTCCATGTGGGATAGTAGCGAGGACTACTTCTTTCTTCCTACTGTTCATACAGCCAATTGTTGATCCAGATGAGGGTCCTCAGATTGACTCAGGTCTCAACAGTATCCATCTCATCTTTGAATACATCCAATAGTCCCCACCAGAACTGTAACAGCAGTTACACAGCATACGACTGCTGGCCTCCAGTAGCAGGAAGGCCCAGTGCAACAGCAAGCTGACAACTGGGCCTACTTTGGATGAGTGTGATTGAGGGCAAAATCAGAACAAGAGGTGACACTGGTTCTTTAAGCCTCAAAATTGGGACCAATCCCTTCTGAAGCACATCCTCCAACTGGCTCAGAGGGAGTTGTGATTGGGCCCAGAGCAGAAAGTCGATAGACTTGTCCCTGTAATGCCTGATGATTGGTGGCCATCTGTGTGATCTGTGCCTGCCTGGATTGCTTGTCTGCTCATAGAGTGTCAGTGCTCGTGGGGGAAAGGGGAGCTCCCCTGGTTTTATCCCTGCATGGGCCCCACTTGAGGGTTGGTGGTAGAGGCAAACTGTCAGACGCAGGAGATAGGTGGTCAGACCTTGTAGTCCAAACAGTAGTGGTCAGATTTAGTAGGAGCCAGGAACTGGAAGTCACAGATAGCGACAATCGGGAGTCCAGCTATGGGTATGAGTCAGAGTCAAAAATCAGGCCAAAGGCTGGAGACAAATCCTGTAGCCAGGATGAGGCATAGAAGCAGGAACCAGGAACAGAACAGTAAAGCAGGAACAAGACAGAGATCAGGAGTCAGGCAAGAAGGAAGGGTCCAATATAGCTACTAATGAAGGATTCACCTGCTTAGACAATTTCCTGAGCCTCCTTCTGGCTTAGTGACTGTGAGCCAACGGGAGGCTGGTGTTACCTGATCCATTGGTTGTGTATTAATTATTTAAATATCACTAGTGAATATTCTGCAGTTTGGCAGGGGCCTTGTCCCATGACCAGACCCAGTATTATTAGTTACTATGAATTCAGAAACCCCTACTGTGCATGGACCAACACTCACACTTAGGGAAAAACCTTTTGAACTTGCAATTGCTTAAACATAATTAACAAAAGCAAAACCACTCCAACCCAAACAAGCAGGCAAAGATTGTACTGAATTGTCCATGAATCCGGCACCAGAGAATCGTATACTCCCATCATTCTTGTGGAGACCTAGAATTAGTGAGACAGGTGGTGGCCCCTGAAGGATCCTATTCTCCCTCTGAAGTGCCAGAAGTTTCTATTGGTTTAGGCCAGAGCCCATTATGGGGTTCAATGACTTCTATGAACATTCACGTGGATGTCTGGCCTTGTCTGTGCATAACTGAACTTCCTCACCCTAATAATGTTGGGGTGTTCTCCTCTCATAGGTTAGTATATTAATTACCTCAAACTTAGTAGCATACTTGTCAATTGTTTACTATGGAAATTTTGTGGTTGAACTCTTGCTGATGTTCCTGTCCTAAAATATCCCAACTGTCATCAAATGAAACTCTGTGTTTATCTGTCAGCAGCTTTGTCATACTTGTGTATTGCAGCATTTGATCTTATGCTATCTTGCCACTTAAGGTCACTTTTGGTTAGCAACTTATGCTAAAGCTTTTAGAGGCCTTTTTAGAGGTCCTTATGCTAAGCTATTGTCATTCAGGCTAGGGCCTGCAGGGCTCTTGCATTACTTCTCCCAATCTATTTCTTATATTATATCCATATCTCATCTAACAAATATCTATACCTATACACTACACTGGATGTTTCCTCCAATTGGGAGCTTCATGGATGGAGCCTACAGTGAGCAAAAGTCCACCAGCCATCATCTTTTCTGGTACCAATTGGCTGCTGGGTGGTGCTGCAGTCTAAGAACTCCAAGGGACTTTCCACCTACACTGTGTAGATAAGGAAGGACTTCTTGCTGCACAAAGTCAATAAATAAACTCTTCCACTAGAGGGTAGTTGGTAGAGGCAAGATAGTGGAAGTGAGGCTCAGGTAAATAAGCATTCTACTAGGCTCAAGTCATGCAGTCCAGGAAAATTGTAACATTGAGTAAACACCCTGGACAAGTGCCTACATTTACATCATGGTGAGGAAGGGAAACGTCGGAGCCTATTAGTCCTGCTGGACTTTTAGGGGATTATTTCTAATAGAAGGAATATGACAAGGAACATTCCTTTTTCTCCAACACTTCCAACCCCCTCATCGTGAACATATGGAAGAGTGAGCGTGGTTAGGGTTTTGAGTATTCAACCTCTTTGTGTTCTTGACTCAGTTCTGTTCTAAAGCTAGCAGCCGTGAAGAGGCTACTTCAGGTGACTACTGGAGATGTCTGTTCCCTGCACATAAAGTACTCTTGGCTGGTGAGTGGTGAGCTCTGGGATGGCAAAGGTGGTAGATGTCCTCAGACGGAGTGCTGACAACCTCAGGTAGCAGAGGTTATAAATACTGTAAGTGCTTTCACCAGCCAAGAAGGGGACGGCTTAGAGTCACAGGTGGCGTTTCGGTTTTCCTGTCCAGGAAAACACATCTGTTCCTTAGAGTCATCTATGCACATGGTCCTATATGAACATTTAAACCAATAATAAATACAGTGTTTTCATAGGAACCCTATTGACACCCATTCCCTCTTTCTCTGAAGATCTTAAGGAATGCTTTTCTGATTAGGGTCTTTTTTAGTACTGATCAGCAAGCTTTCTGTTTTTTAGCAGTAAATTAGTCATCCTGACTTCAGAGCATAAAATTGATCACCAGCTGAGATCAGAAGGGAATGGTTGTCCATGGTATAGTATTGCATGATTAGTTACTGTTTTATGTCTTCCAATTTGTTTCAGTTTAGACAATTTTAATTTTCCTGGGCAATCTATTACCAGAAGGTACTGAATCTCCAGTTATGTCATGCTGTCTGGTGCTGCTTTTACTGCCAAGACTGTGCTTTCAGGAGATGATTGCTACTAACCATGTGGTAACATTCAGATCGAGGCTACATGCAATAGCAACATTGGAACAGCAAGTGAATTGAACTGAGTGAACTGCTGTGTTTAAAGTTCCATGGAACATTTCTCGGGCAAACAGAAGTTGTATTAAAAAGGAGTAGGTCAGGCCTTTAAAGAGGTGAGCTCCACAAAAACAGGCATATTAGGAAAGATAAGTCATTATAATGGCAATTAGGGCTAACTTAACTTCCTTAGCAATCCTAAGGTCTCTTGTGTGGATTAATGGGACATGATTTACACAAAGCACACTCTGGCTCTCTTTTTGTGCACAAACATCCATTCATTCACACAGTTTCAAGCAATAGCACTGGGATGCAGGTGATATGCCAGCCAGCCAAGCCCAGAACATGTAGATTTTGGAATCTCTCACCCAGGCACACAGGTCTCATGCACGGCTGGTATGCACATAGATGTTTGTATTCTCAGAAATGGACACTTGATTGATGCCTCTTTGAATTTCAGGTCCATAAACTTGGGCATGAGAACCAACTTAAAATAGAGGAGTTTTCTTTGCAATATACCTTCTAGAAATACTTTTATTTCTATATATATTATTTAGGCTTTTGTTTGGTTGATTTCTTTTTATTTAGTAGCCTTGGCTCATCTGCTTTCCTTTTTGCTAGTGAATACGTGTTCATAGAAATGTAGGGCTGGAAGGGACATTAAGGCTATGTCTAGACTGCAGGCTTTTTGCGCAAGAAGCTTTTGTCGGAAGAGATCTTCCACAAAACCTTCTTGCGCAAGAGAGAGTCCACACTTCAAAAGCGCATCGATAAAGTGATGCGCTTTTGCGAAAGAGAGAGTCCAGACTGCCTGCATGCTCTGTCGCATGTAAGCATTGATTGCTATGGACAGAATGGCCACCAGGACACTGTGCTTTTTCCTCTTCCCTCTTCTTGCGCAAAACCCTCCTCTTTCCTCTCCACACACGCCTTTTTGTGCAAGAGTTCTTGTGAAATGTATTCTTCCTTGTAGAATGAGGATTACCAATTGCACAAAACCCTCACTGATCTTTCAATTTACTTGTGCAAAAACACACTTGAGGTGTGGACACGCTGAGAGTTTTTGTGGGAAAATGGTGTTTTTTCCGCAAAAACTCTGTAGTGTAGACATAGCCCGAAGAGGCCATTTAGTGCTCCTCCTGTGCTGGGGCAGGACCTAGTAAATCTAAAATATGCCTTATAGGATTTGCCTATTTCAGTGCTTAACTACCTTTGTAGTTAGAAAGCTTTTCCTACCATGTAAATAAATGTCTCTTGCTGTAATTATTTCTTGTCTTACCTTCAGTGGACATGAAGAACAATTGATCACTGTCCTTTTTATAATATCCCTGAACATATTTGAAGGCTACCAGGTCCTTCCTCCACCCCTCCACTTTGTCTTCTTTTCTCAAGATTAAATATGTCCAGTTTTTAAAAACCTTTCCTCATAGGTCAGATTTTCTAAACTTTTTATCATTTTTGTTGGTCTCCTTGGGACTCCCCCCACCCTTCTCTCTCCCATTTATCCACATCTTTTTAAAAGATAAGCAAAGGCCCCACCAGTGCTCTGGAGAGCTGGACAATACACACCACAACTGCATCACACTGATTCATATTCAATTTGTGATCTGCTATAAACCTCAGATTTTCAGCAGTAGTACCTGTGGGGCTGGCTGCGGCTTCCCACTGCTCCCATTGGCTGGGAATAAGGAATGGTGGCCACTGGGAGCTACGGGTGGCTGTACCTGTGGATGCTCAAGGTAAACAAAGAGTCTCATGGCTCACCAGCAGCTAACCATGATGGGTTGGGAGCCAAAGGTTGCCAGTCCCTGCCCTAGCCAGTTACTCCTCATTTTGTAGTTGTGCATTTGATTTATTCTCTTTAAGTATAGTACTGTGCACTCATCCTTACTGAATTTCATCTTATTGTTGGCAGGCCAATTCTCCAGTGTGTGAAGGTCAGTTTGAATTCAAACCCAACCCCCCAAAGGGAGGGATAGCACCCCTCACAGCTTGGTGCCATCTGCAAACTTTAAAAGTGTACTGTCCACTCTAGTATCCAAATCATCCATTAAAAATATTGACTAGCACTAGACCCAGGACAGACCCTCTTTGGGACTCCACTATATATAACCCCACCCCCTGTCTGACAGTGAATCATTGATAACTACTCTATGAGTATGGTCTTTCAACCAGTGCTGCACCTACTTTATAGTACACGTTGGACCTTCCTGGTCTGGCACCTGGGGGACCTGACTGGTCCTGAAGGAGGGAGTTTGTTGGACCAGGGGAGGGAGTTTGTTGGACCAGGGGGGGTCCTGCCAGGCTTTCCTGCCCCTGAGCCACCAGGCTCTCAGCTCCTTGGTTAGTCCTGGGGCTGCTGGGGCTCCACTGCCTGAAGGCTGCCAGACCCCGCACCCCTGGAGCAGCTGGGGCTCTGCTGCTCTGGGAGTACAGGGGCCTGCTGCTCCAGGGCTCTGCTGCTCCAGGCTGCTGGGGTTCCACTGCTCTGGAGTCACTGAGGTTCCACTGCGCTGGGGTTCCACTGCTCCAGAGTCTCTGGGGTTCCACTGCTCTGCAGTCACTGGGCTTCCGCTGCTCCAGAGTTGTTGGGCACTACTGTCCTGGGGCCTCTGGGGCTAAGCTGTTCTAGGGCCACTGGAGCTCCGCAGCCAGCCCCAGGGCCACTGGCACTTTGCAACCCCAAGGCTGCCCCAGGGTGCCAGGACTCTACTGCCCCAAATTGGGGCTCTCTGATCTAGGGGCTCTCTCATTCAGCAACATCCATGGCCTACTGGACAATGGATTTTGCTGGATCAGAGAGTCCTTGGACCAGAGAGGTTCAACCTGTATGCTGACTTCCTAGAAGAAATGGAGAGGGGTATGATTCTTTAGCCAAGCAATTTTCCTTTGTGTGAACATGTTCCTTGTGCACTAAGGAGTAACACTCGAAAATAAAGCAGGATTCATAAAACTCACACTGAGCACAGGTTTCCAGTTGTGGAGGGAATGTAGTTAAAATAAATGACTGTAATAATAGTCAAGGATTACAATGAAAGAACACTACTGTATTGTTTTTTAGACTGGCAGCCAAATGAATGGTTTGGAGGGCATATTGTATGGATCAGCTTGGTAAAATGTAAGTAATAATAGCACATTAAGTAAGGAACCTAGGTCTTCCCACTTCCTTGTCAGGAGTCTCCCACTAAAAGGTAGAAAAGGAGACACCATGGAGGATACCTATCTAGCCATCCAAAAAGCCCCAGTGTGGTCCAAAATGCCCATGGATAGTATGTCTGCTGAAAAATTACTAATTTTAAAAGCAATTTATCTGGCGCCTGGAACTTGTCCCCTGAGTATCTCTCAAAGAATTGTAAAGACCTGGCCAAGGGCAGTTACTAAGGTGCCTGATCTAGGTGTTGAGTGAAATCCTTATAGGATGAATATCCTGAATCTATCAGGGAATTAGTGAGATGACGTGAATACTCAAGGGGTTGGAGTAATGTGTTAGGCAGTGCAGGGCCCAGGGCAGCACAATTTCGCGGGGCTCCTCTTCGGCGAAAAAAA
>CM057846.1:165445933-165471151 GCA_030068395.1 Apalone spinifera
GACTGTAGGTGATGGCCAGTGGTGTTCTGTTGCTGTCTTTCTTGGGCTTGTCCCGTAGCAGGAGGCTTCTGGGTACACATCAGGCTCTGTTAATCTGTCTCCTCACTTCCTCATGTGGGTATCATAGTTTGCAGAATGCTTGTTGGAGATCTTGTAGGTGTAGGTCTCTGTCCGAGAGGTTGGAGCATATGCGGTTGTACCTCAGTGCTTGGCTATAAACAATGGATCGTGTGGTGTGTCCAGGATGGAAGCTGGAGGCATGCAGGTAAGCGTAACGGTCGGTAGGCTTTCAGTATAGGGTGGTGTTTATGTGACCGTCACTTATGTTACTCCTCATTGCACAAGGACTAACAGTTAATTTGAGGGAAGGGTTTTGGATCGGACTACTGCGTCTATATGTGGCGAGTTAATTCGGGCTACCGGCATTTTAAAATGGCGACTGGCTGCGAATATGCTAATCAAGCGTGGGATATTTAAATCCTGCACTTCATTAGCAACTTCGATATGCTTCATTTGCCTCCCTAGTTTGAACTAGGGGGCAAGTGTAGACATATCCAACCAGATTTATTTGGGCATAAGCTTTGGTAGGTAAAACATCTGATGGAGTGGGTTTTACCCATGAAAGCTTATGCCCAAATAAATCTGTTGGCTTTTAAGGTGCCACACAATTGCTACCTGAATTGGAAGTTTTGGATCCCAGTGGCAGAGTTTGTTAAAAAATTCCCATTGTTTTTTAATACAGTCTTTTTGTACGAGGAGCTCTGCTGTTAAACTTTAATCTTTTGCACTGAATGTATAACCCAGAAGTCTGTACTCACAAATGCCACTTTTAATCACAAGCTTCATTTCAAATGGAATTGACAGTTTTAACTTGCAGACTGCTCTGCAAATCAAAAGAGTCTGGCTCGACAGGGCCTTATTCATAGAGCTGTGCAAGATTCATGTCTCCTAGTATTTGGGCAAATATACCCATGAACTCCTGGTCCCAGTGACTTGCTATTGATTACAGTGGAGTCAGGATTTTATCCCCTACATTTAACGTGTATGTACTCTGGCACATGCAGCTAGTTGCTATGGTGATAAATGTTTAAGATATTATTTTAGATAGAAAAATAAGATGAAGGTCAAGTGCTATGATGCTGGAATACTTGCGGTGACCATATTTCCTTATGCTGAATACAGCACACCTGGTACAATTACTTGTATTCCAGCAAATTCAGTGCCAATCAGTCAGAACTATGCAGTACAAAAGTTCAAATTAACATCAGGTTGGCTGAATCTCTGTTTAAAAAAAAATACTGTGTAGCCTGAGTCTTTTTACTTATCTTTAAGACTTGCATGGGGAGAGGACAGACACACTCCCTCTCCCCCTACATCTCTCTCACATGGGCGTGGGAGGTGACTTACTGATCTGATCCAACCTTCTTTGGCCAGCGCTTTCCATCCTCCATGCTTGGCTGCTTCTTCTGGTACCTGACACCATGTCTCCCGAAGGCAACAGGCTGGGGGCCTGCAGTGCATTGTGTAGGAAGGAAAGGATGAGAGTTGCTTCCAGCTGGAGGGAGGTGGGGGTGGGGGTAGGGATGACCTGGCCCATGTTTTTCCAAAGGTCATCTCTTCCCTCCTGCCTCACTCATTCCTCAGTAGCCACAAGCAGCTTGTTCCTTCTCGCTCATGCAGTGTAGAAAGGCAGCTAGTGTGGGTAGGACTGGATTAAGCCCTAAGGGTGCATTTAAGCCCCCGGGCCCCAGGGTACCTGGTTGCAGGGAAACACAGGTGGCTCTGCAGGGGGACAGAGTACACTGTCCTAGGGGGCAAAACAGCCCCACACATCCTGGGGGCAGGCACCATATGAAGAGGGTGCTAAGCACCCAGGCCTGGGACCCTGCAGGGCTGGGACGCAAACAGGCAGGAAATAGCTTTCTGCCCACCACTGCAGAGCTTAGCTGAGGGGTGGAGAAGCTTCCCCTGCCAATGCTGTGTGGGGCTTTGGCATATGTAGGATTTGTCAGTGTCCTGGGCCAGAGGGCTTGAGCTTTCGCAGGGCACAGCCCAGCCAGAGGCCGGGGGGAAAAGGGGGGGGGGTAGAACCTGCCAGCCAGGCTGTTGGTGAGCATAAAGATCCAATCAGGGACTGGTTCTCTGCACAGCACTGAGAGCAGGACATCCTTCTCCCCTCCCTCCCCACCACCCGGAGGATATAGAGGAGCAGTGGGACTGGGCTTGTGAATGGGCACAGCTGGGAGAGGACAGTGAGATAGGAAGCATGTAAAGTGCTGATGGGTAGGCAATGGAAGTGACAGGTAACCAACCACTGCCTGCCTGTGCTCATTAGCTACCCCAGCAAGCAGTCATCACTGGCTGGAAACAGGACAGGGTGAGCCTGTTGGCCAAGAGCTGGCATGCAGCAGGGACTGCGCTGACAGGCCAGTGGGGAAGTGGCCAGACCAACACACTGCAGCTTTGTGGGACCATACTCACTCCCATTGTTACTCAGTGAACACCCTCCTCATTCACTGCTGATGGGTGGGTGGCTGCGATAAAGGATCTGGCCACCAGTACAGAAGGGAGAGAAGAGAGAAAATATGGGAATTTTTCCCTTTAAAAAAAATAAAAGGTAGGGATGCCTGCAGGAAGGCTTAGACATGGGACTGTTCCTTTAAAAACTGGACATCAGGTCACCTGAGTGAGCATCTGGTACAGTGGGACAAGGAGGAACTTAGTGAGTGAGAAGAAGGCTGGTCCAGTTCTAAGAGCCTAATTCAAGAACTTGCGAGACCTGAATCTGAGTCTTTGCTCTATTCTATGTAGCTTGAGTAAGTTTAGAAAAGTCATTTAGTTCCTGTGTCTCAGTTCTCCAAATAGAAAATTGGTATAACTGTAATTCCCTGCCTTGCAGGGGTATTGTGAATGTAGCTACATTAAAATTGTGGGGCACTCAGACACTAAGGTGAGGGCCATATGAGAACCTAACATGGAAGTTCTCAGAGGCCCAAAGGCAGCTGCAGAAAACTGAAATGGTTCATATCTTCATCAGAGCTGGTCTCACTCTTTGTAGTGAATAGTTTCTTTACCAACTGTAGCGCCTTTATATCTGAACAGGAATTATCAGTGAACAAATTTTGATTTTTCTGAATGTAATTGTTGTTAACAGCCATTTGAGTACAGTATGTGACTATGTTCCAGGATTATCCGTGAAGCATTCTCTTAGACTGCGTTCTTCTCCTTGCATCACCTAATTTACATTGTGTCACTTTAGTTCCCTGATTGGATGGCTGAAACATTTATAAATAGGGAGAGTGGAGTCAGAGCTCAAGCTGTCAGGGAGAACAATTCTGAGTTAAACTTTAACCCAAATACAGACACATGAGGACGTGACTATTCCCGAGATTCTTTCTGTGAACACAGCAAATCATTTGCCTATATAGTCATAGAAGACAAACTAATAGGATCACAAATACCTCAAACAAAAACTGCATTATTGGTTATGAGCTATGTAATGAGACGAAAGGACTTCTTTCAACCACATATTTTTATCAGAGTATCGCTCACAGCTGGCTGGCTGAGGCATTAGATGCAGTAAATTTGGCCAAGCACTTGATTAATTTAGGATTTTGAAAACAACAAAGAGAACTGCAGGGAGATAATTTTTTTATTACTTTGGAGTGAATTAGAATGTAGATACTAACGTCAGTTTTTAAGGGGTAGGATGCTCATTGTTTCCATTGACTTTGACTGGAGTTGAGGATGCTCAGCACTTCTGAAAATCACCTTATAATTTCTTACTTATTATTCATTCTGGACCAGGTGGTGTACCAAGCCCTGTGCAATTCTAGCTCCTTTCTAGTTGCATATTGATTGAACTATTAATCCAGGTTTTGTGGCTTTCCAGTGTTCCAAAGCCAGGAAATTTTTTTCCCACTGTGGAGAAATTCAAAGTTTTAAAATTAAATCGATCAGAGGACAAACACCAGTTGGGCAGTGGTGTTTTACAGGAGCTCTTTTGAGTGAAGTTCACGATATATACACATTTGTTTTGGTGGAATAAAAATATAGGACGATAATTTCTACTCTTGCAAGATTTACAGTGGCCAGTAGGTGGCAGTGTTAATAACTTTATCTGAGCACCAAAAGCACAGCTGTAACTTTGTAAATGATTGGAGGTTAGACTCTGTGTGTGTGTGTGTGTGTGTGTGTGTGTGTGTAAATCTAGCTTTTCTTATGAACTGAACACTAGATTTAGATTTAACAAATGTTAAATATCTCTGATTAAGTCTTTCATTATGTCTGTTCCCAGTCGTATCACCTATAGCTTCTCACTAGCCACATATGTTCATTGTTGAGACTAATGATTGACATGCAATGTTTTCATGACTTATGTATTCATCTTCAAATCCCTGTTTTGTCTATGGGGAGGTGACTGATGTCCAAGCCAGTTGGTTAATGTCCATTATCTGCCCCGTTAACCTCATGTGGGCTCTCTCATTTCAGGAACACAGGGCAATAGCTACTAGTTGCCCAAAGGTGTAGGACATGTTGTTCAGTGCAATGCTGGTTGCTAATAATCACTACACTCATGTTTTCAATATTGATATCCTATCCTTGGCTTTGCTTGTAGTACCAAGATCTGACTAGATGATTCAGCTAGTCCTATGTAGCTGGGCTTTTTCATTTAATCTTAAGTGGATGCAGCACTGAATGTCTATTTTAGTACTAAAGTTCCTTTTTAACAGTCCGTGTATATATAGTTCCTTAGAGATGAGAGATCTGCTTCCTGGGTGAGGTTGGAGCTGAGGGATTTCCTGCATGCTGCAGTGACTTGCGATGTTATGAATAGAAGAGTAGCTGTAAGCCTATGATTCATAAAGCTGTATGTTAGTTTTTTAAAAACATCCTGAAATTGGTGGAGATGGGAACAAGCAGCAAATCCTAGTGAGGAATGAATCTGATGATATTCTCAACAAAAAGAACACTCAGTGTGGTAGCTGTTTCCCTCCCTTCACACTGACTCAACATACATTGTAGGCTTCAGAGTGATATTAGGATTATAGTGCACTGGTAGTGTCACAGCAGGGGCAGTCGTCACATTCTGGAGTACAATCCAGACCAGTGAGAAGTTATCACCATCTGCTCTATAACTCTAGGTGTTTCTCAATGTTTTCCTGTTGTAGCTCCCAACCTGGGCCGCTCACAAACAGCCTGCCAGCATTCAGGTTTACTCTGAGGCCTGGTCCACACTACAGTGGAAGATCCCTGGGCCACTCACAAATAGCGTGTCAGCATTCAGATTTACTCTGAGGCCTGGTACACACTACAGAGGAAGGTCGAATTAAGATACATTGAGTCTAGCTATATAATTAACATAACTGGAGTTGCGTATCTTAAATGGTGTTTCCGTGCTGTCTACACAGTGGGTGGCTGAAGGGAGCAAACACTCCCATTGGCTTCCCTTACTCCTCACCAAAGGAGGAGTACTGAACGCCACCTGGAGCTGCCCTCAGTGTTCGATTTAGCGGGTCTATACTAGACCTGTTAAATTGAACATCAGAAGATTGACCTCTAGAGCGTCAATCATTCACATAGTATAAATGTTGCCTGAGTGTCTGTGTATAGCTGCAGTCCTAGTCCAGCAGCTTTGACCCAAGCAGATTGTCAGTAGCATACCAGCCATGCTCAGGCATCTAGCTGCCTGGCTAATACATGCCTGGTGACCCTAAGACATTCCTTACCGAATGTTCACCAAAATGTGTGTTCCGCACTGTCCAACCCTCTCCTGGGCCATTCAGATACTAATTGTCTGTGGCTCCTGTAAAGGGTTAATATTTAACAGTTTGCTGCTGGAGCTGCTGTTACCAAACTGCTCTGTTTAAATATTGCACTGGATCAACTTGGATTTAAAAAAATAAAACATTAGTATTAATAAAAAGATAGGATTTTAAGTGAATTCAAGTATTGGGTACTAAAGCCAGAAATGGTTACAAGAGAAATAAAGATCTGGCACTTACTAGTAGCTAAAACTTAACAAGCTAAAATACTTTCCAAGTGTTTCCAGCAACAGGGCAGACCCAATTCTCAGTTCTGGATCTCCCCCAAAATCAAAGGGCTGGTACCTTTTGTTGTCTTTCTTTTATAGTTCAGTTACCCTTTGAAGTGGATTCTTTGGAGGGGTAACCCTCAAAGCAGTTGATTCAAACAGTAAAGAAGATGACATGAAGTTAGGTGGCGAAGGAGGCTTCATGTCTTTCTTTCTCTCTCTGTTAGCTGAAATGAGAATTTTCTCTGTCTCCTATCATCTCTTCTGCCAGAGCAGGTCTTTGTGGGTTTGAACACGTGCTAAGAATATCACAGAGGGAGACTTTATAACTTTACATAGAATGTTGCTACATACATGTCACTATAATATTATTGGCCAACGAATTATTCGTTTTCAAATGATACCTCACAACAAGGCATATTTTGTACAACGATTATTATAATACTGTGTAGGGTATGAATAGAGGGGAACTGTCAATCAGAGTGGTTGTGTTGAATTGTGTCGGGAGCTTGAGCTAGGAGATGTGTGTGAGTGGCATTTGAGCACATTGGTGTAGCAACTGGACCAAGTTATCCAGTATCTGTGCAGTCTCCCTCATATGGCTAATGAAATGCTTGCATGCAAATTAGGTGTAGAGTAAGGGTCATGACTGACTGAGTTACCTCTGATATCACAGTGCTCTAGAACAGTGTTTCTCAACCTTTTTTTATAAAGTACCCCTTAATATATATATATAAATATAAAGTACACCCTGTACCTACAGTTTTCAGACACACACTTTTTTCTATCATTGCAACACATTTGTTTAAACAACTTAATCATAGTTGGGCGGGCAGTGAAATTTTTGGGTGTAAAAAGTACAAAAATAATAAAGTGCTGTAAAACTTAAAACAAAAATTCAGTTTTCTCCAAATTTCAGTTGTGTTGATGTGCCCCAGAGACTTCTTTTGAGTACCCCTAAGGGTACTTGTACCACTGGTTGAGAAACACTGGTCTAGAACTCTTGGCATGTCATTGATACGTGCCTTATATGTACAGTGTGCAGATGTACTTTGTAAAACCAAAATGGCTAAACTCAAAAACTGGATGAAAACAGACCATGCAACCCAGTGATGATTTAACAGGTTGACTAGCTGAACAAAGAGAGCCCTCAGCCATGTTTTTCATCCATTGTTTCACAATGACTCCTATAGACAGGATCGACCCTTCAGAGTGACCCTCTGAGTCAGAGGGATGTTTCTGGAAGACATTGTACAGATACAAGACTGCACTGAAAAACCCAGAAGTAGCTTGCTGAAAAATTTCAAACACTTTTTTTTTTTCATATCCAAGTGTTCAAATGATTTGCAAATAGCTCTTTGGCAAATAATTCAGAAGAGCGACTGGCTCTTTGGGAAATCAGAAATTGCACGTGAACCATTCACTAACAGCAAAACATCATAATCTGCCAAGCCATACAAGTAGATTATTCACTAACAATCAGATCATTTTATTTCAACCTTTTAAAATATTTTCTCAACTTACATTATTGAAAATATTATTCAAATATTATCACGATGGTCACTGACCATTTGTGTTTACAACAATGCCTGATTTTCAATAAACCAAATATTGTGATAACCATTTTGATAAACATTATTGAAATGTTATGAAAAAATTGAAAATAAAGGACAAGCCTTTTCATAAAACTGGCAAAATGTGTTTTTGTGGATATGGTTTTTGAAAAAATGCAGTTTATTGGCGGGGGGGAACTCACAAGTTGTTAGGAAAATTCTTACCAGTTTTGATAAGTCTTTAAAAGATTTAATAGTGGCTTTGCTCCACAGCCCAAATAGTTGTACTGTTGCTAGAGCAACCTGTAGTCAGTCTCACCCCCTAGATCTCCTCTGTCTCTATGGGGGGAATAATCTGTTCTACCCTTGTGCCTGATACAGACTGCTTTCCCCCCCTTTCAGCTCAACAGCCACCCCATTCTCCCCTGCCTGGGTGCATGTTTGGGGACACAGTTGGGCTTGGACAAAGTAAGCAAGTCCATACAACATTTACATCAATTATGTTTTGACTCCCTGAACTTCCCTTGTCAAGATTTTCCTTTCTGCTTTTCTGGGTGACGGGAGTGTGATGCAACTGCAGAAACTTTTCCTCTTCCACAGAAGTTCTCTGTATAACTTCCCGGTAATCACTTGCTGAGTGTACTCGGACCCACGGTTGCTAGAAGAATTTTTATAGCAGGGGTGCTGATGATGGAAACCATGCATTTGGTGTTTGTTATTATTACTTCAAGCCAGCAAGTGCGATAGCACCCCTAATTCCAGCACCTCCACCTGGACTATGAACTTGGCTTGACTCCTAGAGTGTGAGGTAAATGGAAATATTAGTTTTCTCTGTGTTAATTCAGTCATGGCCTTTATGGAAGGGAAGACTCCAAGCTGTGTGAAGCATATGGTGCTTTCCTAATATGCTCCACTGAGAGCTATGTCAAAACGATCAAACGCAATTCTCTGAGGATCTCTTAGAGCCATCTCATCACTAGGCTATATATTAACTTTAATCAGATGTGCACTGCGTGCTGAATTATCATATTTAAATTGCTTATTTTACCCATGCATGAAAGAGGTTTCCTTGGTGGAGGGGCGGGGGAATGAAAACTCAATTTATAATTTGAGATTCCTAAATGTATGTGTGTTCAGGCTTCTGAGTTGGCATGTGTTCTAGGAATACAGCTGTCACACCTCTACCATAATCAAGGAAAACAGCATTATTTGATATCAGAGGCCATCTATACAATTAAAAGAACACTTTTTTAAAATAGCAAAATAATATCCCTTTGAAAGATTATTGTATTTGTCCTTCCACTTTAATGCTGTTTTATCTAAAGATCCTCATCACACTCCCATTGCTAGATAGCAATGTTTCTTGCTCCTAAAATTTCAGGATGGAATCTTGGCCCCACTGAAGTCAATGGCAAAGATGACATTGACTTCAGTGAAACCAGGATTTCACCCTTCAATTAATCCCATTTATGTAAATAGGACTTTTCACAGAGTAAGGTGTCACTTCACACTAGACAGGATAACACTGCCAGATCATTAGGGTTCGGGATAGTTTGGCAAATTATGCTCTTTTTCTGTTAGCATATTGCTCCACAAGAAACATTTGATTTCCCAAACAGCCAGTCACTCTTCTGAAATATTTGATAGGGTTTTTGTTGTTATTTGTTGAGTTTTTTTGCAAATCATTCTTGCCTTTCCATATCCAAACTTGGGCTGAGAGTTTTTTGGACACTTGAGTGTAATGAGTCTAGGATAGCAGCATGGCATCCCTCTGACCAGAAGAGGAAGGGCTCTCTAAGACCCCTTGTGGGCAGGACCAGATTCACTCAGTCCCGTCCACAGGAAGCAGGAAGTTGGGGCTGGTAGCATAAGAGCTCAGAGCTCAGTTGGAGCCCGGCTGCAGAGCAGGCCAGACACTTGGCCCAAACTCCCATGGAGGAAGGCCCAGCCATGTTGCCCTTGATGAGAGGAATAGGTTGGGCCACCAGGACCGCTACTGGCTCCCAAAGACTGGTCAAGGCTGCAACAGCAACTGATCATGGCTGCTGAGACCACTGCCAGGGCCCGAAGATTAACTGGGACTAGGGTTGCCAGGTGTCCTGTATTCTACTGGACAGTCCAGTATTTGCGCTCTTTGTCCGGTAAAAAAAATCAGAGAATACTGGACATGTGCAATATCCGGTATGCTCTGATTTTTCCGGTTGCACACTGGATGGAAGCCCAGCGTAGGCGGGGGGAGCGGCTGGATGGCGGGGCCACAATTGGCGCTAGAAGCCTGTGATTGCCAGGCTAGGATTCCCAGCCACTCCCCCCGCTCCCGCCAGGCTTCTGCGCAATCACAGGCTCCCAGAGCTGATTGTTGCCCCACTTCCCAGCCTGGGAGTCCCAGCTGGGAGGTGGGGTTGTGATCACTGCTCTGGGCACCCCAGAATGGGGGGAAGGGTGCTTATTATCCCACGTTCCTGTTTTTTTGGGGGGTTTTTTTGCTTGACCAAAAAATACCATGTGTCCGGTATTTTTTGGGAGACCATTTGGCAACCCTAACTGGGACTCCCATGACCTTTGCCAGGCCCCAAAGACTGGGCTGGTCCACCAGGGCCCTGTCCTGAGCCAGACCCAGAGCCCATGGACACACTGCCATCACCTCTGTCCCCAGCGGACCCTGCAGAACAGCCGTGGAGCCAGGGGGCCCCCAAGGGAAACTGGGAAGCAGTCTGGGGTAGCCGACCTCGGTCCGGCTGAGGAGATGGAGGTCAGCTGGGCAGCGTGTTGCGGTCAGGATCCCCACTGACCCAGGGGCAGCCACTTTTAGGGTCCTGGGCTGAGGCACAATGGAGTTGGTGGACCTTTGTCCCCTCCCCCCCACCCCCCAGCCACCCCTCTCCTTGGGTGGCAGATTCCCCCTGGTAGGGGAGGAGATCTGACCCCCCCCCCCTCCTGTAAACTGTCCTGAGCCCTAGACTGATAAATTATTTGTACTGTTTGTTGCCCCACGCTGACCAAGGCCGTGGCTTTAGAAACTATTTACTTAGCTGGCAGCCAGAGCTGAACCTATAAACTGTTTATTGCACCGCCCTGCACCAGGGCCTGGTGTTACCTGAACCAGTGAACAGCTATTTGTGTGTCTGCCCTGCCCTGATGCCAGGACTTCGGTTGGGCCTACGGACGGTTAAATGGCTTTTGGGTGCCTGCGCTGCCCTGTACTCTGGGCCCGGGCAAAATGGGGGACCTCTAACTGACTCTTTGCGGGCCTGAGCTCAGGTTGGGCACTCAGGACTAAACTGTAACGTCTACACTGGGAAATGTGGTGGTGTTTCTGTTCCTTGATTAGATGTGTGCAACTCTTAGAACAATGCCTCTGGTGAAAATATATTTTCAAAGTCAAAATTTGCTTTCTGCACCTAACTCACTGTTACTGTGACTATTCCTGAAATATATATGGAAAGCAAAGACAAAAGTGATGTAAACACAATCAGATTAATGTGGTTTTGCAGTGAAGCAAATATTCGCAGAGAACCGTTGAAAGTATTTGTCCAACTTTGTCTTTGTACTGGCTAATCCCCAGGGAATAATCTCTCGTTGAAATATTTTACGTGAGCACGATGCTGAGTGTGCCTGTCTGTTATTACCCATTGTCCTCTATATTGTGATTAGAATGGGAACAGATTAAGTTCCAAAAAAGAGCAGCTGCAGCCAGTTCTGACCAAGGAAGTTATACTGCCAACAGCAGCAGCAAAACCCAGAGACAGAGCAGGCTTCCGCTTGTCTATATTGAAACAGCTTCACAAGTCACCATAATAATCACATTTAAAACTCCACCTTCCCCTTTTTCTCCTGTCATCAATCATATCACCAGAAACCTCAAAAGAGTAAAAAATATAACATTTCACAATCTCCGTAATTCTTACTACACCTCAAAAAAAAAAAAAAAGGTGAAAACTAATTGCACACAACTGATATGTCAGAAAAGGCAGAGATACAGAAAACAACACAAGGAGAGCAGAGAGACACAAAAATCTACCTAAAATATAGCTTCTTAGAAGTTCAAAATATGAAATTAAAGCATACACAATCCCTCGACATGAAGCTTTGACTCTATATAGCTCCCAAGAGAACTTCCTTTCCTGCTCATATATGATGGTGCTCCCTGCCTTTTGTACTCTCCCTGTCCATCATAATTACAGACGTCACTAGTTTCATCCCTCTTGTGCGACACCTTGCAAAGGCTTCCACTCCACCATTCATCCCTCGGGACTGCAGGAAGGCAGCAGGGTTCCCCTGCAGTTTCTCCTAGACACACAGGATGCTGGAGGACTGGCCCTTCAAGAAGTCAGACTCCCTCTCATCCTCCACTTTCATAGCTCTGCGCTCTGGACTGCATGTAAGCAGCTGGCGTTGGTGCAAGAAAGCAAAGGAAGAGGCAGTAGCGATCTCAGGCTTGGTTTACATTAGAGAGTTAGGGCAACAGAAGTCAGCTTCCATCGACCTAATCATGTGAGTGTGCACACTACAGCTTTGCTCCCGCTGAAGTAAATGCTCTGCTTCACCAACATAAAAACTGCACCAGTTAGGATGAGGCAGTGGCCACCAAGACACTACATGATTTACATCAGCTGTTGGCTCCCATTCTTGACAACTTCATGGCTCCTTACTAGCGCCATGAAATAGGCAAGAAAGCTGGGCTAGCACAAGAGCAAGTGAAGGGCTCCAGTTAAAGCCTGGCTATCCCTGGGCTCCCCACTTCCAGTCAGACTGTGCCTGCGATGCTTGGATCCTGGTGGCTCCACCCCCCTCTACTGGATCCCAGTGCAGCTGTTGCCCGGGCTCCCCACTCAGAACCAATCTGCTGCCTGGAGGCTCCAGGCTCTCTGCAGGAAACGCTGGTATTGCCAAGAGGCTCTCCACTGCCAGGAGTCCCCTTGCTCTCGGCTCCTTGCAGACAGACTCAATTTAAATTTCTAGTGTAGACCCTAAGTCTTGGGTTGCACGTAAAACTTTTATATCTGCATAGAGGTGTTGGTCAGGGGGTGTGGAAAAAAATCAGAGCTCTGCGCTGACTGACAAGCTATGATAATGAACCCCCCAGTATCAGTGCAGCTCCACTGAGAGAGTAAACACTCTCAGTGTTGGCACAGCTAACACAGTTGGAGGTGGCAGTGTTCTTATACTAACTAGCGGAAACAGCTGAACTGTTGTGTGCTGTGTCTGCACTAAGGGTTTACACTGGCATTCCTAATCTGCCATAGGCTTTGTAGTGTAGGCATGGCCTCAGTCATCTTCTGGTGGTGGCGGTGTGAAAGGATATTTTAATAGGGGTGACTGACAGATAGGACAAGTGTCTCTGCTGAAAGGCCTTAAAAGTGCCAAAAAAAGCATATATTTGATTCTAGAAATAAACTTCCCCTGTGATCTGATTATTATATAATTATTCATTAGAGTCTTTTGCACCTTCTCTGAAGCATCTGGTCTTGGCCACACTCAGAGGCAGAATGGCTGACCAGATGGAGTTCTGCTCTGCTCTGGAAAAGCAATTTCTAATGAAGGAAGTAAATATTCGGTAAAAATAACTGAACACGGGACACTCATCAGAAAACTGCAACTGCAACTAAAATTCCTGCGCTATAACATTTCATGTGGACAATACTGAACTCTCAGTTAATAGGTACAATAGCGCCCCTGCCCTTTTTGTTGGAAGGAATGTGGGATTCTTTGGAACATTCTGTGGGATTGTCCAAAACTGGTTTATTTTGGAGAAATGAAATGTTTTAATATATGTAATGAACACACTTTATGCTTTAGCAGACTTATAAAAGTCATCTCGTAAACCATTGGTGACTGAATCTTAGATTCAGCAGAGCTGCATTCTGTTATAAATCTATCTAAAAGTAATTATTTAAATACTATTCACATGCAGTTGTTGTTATCAGGGACTTAAACCCTCAGTCCAGGAAACAAACGGTGAAGTCCTTATATAACTAAAATGCTGAATAAACAGATTCACACGTTCCATATATAACTAATCTATTCTAATTTACCAAATAGGCACAATACTCTTCCAAAGGACTACATTAATTGTAATTAATGTCACAAAGCCATTCCATTTTAGTCACTGGAACTACCTTGTTATAATTTGTCATTTACGTCTGCACTGCAACTCTATTTCGAAATAACGAGTGCTATTCTGAAATAGCTTAACCTGCGTCTATGCAGCAGGCAGTTATTTCGAAATAGTGTCAAAATACTGTCAAGCTGGAGGACTTCTTACTCCGATTCCTGTGACCCTCACTGTACAAGGAATAAGGGAAGTTGGAGGAAGAGTGCTCTATTTCGAAATAAGTGCTGTGTAGACAGCACCAAAACTCAAAATAAGCTATTTCAAAATAAGCTATGCAATTGACACAATTTGCTTAGCTTATTTCAAGTTAAGCTCTTCAGTGTAGACGCACCCTTAGACCGATAACTTGTTGTGGTTCAGATATTTGGTTCAAATATACATTTTAGAAGTTTGGATGCATATCTGAAACTTGTCCAAACATCACTGGTCTAAAAATCAGGCCAGGAATCTTGGAAAAACAGGAATATTTGGTGGTTTTTTCCCCCCTGGTTCTAGGTTTTGTGCTAGTCTAAAATGCCTGGAGAAAAGCCTTTTCTCCCGAGGCTTCATAACTTCCTCTTCTTGATTAAAAACCAGGAAGAGTTAAGAAGAAATATGTTAAACTAATTTAAAGTCTAAGTTTTGGACGACTGTTCAGCTTGATTTCCATTTTATCCCTATTGGGGTTTCCATTCCAGGTGACAACAGAAATAAGTCATGCAGTCATTTTAGCTTACACAGATTTCACAGTTCTTGCCTTTTTACTAAATGTTGGGAGTGGAGGAGGAGTCAGAGATTAGGTAGGCACAAGGGCAGTGTGCTTGGTTTCCTTGCCCACAGGACACTATGTTGTTCACTGATTTTAGTGAGACTCTTGTATAATCTCTTGTGATTTTATTCCTGCCCCCACAGCATTACAGCTTGATACTTCCCTAATGATTTTTGTTACATTTTGAAACCGAATAAGCACTGAAATGTGTATCCGAGAATCAGCAGCTTCTGTGAATTTGTTGCCCCAGTGGTAGGTGTTACTAGAGTCCTCCCGTGATGTTATCAGTCTAGCCTCACAGAGTTTATGAGATGTGTATCTACAGGTCTACCAGCCAAAAGTGGCAATCTTAATATAGGTGTCTCCAGCAAAAGGCACACATCATTGAAGAGAAGCTTCCTTCATACATTTTATTCATTTGCTGTCCTCCAAAAATATTTAGCGTTTGGAGATGGCAAAACACAGAGAAAGCTTCTGCCTGCTGATGGAGACCTGAAACGACTGCATCATAACCTGAATCAGATAATGGCTAGAGAGCAAGAACTAAGATTCCTGCAACCTGGCATGCCCAAGGTCATGCTCTTTACATTTTGCTGAGATGTTCAAAAATGATTGGAGAAATTCAGGATATATAAGGTTATAAAAGTATAAAATGATTGAAACATCCTGCAGTATAAGAGAGCTGACCTAGTGCAGTGTTTCCAACTTGGAAAGATTGAGAAACCTCTTCAAGTAAAAAATAAAATTCACGATCCCTTATATTTACCATAAAACCATGAGGCTAAAACCCTATGGGTGTTTACAGGGATAGCTGTAGATCATTTGTGAGTGCTTCAATAGGCTGACAGAATATACTAAACTTTGAAAGGTAAGAATGGACAGGGGCTGGGAATGTGAGATTTTCTTGAGGCTGTAGTAAAATGCCTTGTGACCCCAACTCTCCCATTGCCTTTCATGCCCCTTCCTCAGGGGCATCACAACCCGAAACACAGATCTAGAGGACAGGGCACTGAAATTGGAGTCAAGGGACTTGTGCATATTCAATTCCTTGTTTACTCACTGACTTCTCTTGTTAGGAGCAAGACACTTAATCTATCCTGTATGTCAATTTCCCAAAAGAGATGGAACTTCCCTGCCTCAAAGAAGTGTTATGAGGGTGAAATCCATTAATGATTGTGGGGTGTTATGGAGATGAGGGCCATATCAGTGCACAAATAGACTCACATATTGCCATGGGAATCTTAGTTGGAGGAACATATGCACTGAGAATTGGGAATAAAACGTATGTTAAAAGAGCACTTGTTCTTACACCCTCTTGATAGTTGCTTTTGTTTCCATACTCCCCTCTTCTGGCCCTTTGATAACCATGTTTAAACTCCTTAGGAATCTCTTCAAAGGCCAGTAGTGCTGCCACCAGGGTGTGTGCCCCTTTGGAGACCCCAGCTGCAATTTGATCTTCCTCTGTGCCCTAGTGCACTTGGTTGAACTGCAAGTCAGTATAGTGAGCCCTAAGGAGAATGCAAACTGGAGTAACGTAAACACTTGGAGGAATGTAGGAAGAAGATGCAAGTTGTACCATTTTAGGTCTCTGTTGGACTGAAACCTTAATATGTTTCTAGACTTGCTTCCACTCTTCAGAGTTTGCCCCCAAGACATACATATCGAAGTGTATCCATAACATGAAAGGCACCAATAGGTGCCTTCTATTAATTTCTAGTTAATTTCTATTAACTAGAAATGCTAAAATAAATGCTAGACCGTCTGTTCTTGCATTTCTGCGTGCTTTCAACTTGGATAGGGAGAAGACTGGGCAGGAGAGGATTGTCTGGAGTGTGAAGACTCCTTCAAAGATTTGGCTAAGCATCTGAGCTTCTGGTTGTTTTTTATCCAAGGCCAACCCTGAACTTTTGTAGTTTGTATGGCACTAATTATCACTCCAAAAGGACCAGGGAGACATTTTTTCCCCCTTGTCGTCATCACTCAACTGCAACAGCTATGGAAAAAATACTGCTCAAATTGTGAGGTGAAATTTCCATCAGTCCACAGTGGACTTTTTCTCCTGACCTGTCATAAATGAAATACTATATATAGATGGCTTATCAGTGGTGAACATATTGCACAGCTATCCATATCGGTAGAGCCCTGCATAGACGCAACATTTTGTATCTGTATCCTCAAAAATGAGTCCCAGATATCCGCACTGGAAACTTGTGGATATCCACAGATTTGCAGGGCTCTACTTATCAGGCATACAGATTCAGGCATATAACATCTAGTTTCAGTTACTGAATAGCCAGTCAACAGGGTTGCTTACAATTGTACAGTTTTATGGAAAGAGAGTGACCAAGTCTACTGTCACTCAGATATAATCATCCTCTCTCCAACATAGTGGGATGCTTCATCCAGAGCCTCAGTGGGTGTGTAGGTAGATGTGTATTTCATATGCCCATTGCCTAAGCTTGGTAAAACTGAGACCCTCTTCTGAGGCACAGTTGCTGGGCACTGAAAACTGAGCATGTCTGCAAGACTATAGGCCAACGCCTCAGCTGGTGCAGATCAGCAGAGCTCTATTGAAGTGATGTTATTGGCAATCACAAGGAAGGAGTTGTCTTGGGGAAACGTCAAAAAATTGCCTTTTTGCAGTTCTTTTTAATCCTAGGGTAGAAAGGCAAGCTTATGAAAATGAACACAATTGCACAGGCGGATTAGGACTCTCTCTTACCTTCACAAACACAGTTCCTCAGTAGTGAATCCAGAAACAGAACTATGTCCACGTGAGAACGGATGGGGGCAAGACTGCATTGGACAGAAACGGAGCTGAGCTATGAGGTGAAAAACAGCCCTAAGAAGCTGATAGAAAATATTTGTAATTCTTTGGGGCCCAGGCAGGTATTAAGTGCATACAATAGGCTATAAATGTACAATTAGAATTCTAGAGCTGGCCTCTCACCCCAATTAATGGGAAGCCAGTATGAACAATGCAATAGGGAAGAAAATGGTTCTCTTGTCTCTGTTAATTTTATCAAGTGCTGCTGCTGCTCTGTTATCACTTACTATCCTGTCAGTTTTTCTTTGGCTTTTGGTTGACATGTTCATTCCTTCTGCCTTTCTGCTGAGCGAATCTGTGCTTAACAAGAATGAGAAAAGAGGTAAAGTCAGAGCCCAGTGAAGAAACTTAAGAAAGAAGAAAACTCTGAATTACATTCTCAGTTGGGTATAAATTGGCATAGCTCCACTGACTTCAGTGGCACTCTGGCAATTGATTAGGTGCCCCTTTTGACTGAGCCCGAATGTGGTCATGAATCTGTTTTCTGTGCGTGCACAGCCCCTTTGGAATATCAGATGTCTGCTGGCCTGTCTGTTAGGGCTTTGAGCTCAAAGATCATAGAGCATTAGAAACACACACTGGAGATTTTATGGGCCTGATCATTCATATATATGATTAGTCCAGCCTAAAGGCTAAGTAACATTTGGCAATAAGGGTTCCCCTAACACCAATCTGCTGAAAGACAAGTGCTCTGGCTATGTCTCCCGGGCCGGGGTGTGATGGTAGAATAAAGTAGTGTAGGGCTAGTTATGGGGCTTTATTCCACTCCTTTTAAGTAAAGGAAGTAATAATAATTGGTACCAATAAAGCAACTTTCATCCAAGAGCTCAGAATACTCACTGCGTATGGTTCCCTCCCTGGTTCACAGCTGGGTAACTAAGGTGCAAAGACTGTGAATTCCCAAAGTCACACAGTAACTCAGTGGCAGAGTTACAAACAATATCCAGGTCTCTCAAACTAGCCTGTGCTTTCTGCCATGCTCTTTGGTGTGCAGCAGCAATATACCCCCTTTTCAAGCTCCTGACACCCTGCTCCCCTATTCCCCAGAAAAATCAGGTATAAAGGGCAACTACTATAGGTAGGGATCAACAAAGAGCTGTTAATGTGTAATATTGCTTCCTCTCACCAATTCCCTTAGACATACTTAATATGAAACTATGTGTGTAACATGCTTTTATTATTTGGAATGCAGAGAGCAAAAGCTAGGTAGGTCATCTTGTCAATTCATATGCCTACTCTAATATTATCAAACCACATTTCCTCTCAAGGAATTGCTGACAGGCGGGTGGAGGAAGGACAGTTGCTAGAAACACTATTGAACCAGTGCTGAAAATTGAAAAGATGAGTCTCAAGCATCCTAGCTCTGTTAAGTTGAATGGCTCAATTGACTCTTCATTTAGGGGCTGACTGGTATTTGACAGGGAAAGAGTGCTTTGGAACATAGTGCTTTGAGTAAGCATGAATTGGTAAATGCTTCTGTCCACGTATTGACACAACAAATGACACTTTGCCAATTGCTGGCTCCTGGAAGCCTTAGATAAATTAAATGTGGTTTCCAGAGGCACAGGAATTCCAGTTATTACTACTCGTTTATTAACTTCTCATTTCATGGATCTATAGATCATGCTCCTCATTTTTATGCAGAGCTATTTTTGTTTGTCTTCCTATTAGATTTATGCATTTTTATCCCTTTAACAACTCTAATATAGGCATAAATATTATATCTGGTGACTGTGTGAGGACCACATTGTGGTCTAAGCGCTAGATCCTTTGTACAAGGCTCATTTAATCTTAACAGAAGTTTTTTGTGTGATATAACATCAGCTATGATATACAGTGTATACAATACCGCAAACATTTCTGCTAATAGATAGGCTCGTTGAATTAGTCAAATCTTGTTGCCGGCATACAGGCTGTGTATCTGGGCTGGAGGGTGTGCATCTCTGCTGGGGGCAGGGGAAAATGTACAAACCTCTACTTTGGCCCCCATGATGTAGAAGTGGATTTGTTTTGCCAGCCCCCAGGCTGGATGGAGTAGGTTCCATGGCCCTGTTGCCACTGGTCCTCGGGGAGTCATTAGCTACATAGTGCCGAGTTTCCCTCCTCAGCCTTGTAGGGCTCAGGTTATGGCCTGGGGCTGTTTAATTGTGGGGTAGATGCTCAGGTTCAGGCTCTGGAGCCCTTTTCCCCATTGAGGTTCTAGAAACTGGGCTCTAGTCTACTCCTGAAAGTTGTACACTGCCATTAGACAACCTTGTGTCTGGAGCCAGTAGTGCTGGAACAATTTTTATAGTGGGGGTTTTGAGGGTGGAAAGTGTTTATTTGGGCTATTATTACCACGTCAAGCCGGCCTCACAGCAACCCCAGCACCTCTAGTTCCAGGCCCTACAGCCCAAGCCCTGCAAACCTGGGTCAGCTGACACAGGCCAGCTGTGGGGGTTTAATGGCAGGGTAGACATGCTCAGTACTTTCAAGGTGCTGCAGTCTATGGTGTGCAGGGGACCACCTGCCTGCTGTCTCAGATATTCTGCCACCTCCTTGCACAGCAAAATCATGCCAGGTCAGCAGCATCTAGGACCATCCCCTCCATGGAAGTAGTGCAGCATTTTCCCTAAAACAAAAATTGATGCTGCATATTTCAGCAAGCATCTTAATTTGCTAGATTTTTACACATGCCAATCCACAGTGCTCATGTTCTTTCAAATCCAAAGAAATGAATAGCTCTTTATGTGGAGAACTCACGCATAGTGAGGGTTTCCTGCATACTTGTGACTTAACTGAGTGACTGGAGAATCAGTTAGCTGACTCTCTAACAATGATGCACAGCAGAGGAAGCATCTGCCTGGATTCCAACTGAGGATTTCTATAAGCAAGTGGCGGGAAGGTATTTCAGACTCAGCAAATCGTACAGCAGTATAAGTGTATTACATCAACACTTACCTTTTTTGACAAGTTTTGATTGATAAAGGAATCAACATAGTCTGAATGCATCTATTCCATAAACCCATGTTGATTTGGCATTCATTGCATTCCCTCCTTTAATTCTTTATCAACTGTTCCTTGTAAGAGCCACTCCATTCTCTTGCCCAGATTAATGCTAGAACGACAGGCCTATAGTTACCCAGGTTGTATTGTTTGCCCTTGTTAAGATTGGCACGACAATAGCTTTCTTCTGGAATAGTGCCAGCATTCTAGGACTTCTTGAAATCAATACTCCCAGTCCAAAGATGTCATCAGCCTGTTCTTTTACAACTCTTGGTTGCAAGTTATCTAGAACTGCTCATTATATAATCCCTAACTTTAGTAGCTACTGTATTACAGTGCTTCCATTTTACCAGTATCTCTGGAGGATATTACATGCTATAGATGAGCGCTAGGCACAGCCCTCCTGCCACAAGGGTGTGAGGTAATAAATGAGCAAAATGTGGAGGGTGAATGGGGTGTCTGATGTGGCCGGGGTTTAAGCATGTACCTCATGGTGCTAATGACCTGTTAGTTCCATGCTAGGCAGGAGCGAGCTAGTGGCTGTGCAGCAGCTTTCTAGTGAAGTCAGGATCAGGTTCCTCTGCTCGCTTGCTCTGTGCCCAGTTCTCAGTTTGTTTGAAAGGTTCCTGGCACCTTTTCTTTTGCTCAACACAAATTTTTCCAGCCCTCGGGGGTTGCAAATCAAAAAAGGTTGAGCACCACTGGTTTAGAAAGTAAGAGCCTCAGAAAGGTTTGGAACCTGTTCAGTCTGATCCACCTGGTACTAGCTGTCAAAACAGAGGGGGCATTGTCCTTTTAGGTTTTCCTTTACTCCTTCTCTCCTAAGTTCCCTCTAAGTTGAGTGGCCATGCAGCTATTTACTGAGCCCCACTCAGAGGTTCAAAGTTCCTCTGCAGGCAGGGAGCTCAGCTGACTGGCAGGGTGCGTGGCATCTGTAAGCTGCAGCTAAACGGCTGGGCACTTGGGATGGATCTACCTCTCCTGGTACCTGATGCCACGACTTCTTGAGGCAATACATGGAGGCACCCAGGGTCACCCAGATTTCTGCTGGGGTTCACACCAGAGCATGGCTAGCAGCAGCCTTTCAGCAGTGTGTAGGAGAGAAGGGATGGGAGCTGCTTCCAGCCACAGAGAGGTGGGGGTGGGAGTAGGGATGACCTGGCGTGTGTATTTCCTCCTGCCCCTACATCCTGCTTCTCTGTGGCTGGAAACAACTTGTCTCTCCCTGCCCACACAGTGTTCAAGGGCAGCTAACACCTCCAAGCTGCTGCTGGCCACTGCCATAGCCCAGCCATCTCCTGGCTCCTAGCTAAAGCCCGAGCAGGAAGGGGTTAAGCCCTGAGACGCACTGTGCTACATGGCTCAGAGAATCTGCAGTGGCTTCAGCAAACCTGGCCAGAGAGGCTGCTCAGCAGGGGAGAGTGTCTAGGGAACAGAGCAGCCCCACACACCCTGGGGCAGGACCTAGGGAGGGGGCAGTGTGTGAAGAGGGTGCTGTGCCCATACCTGGAGGGCTGCAGCAGAGCCTGCAGGGTTGGGGCACAAACAGGCTGGAAACAGCTTCCTCCCTGGCACTGCAGAGCTTAGCTGAGGGGTGGAGAAGCTTCCCCATGCCAAGGCTGTCTGTGGGGGGCTTTGGCACATGCAGGGCTTGGCTCTTCCTGGCCAGTGCCCTGGGTTGTAGGGTTAGCTTTCCCTGGGTGCCAGCCCAGCCAGAGGCAGTGGAGGAAGGCAGGAGCCTGCCAGCCAGGCTGGTGGTGAGCTGAATGCTGGTTGGTTCTCCACATAGCACTGGGAGTGGAACATACCCCGTTGGTGGGGGGAAAATATGGAGGAGCAGCAGGACTCAGGGAGGGGAGGTGAACCAGCACAGCAGGTAAAGGGCATGAGAGGGGAAGCCTGTAAAGGGCTGGGGAGCAGTAGTGACATGTATCCGGCCAGTGCCAGCCCAGTAGCACCACAGCAAGTAGCCCGTGCTGGCTGGAAACAGGACAGGGGGTAAAGGAGGCCTGCTGGCCAAGAATAGGCACATAGCAGGGACTGCACTGGTGGACCAGCAGGGGGAGCGGCTGGCCCCGCATGCTGCAACTGTGCTAAACCACCAGTCCTGTACTCCCAACCCTATCATCAGCCACCGGACTTCCCCTTTCTCCCTCCCCCCTCCACTCACCACTAGTGAGTGAGAAGCTGGTGAGGCAGGATCCAGCCAGCAGCAGGACTTGCCAGTACTGACAGAAGGCGCGCGAGAGAAAAAATATGCTACAATCGGCCCATTTAAAAAAAAATAGGGACACCCGCAGGAAGGCTTAAATATAGGACTGTCCCTTTAAAAATGGGACATCTGGACATCCTAAATATCATCGATTGTTCCATCTGCAAATGTATTCATCTGTGCTACTTCACCTAAACAGACCTTCTTTCTACATACAAGGAAAACTCTAACGGATCCATGTAAGCCTGTATGATGTGCTGGCTGTGTAGGGGTGCACTAGTGCAGCTGTGAAATTAAGTACCATAGTCCATGCATTCAAATGAGGTATCATCTCTATTGCTTTGTAGTATATAAATATATGAATGATGGGCTTGATTATAGGGTTCATATTTTCTTTGGCTCTTCAATGGAGCACATGGACTGCAATTGTAGCTGGCCCATGTCTTTCCATGGGTGTTTAGTACCGTGGAGTTTCCTTGCACACTGTATAGGCACTGACTATAGTCAGGTCCAAAGAGAATGTCTAGTCTCTAGCACAGCTGCTTGTGTTTTGGTTAAAATGGTCCACAGGGTTACTTTTAATCAATCACTTTGTTGAATGTCTTAGGAAGGTGCATCACAGAAAGAGGGCTGCTTCTCTGAACTGACAGCCGCATCCACTTGCTGACTTTTCTTTTGAACCAGTTGAGCCACTTTCATATTTCTCTGGCTTTCTCTGACCCTATGGGGCAAGTCTGCTATGAGGCAAGAAGCAGGAGACAGCAGAATGTTGCTGTCATCAGCTATGCTCCTTTGATTCTACCACCTGGGACCTGCCACTGCAGAGCTGGAGCTGGATAGGGGAACACAGAATCACAATACACCACAAACCCTCTGTGCAGTGATGTGTAACCAGGGCTTTTTTTGTGTGTCACGCTGATCTCCAGCTACCCCAACCACTCTTGGGACCATTAATAGCACCCATAATTTAAAACAGCCATCAGGTTGCTTTAACTTGGCTCACTACACAATTGGCTGAAGATCAAGGAAGATCCTTGATGGAACAGCTATTGGGGAACATTTGTCCAGCATGAGAATTGCAATATATGGTGCGTTGCAGCCAGTCACACAGTTCTTATGGCCCATATGACAGTCACAACAAATTCAAGACTCTACATTTAATGTGAGGCAGCATGGTGTCTTATCAGTTAGGGAATGGATGTCAGTGTTAGTTAAATACATTGGAAGGGGCAGACTCAGCCCTATGTGTTTTGCCTTCTTAGATAAAAAACATTTTGGCCATACCCTGAGTGGCAGAAGAGAAAATGTGGCATCCCCGTATTGATTTGGTGCCCCCCAGATTTTGGTGGCCAGGGCCAGCCAATCACCCTAATCACCCATTGCTAATGCCAGCCCTAGAAAGGGGAAAACTCACATGCGATGGAATTCCACTGACTTCAGTGAATTATACCAGGGATGAATTGGGCCCAATATGTCAGTACAATTACCGCTACTTATCTCATCAATTTTCTGGAAATTTTACACTTGTTGCCACACAAAAGCAGATAATTTTCTCTGCTCTATTCATGACCTGATAAAAATAAATGTGTTCTTTGGGCCCAGTCATTTGTTCACTGAAACTGTAAAATGAATATGGAAATTCACACAGATTGAGTTCATAGAGAATGGACTAGCTGTTTATACTATGCAATGGTCCTGAAGTGAAAAAATTGCAGAGAAATGTGTTCAGTGAGCCAGAACTCCCTGAAATGCATTACATAATATTAATGTTCTGTAGAGCACATCATAAAAGTTTGAGTAAATAACTGAATGGATGTACAATTAAAAACAAATTGAGTGCGGATTGGAGGGTATTGCAGTTTTCAGTAACAGGTTAAGCATGGCTTTTCAAATGAGTGGTGCTAGATTGCATGGACAAGTTAAGCATTTTTTTCACCTTAAAGTGCAAAGGAACTTGGAAATGTAAGTATGTTGGTTGTTATAATGATGCTGTGCTGACTATTTCCTGGCAGATAAAGAAGCAATAAAGCACTTTTGAGCTAGATGGTGACTGCTGGTTAGAACATTGAGAAGAAATAGTTATTGCTGACCTATTTACTACTCAGCACTTCACTCCCGTTTGACTTCAATGAGAAATTAACTTATTGAACCTTCTGTGAGTGATCTGAACTATGGACAAGGGCTCCAAACCTAGTGCAGTATATCCTTCTGTTTGCTGCCTTCTCATAGAAATGTACAATAGTTTGAATTTATAGCTCATTTAAGACATTGTATCATCAGAAACAATGAGGAGGCCTGTGGCACCTTAGAGACTAAGGGTACGTCTAGACTGAGACACTATTTCCGGATACCAGAAGTATCCCGAAATAGCAATGCCATGTCTTTAAACGTGTCTGCTATTTCCCGAAAGAGCGGGTGTGCTATTCCGGCGTCCCTGTAACCCTCGTTCCACAAGGGCTAAGGGATTTGTTGGAATAGTGTCTTATTTTGAAATTAAATTTCAAAATAAGCTCTTGCCACCTAGACTCAGAATAAGCTATGCAATTTGCATATCGCAAATTGCATAGCGTATTCCAACAGAAGAGTGCTGTCTAGATGCACTCTAACAGATTTATTAGGACATACGGTTTCATGGGTAAAAGATGCTGAAGTGGGTTTTACCCACCAAACTTTATACTCTAATAAATCTCTTAGGGTACGTCTACACTAGCCCCCTAGATCCATCTAGGGAGGCTAATGAGGGT
>CM057846.1:165471251-165486349 GCA_030068395.1 Apalone spinifera
CCTCATTAGCCTCCCTAGATCGATCTAGGGGGCTAGTGTAGATGTACCCTAAGTCTCTAAGGTGCCACAGGACTCCTCATTGGTTTTGCAGATACGGAGTGACACCACTATCCCGCTGAGATTGTATTTTCAATCACACATTCCTTCTTCTCTGCTAATAAATGCCCATTGAACCAAATGGAAAAACTCAGTCGTATGAGATTAATACGCTAAAACAGTTTCAGTGGCATGTTGCCTATTGGGGAATCAGATGTGTACACTTGGCTTTCCCATCACACTTCTTTCCCAGATTTATCAGGCCTTTTTGCTTATGCTCAAAATAATTGTATCCAGGACAGATTTGAGGTAAGCAACATACAAAGACATGTTTGTTATAAGACATAGAGTATATACTGAGAACAAGTAAAATCTCAACATTTGCAACTTGGCAGGGATTCTTACATCATTTTATCTTCTGTTCTGTTCTGTTCTATGTTTTGAAAGATACTATCGTTACAGTATCTACCTAAGGCAGTGAATGTTGAATTTTTAATCATTGCCACTGCACATAATATGTTGAAATAAGCTGGAAGTCACATACACCTATTAAAGAATTATGTGTGCAGAACCATTTGAAACACAAGGACATTTTATATATACCAGATTTTTATATTTAGCAAAGGCAATGTGCAAACCAAAATACGACATGACTTCAGAAGCAAAAGGTACTCAGGGTAAAAAAAGAGAGAGACAGTTTTTAGAAACTTGTCATGGCATCAGGAATTTGGCCTTTGTAGGTGTTTATCAAACACATATTGGAGTGCCCTCTTCTGTGATGAGAAGCTGCACATTGAAAATATTATGGCGACCTTAGAACCTTGTAGTTTTTTAGCTCTGCCATTTTAAGTATTGATGAAATGGCCAAAGGTGTATTGGCAATATGGTATGGGACATTGATTCTCAGGGAACATGGAGTTTTCCTATGACTTCCTGTACTTCTTGACCATTTCTGAACAGAAGCGACAGTGGGCAATGTGCTACCATTTGTGAGCTGTGAGGTTAATGGTAGCCACTGTAGACACTAAGATGAGGGGGGTTGGGTCTAACAGTTAGTCGGGAGCCCGGAACTGGATCCAGGGCCAGGGTTAAGTGCCAAGCCGATGACCAGAGCCAAAGCCGTAGTCAGGTGCCAAGTTAGTTGTTGAAGCTAGAATCGGTATACGGGGAAAAAAGCAAAACTTGGAGTGTGGCAAGAAAGCAGAAACTGGGAGTAGATGGGATCTGAGATAAAAACAGCAGGAATCAGGAACAGGAGGGAAAACAAGGCTGAAGTCTCAGGTAAGAAAGAAGGATCAGTGGTGCAGGTGTGCCTGCCTGCCTGCAAAAGATTCAACATGTTGTTCAGGTAATTTTCTGTGCCACTTTCTCATTTAGTAGGGTGTCATGGCCAATTAGTGGGCTTGGCTGTCTCCCCCATTCAAAACCTTTGTGGATGGGACCCTTTGTGAGCTAAAGCTTCCCTGGTTCCCTTCCTTACTGGATGAGATGAGCTGCTTGGTAGCACCCGCAATCTGAGCACTACCTGGAGACCTGCGACCCTGGGATTGAGGCCTATAATCCTTCACAGCCATGGGTAAGCGTCAATAATAGATTCCTAGTTTCCCCTTCTACATCTAATTCCAGACAATGTCTTGAGTTGGGGACACTGTCAGGCTGACAGTTTTACACAATATTACTTCATGAATGATCATTCAGAGGAATCTGTCCCAGTTCAAGTCATTCTTAAAAGAAAAGCAGATGATGACAGGATGTAGAGGCTTCACCTAAATGTCAACAATATCTTTAGACTGTAAAGTCTTTAGACTGTTATCTATGTTGTATTATACAGTACCCATGATCTTGACTGTGGTCTCTGGGTGTCAGTGCAAAGAAAATAAGTATAATATTGAGTTAACATCCTGCTAAGATTTCAGACAGATACACAGAGTGGCATGGAGGAATTAAATGGGGCTGACTTAATAAGGTAGCCTGGGGAAGGGGGCAGAATTCCATAAAGTCAGCTTCCAGGTAGTCAGACAGAAGGCCTGAGCCCCACAGCTAATTTCTAGAAGGACTCTTCTGTAGCATCCCCATGTAGGATCCTATGCAATATGAACCTCAAGAATAAAGATTTGGGGAGAAATCTTGATTGGTTGAAAGACATTTTTGCTGCTGCTGTTGGATGAAGTTAGTTGCTGTGGTACTTTGAGGCTACATGCCTCCCAGAAATTGCTCACCATTAGGCACAGCTCTATCCTCGTTCAGCACATGTTCTGGTTGATATAAAATTCATTGTTATAGGACTCCATTCTCTATAGACTCTATAGCCCCGAGGCAGTGCATTGAAGCAATAGCTCTATAAATGTTGACCTCTGAGGTTATTCATGGTAGGCTCTTGGATATCATTCTGATTTATCATGCTGCGCATTGCCAGAAAATATATTATATGGATGCCGGAAATTTTCAAAGTGAGCAGAAATTCCCAGGAACTGAGCACCAGCATTATTTTTTTATTTCTGCGGGAACTCAGACACAAATTTCTCTCGATGTGGTAAACAAGAATTTTATTCCTCCTTGTGCCTTTTTACATGGCTGCTGGTATAAAATGTCATGAAAAATATGTGCTCTGGTCTTACTCCCCTGGGCCCTTAGACCTAAGAGTTGTTATATGAGGTTGATGATATGTTTGAGTTTTACCATTGTCTGTGACTGTTGATGTATGCTACATCAGCTCTTTCTGATTCATCACTCTTACAGATTCACCACTTTTCAGCAAGATAGACAGATTCTTCTCTGGATACTGCTTCGTTTCTTGTTTCCTGATTGGGCCAAATTTATTCCCATTGTAAATCTGTTGAGGTCAGGGGCATTTCATCAGGGATGAATTTGGAGCAGCATTGAATTTCAACCGTCCACCCGAGAACTGCTTATTTTTGTACAATCAAAGATGTCAGGGCTTTTTTCTTGAACTATCAAAGCTCCTTCACCAGGCCAGTTGCTCACAGACCTGATGTGTTAGTATCAGAGGGTAATTCATCTCCATGGCGTAGGCACCCATTGGCCTCTTTGCTGAGACTTCCAACCGGTGGATGATGTTAGCATTTGTTCCCTGGGAATAGGATAGAGAGCACCTTCTCACTTTACACAGGCTGCCAAACAGCCATGAAGGTTGTACTTGCTATAGACTATGTTGCACTTTACTAATGCTCTTTGAACAGTTGTGTCATTCTTCAGCGCATGCCACATGTGTCTCTCGGGGATGCTAGTGCACGTGTGGCTCTTGGAGATGCTAGCATGTTGGAGTCGTTTGGGGATTTTCTTGGGAATCTTTTCCATTTAATTTTTAAAAATTAAAATACTGAGCACTTGGACGCAGTCATGTCTCTGAGGTAGAACCTTGAACTGAGGGAGCGTGCAAGATAAGCACTGAGAAATATTCCACTTTAATCAGCAAAAGCAGAGCATCTGCTAGTACATCCTTCATGGCATGCTACTTGGGGGTGGGAAGGGATGCCCAAGGAGAAAGAGCCCTAGCTCAGACTCCTCCCTGTCCTCTCTTTTGGGACATTAGGGAGAGAGAGGAGGGTAGGGGCTGCAACCGTGTCTGGCTCTTAGGCTGTCCATGTAACAAGGAGGCTCCTTCTCCCACTGGCCACTGCTGAGGCCCCACACCAGTGACAGTCGCACTTTATCCCTTAATATTTTCCTTCTTTGTTTATATTAAGATCTTCAGTGCAAATCATAACATAATCCTGTGCTTTTATTATACTCCTCCATACACCTACAGACATTTAATGGCAATCTAGTTCTCATATCACAGCTTCTCTGTGCTGCTTCATCACACTGAGACTGATATTATAGAGGCAGCTTATGAGAACCACATTCTTTCTTATCCTAAGATTACATAAGCACATGCTGAGGGCATATTCTTGCTTAGACTAAAAGCATCGGGGAGTTCGCCATTGGTTTTGGTGGGAGCAGGATTAGAGTTTGGATTAGTGAAAAAATAAATTTCCTGATAATAAAAATCATGAAATATTTGGCTTTTGTTTTTCTTTTCATTAAAATCAAAGCTAATGTATTTGATTAATGTAACAATCCTTTAATGTAATCAAAGGGATTGTTAAACTGTGTAATTCTGTTGTGTGTTGTCACTCTGGAGGATATCACATTAACCCCAGAGTAACTCTCTATCACCAAAAAAAACCAAACCAAAAAACCCTACAAAAATATAACATTGCCTGACATCCTCTAAAAATATACATCACACATTGCTAGTTATTTTTAAATAGCTGAAAGGAGAAGTATATTTAAACACCTCTCCAACATGTTTCAATTATAATTTATTGACATGCTAGCATCCTACAGAAAAATAACAGCCTCTCAACAGAAGGAAGGCATGAAAAGGAGGCAGCTTTTCTTAACAATTTTAAACAATTGAATTGGGAGATACTATTAAGATGCTCAGATCCTAAGAGACTGCAGGAGTTGGAAAAGTCCAGCAGTAAATTACGTGAATAAATAAATATGATATTGATTCTCTCTCCTAGAGAATTAAGTCTATGACTACATATTGTAACCTCACATCTTCCATTAATACCCCATGATTAGAGCTGTATCAAGCAAAAATCATGGGACAAACTAGAAGAAGACAACTGAATTTCTAACTCCTGATTCTGCCCTCTGATTTTATTCTGGTGTGTCTCTTGTAGTTTCTCCTGTTGTATTAGCCTGATGTAGCTCCTTTTAATTAAATAGAGCTAGTCAGAATTTACCCTGATATAAGTGATAGCAGAATCAGACCCATCAAGGGCTAGATTGTGCTCAGCTAAGACCTGCCGGCACCTTGGTTCCTGCTCCAAAGCACAGTCCCCCAAGCCACTCCCGCAGACATTACTATGGGCAAGTGAGATGGTGGATATGGGTGAGGATATTATTTGAGTCTTGGAATTCTCTGCTCTTCTTATTCATCAATGAGCTGGCCATGTCTGAAGGGGTGAAGTAAAGTACACCCTTTCGAAGAGCTGCACAACTTTACTCTTCCCACCTCACCCATAAACTCTAAAGATTCCTCCCCAGAGCAGGGAAGAAATTGTAGCTTAGAGGTATCTCTCAAAGACTCAGTGCCTCCTGGGATATTCATCTTGTACCATCCTTTGGTCAGGACTGTGCCCAAAGGCACAATCTAGCCTTAAAATAAGCCTAAGGCAAAATATTTGCACACCTGCTGAAACTCTTCCCTTTGAAAATATTCTCCTTAACGGTGCTGAACTCACATTCATGCACGTTACATTTATTAGTATAGGCATTGGCATCTTGCTGTGATTAATTTTGGGCAAGGGATTAGTTGAATTCAGCTATCATCCACAACCTGCCTTACAGAACAACTGCAGCAACGTGTCAGAGGGGTTATGAAACCAGGTTACTATCAGTTCCAGCAAATGGCTTGGTTAAAATATCCCTTAGCTAGGATCTGAATCAGTAAATATTGCTGAAGCCCTTCTCTGCTTTTCATTGTTCAAAAGATTGGAACAAGTTATTAGAATGTGTTACAAGCAATCACTCCAGATCTCCATTTGTTGATGCTTTGAAGTTTATCCCTTAACAAAATCCCCAAATATTGATTGAAGTCATGGTGGCATTAAATCTGAGGCTGCTTGAATTGAGCCTAAAGGCCCCAAATCCCTCTATGGCTGCATGTAGACTGGCCAGTTTTTGTGGAAAATCATCTGCTTTTCCGCAAAAACTTGCCAGCTGTCTACACTGGCCGCATGAATTTCCGCAAAAGCACTGATGATCTGATGTAAGATTGTTAGTGCTTTTGCGGAAAAACTATGCTGCTCCCGTTCGGGCAAAAGTCCCTTTTGCGCAAAACTTTTGCGCAAAGGGGCCAGTGTAGACAGCAGACATTTCCTTTCCGCAAAAAAGCCCCGATCGCGAAAATAGCGATCGGGGCTTTTTTGCGCAAAAGCGCGTCTAGATTGGCCACGGACGCTTTTCCGCAAAAAGCATTTTCGGAAAATCATGCCAGTCTAGACGTAGCCTATGTGTTTCCTGCAGAGTGATAATGAGCAAAATGACCATGGGCCCTCTTGTACACTAAAAGACTTCCTTGAGAGGAGTGTCTCCTCTAATGCCATTTGTTCAGTGCCTCATAGCCACTAGCTCTTTTGCATTGGATGCAGTGTGGTCTAGTTGTCTAGGCTACTGAAATGACAGGCAGGTGACTTAACATCTATTCTGGGTTCTGACCTGCTGTGTGTCACTAGCAAGTCACTTCAACTCTCAGTGCCTCTATTTCCCTCCTCAGCTTCTATCTCTCTTATTGAGTTTGTAAGCACTGCAGGACAGGGTCTGTTTCTTAGTATGCATGTATAAGACAACCCCATTCATAGATAAGGCATGTAGACAGAACTATAATAACATCACCACCACTACTTACTAATCCACTCCACCAGATAAAAAGTGTGAGCTGCCAAATAATGATCCTGACATGCCTGGAGCACAAGCCAGACCCCTCATCCCCATTGTCCAGGATATGTCATTTTCAGCCTTCAACCTATGCAGGTTGTAATGGCTAATCGTGAGGCATTAAAAATGCATGTTCACAAGGAATAAGAAGGGGATTTTTCCTGTTGGACCTGCCAACCCTAAATAGCTGAAGCAGAATTTAATCAAACCCTAATTACATTTTATATATAATACACTGGATAAGGAAGCCTTTAATAATCCAGATAGCCATTTTATAATAGTAATTAGCAGACAGGATATGACTGCATCTTTGTTATAATATTATCAGATTTTCCTACTCTGGTATACAGTATGCTTCTGAAGCCAGCTTAATTAAAATAAAAAAATACTTAATAATATACCTAAATAGTATTAGCCTGTTTTACTGAGCCAATCAATACCTTACATTTCCTAGATAATGGAGAAAACAAAAAAAAAATCAGTGTTTTTAAAATATGTAGCTCTAGAGTAATTAATAATTAATCCAAACTTGTTAAATTGCTGAAATTAAACAGAGCATTGTTAATTGGGGGCGGGGGGGAAACCCATTTTCTATGAGTGCCTCTCTGGGGGCCAAATGTTTCTTCAGGATTAGCAGAATTCTTCACTAGCTACTTGTTATTATCCAGAGACTGTACATCAAGGTCATGCTCTCAGTATTTAAAGCCTCAGTAGAGAACAGCAAAGCGGACAAAAGCATAGTTGTACTTTAATACTGTTCCTTTACGCATTATAGAAACAGCCTCAAATAGTGTTGTTTGGAGTTTCTTTCAGTCATAAAAGTTATTTTCTTTATGGATAATACTGTGTCCTGACTCCCCTCCCTGAGGGGTAAGGTGACCATATGTTCCATTTTGGCTGGGACTGTCCCTTTTTGAAGCCCTATCTTGGCCATCCCAACTATTTCAGTAAAAATGTGCATTTGGTCTGTTTGCTTTTGCCCACTTGATAAGTTGGCAAGAGCAAATGGGACAAAGGCTCTCTTTTGTCAAAAAAGTGGGGTGTAGAAGAATGTGTGAGGGGATGGTACTGGAGATTTTTAAGAACAGGTTACACAACCCCTGTCAGGGATGGTCTAGATCAGTGTTTCTGAAAGTGTTCCGTGAAATCACTTTCAGAATTACATTAACTGGCCACCCTAGTTTGTTTATTTACTGGCGCCACGGCTACAGAGCCTTGCAGTTCCCATTGGCTCCGTTTCAGCCTTTGCAGCCAAGAGGAGCTGCGGGAAGTGGTGTGGGCCAGGCTGCCACTTCCCGCAGCTCTCCTTGGCTGCAAAGGACAAAATGGAGCCAATGGGAGCTGCGAGGCTCTGTGGCTATGGTGGCAGTAAATAAACAAACTGGGGCGGCCACTTAATGTGTTTCTGAAAGTGATTTTGCGGAAAACACTGTTCTAGATGGTGTCTGGTCCTGCTAGGAGTGCAGGGGTCAGGACATGATGACCTCTCGAGGTTCTTTCCAGTGCTGTGATTTTATGGTGATGCCAACCCCACATGGGTAGGTGGTAAGAGAGGCAGGGCTCTGACAGGGGGCCAGCAGGACTTGGTGAGAAACAATGCCAGCTCCAGCCTTTGGGAAATATGGTCACCTTATTTGTGGCCCTTTCCAACATTAAGCTCTCCATTGAGAGCCACAGAAGAACATTTGTGTCATTCTTCTGGGCAAGATTATCCTCATTTTGCGGTTTCTTTTTTAGATGTGTGTTGCATTTGAAATGGGAAGTATTTTGTGTTGCATAGTTAGGGTGTGACATAGGGTATGCACGTGGAAGGGTGAGATATTATTTATTGTACAGTTGGGGACTTTTCTGTTGCATACCTTAATCCTACCTGCCTGGTCTACTATAGACCAGGCCTCTGTTAGACACCCTAAAGTCTTCAGGCACAGAGTACTATAGAAGTAGACATACATTACTTATCTATTTGCTTGCAGATGACATGGCTACCTACATTAAGGAGGGAGGGATAACTCAGTGGTTTGAGCATTGGCCCACTAAACCCAGAGTTGTGAGCTCAATCCTTGAGGAGGCCATTTAGGGATTTGGGGCAAATCTGTCAGGGATGGTAGTTGGTCCTACTGTGGGGACTGGACTCAATGACCTCTCAAGGTTCCTTCCAGCTCTATGAGATGTTATATCTCCATATATATATATATATTATATTATACATGGGGGAAGTGAAATGTGGAAAACACCAATATTATCTGATATTCAGAAAGGATGTAGCAAAAATGAGAGCAGCATGAACTAGTGATCTGGCCACTGGACTGGAAGCCAGGCACTCCTAAAATCTAATCATGGCATTAATACTAATTTCCTCCATGGCATTGTTTATAGTGCCTTCCTTAGTTCCCGTTTGTGCGGCTAACCTTTCCCTGTCTCACAGGGCTGTTGTGGTGATCAATGAGTTAATACTTGGAAAGAACTTTGGAGATTGAACGCTCAGTAAGTGCTGCTGTCATGAGTCAAGGGAGTATGTTGGCAAGGCTGTGGGCAGCCGCGATAATAAGATGTAGACTTGCCACGACTCACATAATTGGAGTTAGGGTTACTCATCATCTTTGACCTCAATCTTCCACAGCAATTTTTGGATGTCATGCTTCAGATATAAAGGACGTTAGCATGCCGAATATTTGAATAGATTACTGAAAATAGACATGTGCAGGTGGCTATGTATGTGGGTTGTGAACTGTTCATGGATAATGAATTACACGTTCCCTTAATATTCAATTTGTGCTGTTTCCAGGAAAAAAAAATTAGATTGGATAGCCACTAATTATTTTGCCATTCTCCAAAAAATGCTTTTGGCAAGGTTTCAACAGGAATTAATAACCATTAATAAAACTTGGAAGTAACAGCTAAAAATGTTTGATTCAGAGGTGGCTATAGAGTGTTGTACTTGGCTTCCACTACTCTAATTGATGTAAGAACTCAAGTGTAAGGGAAGATATACTGGGAGGAGAACCCATTTGGACAGAAAACATTGGAGAACAACATTCATTTTGTACATGAAAGGTTCACTTTCCTCAGTCTGCATTTTAATACAGTCTGGAAATAAATTCCCTTAGCAAAGCAGCAGAAAAGGTGTCACAAAAACCCCTCAAATACTGAACCTGCAAATGGGCCTGTTTGATAAATAGAGATTGTGAAGATTAAGATATAAAATATAAGAAGCTCTGTTACTCCATTATCTTAGAAAAGTCACCAGCTAGAAGGAAAAAGATATATAAACCCCATGGAGAATTGAATTCCAGCTGAGGAGGAGAGAGACTGTACTTTTCTTTTCATAAGGTCCTGGGAAGGCACTTGAAAATCCAGGGAAATCTCTAATTGTGATGGGTCAGTTGGATCCCAGTTTCTGCACTCTTAGGGGTCCCTTCAACTCCCATTATACTTATAGGCACTGAAGACACTTGTCACCTTACAGGAATCAGAGTTTAGGTCAGGAATGGGGAACCTCAGACCTAGGGGCTGGATGCAGCCCCCAGCTTGCCTGGATCCAGCTCCTGAGGCTTAGCATTGGGGAGGCCATGCTGGTGCTCTAGCCCCCCTGCCACTCACCCACAAGGCTAGAGCACAAAAAATCTACTAGACTGGGTCCACCTAGGCTGTGGTGTGCCAGGAGAATGTGGGGAGTGTCTTTCTCCTTCTCAGCCAGGAGCTTCTCACTTTGCTTCTCACTTGTGTGTGGCCTCCAACTGATTTTTCTGTGGGTCAGCGGCCCCTGACCCAAAAAAGGTTCCCCACCCCTGGTTTAGGGCTATCCAGTAAAGGATAGCAACAGGTGCAATGTATCTGCAATCTCCTTTTCACCTGCTCCTAGCTAGACATTCTGTGCTTCTGCTAGATTAAACTCAAGGGCTACGTCTAGACTACATCCCTTTTTCGTAAATCGCAATTGCTAATGAAGCGGGGATTTAAATCTCCCCCACTTCATTAGCATAAAAATGGCTGCCGCTTTTTTTTGGCACGGAGCTTTGCCGGAAAAAAGCGCCAGTGTAGACACTGATCTTGCGGAAAATAAAGCTTTTTCCGAAAGATCCCTTATCCCTCTTTGAAATAAGGGATAAAGGATCTTTCGGAAAAGGCTTTATTTTCCGCAAGATCAGCATCTAGACTGGCGCTTTTTTCCGGCAAAGCTCCGTGCTGAAAAAAAGCGGCAGCCATTTTTATGCTAATGAAGCAGGGAGATTTAAATCTCCGCTTTATTAGCAATTGCGATACGTCTAATTTACATCCGTTTTATGAAAAAGGGATGTAGTCTAGACAATGCCACGGTGAATCAAAACAGACAATGATCTAGACTCTGTATGTAACCAATATTAAGATACAACTGGATGAGGCAATATCTTTCACTGGATCAACTTCTGTTGGTGAAAGACTAAAGAGACAAATTTTGAGGAGAATTTCTGGACAAAAGCACCAAAAAAACCTTATCCAGTACACTAAGGCTATGTCTACACAGCTGCATTATTTTGGAATCACTGATGTTATTCCAAAATAACAAAGAGCATGTTTGCACTAGAAGCCTTTATTTCAAAATAATGTCTAGCTGGAGGACTTCTCACTCTGACTCATGGTAACCCTCATTTCACGAGGAGTAATGGAAGTCAAAGGAAGAGTGTTCTTCCTTTGATTTCCTTCTGTGTAGATAGCACCAAAACCGAATTAAGCTATTTTGACATCAGCTACATAATTGACGTAGCTGAAGTTGCGTAGCTTAACTCAACTGTAGCCCTGCTGTGTAGATGTGCCCTAAATGTCCAAGTGGGTGAAACCAGATACAGGTCGTCCCCGACTTATGAACGAGTTACGTTCCAAACACTTGGTCGTAACTTGATCTGTTTGTAAGTCGGACCCCGTTCATTTAAATGTGACCGCACTGTTCATAAGCACAGATCGCGTTCATAACTCGGGGACTGGCTTAATGGGAGGTTGGTTGTAAATACGAACGGTCGTAAGTCAATGCATTCGTAAGTCGAGGACGATCTGTAATTATTACACTCTTAAATGAACTCACACAGAAACATGACAAAAGACAAAAACAGCAGACCGTGTATGGGCAAACACTTTTCACAAAATGATCGCTCCATAACTGACCTTTCTGGCCTCATCCTCAAAGGAAACCTGCACAATGCTTTCAAAAGACAACCCTGGGTGCTCAAATTCATAACTTTGCTAGACACTGAAAATCATGATCTTAATAAAAGCTTTGTCACACTTGAAGGTTTAAAGTACAGCTCTGTGTAAACCACCTTCAGGAGGGGAGTAGCTAACAGCATTGGGAACATTTTGGTCCTGAAGCTGTGGAGGTGTTAATGGGCCACTTCACCTTGAATGCTTTCTGACAGTATGTATTAACTATTTATGCTAAACAATCTATTCTACCATGTACTTAGGTACTCAGAGTATCAGACCTATGTCAGACCTGAAAAAGAGCTCTGTGTAGTTCAAAAGCTTGTTTCTATCACCAACAGAAATTGGTCCAATAACTGGTTGACAAATTTTATTAAGCGAATGTTTGAAAACAAGTTTGAATCACAAGTTTAACTGTTGTGGAGTGAATAGGGTATCTGGGGACAAGTTTGGGTTGCGGGGGAGGGTACATAATGAGCAAGGTCAGTAATGTGCCACCCCATTCCAGTGCTACCTCACTCATTTGTCTCTCTAATGTCCTGGGACCAACACAGCTACAACAATGCAGAAGGACAGGTATTTAAATAATGAATTACACACACACACTAAATTATGCACAGCTTGATTACTTTCAACCTGGAATGGCTCTTAAAGAGAAATCACTGGGACTAGTCATGCTCCTCTCAAAGTGAATAAACAGCAGGAGAGAGGCCCATCATGTGCTTTTGAGCATGACACCTTTAGATTGAATTGGGGAGGAAAAAGGCTTCTGTGGCTAGAATTTGGTGGCTGCCATTCGTTCCTTGAGATGTGGAGCAGTCCTATCATATTTCCCCCTGTTTTTTCTTCCAATAATCTATATTTATTTTTCACCAAAGCTGTGGTGGATAATTCACTTACCCTCTCCATAGAAGACAGAAGAGTCTTGTTTTCCACCCTCTAAGAATGACTCTTCTGATGGAACTGAACTGAGTAGCTAAAATATCATTACTAGGGAGTGTTTTTAACTTCTGGAGTACCCCTGGTGCACACAAATTTTTGGTGATGGTAGTTAGCCTAGAACTTGAAAGATCTGTGAAGATATTGTTTCAATAACTACATAGTTTTAACTAGATTGTGGAATACATGAAATAACTGCTCCTTTACTTTAGTTCATCTATAGCTATTGTTGATCCATTAAAGGAATGTACGGATAAAAGATGACGTAGGACACTATCCAATAACAATGTGCAAATCTTTCAATGGGAACTGTTTGTTCCATTCATCAATGATAGTATAGTAGCTGTTATGAAAAAGCAAAGCTGTTGCATACTATGGGCTTGGTAAATAAGTAGATAGTATTCAGACTAATGCATATTGAACACAAATACTTAGTGAGAACTCTTCCTGGGAACACCTGTCTTCTGGAGTCCAGCCAATTTGCTGTTCTCTCACAAAGAGGTAATTATTTTCATAATCGACTTCAACAGTGCAGCAGGTGTATAATAAAAGGTTGTTAATAGAATGAGAGAAATATGTGATCAGCAATAACATGTATAGTCCTGGATATTTACTGGGCAAAACAAAAATAGAACAAGGTTACAGAGACAAAAAAGGAAAAGATGAGTTAGCACATGGAAAGAAAAACAGATGAAAGAGAAGGAGAGAAGGAGTACATTAGGCATAATGTGCTAAAAGGGTCAGGAAACATGCAGAGAAGACAAAAAGTGATCAAAAGAGAATAAACCACCTGGTTTCTGATTTTTCAGTTGCAGACTTTTTGTGTGGAACAACAGAACTGACTTAAAGCACAGAAGCAGACATATCAGGATTCCATGCCAGTTACAAGTTAATAAGTTATCTTGGGTAATGTTTTATTTAGATAGGCCGTTTTCTCATCTGCTTTTAGCAAATGATTTAATGCCTTCTGCAGAAGTAATCAGGCATTTAAGGTACATCAGAGTAGCCTCTTCTAAATGTTCTGTTAACTTGCAAAAAAGTGGAAAAGGGCACACTGGGAGATAACCCTTTCTCATTAAAAAAAGAGTATACAATTACAGTAACCTTGAAGTTCGTCTCTTGTTACCTTGAGCTACCATCTTCAGCAGTTATACAGAAAAATATGAGCTCAGCAGTGTTAGACAGAGATGGTTAGGAGTACAAAGGAAAGGCCTTCCTTTTGGAAATCTAAGGGCTCCTTCGTCCTTTTATTTATGACACATAATGTCTGAAAAATGGAAACATCACAGATCCCATTTTTGGAAATGTGACTCCATTATGTGTTGGAAAAGCTCTATGAACAGTGTTGCTTCTAAGAAAGCCATTGTCATCTTTTTTTGCTCAATGAACAATGCTTTACTTTTTTATGTCTTAGAACTACAGTTATATGCTATAAAAGGCAGCACTGCTGGGATAATCTTAAATAGGGGAACACAGCACTTGCTGGAGCAGATGAGACCAGTGTTCCATGTTCTTCCAGGATCTTGTATAGGAGAGTGATTAGGATCACATATTTCAGAGGGTGAATGAACCCAAATGCAAAGTTTCTTCCTACTTCTCATTATTCAGTGGTTTGCTTATGCCCTGAAGCATGAGAGTTTATATTCCTTCTAAAATATTCAGTTTTAAAAATGACATAGTCACAGAAAAGGGTTGTCAAAAGCACATTACAATGGACCTCAGCATGATGAACACCAGAGTTACTAAATGACCAGGCAACCACGCACCTCATTTGGAACTGCAATTATACAATCAGGCAGCAGCAGACGGCGAAAAAAAGCAAATACAGTACCATACTGTGTTAAACATAAGCTACTATAAATAAAGGCAAAGCAGCATTTTTCTTCTGCACGATAAAGTTTCAGCGCTGTTAAGTCAACGTTCAGTTGTAAGCTTTTGAAAGAATCATAATGTATTGTTCAGAGTTACAAACATTGTAGGTTTACGAACAACCTCCATTCCCGAGCTGTTTGTAACTCTGAGGTTCTTCTGTACCTTTCCTCAGGGCCTTGTCCTGCAATGTACATAAGGAAATAAGACTGGAAATAAGGTGTAAACTGATAATGATGTCAGTGAGTAACCACTAGCCATGCTGGATTCTCCATCACAGACTAGTTTTAAATCAAGATTGGATGTTTTTCTAAAAGAACTGCTCAGGGAACTATGTTGGGGCATTTCTATGGCCTGTGTAATGGATGATCACAGTGGTCCTATCTGGTCTTGGAATCCATGAATATGGTCTCTGTGAATTGATGCCCTTAGTCTGCATAAACCAATTAATGTAATAATGCAAGGTGTCTGTCCACAATGATCACGTTACAGTATCAGGCTTTGCTCATCATACTGCATCTGCTCCCTGGGTGTCTTTGAGTCAGACCTGTTTACTGCTAAACAGGATTGTTGGATTGCTAAGAATAAGTTTTGGTCCTCAATAAGGCTGCAGAATCAATAGATGA
>CM057846.1:165486449-165531103 GCA_030068395.1 Apalone spinifera
GCAGACAGGCTACTGGGCTATATGGACCTTTGGTCTGACCCAGTACGGCCATTCGTATGTTCTTACACAGACCTCCTGTTACCTTCCAGGACACAAGACTCAAATTATGGCCTTAAAAAAGGTGATTTTATTAACAAAACAAAAATATAGACTTGATAAAGCATAGTTGGTTGGTAGGAGTTACAGACCAACTGAGAAAAGAACAGATCAAAACACAAAGAAACAATCTCTGGGCTGTAGCTTAAATATGGTGAATGGGGGAAGAAAGATACAGGGAAATCACACAGAGAAGTTTAACCAAATCGTGACTAAATATACATTTTCCTCTTATTCACTCATGATCCCTTCATGGTGCAGTCCACTTCCATGGCCAAATTCCTTGGAGGCATGGTAGTCCTGATTACTGCATATTGTGCCCTCCAGCCCTTAACTTAGAACTCACACAAAGGAAGAAGCAGCTAGGTATCTATACATAATTCAAATTTCAATAGTCTTTCCCATTGGCATTCCTGGCTTTCTGCCAATACCCCTGCAAGCTATCTGAGTTTAACTCTTTAGTCACCAGATACTGGCCAGCACTCCTATCCATCACACATGTGGTTTTTTTTCTTTTGCATACACAGATGTGGAATTTTGCAGATTCAGCATGTGCACATGCATTTTTATAGGTACTCCTGTTGCATCCACTTTTGAAAATTTGGGTCAATTTCTGACCAGGGAACATGTAAAATATGAACATTTTTTGAGGAATACAGGATCTGTCAAAAAAGGGTTTATTTTCGACAGATCCGCGTCTAGACTGCCGTTTTTTTCAAAAAAGCTCCATTTCGAAAAAAGCGGCAGACACGTTTATGCTAATGAAGCGCAGGATATTTAAATCCCTGCTTCATTAGCAATTTTGACGTGCCTAATCTACATCTCTTTGTCAACAGAGACATGTAGTCTAGACATAGCCACAGTTACTAATAGCAAATCTAATAGCTTGCACAACACTTGCTACAATAAGGATTTCACTTCATGGTTTAGCATGATCCTATAGTTTAAGAAATCAGAATTTCTTCCCAGGAGTAACGGATTTCCCTTGTATTTGTTGCCCTTTATCCAAGAGCTTCTTAACCTACCTTATAGCTCTCCCTACACTCTACTCATCCTCTGGGAATCGGTCTCCTGTTATTTGCTCCATGTCCACTGTCATTTCTTTAAAGAGTAATGCATAAGGAGTAGAAGCAGCAGCAATAGTGGCCCGGGTAAATTTGTTGATACTACTGCAAAACACAGAAATCAAAACTGTGTCGTTACTGAGGAATGGGAATAAAGAAGCTGTTATTGAAGAATTAAGTTCCTCTCCCACGTCTCTTCCAGCTGTTTTGTAGAGACTTCAGTGGTTTTCAAGTTTCACTGATGAAGAAGAGAAAATAGCCCAGGGTTATTCTTCCCTCTCCTACACAAACTCAGAAATAGACTCAGAGTAGTGGTGCAAACACTCATCTACTTTAATACCTAACCTTCATAGTCATCTTCTACCTACCAGGGACATGACTACTAGTACTTCAAAAATAAAGGTGGGGAAGAAACTATGGTCTCCGCAGGAATACCAGCCAGACACAGAACATGACATAATAGCATGATCACTGGAAAGTTACGGCAGTAATGACTTTGGCTTGCAGAAAAAAGTAAAAAAACAAGGTATCTAATGCTGGAACAAATCACAAGCTTGTATTTTTGACTGGTCCATACACAAAAGAACCTTCCTCACTCAGGATGGGTACTAGGGATGTAAGCGACTAGATGACTATCCGATAAGCAACAGCTAGTCCCTCAACTAGTCGCTTCCCCCCCGGATGGGGAGCAGAAACCGGTGCTGTGGGGAGCCAGCTTAAAAGCTGGTTCCCCCCCGCACTGTCTCCACAGGGGCAAGGGAGGCAGGGAGGTAGTGGGGACTAGACATGAGCAGGGAATCAGCTGATTCCTGGCTTGTGCCTAGTCCCAAATGTGCCTTTGCTTTTTAAATGTATTAAAGTGCAGCAGGGGGGACCCAGCGTGAGCCAGAACAGCTGATTCCTGGCTCATGCTGAGTACCGCTTGCTGCGCACCAGCCTTGTAAATGTATTTAAAATGTATTTAAAAGGCTAGTGCATAGTGTGTGCATGTGGTGGGGGGGACACTCTGTGTAAGCCGGGAATCAGCTGTCCTAGCTCATGCTGGATCCCTTCTGCTGTGCTTTAGCCTTTTAAATAGATTAAGAGCTCTTAACACATTTAAAAGGCAGAGCCACAGTGGGGTTAGCTCCCAGGTTGGATCCCGGGGCCGCAGCAGGGTTAGCCCCGCTGCAGCTTCCCGCTTATTGATTAATCGACTATTCTATAGAAAATTCATCAACTAGTCAATTAGTTGATTAAACTAAATTTAACATCCCTAATGGGTACATAAGCAAAATTATGCTCTGAGAAAATCTCCTGGCCTTATTTAAAATATTGGTCTCAATAATGAGGCCTAAACCATATTTTTTCTGTATTCCATAGATGGAAGGTGACAGATGAGAAGTGACCTTAACTCCAAGATTTCTGGATGTTACAGAATAAGCTCACCTTAAACTAAGCAGCTAAATGATGAACGTTCATTAGTTCCGGTACGTACCTTCCTTTGTATGCATATACTCATGAAAAGACCAGCAGAAATTATAGTGTTAACTATAGGATACAGGAAATGTGAGATATTAAATATCCTCTGAGATCTCAAGTCTATAGCTGCATTCAAAAACTCTGACATCTTGCAAGGAAACAGCTCTGACCCCATCAGCAGAGACTCTTTATTACTGATACACAGAGATACTTCCTGCTGTGTGTGAAACTTCAGCACAAAGAGGTTGGGAGTTTTTAAGCAAACTTTTTTAAATAAAAGATGCTTTTTCTCCCTCTCAGCCAATTTTGTTGAGGAAAAAAAGCACTAGATCACTACTGTTAAACAAGCTTTATAGTTTTTCTTCTCTAAAGAAAATAGCATGAGACTGGCATAATCAGGTGCTATTTGACAAAAGTGCTAGAAATGCAAGCACCATGGAGTAGCTAAAAACCACTGAGTGGGGGGAAAAAAGAGCAAATGTCAGTGGCTGAAATAACACGAGTTGCATTGAATTTCCTCTTTGTACATTTTAACCCATGCATGAACAAATGGTAAGTGCATTGAACTTTCATATGTGTTCAAAATGTACTAATGTGTCAAGAATCAGGCATTGGCTAAAGCAGCACTTCTCAACCTTTTCCATATAACTGATCCCATTTTTCATACTGGGATTTCACCTGGACTTACCCTCTCATTTAGCAGTATGGGAAGAGCAAGGTGGTTCTGAAACACTGACACCTCTTTGCAACCCTCTTGGGGGTCATGCCTCAGGGTTGGGAAACCATGTGTTTGAGGAGCTATACTAGAGCACCCAATAATTGGCCATCTCTGGGTCATATTGCCAATTTGGCCTGAGCCTGAGGGTTGCACCTACTTGGTATAAAAGGGTTGTATCATTTATAGCAGTCTTCAACTTCATTCTGGACTTGGAACCCACAGAAAGTACAGGTTCTAACCTGTGATGATCTATCTTGATCCAAGAAGTGCTAAATCTGAAAGAAGCTCTTGGTTTCACTGTAAAACTCCATAGGAGGCAGTTGGCCTGCTGGCTCCCAAGGCCAGAGCTGAGACACCCAGTGCTTTTTAAAAACAGGTGAGTAAGTTTTCCTCCCTCTTGTGGCCATATTAGTCTCTGCAGCCAAACGGCATCTCTATAAAAGCAGCAGCATGATTTAGCATCAGCAAGCACTACTGTCACCAAATCCCATCACAGAACTTCTCTGGGACTTCAGGAATGCTGGGCTCTCATTTCCTAAGTTCTAGACAGTGACAGATTCCATTTTTCAGAAGGAGGCTAATTTTTATTCCTGTCCCTGTGGCTGGCGTACTGCTTCTATAAGAGACGCTATTTTTATAAGGGAACACTGGAGGTTTTGAGATACTGGGGAAATGGCTATGGTAGCATGTCAGGGAAAAATGTATTCCATAAACAAACTTGATAGGCTGCACTGGAACTATTTCACTTAGCTCAGGATCATTAACTCTTCCTACCTCACTCTTCCATTACCTTTTTCTCACTTTCTCTACAGCAGGATTTTCTTTAGGGCATTAAGGATGCAGAGCATCTTCTTTCCTGCATTTTTCCCCTGAAATCTCTTCACAGCTATAGATAAATTAAGGTTAATAATAAAGGAACAAACAATCTTGCCAAATAGGTGATGTTAATTTCCTATGTCGTTATTGCTGTGACTGTCTTGCATCAGTAGGCATGCGTGGTGCCGGGCATTAATTCGATTCTTTACTGTTGCTGATACTACGTGTGCAAGATTTACATCTAATGGACAGGCCTAAATTGACTCTTGAATGTAACACAATTGTACTATCCATAGTGCATTATGCTGCCTTTTTGTATTATATTGACTAGCTACAAAAATAACCAGGCATTTTGCAGATCAAAAATCCAGGGCTGCTATCCCATGGTATCTGCAACAGTTCTCTCAATTTTTCTGCCTCTCTCTTTTTTTCAATTTTTTTTCAAATGTCATCAAAATTTCCTGTGGAAATTTTCTAATTTTGACAAAATGGAATTTTCTGACAGAAAAATATTACACTGGAAAATTTTCAATTAGCTCCAAGGTGCCTGTACTGTTTACTTAGAAGGTGGCTAGATAAGGCCAGTGATATATCCCCAGCCCTGGTTAACTTTGCCTAGTTTATTTCATGGAGAAACTATAGTACCTTATCTCCACTAGGACTTTACAATGGCATACCACAATAAAAACACACCTCTATTCTGGCACTGAAGGCAAAGCCTAGAAATTGCTGTCTTCGAGGAACACTATTGGCTTCCTTTTTCTGAAGTGGACTCTGCTTTCAAAAGTTTGGGAAACACCAATGGAAAGAATAAATAATAGGTAAGATTTGAATTCTATAATCCAATCAAAGGGGTCAGATGAAGTTACATACTACAATAGCAAAGCCTCATTGATTTGTATAATCACCATGACCTCAAGACGTAATCACAGCTCCTTAATTCAAAAATCTCCTCTCTTTTTATTGTCTATAATATATTCAGTTGATTCAAGTGCTGTATAGGCAATGATGTTCTGGCAGCAAGTCTTGGGAACTGCTAATTAAAATTCTGTTGCCAAACTGAAAAAAAGGGTTGGGATAATTTCCTCCATTGAGTGGAAATCAGCTCCTCTCTGAATACCATTAAGTCTGTGCATGCATTTCTAACTTGCCTAACCCTGAACTATCTAAGCACCATATGCAAAACTGATTGAAAACACCCAGGTCTCCATGCCTTCCAGTAGGGATGACTTGTATTCAAGAGGCTCATAATAATATACCTGAGGAACAATATTTTGTTTTTTGGGGTGAACTACATTGCCCCAAACAACAGGTTTGGAGTGTTGAACTCCAGGGCAATCAATAGGGAAGTTTATATTACCCTGCTGTACATTGTAAATGTTATGAATAAATAGGAATTGGGAGCAAAATTTTCCAAAATAAGTAGTGCACTTGGGTGCTTCAGTTTTTGGGTGCTCAATTTGAGACACTATCTAAGAACCTGGCTTTGAAAAGGCGAGTGCTCAGCGTTCTCTGGATATCAAACATTTTTAAAGCGTCTCCCTTTAAAGAGGTTTGATATCCAGGCACCCAAACCTGAGACTTCCAAAACCCCCAGTCACTTTTGAACATCAGAATTTTGGTCGCTAAGATCCTCAGTCCAGAAACTTTCACAAACTCTACATTTACTTCCCAATGTTCCAAACAGAAAGTTGCAAATGTCTCATAGGATGGCAGGAGTAACAGACCAGACATTGTGAAGACAACAGCCACTACCAGTATCTCTTAAAAATTCTTTTAAAGCAGGAAAAGGGAAAAAATATTTTCTCCTACCTGCTTTTGTGATCTTTGTTTTGTGCAGCTGGATGTGTCATTGGGATTAGGTCCTGTTGTGGCTGCAGGTTCAGGGAGGCTGCATAACCTGATATTATGGATTAATGGTACAAGATGCCTCACTATAAAAAAAATAGGATAGAACGGTGTTTTGTGTTAGCATCTTTCCTACTCAGAATATCCCAACGAAATGTACGAATCAATAAGCTAAATAATGAGGCAGTGATTGTGTACTGATGATGTGTCAGTCACTGCTCATATACAACCTTGGATGCTGGAACCTGTTTAAGCGAGATCACTGACTGGGTCAGCAGTATGTTTTTTATCAGTGCCATGAGGTCATCACATTTCACCTATACAGAAAGCCACAGCTGAGGGTATCATCTTCAGCTCTCTTTAAGAGCACAGCACTGTCCTGCAGCCTCAACACTGGGTAGGAGGGGAAGTCCTGGCATGCTTTCTCAACCTATTGTCAGGTTTGTGTTTGTACTTTTGTGCTCTGCTAGATGAACTGTGTTAGATCTGCTCATGTTTATGGTGTTGACCTGGACACAGGGATATAAACCTATTACCAACAAAACTAACAGAGGTCTCATTTTGCTTAAGCTACAGAGGCCTGTGGTTTTGGCCCTACATTCTCATCCTGGTGTCTGATGTGCAGCTAGCTGATAATCGAGAGTGTACCCAGTATGTGGCCAAAGCTTCTTGTACCCTGCTGGCTCTGAGGTAGGAATATTACCAAGTGAGTGACAGTAATATTAATGATTTAAAATCATTAACTCAATTTAAATAACTGACTATTTGAAATCATTAGCACAAGCAGCTGTTTTCATCAAAATTATAATAAATGAAAAACAATTTTCTCTCTCTCTTTCTCTCACACCCCCCTTTTACCTTGAAGATATATTGATGCCACCTATAAGAGGAAGCAGGTATTTTTGGTATCTACATCTCTCTCCATTTCAACAATTTCTTGTCCCATCTGTGAGTTTCCGCAACAGAGGTTTCTTCAGCAATGCTAGCTGAAGACTTAGCAGTTAATGCCAACAAGCAGACAAAATGGCGAGGGGCATATTAGTGAGGTATAAATAACCATGGGGTGATAATGAAGTGCTTATTATATACATCTTGGGGGGAGGCGGGAGGGAGAGGGAAGCCTGCTTTGAACATGGGAATATAAGATGAAAACAAAAGAAAGCAGAAATCTAATTTAAAACTGTTCATCCTGAATCAACCAAATCAGGATCCCAAATGGAGCATATAGTACATTAATTCTTTATGTGGTCTGGCCTGTTATTAACGTCTATGATTTCTCTGGAATAACATGCATTGCTTTAGTATATCCACATTTCTTTTTCTTTCCTTCCTTGGCCATATGCCAGTGCTTTCCTCCTCTCTGATGTGAGAGGCTCCATCAGTACTGGCATAGGACAACATGCTGCTGCTGCCCTTACGCTATTAAACTCAAGACTTGTGATCAAAATGAAACCAAGATGGGGATGTCTTGGCTATCTTCAGAACTGGAGTAATTACATGGCCATGTTGTTATGCGTTAGGTAATCTAAATAAGGAATAAGGAAGACAACACAGCTTTACACTGACAGAAATAGTTACAGGGAAGAGGTAAGTGGAAAAGACAAGGGAAATCACTGATTATAACAGCCAATGGTTTGATGAATTGTATGTAAATCAGAATCTGTGCTGTACAAGTAAATTAAATTTATTTTTTGAGTGCATAAATACAATGATTGATCCTTGATTTTTATGGTAGGAATGAATTCCAGGTCAGTGTGTTTTACATAATGGGCTCCGTTAAAATTCTGCTTTTAATTTGCACTGTATCTGCACTGAGAAAAATCAAGCTTTACAGTGTATGTTTTAACATTTCTTCTGCACACACTGACTGTGTGATGTTAGTGCTTCTAATTAGGGAGCTGAAGCTTGTTGGCAGAGGAATTCAGCTCCATTACAAGTTGTTGTTTTTTTGTTTTTAACATGCAAGGCCTGTGATGAGCATTCTGGGTTTTGGCGACGGAATATGATTACACTGCTTGCTTTCTGTACTTCACACCTCACAGTTCTTGGGATCAGCCCGACAGGATTTACCAGCTCTGCAAACACTTGACATGAGTAGGTTCAGGGCATAGGAATGACTGTCTCTGTTTCAGGTATTGTTTCCTTGGAGAATCGCATCACTGGAGAAATTTATTTTCATTTCTTCTTTGTAGATATCTTAATAGCATAGAATCATAGGGTTGGAAAAGATATCAGGAGGTTATCGAGTCCAACCTCCTGCCTGATACAGGACCAACCCCAACTAGATCATCCCAGCCAGGGCTTTGTCAAGCCAGGACTTAGAAACCTCTATGGATGGAGATTCCACCACCTCCCTAGGTGACCCATTCCAGTGCTTCACCACCCTCCTAGTGAAATAGTTTTTCCTAATATCCAACCTAGACCTCCCCCATTGCAACTTGAGACCATTGCTCCTTGTTCTGTCATCTGTCACCACTGAGAACAGCCTCTCTCCATCCTCTTTAGAACCTCCCTTCAGTTATTTGAAGACTGCTATCAAATCCCCCTCCCCCACTCTTCTCTTCCATAGATTAAATAAACTCAAATCCCTCAGCCTCTCGTAAATCATGTGCTCCAGCCCCCTAATCATTTTTGTTGCCCTCCGCGGGACTTTCTCCAATGGGTCCACATCCTTTTTGTAACGGGGGGCCCAGAACTGGAAGTAATACTCCAGATGTGGCCTCACCAGTGCCAAATAATCACTTCTCTAGATCTGCTGGCAATGCTTCTACTAGTGTACCCTACTATGCCATTAGCCTTCTTGGCTACAAGGGCACACTGTTGACTCATATCCAGCTTCTCATCCACTGTAATCCCCAGCTCTTTTTCTGCCAAACTGCTGCTTAGCCATTTGGTCCCCAGCCTGTAACAGTGCTTGGGATTCTTCTGTCCCAAGTGCAGGACACTATACTTGTCCTTGTTGAACCTCATCAGATTTATTTTGGCCCAATCCTCCAATTTGTCTAGGTTACTCTGGCCCCTATCTCTACCCTCCAACATATCTACCTTTCCCCCTAGCCTAGTGTCATCTGCGAACTTGCTGAGGGTGCAAACCATCCCCTCATCCAGGTCATTAATAAAAATGTTGAACAAAACCAGCCATAGAACTGATCCTTGGGGCTTGATATTGACCACCAACTAGACATTGAACCACTGATCACTAACATTGAGCCATTAATCAGTATAGCTACTCTTCATGGGGTGAAAATCACTGCAGTGCCCATCACCCTATTTATAGGGCTTCCATCACTGTAGTAGCTGAATGCCTGACAAGAGTCTTATGAATCTTCTCAGTACTCGTGCAAAGAGCTATAACTTAGATTTTGCAGATAAGGACCTGAGGCCCCAGAGGTCCAGATTTGAAAAGCTATTTATTTGTTGCTCTGCTCAATGGTGCAAAACCTATCTGACTTGGAAGATTCTTTTTCCAAATGTGACTTATGCACCTGGCAGCCAAAGTTGCAATGGGATCTAAGCTCCTAAATTAGCTGGGCTAAATCCCTTTGCAACTCTCCCTGAAACAGAGAGACTAAGAGCCTGATCCTGCAAACACTTAAACATGTGCTTTGCTGAAGATACAAATTGAGTTGCTTCTGTGCTTAAGCATTTGCAGGATCAGGACATAAGTGACTGGTCACTCAGGCTGTCTGTGGCAGAACCAGGAACCAAACCACTGTCACTCAATGTGTTGTCTCTCACCTTGGCTCCAAAACTATCCTTCATCCCTGTTGAGGTATTCTGCCTACTCAATTTTAGGGCCAAATATGAAGATTGTGGCCCCAGGTCAGCAAATTAACTAACCATGTGAGTAGTCTCATTGAGACTACTCATATATGCTTAAAGTTAGGCACATTCTGAAATACTTTGCCAGATTGGGGTCTTTGCCACCCTAGGCTTTGCTTTCCTTTCTGGAGACGAGAGTGGGATTTTCATAAGAGATAGGCCCAGATCTGAACACTCCAGTGCCTTGAAAAAGTTTCGATGAGGAGTTGAGCACTGTGCTGCAGATTCAGCTGCAATTATTGTCTATACAGTGCTGCCTGCATACATGGAGTTGCAGAGTGTGTGTGTGTGTGTGTGCGTGTGTGTGTGGTGGGGGAGAGGGGATGTATAGTAAAAGATAATTTCCCCTCCACTCCAAAGTTACTACAGGTTGAAAGTACCCATCCTTACCTGACCTGTGGTGTTGCTAGTGCAGTGCCACCATTTTAAGTGAGCAGTGGCTTTTGTTCCCTCTGGCATTCAGACTGTCTTGTTTATCTGTGTCAGGATTCCCAGTCTGCCTGCCTGAAGATGTTAACATACCCAGACACTGTTCTTTAACACTGCTGCTTTTGATTATGTACAGTGAGTTTTGGGTGTTCCCTTTGCCAATCTGGCTGAATCAGTTCTTTGGAAAGAGCCAGATAGGATTAGGATGGTTAATTTCTTCCTCCACTGAGCATCAGAACTGCAGCTCTCCACCCCACCTGTCAGTTTTAGGGGTGGAGGAGACGCTAACACCCTCACTGTGTCTGTCCCTGAAGGGGGATGGCTTGTATTTCAGAACTCTTTTTGATCTGGACTGCCAGCGGCAGGCTAGTTTTCCCACAACTAAGCTATTGGTCCCTGGAAATACAGGTCCCCCCTGTCTATGCAAACTCTGCCTGTCGTGCTGAAGGAGGCAGGAGTTTGTATATTGACATGTGCCTGGCGCTGATATTTGATTGATCTAGGTTAGGAACTTGAGTAATCAACTCCCCCCCCCCTTTCCAGGTGTTTAATTGTACTGACACCGTGGCGATCTAGAGGATGCCCTTGGCGGAGCTTTAGCTGATCAGTGTGCATGCGTTGCCAAATGCGCCCCAGGGAGCCGTGGGTTCTGAGGCCTGAGAAGTTGCCGGAGGGGGAAGAGAGCGCTTGAGTCGTGTGAAGGGAATTACCTGGCTGGGGGGACCGCTGTGCTAGCCGGGACCACCAGGGGGCGCCTGAGGAGGGCGCTCAGCCCAGCAGCTGCCTCCAGAGCAAGACGCCCGGGCTGCTCAGAAGGTGGAAATCGCTCCTTGTGTGAAGCTGCTGCTTCCCCGCCCAGCGCTTCCCACCTCGCTCCAGCTCTCCTCCGTGCCGCCAGCTTCCCCGATGCCCTGAGGATGGAGTCGGCTTTTCCGGAGGGATCAAACTCCTGCCCCCAGAGCAGCAGCCGCCCCTCCCCAATCTCCTCTCTTTAAGCCAGCCCAGCCCGGGAGGCAGCATTTAAAGAAGGGGACGCCCTCCCCCCCGCTCCACCAGAATCTGGGACCAGCCTTTTCTTCCCCATCACTTGCTCAGGTAGGTGACCTGCCGGCTGCTGAGACGCCTCTGTTCCGGGGCAGGGAGGGGCTCTCACTTTCCTCAAAATCTGTGCCTCCCAGAAACAAATCAACTTTAGTCAGTTTCTTCTTCCTTTCTCCCCAGCTGGAGAGCGCGGGCAGAGTGGTACTAACTAGCGCTCTGTAATCTGAGTTTGGGCACGACGCTGGCTTTTCCAGCTGGGACCGCCTGCCACTGTGATTTCCGTGCGGTGTCACTGGGGTGGCTCTCCTTCTGGGGTCTCAGCAGGTTAAAAAAAACCCGATTTGCTAGCCTCAGCTGAAGAGAAATTGAATGTCAGTGGCTCCATCGTGCTGAAGAGCCCGATGCGAACTTGGGGCTCGCGGTTGTTTTTACAGTTGAATACGGATTAATATTTCAGCGGCTGGGCTGGGTTTTCTGATTAACTGGATCAATATAGTCTCTGTGTGCCCGTGTGTGTTTATCTCCATCTCCCCCTATGCAGCCGGCTGCTTGGCAAGTGCTTAAAATGAAACGGAAAGGGGGCTCCCAAGAGGATAACCCAGCAGCAGTTTTTAAAATAATGTTGAAAATTGACTCCACAGATGCTGGAAGTATTTGGCGGGCAATAATAGTGTGTCTTGGGTGCAAAATTAAACCCAGGGTAGCTAGATACCATTACAGCGCAAAACACTCACACACCCAAAGGATTTTTGGATCATAAGGCAAAAGTTTATTGCTGTTCTTGTCAGTATTTGATCATCCTCTCACCCCCTTTTATTGAGCTAGCAACATTTCATAGAGGGTGTGTGTTTCTTTTTCTTTGGGGGTTTATGTTGCCTCTCTTATGTGGTGGAACTGGTGCTGAAGTTTCTGATGGGGTACAGCTAAAGTGTCTGAGCATGCAGAACATAGCCCATATTAGAATAGAACATTGCTACCAGAAATGGCTTATACATAGTGAGTTGCATATAATACATAGTGAATATGCTTACTAGCCACAGCACTCAGGACAAGACTCAGCACAATACAGTAGGATCATCAACACACATGTATGATACTCCTCCCCAATCCTTATATGAGGGTGGAAATAAGAATTATGAAAGTTGTCATTTTTTTTCTTGGCCTGTCAGTACAAGCAGATCTAAATCATTGTCTGTTAATAGGAAAATAATTACTTTTTTTTAAATAACAAAATATTTAGTGACAGATAATCAGAATTCTTTATTTCCAACTTTACCTTCACTTACAAGAGGGCAATTCAATTAAACACACCAAAGTAAGTGAGGGGGAGAATTTGGTCCATTAATATTTTTGTTCACAAGACTTGTTTCTTAATTCTGTACTTTTAGCTCATACAGTTTTGGATTAGTTTCTGTAAGTGGAAGCTATGTGCTGAGTTGCAGTGGTGGGAGTGCTATTTGCAAAATCAGCTTCAAGAAAGAAAGAGTTGAGGGATTTTTCTAAAAGTACCTGGTAGATATTAATAGTGTCAGATCAATTCAGCATATCTGAAGAGCCATAAATCTTCCACCATCGCTTCCACATTTGCTTTAAAATTTGCAGCTAGAGAACTTGCATGCTATTTGTTAAATCTTTCCCAGGCAAGATTTAATTATTTGTTTGGTATTCTACATAAGGGAGTGCCGTAACATGATTAGTATGCATGTGTGGTAGATTAAGCATAAAGCATAATTCTGCTCTCATTAAAGTGTGAGTTATAGATTTGCTTAGCAGATATAATCTGATGTTTTCAGAGCTCAAAATAAACCTTTTCATTGAGAGAGAAATGGGGCTTGATCTTGAAGCTCTTAATCAGCTCTGTTGGCTTCAATAAGGAATTTTGGCTGATTAAGAAATGCAGGATAGTGCCTCTTTGATACACAATTGGCTTTGTGGGTACAATTGATTTAGATAATGTTGCATCTGATCCTCTTTTCATGTTTCCAAAGTAGAATTATTTTAGATGCTCACTCTTAAAGAATCAGACCAATGAATCGGAGACATAAATATAGTAGGGACTGTCAGAGAGAACAACAAAAGTTTGTTAGTTAAGCAGAGGAAGAGATGGTGTTAGTATGGGCACTGATTGAGAAATAAATGCTCGGATAAAACAGCGAAAGGTTGCCATATAAAAGCCTAAGAAAAAGGTGGTGATCCATATATAGAAATGAATAGTATTGTCATTATTTGTATTGCAGTTGTGTCTGAGTCCTAATCATGAACCAGGACCTCACGCTGTTAGGCACTATATAAACACAGTACAAAAAGATGGTTCGTGCTCCCAAAATACGTTGTGGATATTTAGTTGTACTATCACCAAAATGTTACTTCATAGTGTAGAAAAGCCCTCAGACCACCATGCTAGCACATATCCATGAAGTGCTCTGCCAGTTTCCTCCTTCATCTTTTCTGGTGTTTTTACTAGAATACCTGACAGTAAACATACACAGATGGAGTCCAATAAGCTTCACAACATATCAGAGCTACTTATGGAGCTTCAAAGACTGTGGCTGTAAAAAGAGTTTGTTTTTTCTTTCAAAATTCTGAAAAAGTAAAATAAGTAAATCTCACCCATATTTAGTCTAGTAGCCACATGGCAGCAACTTTTGTTCGAAGAGATACTTTCTGAATAAGCCCCTTTACTATGGATTTCACTTTTTGGAGAAACTGACATTTCTCAATTTTGTTGTTGGCTCATGGGAACTTTGGGGGGAAGTCTATGTACATTCAGATTCTTCAGGTGTGAAAAGACTCTTTACACTCCACACTACAAAACTCAAAGCCCATTTTTATAAAGCTTTTAACTTACCACAAACTTACAACAACCTTGCTTGAAGGCAGGTATCTTGGAAAAGCAATTTCCATTAAGAAATAGTGGAGCAGATATGTAGTTGAGCTGGTACATGTTGGTGTAGTTCCATTAATTCCAATGGAGCCATACCGATTTACACTAGCTAAGAATCTGGTCTGTACATTAAGTTTGTGATCATCAGAGCAAGGAGGAGATTGGATGGTGGTGTCCCTTTACCATTGTGCTGAAGGGGATAGTTCTATGTTAAGTGCCTTCCTGAATTGGGGCCTCAAAGGGCAGGGTGTTTATCAGCTAAATTCAAACACAAGTATCTAATTTATTTAGGAAAAGAAACTAGTAAAATTCCAAAAGAGAAGATTAATATGAACATAAACAGAATTTGCAATTTAGTTAATGGGGATAAAATCACATGATTTGAGGACAGAAATTGGCCTGGAGTAGGGGGTCAAGATTGTTGAATTATGGAGGATTAATGATATTAAAGAGAACCACGCATCCAAAAGCCTCAGCAGAAAATCATAGCCTTGACATGTTTTGAGAAACTTTTAACTGTTTTCCATGGCACAGTGCTCCAGATATATTTGGGCAGATGTAATTCTCACTAATTGCATCACACATCGATCACTACATTTTGGGTCTCCCTCAACAAAATAAACTTGACGTCCCTACATATTTCCAGATATAATACAAGGCACACAATGTTAAGGTTCCCTAGGTGTTTCCATTATATAGCATATGTCTTGTAGTGGTCCTTTCTCTGACAGATAGACAGACACAAATCTATATGTATTTGAGGATCTCACAGTATACTCAAATAAAATATATGCAATTATTTGAATGTGCTGTCACAATTTTCCTTTGTCTAGTTCTTTTCACACTTCAAGCAGATGCAGAAGAAAAAGTCCACTATAATAGTGCAATGGTAGGGTTGAGAATTTGAATGCATAAAAGTAAAGAATATTCCAAGTTATGTTTCCCAAAGCAACCATTATTCAACAACATTTCACATAAATATGAAGGCATAGAATTTAACAGCATGAGATGTATTGCACTGGGAAGCTCTAAGCAAATATGAAGTTTAAAAACCTAGAAAGGGGGTAGCATATGCACAAAGAGCTGAATTATGGTTGCTGTGGGAACCATAACTATGATTTTCTTAATTTTGTGTCTTGACTCTCTCAACCATGTTACGTTACTTTATTTTTTGCACTGAAAATATAACACACAGCTTTAAAGTGTTCATTAAAATAGTTTGATTATTTATAGGCTTGTCTTCGCTAGGAAACTTACCCATTGCTGATAACAGGTGCAGCTCTGAGAAGGTTTTAAGTACTGCTACTCAAATGGCGTGTCATGAAGTACATCCTTTTCAATGCTTTCTGCTAAAATGTTTAGTATCAATTCAGCTGTATCCACTTCTGACACCAATTGTCAGCAATGGGTTATTTCTCCAGCATAGACTAGAATTAGGTGATGTGACACATTAACTGCTAGCTCTCCGTCTACTCTGTCGCTCAAGAGTCACATGCTCATCACAAACTGGTAAAGTAAATAGTGTTATTCTGCTCTTCTGTGACATTTGAGGGCCCAATCCTACAAACACTTCTGAGTGTAGTGCTTTCTTTCTCAGCCTAGCTTCAGGACAATACTCCATTCAGGATAGCAGTTAAACAGGTGCTCAAGTCTGACATTCAGTGGCAGGTAAGTGCCTTTGAAAATCTACAAGGACTTCAGTGGGTATTAAGCACATGCTTAAAAGTAAATACATGCTCAAGTGCTATCCTGATGAGGGATGAGTTTAAGCCTAAGTGCTTGGCTGAATCAGTCAGAGGCATCCTTTCTCTATGTGTGTGTATGTGCACACGCGCATATGCACACATAGATTAAAGTCAACAGTACCATGAGGATGAAAAGTATTTTATTAGGGGCTTTTGTTGGCCACCTAAACCACTAGATCTCAACCTTTCCAAACAACCTTACCTTTTTCGGGGCACACAAGACAAATCAGACTCCTAAGTATCACCTCACTTCAGACTACTTGTTTACCAAATCAGATATTTAAAATACAAAACTGCCACAGAACATTACTGACTAATTGCTTACTTTCTCATTTGGCCTATACAATTTATAAAATAAATCAATTGGAATATACATATTATACTTACATTTCAGTATATAGAGCAGTATAGTCAAGTCATTGTATGAAGTTTCAGTTTGTACTGACCTTGCTAGCACTTTTTAGGTAAAACCAGGTAACTAGATGAGCTGATGTACCTCCAGCGGGGGGTGTGTGTGTGTGCCTGTTTGAGAACCACGGACCTAAACCACAAAAATGGAATGGGAGTAGTTTGTATATACAGGTTGTACCTCCCTGGTCCGGCTCCCTTAGGCTCTGACCTGTCCCGAACCAGAAAATTTGCCAGATCAGCGGAGGTCAAGAATGACCCTTCAGCTGCTGTCAGCTGTTGAGCTTTGCTCTCGCAGCAGAGAGGCCATCACTGACCTAGTAGAGATGTGAAGGAAGGGTTTTTGGGGTAAGAGACAGAGTGGCTGCAGAGTCCCATGGCTGGGGATCGGAACCCGAGAAAGCATTCTTGCAGGAGCCCACCGAGCTCTGCAGCCACTGGGCTGTGCACCCAGTCCCCACTGCTGGGGCTCAGCATCCACCTTGCCTCTTTCCCCAAACATTTTCTCCATCCCCACTCTTTTCCCTCCCTTCCTGAGCTTGAACTCCCCAAATGAGCCATTTGTGCCACTTTGGAAGCTCTGGGACGATGGGGAAGGAGTTGCTGTGTGTGGAGTCCTGGCTTTTCCCCCGAGTGCTCCAGCTTGGGAGCACCTACGGGGATGTCAGAATGCAGATGTTGCCAGATAAGGCAAGTCTGAACTATAGAGGTCCAACCGATATTACTGGAACACAGACACACTATTATATAAGTGTCCTAAATCAAAGTTTACATTCACAATCTAACCACAATTTCTCTCCTTTTCTGCAAGAGGTGATCTATTGGGTGAAGTTCTCGCCCAAGTGAAGCCAGCAGCAAAACCTTCATTGACTTCAGTATAGAAAACCTTTCACCCTTCGTGTTTGAAAGATCACACATAAGCAAGCAAACCTGATTTAGGGGGCTACAGTTCATTGCTTGCCTGAGGGAATTGTTTTGGTTTAGCTGGGATTTATGCATTTGATTAGAATGCCTGACGTTGACTTAGTTATACACCTAGTCTTACAATAATTATGATGAATCAGGTGAAAATTGTACTCTATCATTGTGTGACCTGTCAGCCTGTTATCTTGATTCACCCAAATAAATATAAAATGGAACAGCCATTCTTTGGTTCGCCAGTCAGTTTTGAAAGGCTACCGCTGTCTACCTGTGAAATGGTTGTCTAAATAATGCATGTGTGTACACACACACACACACACACACACACACACACACACACACACACACACACACACACACACACACACCAAATGCTCCCAAATAATAAACCTTCTCTTTTACTGTCACACAAAGGAAGGCTCAAGCAGGTAAAAATGAGAAGTAAAAAGGACAATGTGTTAGGCTGGCACCTGAGATCCAGTTTCACCGCCTTTGAGCGAAACGGTTGTGCTGGAAGGGCTGAGTGCAGGCAGGCGCAAACGGCTGTGGCAGCAAATGGAGGGGCAAGGATAAATGGAAGGGGAGTTGTGTGGGGTGAGAGAGGAGCAAGGCGGCCGGCAGAATCCAGGGAATGAGCGCACAGGCCCGAAACGCGGGTCGCTAGAGGGCGCCCGAGCATCAGCCGCAGTAGAGCCGCGGCGTGTCGGCTGCTGGGACTGGAATTGGCGGGGGATTCCCCCGTTAGGCGATCGCCGCTTTCGCGGCTGTCGGGGGCCCGGGCAGCGGGGTCCTGGCGAGGCCCTGTCTGCAGCGGGCAGGTCTGGCCCCGGCCCCGCTGTGTGAGTTGCAGCCGAGCCCGAGGGAGTCCCCGGGGCCAGCCCCACTGGGAGGCGGGCGCCTCGGGCTGTGCTGAGCCCGCTGCCGGCTCTGGTTAGCAGGGCCTGCCGAGCTGCACATGTGGGTGCGGATGGGACCAAACCGCAACCCTGGATCCAAGCACCGGCCTCAGCTCGGGGCGGCGGGGTACCACCCCTGCCCCCCCGACACTTCGCTGAACCCCAGTGCCGGCCAGCGGGGCAAGGTGTGAAATCCGCGTCTGGCTCAGGGGCTGGGAGCCGCTTTGCCAAGCGCAGCGTGTGCCCGCCGTGCTCAGCAGGAGTGCGGAGCCAGCGCTCTCCCTCCGGCCCTGCTCCCGGGTCTCTGCTCCTGGGTGCGACTGGGGGCCGGGAGGGCTCAGTGGTGTGCAGCCCCAGTCAGCTGACCGGCCTCCCCGGGGCTGGATGTGCTCAGGCAGAATGCCCTGCTCCCGGGACAGGAAACGCTCTTCGGGTGTCTGCAGCCAGGGCTACTATCCAGTCCCCCTGGGGCAGCAGAACCCACAGAGCTGGTTCTGCTGCCTGGCCAGGGCAAAGAGATTGGCCAGGAAATGTGGTTATCTGCCACTTTCTCCTTCAACCTGCCTTTTTTTTTCCCTCCCTGACTTTGTCCTGTCCCTTTTCCTCTTGCTCTGTCATTCTCTCTGTGTCCAGCGCGGGTTCTCCAAGTTAATGAGACAGGATGCCTGCCAGACTTCTCTGATGACACTGTTAGATGACATGGAGCATCACCAAGACATGGAAGTCACAGTGGTGCTCTGGCTGGTGGGTCAGACTAGGGATGTTAAATATCGGTTAATTGAATAGTCGAGTAATCTGGTGAAATGTTATTGGTTAGTTGACTATTCTGTAGCCCCTGAGAATAGCCACAGTATCAGAGGCAGAAGCACAGGGGTGCCAGGTGGGAGCTGGTCTGTGGGGGAAGCCAGTTTAAAAACCAGCTCCCCTCACAGACCGGCTACCTGTTGCCTCCTGCTGCTGCTTCTGAGAGAGAGGCAGCAGCGCAAGGTGGCAGCAGTCCTTGTCTGGGGGGAGGATGTCTGAGCTATTGGACCTAGCATGAGCCAGGACTGAGCTCAGCTGCCTGCCCACTTGGCTCCTAATACACTTTAAATGCAGAGCCACAGTAGGGGTAGGTCCTGGACACATTGCAAGCCAGGACTAAGCCAGGCTGCTGGCCAGCCTGCTAAACATTTAGGCTACGTCTACACTAGCATGATTTTCCGGAAATGCTTTTAACAGAAAAGTTTTCTGTTAAAAGCATTTTTGGAAAAAGAGCGTCTAGATTGGCACAGACACTTTTCCGCAAAGCACTTTTTGCAGAAAAGCGTCCTTGCCAATTTAGACGCGCTTTTGCGCAAAAAAGCCCCGATCGCCATTTTCGCGATCGGGCCTTTTTTGCACAAAACAATGCTGTCCTGTCTACACTGGCCCTTTTGCGCAAATGATTTGCGCAAAAGGGACTTTTGCCCGAACAGGAAGGGCAAAGTATTTCCGCAAGAAGCACTGATTTCCTACAGTAGGAAGTCAGTGTTCTTGCGGAAATTCAAGCAGCCAGTGTAGACAGCTGGCCAGTTTTTGCGGAAAAGCGGCTGATTTTCTGCAAAAACTGGCCAGTCTAGACACAGCCTTACTGGGGGTGGGGTGGGGAGAGGGAAATGTGTATAATCTATAGCATTAACTGATAAGCTTTTGCTTATTGGTTAATGAGTCAATCAGCTATATTATTACATCCCCGGGCAGTGGTGGCCCGTCAATACAAGTGAACTATGTGGTCACTTAGGGCGCCAAGATAAACGGTCGTTGAGGGCTTTGGAGGCGGGGGCACCAATCGCGCACCGATCACGTGTTCGCCTAGGGCGCCAGTTGCCAGCAGCTCGTCCAGGGCCGCTCCTGTCCTTAGGTCAGACGTGTATGCAATACAGGGCTCTTTAAGAGGCTGCATAGGGCTAAGGCAGCCTCTGATGGCAGGGGCACCGAACTTGAGGACCAGAAGTCCAGGTGAGGATAAAATAAAGTGTCTTTTACTTGAATATTGGGTATATAGAGACTTGGTGTATTGCAGATGAGAAAGTTTGCTCAGTTTTAGGGCTCTGTATGATAGTATTCACTCAGCAAAGAAAAATGCCCTGCACCTTTCAGAAATACAAAGATCTCTTGCCCAGATTGGCCATTGTGACTCTGATCTTACGGCTTTTATGATGCTTGAAATATATTTATTGTATAATAGTTTGTCATATCTAAATTTGCTTTGGTGAGCTTCTCTCTAATTTTTTGTGAATTAGCAGAATTGTATCAGGAAGCTCATTTTCTTTTATACCAATTTTGTTTTTTTTCCTTTCACTGCAAGGAAGTATGAGAGTTAATATGTGAATTGCAGTCTAGAGAAATCTTAAAGATGTAAAATATTTTACAGCCTTATTCTGATGTAAATAATTGTGCAAACCTGTAACTAACAAGTTTTTAAATAACCTAGGCAGCTGTTCCTTGTTTGGTCTTCTGTTAATTACTATGAAAAACTGCTGTTTATTGCTGTTATGTTTGCTAGTTGATGGGGGCATGCATCATTTGCTGACTCCTGGTACAAATTTTGCCTTGGTCCATCATGTGTTATAATAAACATTTAGCAGATGCTTTGATGGGCTTGTTTAATTTACAGTGGAAGCTTTATGGGATCATTAAGTTTCAGTGAAGAAGATAAAAGTAACAATTCTTGTATAGCATATTGGCCAAAAGGACTTGGCTTTATGTGATGATCAAAGAAATGAAAAATACTGTGTTTTATATGGTATAGAACATAGTACAAATGAAGTATGAGAGAGAAACAGGATTAGTGTAATTAGGATACAGTTCACTGTGTGGAAGAATAAGTCAATCGCCTAGGAAGCTCTCAAGAGTATGTTCCTCCTTTTGTGTGTGCAAAATCTGTCATGGTTTTAAGCGTGGGGTTGACATTCTGGGTTCAGCTTCGCTACCATGAAAGCAGCTGTAGTCAATTTGTTCCATTGTGCTACAACTTATTTTTATACTATTTTTCATGTGTACATAATACATGGGTAGTGTTTGGAAACGACTGTACAAATGGGAATTGGCACCACAGAGGGCCGTTTGAATGAGCAGGTGCTTAGTAGGAGGTAATGTAGCTTCCCTTTCCTGCCTTTAAGAATAGAGGGGGTATACTGGAGGGTACCTTTAGCTTTTCTTTTAAGTTAACTGCCACTTGCTTATCTGTCATTAAATTTCAATTCTCCTTGTGAGCATGCTGACTTTAATGGCCATCTTAACATTCATATCTTTTAAGAGGCTCAAAAGAAAACAATTTCCCATTGTAAATGGTGCTGAAGTGTTATAAAGACTCACACACAATTTACCTGCTTTGTTTTTAAATAACCCAAACCTTGCTGTCTTCTAGACAAAAGTACTGAAACCCACAATAATATTGTGAATTAGCATCCTCTTCGCTGAATTGCAAGGGCTGGTGTGATGGAAATAGGTTTAGTCAGAGCCAGCTTCTTTGGGGAAAAAATGAGGCACTTAGTGGCCCTCAGTTAAACGAATAATGTATAAAGTTGTTTTTTATTTGTGACTTATGTCTTTGTTATAACTGCAATTGTAACTGTCCAGTGTAGCTTATAATTAGAAACGAGAGGCTAAAATCTCATAAGTTTGGATTTGTAATGAATAGTTGGTTTAAAGCAAAGGGGCCACATAAAGACAGGAGAGAGACATTTAGTGTGATTACACATTCAGAATTGACCATGATGGGCCATTTCTGAGAGAATGAATGGTGTAAAAGTCCATCAAGTAAAACCAAGTGCCCCTAAAGGGAAATCATTTTGGGTGGGATTTATGTATGGTATATGCTAACCACATGTGACTGACTCTCTAAGGGTTTAGAGAGTCTACACAGCACCCAAAACTCAAAATACAGATATGCAATTTGTGCTATGCAAATAGCCTATCTAAATAAGATACGCAATTTCAAAATTTGTCACGTCTACACAGCGCCAAATTTTGAAATAACACACTATTTCAGGACATCTCTTAACCCTCATGGAATGAGGGTTACCAGGATGCCAAAATAGCATGCCTGTTATTTCGAAAAATATTTCAAAATAACGGATGGCGTGTTAAGATATGGGGTAACTATTAGCTTCATCTCAAACTCCAAATACTTAAGTCGTGTGTCCAATCTCAAAGCTAAAAATAAAGTTGAAATCCGAACACTTGGTAACATTGACTGTAGTGGGAATTTTACCCAAGAAAGGACCGCACCCTCTGCGACCAGTCACTAAATATTCCCAATGGATGCTCCCCTGCACTGCTGCCCATATCTGATTTGTGCATGAGAATAAATTATTTAACTGAGTAATGGCTTCTTGTGATCAAAGTCTTTGTTGATTTATCTTGTATTTTGATCCTTAATTTCTATATTTGTAAGGGAAAATGGTTAGTGTTGCTTTTTTTTTTTTTTTTAACTGACGTAGTAAAAATTAACACATCTAGTATTTCCTGATATGGCAGAAAAATCATCAACCCAGAGAAGTGTAAAGAGTCAGTCAAATGCTGTTTATGCTTCAGGATCCTATTTTACCAACACTACTTAGTAACTAATCAGCTTCCTTAGTCAGATCTTAGATTCTTGTCTAAACTGGACTTTTACCCATGAGTGTAGATCTGCTAGGCTACATCTAGACTGCATCCCTCTGTCGACAGAGGGATGTAAATCAAGCACATCGAAATTGCTAATGAAGCAGGGATTTAAATATCCTGTGCTTCATTAGCATAAACATGGCCACCACTTTTTTGTTTTAAATGGAACTTTTTCGGGGGGGGAACCCCGGCAGTCTAGATGCGGATCTGTCAAATAAACCCTTTTTCGACAGATCCTGTATTCCTCAAAAAATGAGGTTTACAGGACCTGTCGAAAAAGGGTTTATTTTCTACAGATCTGTGTCTAGACTGCAGTTTTTCTTGAAAAAAGCTCCATTTCAGAAAAAGCGGCAGCCATGTTTATGCTAATGAAGTGCAGGATATTTAAATCCCTGCTTCATTAGTAATTTTGACATGCCTATTCTACATCTCTCTGTCGACGGAGAGGTGTAGTCTAGACACAGCCTTAGTGATTATCCCTAGCATGAAGGTAAACTACAAACAAGCCACACTGCAGCAGTGAAAATTATGTCTACCTGAGGGGATCTTGCTGGCTCAGTTAAACTGGTAGCTAAAAGCCAACTGTAGAAAATGTGACACCATAAACAAAAAGATGTGCTCAAGAAATTGGCTGAAGATATAGAACAGAGTGCAGTGGAGGTTATGGTATACATAATATACAAATGGAGGCGGGGTGTGGGGAGAACAAGGAGGTTCATATGATAATTACACATGGGCCTTGTAATAAGGAGTAGACAGTGACTAGTTTCAGAGATAATGGAACTTTATAGGAAATGTCCAAACACCAAGCAAGGGAAGGGTGGAAATAAATTTATCAGTGGGTGAAATTCTGTTACCATTGACAAAACTCCCAAGCTATGTCTACACTGCAGGCTTCTTGCACAAGAACTGTTTTGCAGAAGAGTTCTTGTGCAAAAAATCTTCCACAAGAGCGCATCCACACTGCCTTGTGCGGACGCTCTCTTGCGCAAGAAAGCTCTGATGGCCATTTTAACCATAGGGGCTTCTTGCGCAAGAAATTCATGTTGCCTGTCTACACTGCCCTCTTGTGGAAGAGCTCTTGCGCAAGAGGGCTTATTCCTCGTGGGGAGAGGAATAACTCTTCTGGAAGTAGCCCTGTTTTCTGATGCTATACTATAAATTTACTTGCGCAAGAACACGGGTGCAGTGTAGCCAGCCGGCAAGTTTTTGCGCAAGAACAGCTGTTTTTGCGCAAGAAGTGTGCAATGTAGACACAGCTCCATTGTTTTCACTGAGACTAGAATTTCTTCCAGAATAAATATAGAAAAAGAGAAGTTGACCTATTTTGTGTTTACAAACCTTTCAAGAGAAGTAACTCATCATCGTATTAGACCCTCTGTGTGCTGACAAACACTCCCTCATCAGGGTATCACATGCAATGCTAGAGAGGAGAGATGCTAATATTCTTCTGGAACAAGATCGAGAGATAAGACATGGAATGGGTTACCTAGGGAGAGTGTGGAATCTCTATCACTAGAGGTTTTTAAATTCCTGCTTGACAAAGCCCTGGCTAGGATGATTTAGTTGGGATTGGTCCAGCTTTTATCTTGAGGTTGGATTTGATGACCTCCTGAGGTCTCTTCCATCCCTATGATTCATCTATGATGACATCTTTAGGGGATATCAGTTTTAGTCTTTACAATTAAAGCAGAGATTTATGCTTGTGTGCAACAGCTTAGCAGTTCTAGTTTGTAGCATGATTACTCTTGTGGTTCTGAGTATGCTTCCAGTGTTGTAGTTCAGCTAATGGAAAGTAGTTTTTGACTATCAAAAGTGAGTCCGCAGTAGCTCACTCATATGCATAAGAATGCCATCTGACATCCTCAGAGAGGAAGCTGCCCCCTGTTGTTTTGCAGGAGACAGGTAAAATGCGATGTGAGAAGCATCTGCGTTACTTCTCCTGATGCTATGGGCTCTGCTGCTAAGAGGTGTCATTGAAAAGGCAGTGGGCACTGTCGGCGGTAACAAGCACCCGATAACAGGAATCATCAAGGTGGATGAAACATCTGTCATCTTCTAATTAAGACTAAAATGTAAGTAAACTGATCAGAGACTGTACATTTTGAGGCCTTGAGTTACTTTCAATAACTAGTTCATTTTAAGTGTGGTGTGTTAAGTGCTGTCTTTCTATAGGACTATTATTTCCTATTTCATTCTTGGGAACAATTTATTTCTTGGAGAACCTGAGTGAATAATTTCCAAAATCCTTCAGTTGTATCATAAACGTGATACAAGAAGCTTTATTTTTCCTACAGTGAACTAAAGATCATAGATGGGAAACGAAGTACCATGATGGTTCTTATGTCAAGCCATCATTTTTCATGCCACATTTCTTTGAAAACATTTGTTGTCTGATCTTGATCAGATTTGCTGCCTACTTTTCGCAACATTATTTTTGTACAGTATTTACTCCTCTGTAGAGTGTCAGAGACCTGTTGGTAATACTATCTGAGTGCCTTGGAAGAAAAACATTAAAAGTGAAATGACTGGAGATTCATTTTAAAACTACAGATTAACAGGGAATGCAAGGAATGTAGATATAAAAACATATAAAGATAGTTTGTGATTACAGTAGAAAACTCTTCAGTTTGAGTGCTCCAGCATTATTCCTGTTTGCTTGTGATGCTTTTAGTGTTTTGGGTTATTAAAACAAATCATTGTACATATTGCTCTTGGCACTGTTATCAGTGTATCCATTCTTTTCCCAGTTCCTCTTTTTTATCTTCTTTAGCTTTCTAAATAGGCATAATATGGTCAGGTCTTGCCAGCCATGCTCACTCACCCCTGATTACCCCAGGGAGAGTATGTGCAGCAAGGGACTACTCGGCCTGAGTCATATTGGCATAGTCCAGTCCACTGAATTTCTGTTCTGAGAATGTGTGATTGATACAGGTGACAGCGATGTCATTGCAAGATGCACTCAGGCCGCCTAAAACACTGGTTGATATTTCTTCATGATTTGGGTTTTTATTGCCTTCTTAGGTATAATATAGCATTGTGCATAAAAAGTTATGTATTTAATAAGTATCTGATGGAATGAAATTACATTGTATTTTAACATACTTTGGCAATGCTTTATTGTGGAGGTAGTTGTACTTAATAACCCATTTAGTAGATGAATAACTCTTTAATGCTGTACTATGCACTCCTAATTGCCCTCTGACAGTCACATTTTAATTGTGAAAGGTACTAGTTTTATTTCTGTGGTTGGGTTGAGGTTTGGAGTGAAATGGCTAGGAGAGAATTTTCAGGATTTGATCAGCCCGAAATGGCTCACCAATCCACTGCACCGATTTTCCTTTCTTCTTCTTTCAACTGCAGGAAGATTCATATTAACTCCGTCACAAAATATATGAGCTACACTTTTAAAACATAGAGTGCCATAGCATGTGTTGACAGCATAACCAAAGGATTTGTTAGGTCTGTAGCAGGGTAAATGTCCTGTGACTTTAGAGAGATGTGAGAAGATTGAAGAGAGAATTGACCTAAAATTGTTCCAGCAGCTTTTGCCAGGAAAGGTCAGTTTAAAATAATCCTTTTATCGATCATGGGTTTTCTTGGCTCAGTGATGGTATAAGTTAGACCAGATATTAAATTGGTCACATAATAATCAGTTCATGACAATCTCTTCCTTGGTAATGAACTATAACAGTTTTTAAAGCAGGTATAATGACTGTGGGTGGGCAAATATTTCTATACAAATAATTATCTGATTTCAGTGAGAACAAATAAAAGTTAGTTCACGTGCCTCTATGTGGTGGCAAAGTTAGTGTACATTGATCTAAAAGCTTTTTGCTAAGTTAAGGATGAAGTCATACCCTTCTTAAGACCTTATGCTATGTTAAAATGTAGGTGCCGACCTTGCCAAAAAGGGGATGTAGTAGAATTAGTTATTGCTGTGAGCTGTATTTGGGGCATTAGAAATACGCTCACTTTGTTTCTCACAATAAAATCCTTTGCTGAGAGCCACAAGCTGCAGGTATCTTGATGTGCCTGCTATCTAGCTGCTTGCCTCTGATAAATGCCTCCTAATGCAAAGGGGTAAAGGACACATGCAAGTGTACAGCATGTGTAGTTGAACCCCTGGTAGTGAGAGAAGAGCGTGCACCCACTGGTAAGTGTTGGTCTCTGCTCCTCAGGGCACTTACAGATGGAGGTATATGGATGCTAAGCATTGGTTAGCTCTAACAGTGCAGTCTGTTGTGTATTAAGATAGGGTACTCTTGCAGCACATCCTACTGAATCCATTACTTTCTGCTCACTATTCATATTATCTGCTCTACACGGTGTTCCTTGTTACTGAACAGCATGCAGATAATTTCTCTACTCCTAGTTTTATTTTGCAAAGGCAAGTCTTAGGACCTGATCCAGCAAAACACGTAGTCACATGCATGTCCGAATAGTCCCATTCACTTCAAAGCACTTTATACTCATTAATTAATTAGCTCCCTTCCCTTTCTTAATAGCTACATGGCTCGGAGGTTCCGAACATTTTTCTGGTTGAAAGCCACTGGTCTAAAGGAAAGATTGAGGTGTAAATTCCTGGCCCCATTTAAGTCAATGGCAAAACTCCATTGACTTTACTAGGGCCTACATATCAGTCCAGGAACCTACTGTAGCCCTGAACCTGGATTTGACACTGACTCACTGAACAAATTTCTTTGCCTCTGTTTCCTTGTATGTCAGAGGCTCTTGACAATTCATCTCACTTCAAAGTAGTTAATGTATGTAGAACACTTTGACTCCCTATTTGACATCCATGGGACTCTTGTGTGTGGACAAAGTTTAATAGGTATGTTACTGCTATTTCCTATAAAGCACCAGAACTCCAGTTGGTATAAACTTCCAGTTCTGTTGAAGTCACTGGAGTTAAATCTGTTTACACTTGCTGAACTAATCTCTGTTGGTTTAAAATTGTTTCTCTGAAAGAGGTATTCTTTCCACGTGTCTGGTTGCTGGGTCTCACCCATATGCTCAGCATCTAGCTCAGGGGAGAGGAACCTTTTTTGGGTTGGGGGCCGCTAACCCACAGAAAAATCAGTCTGGAGCCACACGCAACTGAGAAGGGGGAAAAAAAAAAGACAAACTGTCCCTGACAGGGCCTCTAAATGAGAAGGAGAAAGACACTCCTCACATTCCCCTTGTGCACCAGAATCTAGTGGGGTCCAGGCTAGTAGATTTTGTGTGCTCCAGTCCCACAGTAGGTATGGGCTTCCCAATGTTGGGGGAGGGGGGGAGCCCTGAGCATTGGGGGCTACATCTAGACAAGCTGGGGAGTGCATCTGGTTCCCAGGCCTGAGGTTCCCCACCACTGCTATAGCTGATCACCATATTTGGGGTTGAGGAGTTTTCTCCAAGGTCGGATTTGGCAGAGACCTTGGTGGAATTTTTTGGGGGGGCCAGGGGGAGGGGGGAGAGCAGGGGAACATCCTCTGTATCATGGGCACAGAGCACTTGTAGGTTTCAGCTGGAGTAAATGGTGAATTCTCTATAACTGGACATCTTTATATCAGGAATTGTGGACTTCAGTAATTCAGCCAGAGGTTATGGGCCTCTTGTGGAGTGGGTGGATGAGGCTCTGTCGCCTGCAATGTGCAGGAGTTGAGACTAAGTGATCTCAATGGTCCCTTCTGGCCTTGAAGTCAGTGAATGGCATCACCTTTAGGGTCTGATCTTGTATTCCTTGTGCATTGAAAACTCCCATTGAAGTCTATAGAAATTTTGGCTGCTGAAGGAGTGAGAGATTTGGTATATGCCATAATAATTCTGCCATGATTGGTACACTGTGCATAAACCATGAACAAAGCAAGATGACGACTAGAAAGCTATATTCTTTATGATGAGAAGGAAACTCCTGGCTTGCTGCTTAATTTCATCTGGCCTACGGCAAATCTCTGGGCTGTGGACTGGAAGCCCTGGAATGTCCTTGTGGCCTGTACGTGCAGGGTAGATTAGGGAAGATCTGCACGGTGCCCAGTGCCAGCTCCACAGCTCCTATTGGCTGACTTTGCAGGTGCAGCTGGTGAGTGCTGGGGTGAGCTGCCTGAGCCCTGCTCTTAGGGGTTGGACATGGTGGTTACTTCTGGAAGGAGCACCAGACAAGGAGCCTGTCTTAGCCCTGCTGCGTCATTGATTGGGAGCTAGCTCCAATGAGTGCTGCCCAAGCAGAGCCCATGCCCTTGTCCCAGATTGGAACCTGCTTTCCCAATCCCTTGCCTTAGCCGTGAGCTTGTTTCCACACTACAAACCTCTTGGCCCACAGCCCCCTTCTGCAGCCCAAGCCCCTCATCAGCCCCATCCCAGAGCCCACATCCCATCTGGAGCCTTCACCTCCTCCCACACCTCAACTTCCTGCCCCAGCCTGGAACCCCTTCCCCCACCCTGAACTTCTCTTTTATGTTCTTACCCTGAGGCTCTGTACCACTCATGGGGCTGGATGCAGCTCACCCTGCTGTGAGGGGAAGCCATAAGCTTCCGCATCCACGTGGCTCACAATTTTTTTTTTTTCTGAGAGTCAGTGGCCTCTGAAAGCAGGGATGGGGAACCTTTTTCTGTATGACATAGTTTTGGGTGATAGTGTGAGTTGTACTGTCATGTTTATTTATTGCAAGGTATGACTATAAAAAATGTGAGTGTTATGAAATTAAGATTAAAACATTTCAAAACTCAAAGTTCTTTGTGTCCTTTTAAGTGGATTTATTTGTTTAAAAAGATCAATAACTGTTTTTTTTTATTCCTGTTGCTTTCATTAAAAGATAAAAGGATCTGATTTCTAACATTCGTTAAATGTCTGGGGTTCTTAGAGTTCTGCAAAACTCTTGTTGCTAATAATTGTACAAAATGGATGGTTTTTATCCCCCTTACCTGTGTTACTCTAGATTAAGACTGAAAGAATGTTTAAGACTCTCATTAAAAATGTTTTCTTAGTTCATTGATCTGAATCAAGTTCACTCTTTGGGTTGTGTACATTAGGAAACTGCTGTTATATTTGGGTTGGAAAAATGTAACTAAACCAGACCCACTTGATCTGGAACAATATGTCCCTTTAGCATGGCTGGTTTACTTGTGGAGGTGGTTGAGCCTGCTATAGCCGTGGCTGTCAGAGCTAAGGACAAGTCTAGCTATAAACTTACATTGACAGTCATTCAGGGAAATGGATTTTCCATATCCCTGAGTCGTCATTCTACTGACCTAACCTCTGGTGTATTCAGCGCTATGTCCATGGGAGGGCTTCTCACAACAGTACAGTTGCCACTTCTCACAGAGATGGATTAACTAGGGCAAGAGGAGCAGTCCTCTCATTGGCATAGTAAGTGCCAAGGGCGAATCCCTGATGCTCACTCAGAGACGTGGCATTGCACAAAGAATGCAGTGTTGAACTCAAAACTTTCACAAGACCCATACTAGCCAGAGGACTAAACCTTTAGCTGAAGGCTGATTGAAATTATAAGAGAAAAGCAGGGGATGCAACAGAAAGTACCCTCTTTGTCAGGGCCCAGGGGCAGTATCTGATGAGACTCCCGTGAGAATCCAGCCTTCAGCTGCTAAGAGGGCTGCTGTCTTTCTGTCCTGATTGAAGTTTCTACTTTTTTGGTGATATCTTGCTTTAAACTAGATGGCCAGGGAGTGAAGGGATGGAGAGGGACTTTGTGTTCTGGCTCTCCTCCCAGCTGCAGAGCAGTACAAACCTCCATGCAATTTTGCTGCACCAGTTGCTATTTGGCATCAGTGAAATGGACAGGAATCTTCTCAGTTTTTCTATTTCTCTAGACAGCAGTAAGCCTCAAGAGAAACACCAAGGCATCCCAGCATGGGGAGACTCTGATACTGTGCATAAGGGCTCCAGGGAATTAATTTGGCTCCTGCAGGACTCCTACTTCCTCCACAGCCTATTTGTGTGGGCTGCGTACTGGGGACAGGTTTTAGCCCTAAAGAAATAGAGGCAGTTGCAAGAGTTGAAACCAAAAGAGAAGCGAGGAAGGTTTGAAAAAGAACAATCTCCCTTGATGCCAGAATCCCACCCATTTTTATTTGTCACACAAAATTCTATAGGTGGTGTTCTTGTCTCTAGAGGTATAACCCATCTGCCAGGAGGTGATGGCAGCAAGAAGGGCTGGGTTCAGTATCTATAGGTTCCTCTTTAACTGTACAAAACAGGACCAGCTCAAGCAGGGCTGGCTCGAGCCATATTGGTGCCCCAGGCCTGGGCGCGTGGTGCCGTCCCCGGGTGCATGGCGCATGTGCGGCCCCACCTGCGGGGCATAAGCCCACCCCTCCCCAGGGTGCGCAGGCCTGCCCCAGGGGCGCACAGCGCATGTGCGGCACAGCCACTGCCTGCTGGTGCGAAGTCTGAGACCCGTCCCCGGGGCGCATGGTTCATGCGCTGCCCAGCCCGTCCTGGCCAATGCTGCTGGCGCGCGCTGGGCCGTGCAGGGCCCCGCGGCTGTGGGGGAAAGGGCGCTGCTGGCCGGTGCCGCAGGGCTGGCACTGCGGGAGCCGGGTGCGCGGCGCCTGATGGCAGCTATAAGGGATGCCGCGCACCCCTTACAGCTTCCATCAGGTGCCCCCATCAGTTGGCGCCCCGGGCAGCTGCCCGGCTCACCCACCCCTCAGTTCGGCCCTGAGCTCTAGTCCCAACCCTGTAATCTGGGAAGATTTAACTACCACCCTTGGGCATCTCTAAAAGGCAATACTTCCCTACTTGCAAACACTAAGGCTACATCTATTCTGCGTTCTCTTGTGCAATAAAATATGCAAATAAGGCAAAGCGGTGAATATCGTGGCACCTCATTTGCATACTTAATGAGCCGCCATTTTGAGCAAGGGACTTTTGCACAAGAGCTGTTCTGCTGCTTTTTTTCAGGCAGAATGGCTCTTGAGTAAGAGGGGGGGTTTGCACAAAAAGGAGCCTTGTAGACGGCTCCTTTTTGCGCAAAAGCCCCTTGTGTAAAATGGCAGCTCATTAAGTATGCAAATGAGGTGCAGCGATATTCACTGCTTTGTCTCATTTGCATACTTTCTTGCGCAAGAGAACGCAGTATAGACGTAGCCTGAGTCTGTATATAACAAGAGAAAACTTTAATTAAAAGGGAAAATAAACTCAGCACTAAATCAGGGGAAAACCATAAAAAACTTGGTAAGCAAATGCCCATTTTATAGGACAAGGGGTGGTGGTCTTTGCCTCAGTTTCCCATCTTGTGATGTGAAAGTCCAATGAATGAATATCCGTATATCACACCACTTCCCTCTCCCTCTATGGCACTCCACTCAGTTGGTTGTCCCTGCATCAATGAAGTCTCAGGTACATTCACATGGGTTCACCTCCCACCCCTGAAAGTCATGGAGGTGGCAGACCATTGTTCAATGTCTCTCCTGCTGCCGCTGACTCGCTGCTGCTGTTTTCTCTGCCACACTGTTTGCTCGTTTCCACTTCTGGCACTGGTTTTCTTTGCCATCAATGAACTCTGTTGCTGTCATTCCAGTTGCTTGCCTCTCACTGCCACTTCTGCATTGTGGTGTTCTGGAGTTCCACCTCTTAGTCCAGCTATTAATGATTTCACTGGGTAATGGGGAATCTCACTGCTGCTGCTGTCTCTTGTTGCCTTTCACTTCAACACTGTTATTACCCCCTGTCACTTACACTGTTGCCTTTCACTTACACTGTTCTAAGGCTTGGTCCCTAGATGTGCTTGTCAGTGGTTTTAACTGTAGTAATCACTAAACATTAACCAGGTGTCTCAGTTGAGTCCAATCTGCTTTGTCTTTAAATACTGGGGAAAGAATGGCCAAATGATGAGACGCATGATTCGGACTCTTTTTAAGCAGGACCTGTGCATCCCTCTCATTTTCACTGTGATTTGGCATCTCTATCCTCTGCTGACCAAGGGAGGTTTGGTTTATGGTGCCCTCTTAGATCAGGGGTGGGCGAAAGGGCCTTTGCGGGCCGGATCTGGCCCACCAAGTGGTTGGATCTGGCCCCCAGAGGCCCTGCCAGGAGCACCGTGGTGTTTTTAAGTGCCAAACATTGCTCACAGGGCAGGAGCAGAGCAGAGGAGACTTCGCACGCTCCCCCACCTGAGGCCCTAATTGGCCTCAGGTCAGGGGAGCGCGGAAAGTCTCCTCCCATGCCAGCGGCATGGGCACCTAGAGGGAACGTGGGGGGAGGGCAAGGCACTCCCTTACCCCCAGACCAATCCTTGTCTGTGGGTGGGGAACCCCGAAATATCTCGGCACAGTCCCTTCCACTTGATGCCCCATCCCTTACCGTGGGAAGTGGCCCCCGGCAAAAAATTATTGCCCACCCCGTCTTAGATCAAGGTGTGTTAAGTACAGCTCTGCCTCCCTTTACTAATACAATAAGGATAACACTTCATTACCCTGCTACTCAATACTAAAGTGAATTGTAACCCAACACCAGCCAAACTTGATCACTTTGGCAAAGCAGCTCTATCTGCTGAACACCTGATCAGAGTAGGGTGAGTCTATGCAAATATGGCCTACTTCTGAAGTCTTTCCCCCAGTTCACCACTAGATGTTAGAGGAGAGCTCATTCAGATTCTGCTTACATAGGCGTGTCTGTGGTCCTGGCACCAATGCAGCTGAATGACTCCCAAATATTAATGTAGTTCCCTGACAGGTTACCATGTGAGGGTGGGAGCAGTGCTATTATCTCTATTTTACTAATGGGAAACTGAGGCACAGAGTGGTTAAGTAACTTGCTTGAGGCCACACGCAGTCTGTGGGAGAGTGAGGAATTGGAATTCAGATCTGAGTCCTGCTCCAGGTCCAATAGCGCAAACAGGTCCTCGGTTGAGAGAGGAGAAGGGGGCAACTGCCATGGGGCCCATCAATTCAAAAGGGTCAGGGGCTCCCGGCTGCTGCTACTACAGCAGCAGAGGTACCTGCATCCCTGGCCCCTTTAAATTGCCACCAGAGTTCCATTCAATACACTTCGGGTGGCTCTGAGGGCTGTCTACTCCAGCCTCACCTCTTCTGCCCAAGGCTCCACCCCTTCAGGGAGCACAGAGTTGTCTCCCCCCACCTTGCTCAGGGGCATGATGAGGCTGTCAGTTCCCTTGAGCACATCCTTTTGTCTTAAAAAAATGTTGATTATATTTTTAATTATTTAAATAAAGCTGAACATTTGAGGCTAAGCTATCTGATAATGTTCCTTTTGATTTCTGTTTTGGATAAACTTCATGCTGGGGAAGATGGTAGCTACCAACATTTCATAGCAATGAGGACACGCTTTCAGCAGCCATGGAAGAATCTACTATTTATGAAAAGATTTAGAACCATTTGTCTCAAGCACATTATTTACTTTCAGCTCTAATACCAGATGTTTTAAATGTCCATTCCCAGTACAATACTCTAAAGAACCATGGGAAGACAGTCAATTTAGGTAAATAGCAATACCTCTTTCCAGACTAAGAAATGGTTCTGTACTGATACATCTCTGGCAAAGCCCAGGAACTTAATTTCTCTTTCCTTTTCATTTTCCTTTAGCTGTGAGATTTTTCTTCATGCAGGGAGGACTGAGAAAGGAGGTTCTTTTGTTAACAGCACAAAGGGTCAGTTAGGTCTTTTGTATGTGATTTGGTTTTTTTTAAAATCATGTCTTCAGTTTCCTCCTCTTTAGAATTGTATCTGTTATTGTGACTGCAGACTTTCCCACTTACATTGTAATCCACCATGGGTTCTTAATAACCTTCAGAACCTTGGCATTTTCCAAACCGCCAGCCAAATGAATGCAGGATGTTTAGGAGGGTGGCTTAAATCATGTCATGTGCACATTTAGACTGTCCTCCTTCAAGCACAGTATGACTTTTATAACTGACAGTGGGGCTATGTGCCCACTGTGGCAAACAACCTTTGAGGTTAAGAAGCATCCTTGCTTATTGTTTGAAAAGGTGGATTTCCGCACAAAGCGGAGGGGGGATACCAAGCTACTGCTGAGATTCACTGCTCTCAAACTAGGAGAGGGCATGATTGTTGTTATTTGGATTAGTATAGTGCCCAGGGGCCTTATTCATGGACTAGGCAGAGGGGCCAGGAATAAAACACACAAGCAGAGTGGACAGCGAGATGACAGAAAAGATCATGTTATTCCAGGGTTATTTGGGGATGGGTAGCAGGGAAGGTTCCTTAGGAGGGGGATCAGCTGAATGGAAAGAAGGGGGAAGGGAGGAGAGGGGAGGTGAATGGAACAGGGCTGGGGGAGGAGTGAAACTGGTGAGGGGTCTGAGAGAAGTATAGGGGAAGCAGAGAACTGCAGCAAACAGCCGATCAGTGCAGGGCAAAGAAAGTCACCAGTCTTTAGTTTTGTCTAGAGGTCCCTGCTTTGGCAGTTTCTGTTTCCAGAGTAATCTTGTGCTCAATCCTGTCCATCCTGGCTGCAAATGTAAAGTGACCTAAAGTGGAAGTAAGATCACTTTCACTAACAAGCTGGGGATTTACAACAGTGGTTAAAAAAAACTATGTAACAACTGGATTTTTTTAATGACTTTGGGAGCTGAATCAAAGCCCGTTGAAGTCAATGAGAGTCTTTCCACAGACTCCAGTGAGTTTTGCATGAGCCGCTTCATGATGGTTTTATGCAACAGTGACAACAAATGTTTATATTCGAAGTATAGATGCCTGGGTTTTAATTGGATGAGTTGATGGAAGAAGGGTGGAGCGACTAACATGTCTGAAAGGGCTAATGAGCTCCTTGGATGCATAAGCAGAAGAATCTTGAATGGAGGAGAGAGGTATTTTACCTCTCTATTTGGCACTGGCACGACAGCTGCTGGAATACTATATCCACAATTCAAGAAGAATATTTATAAACCAGAGGGGGGTTCAGAGATGATCCAGAAGAATAACTGAAGGATTAGAAGACACCTCATAATGCTAGACTCAAGGAGCTCCATCCGTCTAGCTTAACAAAGAGAAGGTTAAAGGGTGAGTCGATGACAGTCTATAAATACTGACCAGGCAGCAAACATTTGATGATGGGCTCTTCCATCAAGCAGACAGAGGTACAACATGACCCAATGCCTGGCTGTCGAAGCCACACAAATTCAGACTGGGGATATGGTGTACATTTTTAACAGTGAGAGTAATTATTGGAACAATTCCCCAGGGTTATGGTGGATTCCCAATCACTGGTAATTTTTTAAATGAAGACTGGATTTAAAAAGAGAGAGAGATTTCTGGGCATTATGTTAGGACATAGCCTGTGTTCTACAAGAGGGCAGATGAGTAGAGTTTAAGGCCAGAAGGATCATATAATCTACCCCTTTTGGATTTCATTTTTGTAAAGGGACACTGGGCAGCTTTAAAGAGCTCAGCATGGTGGGGCTACTGAATCGTCATCACCTCAGTGAGCACTGTCACTGCTACTAGCTTCCCAGTTGTCTACTGGCACCATCTCCCCACTAAATCTTTTTCCTGATGCTGAAAAGGATTTTTCATGTATCAGAAAAGGAAAGAAAACCGAGCATCATAACCAGCCTGCTTGACTGTGTCGTCAAGACTTTTTGAAATGGAACCTTGCCATCAACCCTTTCTACTACCCAGGTACAGGGCATCTCTACACTTAATACTTGCAGTGATGTTGGTTAAAGATGTGATTTTTGTTTTGTTTTCTAATTTTTTTCCTGACACAATCATGCAGCTATAAAACTTAGCAGCAGTGAGTTGAAGTTACATCAACAAAGTGCATTTACAGTATAGCTCATTTTGCTCCATATAAAGTATTTGGGCCAAAGTCCTTTTTGCAAGCATAAGCTCCATTTACACTAGGAGGGGTTTGAATTATATTGGCAAATCCTCTTTATGGAACACAAGACTCCAGGGATGATTTTATTCCCTACCTGCCAGTCAGTCTTTAAAAAATCTTCTCCATAATAAGAATCTATAATAAACTTAAGCAACTAGGATAGATTTAATTGTACAACTAGGGCTGTCAAACTGTTTAAAAAAATCACAATTAATCACATGATTTAAAAAAGTAGATGATGTCAATCACTGTTTTAGTCACACTGTTAAACAATAATACCCCACTTGAAATTTGTTATGAATATTTTTGGATGTTTTCCTCCATTTTCAAGTATATTGATTTCAGTTACAACACACAATGCAAAGTGTCCAATGCTCACTTTATATTTTTTATTACACATTTCCCCTGTAAACAACAAACAAAGGAAATAATATTTTTCAATTCACCTCATTCAGATATTGTAGTGCAATATCTGAATCATGACAGTGTAACCTGTGGAATTCTTTTTTACATAACCTCACTCAAAAACAAAACAATGTAAAACTTTAGAGGCTTCAAGTTGAAGCATTAAGGAGTATATGAAAGCTTAGCATATCTGGCATGTAAATACCTTGCAATACTAGCTATAACAGTGCCATGCGAAGACCTTTTCTCACTGTCAGGTGACCTTGTAAATGAGCAGGCAGCATTATCTCTGGTAAATATAAAGAAATATTGTCTTAGTGATTGGCTGAACAATTAGAGAGACTGAATTGACTTGTGGGCTCTAAGGTTTTATATTGTTTTGTTTTTGAGTGAAGTTATGTAAAACATTCTACATTTGTCAGTTTCACTGTCACGCTAAAGAACGTGTATGAAGTGAATTGAAAAATATTTTTATAGTAAAACAAAAATAGTAAAAACAAAATAAATTGGTATTCTATTGCTTAATAGTATCATTAACAGAACAGTTAATTACAAATTTTTATTAATTGCAGTCAGTTGGTAGCACTACTTTGCTGTGATCAGTCTGGGAATGTGAAAGCTATTTCCAAGCAGCCTAAATTCTGTAAAAGAGTTGCCACCCACCGACCAACGGACCAACCTTTTTGCCATATTTTTCCTAAGCCAGGTTCCCAGAGTGGCTAATTGTGTTTTGTGTTTGCTTCTGTGAATTTCAGCAACCAAAATGCAATCTGAAGGTAAAAACCCCCTATCTTTTCCTATCTTTTATTATTGTTCTTGCTCCATGTAGAACTAGAGGGCCAGAGATTTCCCATCTAAAAGTAACATACTTTTTCTCAACAGGAACAGTAAGAATCTTCTAAAAGACTGGTCAAGCAAGGTTCCCCCACTTTTATTTTTTAAAAAGGAATGAAGTAAATTGTTAACATAAAAAGTTAACCTTTAAAATTTTACACTTTGTTTTTTATGTTCATGGTGTAAATTCACTTAAGGCTGTCAATCGCAGTTAACTCATGTGATTAAGTCATAACGTTAATCATGATTAACTGCATTGTTAAACAGAACACCGATTTGAAATATATTACATTTTGGATGTTTGTCTGCATTTTCAAATGTATTGTTTTTTGTTACAGTATTCACTTTGTATTGTTTTTTATTACAAATATTTGCACTGGAAAAATTATAAAAGACATAGTATTTTTCAGTTCACCTCATACAAGTATTGTAGTGCAAGCTGTTAAACCTGAAAGTATAACTTATAAATTTAGAAAGTTTTTATTATATAACTGCACTCCAAAACAAAACCATGTAAAACTTTATAGCCTTCATGTTCACTCAGTTCTACTTCTTGTTCAGCCAATTGCTAAGACAAACAAGTTTACGTCTATGGGAGATACTGCAGCCTGCTTCTTATTTACAGTGTCACCTGAAAGCGCGAAAAGGCATTCACATGGCACTTTTGTAGCTGACGTTGCAAGGTATTTATGTAATAGATATGCTAAACATTCATATGCCCCTTTGTACTTTGGCCACAATTCCAGAGTGCATGCTTCCTTGCTGATGATGCTCATTTAAAAACATCAATTCATTAAATTTGTCACTGAACTTCTTGAAGGAGAATTATACATCTCCTGTTTTGTTTTACCTGCATTCTGCCATATATTTCATATTAAAGCAGTATACTCAATGTGGATTTTTGAGCAAAGGTTTACTCGAGCTCCTGATAGAATTCTTCTACATCATTATCTTCGCTTGTGAATAATCTTGTTGAGTTGGAGGTGTAACACTGTAAATACGCGATGACTTAAACTTGAGATGTGTTTTGAAGACCATTCCTCGTTGATGGTGAAGCAGATTTCTCCCACAGTTCTCATGCCTTCTCCTTTTCCCAGTACAATGGTACTTTTGTGTGTCTACCTCATTTCCATCTGCTGTCTTGGTTGTGTTTCATTGTCTTCTCCTCCATTAGATGTTTGGTTGAATAATCTCTGTGTCCTGCAGGTATAGATGCACATTGAGAGGTCCTTTTTCTGCCCTCTGAAATTAACAGCCTCTTATCAATTGAACTCATCTCAACCAACATAGAATAGTTCAAGGAGCACACAAGGAATTGGGGCCCATTTATTTGTGGTGTTGTCCATTTCTTCTTCCACCCACTGGCTGTTCTGTCAGTGGTATGTTTACCTCCTCAACTTAGCTATCACCCAAACTCAAGAAGGAGAGCTGACCTCTCCCTGGTTTGGCAGTCTGGCACCTGGTTGAATCTACTGAAGAATAAACTCCAATATCCTCTCTGACAAGCCAGAATCTGATTGTGTCTGAAATAAATATCCTAATACCAACACTTCAACAGAGCAATTAGCACATACTCCCAGGGCTTGCCAGTGAAGTTTGACATAGTGTTCACCAAATGAAGAAAGGAAAAAGCCAAATCCTCTGGGAAAACAAAACCTTTGCTCAGAGGTTTAGCCGCTACTTGGAAATGCAGAAGATACCCTCTAGCTGGAAGGAGTCCAACACCATTCTGTTGTACAAGGGAGAGTTAGCTGAAATAAGAACAGTTGTAGGGTAAGTTTGCAATAAGCTTTAATGTGTTAGAGCTAGCTATGTGATTTTTTTATTTTAAATTTGTAATTTACTTTGCTCTGTCTGTTTTCACTTGCAACCACTTAAATCCTACTGTTTTGTATTTATCAAGCCCAGTGTCAATAATTGTTACCTGAGGGCGCAATCAGGGTGTACATCCTCCTTTCATTGCTTGAATGGTTTATTTGAGGTTCTGATCCCATTTGGGGGGTGGGTTTCCTAGATGTTGTGCCTGAAACTGCCTTTTCTTCAGACCTGAAGTGATTCAGTGTCTGCATTGCTCTTGGGAAGTTCGGGAAAAAGTTGATCTCAGCTCCGTGCCTTGGCTGGGGGAGACCAAGAGATCTGGTCCCAGGAGGACAGGGTGATGAGAAGCTGCAGAGAGCAAGGTGGCAAATGTCAGTGGTTTATCAGCACACCCGAAAGTAGCCCCATGAGGGCTTCCTTGACTGCACCTTATCACAGCACCATGATCAGGAAGGTGAACTCACGAAGAAAGAAAGCAGTTTGGTGCACATTCAGTTCTATCAAGATGTCCTCCAAGGAAAAATCAACAAGGCAACACGCAATAGCCTCTTTGACTCAACAGTGTCAGCAGTGTTGTACAACCACAAAACATTGGTGCAAATGAAGACAGCTGAGCATCAACTGTCTGTCACAGAGGGCGAGGGGATGAATTCTGTGAATTTCAGTCCATGACTGAGCCCCCAATGACATGATCAGACAGCAGAGTGTCATGCAGGATGATGTCGTTGAGAGCAGGAATAGTAAAATGTGATGGGCTGGGCATATAGTGAGGCTCATGGATAATCGATGGACTGCGGCTCTCACTGAGTTGTACTGATGGGAACTGAAATGACCGCACAGCCAGCCTCCAAAGAAATGGGAAGATTTTATCATGAAAAGACATGGTCACACATGGAGAATGGAAGATGTGTTGTGATCGGCACAATTATGCGAGGGCTGAAAGACTTTTTGATCAAGGTGATAGCAGTCTTAGATAACGATCCAGCATGTGTTTGTTTTAAGAATGCTTTCACTGCTGAGTTGACAAAACACAAAAAGAGGTACCAGTGTGATATTTCTAAAAATAATGACCGCTCTTGACCCAGGATTTAAGAATCTGAAGTGCTGTTCAAAATCTGAGAGGGATGAGGTGTGGAACTTGTTTTCAGAAGTCTTAGAAGAGCCAACACTTTGATACGGAAGCTACAGAACCTGAACTACCAAAAAAAAAAATCAATTTTCTGCAGGTGGCATCTGATTCAAATGATGAAAACGAACATGTGCTGATATGCTCTGCTTTGGATCATTATCAAGCAACATCTGGCATTGGCTTGGATACATGTCCTCTGGAATGGTGGTTGAAATATGAAGGGGCATATGAATCTTTTGTGCATCTGGCATGTAAATACTTGCAACAACTGTTACATCTGTGCCATGTGAACACCTGTTCTCACTTTCAGGTGACATGGTAAACAAGAAGTGGGCCGCATTGTCTACTACAGCTTGTTTCTTTGTGTGATTGGCTGAACAAGAAGTAAGATTGAGTAGACTTGTAAAGTTTTACATTGTTTTATTTTTTGAATGCAGATATTTTTATACATAATTCTACATTTGTACATTCAACTTTCATGATAAAGTGCACTACACTTGTAATAGGTGAATTGAAAAATATTTTGTACTGTACAAATATTTGTAATAAAAATAAAAAGTGAGCACTGTATAGTTTGTACTCTGTGTTGTAATTGAAATCAATATATTTGAAAAGGTAGAAAATATCCAAAAATATTTAGGTATCCTATTATTGTTTATCCACATGATTAATCATGATTAATTTTTGTAATTGCTCAGCAACCCTACTTAGTACAAAAAATTCTACAGCAAGCAAAGCAAATCTCTGGCAAGAAAACTCCTAAGCCAAGCTATGCTGTGGCAGTAAAATAAATTAATAAAAGAACAGGGTAACTAAAAAATTGCAATATCTGTAGGCCCAAATCCTGTTATGAGATCGGCACACGATTTTAATGCTGAGGGTAATTAACCTTTGGAACAATTAACCTAAGAAAATGGTGGATTCTCCATTACTTAAAGTTTTCAAATCAAGACTGGATGTCTTTTCTACATATTTCAGTAGAACTTATGAGCATCTTGTAGAAACTACTATACTATGGCCTGGGTTGCAGGAGGTCAGACCTAATGGTCCGTTCTGGCCTTAACCTATGAAGTTCATAGCAGGATTGGGGCATTGAATATAAGCTGGGGGGGGGGGGGGCAGTTGTTTACTATGTGAGTATAATGCCTAACTCGATGGGATCCTGACCTGGCTGAGTCATATAGGTGTGATAGGGTGGTTATTATTTATATTATCAGCTTCTCACAAAAGAAGTAAAGCTTCCTCTGCCCTTCACCATTTACAATGTTTTGTACTAGCTGCTAGAGATTTGCTTTTCTGGTGTCTGTTATTTTCCTCTTCTTATAAAGAGGACTCTGATCAATTCTTCTCCATGTCCACTGAGAGTAGGTTGAGTAGTAATTGGGTTAATGTGGTGCAAGGGAGATTTAGGTTTAGATATTGGGGAAAACTTTCTAACTGTAAAGACAGTTAACCTGTAGAATAGGCTTCAAAAGGAAGATGTAGCATTCCCCTCAATTGAGGCATTTCAGAGTAGGTTGGACAAACATCTGTCAGGGTTGGTTTAGGTTTCTTTTGTCCTGCTTCAATGCAGAGGGCTAGACTTTATGGCTTTCTGAGGTTCCTTCAAGCCCTACATTTGTGATTCTTACACTGTTACCATTGTTGGCTACATCCCCATTTAGAGCAACATAGTGAGGAGCTAAAGATTGGAACCAACAAGGATGCAAGGTCAGTAGCAGAGGAGAGTGGTACTGATCAGGGGCATGCAAACGAGGGGATACATTTGCTGCTGAAAATTTCACACACACACATTTCAGGAGGGAAGAAGAATATTCATTGTCTCAAACTTTGGGATGGGGGAAAAGAGGATAAATCGGTACAGCTATATTCTGGGTTTGTTGAATCAGACAAGAAGAAGGTCACCATAAAAAGCCTTTTAGTTGGAGCCTGGAATGAGGAAGGGTGGAATTTGTGTACAACTGTGGTGATCAACCTGTGCCCACTGGGATTATTATGTGTGACCTACAAGACATTATGTTTACCATTACCAATACACACAGTTGCCAGATTCTGCTGGTTTTCATCCTACCAGTTTTACAAAAATGACATGCCCTTAAAGAAAGGGCACGCGAAGTGAGGAGCGTGCTGATTGCACACAACATTGACTGATTGCATATAACATGCGCTCCTTCTGCATCCAATCAGAGCGCCTCTATGGTTCAATCGCCATGCCCCACAAATTCTAGGTATGCAAGCACAGTTATCAAAACTACCCTCTCCCTGGAGACCATCTTGGTTACAACAGTCTTGCAGATGTTTGTCCAACCTACTCCAAGATGAAGGATCCCATTCACTATCCTAGGTTGCTCCTCATTGATATACTGAGTTGGAAGGGGGCATAAGATTCAGAATGGGGAAAATAGGGAATTGGGGGAGACTAGTAATCAAGTCCTCTTCCCCTCCATTGTCAAGTGAGTCCATCTCTGATGGCATAGCAGCTATTATATAAATTGGGAATGGACCATAGCTCCGGCAGTAATTCATCTTGCTGTACTTGGCAGCTGTTGGAACAAATCTTGTGGCCCTTATTTCTAGTTTCTTATCCAATTTGTTGCTGTGGTTGCAGTAAATTGGATAATAAAACTTGAAAAAAGGTCTCCACTAAAGACTTCTTATTTGTAAAGCGACAAGCTCCCCCTTCTCCTGACATTTCATTCCACAGTGTTTTTTCTGAAAATCTGTTCTGCAGTCTCTGCGTTTTGCTGATTAATATAAAGTCAAGTCAGTTTGCTTCCAAATCAACGGTTTTTTTACACAACAGTTTATTCTGGAGAGCTGCAAATTAGGAAGGAAAGATAGAAGACCATGAAGGACCTCAGGGTGTAGATTGTGTGGCTTCTTTTGAAACTTGACAAAACTGGTAAGTTCATAAGTCCTGATTCCTTAGGAGGCCAGTACAATAGTGGGATGCCTGTGTCAAATTAGTATCAAAGTAGGAATTGTCGCTGTGTCATACACAAGAATAGCTGTTACACAACATCCGTTTGTTAGACTTTCCCTGACATGAGTCTGTCTTTCTCTAACAGAAGGATGTGTTAGTGCCCCAAGCATGCATAATGTTGACAAACCCCAGTTGTTGGCAGGTAGGCTCAAACTTTGGAAGCTAAGTGCATGAGCCTCTTCTGCATGAAATGAAAGCCCCCTGGCTGTTAGCCAAGGCTGTGACACACTCATCCATCTCTAGATGGTCTAGGTGCTATTAGAGTAGGACAGAGTGCCATGCCAAGTAGGCATAGGTTACACATGGCCTTGGCAACAAGCTCCTGTAAGTTGAGGAACAAGAAGCTCTTTATATTAACTACAGTAAATACCTTGTCCAAGGCTACATGGACTATAGCACTGAGGACAGCCAGGATTTTTTTTAAAGTGGTCTTTTTTTGGAGATATGGCACTTCTACATAAAGGCAAAAATCTGGCAGTCACAGCAAATAGCATGACCCTGCCAGATGATGGCTCCTTGGTCAAAGAACAAGGAGGCAAAGAGGAGTGGACAGGGCTCACTTTGAAAGGTTGGCTATGTGGACGACAGCCAATTAGAGTGAGTGGCCAAACTGAGTTGTATTTGGTGGTTCTGGTGATTAGGTGGGACCTCATTACTGTTGCTCAGTGGAACGAATTCCCAGATGCCTGCTCATTGTTTTATGTGGATTTACTAGACTGCAGAAGACTTGGCTCAACTGTAGGGTGAGATCATGTCTGCCTTTGTTGGAGACTTTTAAATGTGTGTGTTTTGGGGAGTGGTGATGGCTTTGGAAATGGAGCATTGCTTTTGATGTGCACTAAATATATCTTGAGGCTATAGGACAAGGCAGAGCAGATGAGAGAAAGGGTGTGTGTGTGG
>CM057846.1:165531113-165626981 GCA_030068395.1 Apalone spinifera
GGGTAGACCATTGGGTCCAAACCAGCAATGGGAGAATAGTCTAAACATTCAATTTGTAGCTAAGTTCTCATCTTAGTGGGGAGGATATGGTGGCCAGTAGTGTGTGGTTTTGACTTGTTTATGGAATACACACACTAACCAGATAGAGGCTTGACCACACCCTTACCCAGAAGACCATGCCTCTTTGCTCCTGTGGAGTATCCAGTTAGCATAGCCAAATCACCTTTCTATTACTTTCCTAAGTGCTAAATGCCATCCCTAGTGAAAACACCTGATCATAAAATAGATATATATACTTTAGAGAGTTTGCATCTGACTGTCTGTCTGTGCATGAGTCCATCCAGCCTTCTGTGAGTCTGTTCATAAACGCTTCTTAAATGGTAAGAATTAAATGGTAAATGTGACATGCAGGGTTCTCTTATCCTAACTTAAAGCAAGGTCAGGGTTTGGTTGTGTCAGGAAAATGGGATGTAACTGGAATTTGATTCATTTCCATAACATGGAAAGGGAGGAGTCTGATAGGAGGAACAGTTATGATCTGCAGTGACTACTGGGGGCAGCAACCACAGGGGACAGTGACCACAATGGGGTGGCCACACCAGGAAAACTGTCCAGTTGGGGTGAGGGCTTTCCATAGTGCTGGCCACTGGCCCAGATAAGTGGCCTCCCTGCCCTCAATCTCCAACCCCCATCCTCATCTGCAGTGGCAAAGAGGGCAAACTGAAGGTGTGGGGTGAAAATTGACTGGGCAGGGGGGGGTCAAGCAGCTGCAGGCAGGGTTAGGTTACAAGCTGGAGGCAAAATCAGGGCCTGGGGGAAAGGAGCGGGATAATCCCTGGGTTCAGGCACTGCTAGTCGGTCATAGAGCACAAAGCCCTGTGGGGGGTGGGCAACCCAGCCCTGCCCCTCCCTCAAGGAGCCACCTGGGGGGCCAGGCAGCCCAGCTTCACTCCTCCTCCACCTCCCACCTGTATGGAGCCTCTGACTGCCTGGGAAGCCCCACTCCATGAGGAACCGACAGCTGGGGAGATAGCCAGCACAGCTCCTCCACCCCCAGAAGATCCACCAGGGCAGCGCAGCCCTGGGCCCCCAGGAGGAGCTACTGTTGTTGGCCATGAGACCCTGACCTTCCCCCCCCCCCCCCCCCCCCCCCCCCCCCCGCAGCTTCCAGTCCACTGCCTTAACTCCTGCATCCACACACCCTGCCCTGAGCCCCTCAACCTGTGCCCTGATTCTTGTATCCCCAGGCCTCTGACTTGAGCTCCTCCATCCCCAAGTCCCTGTCTCCTGCACCCCTCCACACCCACAGCCCTCTGCACTGAAGAACCCAAGCAACACTGGGTAAATCTTCTAGGCATAGAATAGCAGCACTGGAAGGAACTTCCTCAAGCCTAGTCCCCTCACTCGTGGCAGGACCAGGCACCATTTAGACCATCCCTGACAGGTGTCTGTCTAACCTACTCTTAAAAATCTCCAATGATGGAGATTCTACCACCTCCCTAGGCAATTTATTCCAGTGTTTAACCTCCCCAACAGGAAGTGTTTCCTAATGTACAACCTAAATCTTCCTTGTCGCAATTAGCCCATTGCTTATTGTCCTGTCATCAGAGGTTAAGGAGAATAATTTTTCTCTCTCCTCCTTGTAACAGCATTGTAGGTAGTTGAAAGCTGCTATCATGTTCCCTCTGTCTTCTTTTGTCCAGACTAAAACCCCCCAATTCTTTCAATCTTTCTTTATAGGTCATGTTTTTTAGACCTTTAATCATGTCTGTTGCTGTTTTCTGGACCTTTTCCAGTTTGTCCACATCTTACCTGAAATGTGGTGTCCAGAACTGGACGCATTACTGCAGCCGAGGCCTAATCAGCATAGAGTAGAGTGGAAGAATTATTTCTCATGTTTTGCTTACAACACTCCTGTTGTAATACATCTCAGAAAAAAGTCTGCCTTTTTTTACAACAGTGTCACCCTGACTTATTCAGGTTGCAGTACACAATGGCCATTAGATGCTTTTCTGCAGTACTCCTTCCTGGGTAGTCATTTCCCATTCTGTATGTGTGCAACTGTTTGCTTTTTCCTAAGTAGAGTACTTTGCATTTGTCCATGGGGAGTTATATCCTGTTTACTTCAGACCATTTCTCTAGTTTGTCCACATCATTTTGAATTATAATCCTATCCTCCAAAGCACTTCTAACCCCTCCTAACATGGAATCATCTGCAAACTGTATATGTGTACTCTATATGCCATTATCTTAAATCACTGATGAAGATATTGAATGGAACTGATCCCTATGGAACCCCACTTGTTGTGCCCTGTCAGCATGGCTGTGAACCATTGCTAACTACTCTCTGAGATTATCAGAGGGGTAGCCGTGTTAGTCTGAGTCTGCAAAGGCGGTGAGGAGTCCTGTGGCACCTTATAGACTAACCGAAGTGTTAGTCTATAAGGTGCCACAGGACTCCTCACCACCTTTACTCTCTGGGAGGAATTATCCGGCCAGTTATGCACCCATCTCATAGTAGCTCCATCTAGGTTGTATGTCCCTAGTTTGTTCATGAGAAGATCATGTGAGACTGTATCAAATGCCTTACCAAAGTCTAGATAGATCAGTATAATGGCTCTATTAGAATCCTTCCTTTGATCTCAGTTGGTTTCACCTGAAAATCCAGTAACGTAAGCAACTGCTTACCCTGTTCCATCCAACACCTGTTGTGGCAGGTTTGGGTCCATGTTCTGCATTACCAACATACTACTATCAAAAGCTGAACTTTCCCCTATTTTAAAAATAGAGAGTTTGTTCTTGGCTGCCAATAGCATTCCAATGCTCATTTTGTTTTGGTGTGTTGTCCAGGCCTTTTGGTATTAATTTAGGAATTCCACTGTAAGGGTAAATATAGTGGGCCATATTCATTTGTAATAGAATTCCTCTGACACTCATTGAATTACACCTGACCTGTATTTGACTCTGGCAGTACTGAGAATATTAGGTAATTCTCCTATGTTGGTCTAGCACCAGTACAATAGTGCTTTATTTGGATTAACCACAGTGGTCTAGATTAGTGAGGATTAGACAGAGGCATTTTTATTAGTGTCCTTGAAGCAGATCTTGCTGGTAGAAATGTCTGTGGCCAGTCTGTGTTGCTGTTCGTATAATTGCACTGCATTTTTATTGGCAGAGAATCACCAAAAATTCACTTGGTAGCCAGGTCCTCATTTTGGTGACACTGTACTTGTATTCGTTTTTTTTTTTTTTTTTTTTAATTGCTGGCTTTACCTCATGATATAGAATAGTTTGGGTTAAGCAGGTTCTTTGAATATCACCTCATGTAAACCACTGAAATAGTTTGAAAATAGGGAGAATTTGCTGGACATCATTTTTGTTTTTAACAAACACTCCCACCTTAATTAGGTTAGCTGTCTCTAGCCAAACTGTGCAGTTCATTTTGATCAATTAATTCATAATCCTTATTGAATGCTGTCTTCAAGTTAAAAGGCTACCACACGAAGGCTTCAGTATCAGATATTTAGTGCCCCTATTTGTCAGCAATCTAATTTTTTTAATCAAGTAACTCAATTGCTCAGTTCTATCAAGCAAATTTCTGTTTCCCTGAGTCCCAGAGAACTTGATTGCTGGGAGAGGAAATGTTAATCTCATCCTAATTTAATAATCTCTTTATAGAAAAGAGGAAAATTGCTTTTTAAAAAGTCAGATAATGAGAGAGCAAGTTTTAAAAGTTTGCAGAATTGCTAAGAAAGTGAATGTTCTGTCGTGATTTTCCAACTGTCCCAGTATTTGCATAATACTGTTTTCAAGCCTCTCGTTTATATTGCTAATTATAGTTCAACATGGCTTCATGTTATGCAAAAACTACACAGTAGAGTCCTAGTTGTGAGGTTGTTGGACACTGTGCTGTGAGCCTAGTGAACTAGGAAAGCATTGTATCTGTTTTTTGAGACTGAGAATAGGTCTCTGCTTATTGCTGTGGAACGTATTGCCTGTGAATTATGGAGGAAATCTCTTGCTAAGACTCCTAGATGAGGCGAAGTGTAGAACAGATGATAGGGATTTTAAAATATAAGACTATAAACCAAGCAGTATGAAAGAGACACAGAAAACACTGGGGCCTCTTGAATCGCTGCTTGTGGTAGAGCCCTTTTACAGATGAAGATAGAAAATTGACTGGAAATTGTGCATTCTGACTGTGTTTTTTACTGCATTTTCATAGTGGCTTGAAAATACTGTTTCATTGGGAAGAATCCAAAGCTGTAAATCTGGCAAGGAGTGAAGGAGAGAGTAGGAGAACCAACACAGAGCATCTTACAATAAGTTTGTGTTCACCTTCTATATTTTTTTTGGAGCATCCTCTCTCTTCCCTCTCTCCCCATCCCCCAACTTTCTATGCAGTTTCTACAGGGTTCTGTCCTTGGTATCTCTGGTGGTGTGTGCTGCCCCTTTAGAGAACAGTCTGGTGCTTACAGCCCAAGCAAATCTGTGTTTAATCAAGGATCTGGCTCCACCATAGAGCCAGCTATTAAAGAGGAAGAGGAAACTGAGCAAAACAGGACAAGAAGCCATGCAGGTTGTTATAGACTGTGGTCTGCCTCCGGCTCCAGGGAAATTTTCTGACCCGAGCTAGACTTTGTTTGGTGACTCCAAGTTTGGGGGAGGGTCCAAGAGAACTTTAAGAATGTTTCTTCCCCGAGACCTTCTAAAAAGAGAGAGATTTGTTTGTTAGTTTGTTTTGGCTTTTCCTTTCTTGGATCCTTTACAGATCCCTTTTCTTCTCCCTTTACATCCTGTCTCTGGGTAATCTCATCCACAAACCCAAATACACCTGCCTATGTATAACTTTGTCTTTGCTGCTCCAAAAAAGTGGTGTGGTTTTTTTTTTAAACTGCAGGATAACTGCTGTGTTAGCTATACTTCTGTAAAGCCCTAGAGTAGACAAAGGACTGTAATTTTACCATGAGGTCTACCATGGACAGGAGCTACGTTGTTGAACTGATCTATCTTACGATAAAAATGATAGTAAACTTACCTGCACTAGGATATTGATACTCAAAACTGCCTCTCTGTTCCAGACCTGTCTCCCTCTGTCCAAGCCAGATCTCAGCCTGTCTCTCTACCATCCCCTTCTAGATGACCAGATATTCGCCTTTAATCAGCATGACCAAAACACAATGCTTGGGCATTTTTCTCCTTCATTTCTTTTTCAGTCCCTGTGGACAGCTTCACTGTTCCCCCTGTTGATGGGGCCTTTGACATGGCCGTCATCTGCAACTCAGCCCTCTCTCTTGTTCCTCAAGTAGTCTAAATCTCACCAATTCATTCTACATAACATCTCTGAGATCCAGCCTTTGTTTCCTATCCCCACAGCTAAAATTCCTGTCCAGGCTCTCATCGTCACCTTGATTACTGCAGCATCCTCTTCTCTGGCCTTGCAAATACAATCTTGCTGTGACATGGCTTATCATGCTGACTAATACTGTCTCATGCTCATGCTCCCCCATCTTTCTATATCCTTCTACTGTCTCTTGCCTTATACTTAGATGGTGAGCTCTTTGGGGAGCTATTACAGTGTTTGTTTTGCATGAGCATAAGAGAATGTTGTCCTAGGTTTAGACTGGGACTCCAAGCTGCCACCACAATATAAATAATAATAATCGCTCGTTTCACACACACAAAATATATTTTAGATATAAGCACGCCTATCAACATATCAAAAGTAGTTACATGGGCCATGTCACCGCAGCATATGGCCACTTCGCAATTGGTACTACATTTTAGCCTCTCATCCCACCTGTATGTAATGAAGTACCATACTCATTTTACAAGTGGAGAACTGAGGCTCACAATGGATCTAGTGACTTGCCTGGGATCACTTAGGAAATCTGTGGCCAGGTCCAGAACTGAACCAAAGTCTCCCCGAATCCCACAGGATATGACACTGGACAAGACCAACCTTCCTTGACTTAAACGGATGAAACCTAAAGATGCTAACTCCCTCCTTAATCATCTTTGTACCAAAGTCACCCTGACCTGAATGAGGTATATGAATATGATAATGAGAGCAAATGGCAGTATATCTCTCTGCTTTCATGGTCTATCTACACCTTGGCCCAATGTGTGTGTTACATATACGAGTAGAGCAATTGCATTGCAATTGTGCTATCTTCTAATATGAAGTAGGTAGAACTTGGCTAAGGATTTAGTTAGGAGGCATGGTAGGGGATCAGTTGTAGGTAACGCAACTTGGTTCTGTAGATGTCTAGCATATTTCCATGGTTGCTGCAACAGCTGAGCCTACCTCTAGACATCTGTAACAACCTTTTTGAGGTGTAATAGCATTGGCACCTCTAAAAAGGGAAAAGTCTGAGAATACTGTAGGCCTTGCTTATGTTTCACAGGTAGGTAAACAAACCAATAATGACCAGCAAAGGCAAATGAATGTCTTTCCTAGATTAGAAGACATGTTGGGATACTGAGCAGAAAAAAAGCTGTTTAGTGATTTCTAGTTCACAGTGACTGTGTTTCAGTGGTTACCACTGGAGGAGACTTGCTCGAACATGCTGTAGAGATTTCCATCCTTTCAGAGTTAGAACTGGTTTTCTGGCATACAGCCAAAGAGATATGCATGCACACATAACTGGGTATTAATACAGAGGCAGGCAGTATACAGGAAACTGCATAGTATGCCCCCTGCAGTGCAAAGACAGTCATTCATAGATTTCATGCAGGATCATGTACTTCTAGTTATTTATACCACACCTAGCTCAAGAATGCAAAATTCACAGCATCAGTTAAAGGCATAGGCTTGCCTTAACACTATAGGCTACAACGGCCTTATTCTTTTAAAGGAGTGCCTTACACATCACTCTAAAGAGACCTTTCTGTGGTAGCGTCTGCCTGTTGCCAGCTTGTGGTAATTGACTGTACAGATTCCAATCATTGGTTTTAATACGGTTAGTGGAATGGGTTGATTAATGCTCTGTATTACCCTAAACATATAATGGCTGTATGCATTACAAACTATAGGTCTTCATGGCTTGCTTAGTTCATTAGTACCATATGGTGGGCCAGTGATCATCTTTACAGAGGATCCAGATACATACATTACTTCATAATAAATTTAAATGAAATAGATTAAAAATCAATACGACACATACCAGCTTACATTCTGAATTGTAAAGGGAATTCTGTATGAAGGTATAGAGTGTATGCAGCTTAACCAAAACATAAGAAATATTCTTCTATGAAAAGAGCTACTGATCCATTTGAAGCTTTGTCCGTTTCTAGAATGCCATGTTCCCCAAGACAGTTTTGAATGATGTGAATATGTGAGTGTGTATATGTGCGATTTTTTTTTTTAAATCTCATTAAACCCTGTTATGAGAGTATGTGATTGTATGCAAAGTTCCCGTGGTAGTATTCTGAGATTAAAGTGTGCATATGTATCAGTCTGGGTGGGGCCACTTGAACATATAGCAGGGGCTAATGGTGAATATGAATGAGAGATACAGTGGGTGTGCATCGAAAGAAAAGTTTTACTGCTGCAAAAACAGTCCTGAAGCTGAGTGATATACTCATAAATTAAGATGTGATTAACTTTATAGGCTATGTTAACAGCTAATATCAGTGAGCGTGACTCTGCTTGAACTCAATGGAAATTGCACTGTATTTGATCCTATATTTCAATGCTATGAATTTTGTTACCTTATAAAGTGGAAAAATACATTATCTTAAGGTAGAAGTGATGCTTTACAGTCATGAGATGATTGTTTTTACACAGTACAGCTACAGTTTAATCTCCCTAGTTTTATTATTCATTTTGTATTGAATGAAGTAACTGCACTGTTTGATATCTATTAAGGATTCTGCACATACAGTTTGATTTCCCCCTGGCATTTCCTTTAGTCTGGAAGATGGCATAAATTAAACTTCTATAAAGGTTCCTCATATCACCAATCCTGTAATCTTGGGATCAACCTTGCTGCCCTACTTCATCTCATATGAAGAGCGATAATGCCATATGTCAGCAAGGAGGTGGCTGGAATTGAATTCATTTTTCTAAGACAAGTGGTTCGCACACAGAAGGGTGAACCCTGGTCACAGTTTCAGTGACATGTTTTGTTCCACATCATGTAAAATGAGCTGCTAACACACATACATACACTCCAAAGACTGGGCACAGGGGGACCTGTAACAACACTCACTAGTGGGTTCTGTAAACAGCATGCCAAGGAAGAAATCTGACAAATTAAAAACACCTACAGAGGTATTGATTAATGTTATTCAGCCTTGAACTATCCTGATTCTAAGTTTCTGATTGGGCACCTCCTGCACATCTTTTCATTTATAAAGAGGATTACCTGTACAACTGATTATTGGGTGTTTTTAAATCACAGCTTGATGGAGGTCTGCCATGATTATGAAAGGTTCAGTTATATCCTGTCATCATCATCCTTTTTGATACAATTCACGCATATGCCCTGTCAGAACAATTTGATGGTATCAACGCTTCATTGTGGCTAAGTGTGCTAAGTAGGCTGAAAGGTGCTGATTGAGCTACCAAGTTTCATTCTGACATTAGGGGATCATTCTTGTATTCTTATAAAATGGGGTTTGTGAGGGTTTTTCTTTTTGGTTTTGTGTCTGAATATACTTTGCACTTCACCCAGACAGTATTGAGTTAGTCCTGGAAAAAAAAAAGTGAGTGACTTTTGTCCCGTTGTTTGATTCTACATCTATAAATAACTCCAGAACTGCAACCTTCTGCTTTCATGGAGAAATGAATAATTAAAAAACCCATAGGAAGACATGTGGATTAATTTAGGCACTTAATTTCTTCAAAATATGGAGAGCATTTCAGAGTCTTGTGCAAATTGATGAGTCACAGACAATTATTTCAAGCAGAAAGACAGGCAGTGCTTTATTTTGAAAGCTGATGAAAGTTAGTTCAAAATGCTGTTTTTTAAAAAACTGAAATTACTAATGAATTTCAGGTATGTCTGCTTATTTTCTTCAGATGAGCTGAGGGTAGGAGAAAGAAATACCTCTGCTAAACAGGCACTATTTATAATTAAGAATTTATGGAATGACAGTCAAATTTTAAATAATTGCAGCTTTAAAAACCTTTTTCTTATATGCATTGTTTTTCTTGCTGTATGCATCATGATGCAGAAGGAGTATTTTAAATTTCAGTGATCCTAAGAAAGCTGATTATCTCCTTTGCATATCAGTTGACTTTCCATGGGGATATCATAGGCAGGGCAGGTGATGCTGCTTATTATTAAAGGCAAGCCCTCACTCCAACCCCTCCTGAGGGAGGCCGGCCCCCATCTCAGGGCCAAATCTCCAGCCCACATTGGAGCACTGAAGGGAGAGGGCGGGGAGGCCGGCCAGCATTCAGCCCCAGATGCTCTGGCTCCAAAGCATGGGGAGGGCAGGTGGTGCATGGCCCCAGTGTACCCAAAGCCTGGGAGGTGTGCTGAAGCAGGGGGAAGTGTGTGAGGGGGGTCAGGGAGGCATATCTGGCAATTTGGGAAGGTATTACCTTCCCATGCTTCTTATACCTGCCGCCCCTGAACTTTACCAAACTTTAAGCAGATGATCATGAGCATCCCCTCTGACCTTAAAGTCTATGAGTTATGTGGGCTGAATTTTTCAATGCCAGGTGTCTTCCTGAAACTAAGTATTTCTGAAAATTTTCAGCCAAAATGGCTCAATTGTTCCATGAACGTGGCTAGGGAATTATGTATCTATAGTTTTGACCTTGTTATAAGTTTTTAACAAACTCCGGGGCTATGGCAGTGGGGGAGCTGAGATGGGTTGGAGCCTCCCTTGCCATGAGGTGCCTCCCCTTTGTGTGGCTCCACTCCCTGCCCTTATTGAAAGCCTGAAGCAGGAGCCGGATGATGTGGACTGTGCCAGTAAGAGTCACCCAGGTTGGGGGACTGACTTCAGGGCAGGCAGAGCCCTTGAGAAACAGCATCTTTAGGGGTAGGGCCCAGGAGTTTGGGCTGAAGCAGGTCAATTTGAGCAATTATGGGGAGCCCCTGACACTCTACTTGCCCTGGGCAGCATACCCATGGGGGATGACATGTGCCAGGGGCTGCTCCAAGGCATCCCTGCCACCCATCCAGGCTTACTTCTCAACTGCTGTTGGAGCTGGGTGCCTGGCCAGCAGCTGCTGCTCTCTCCACTCTGTCAGCCAGAGACTGACAGCTACTGGGGGGCAGAGGCTAATGCAAATGTTGGGGTGGCTGTTGCTCCCAAATTCCCCCCCCTCCCAAGTGCCACCCTGGTGCACACTTCTCTTTGAATACTACTTTGAATTACACTAGCACCTCCATTCAACAGAGCCCTGATCCTGTAGGGAATGGCCTTTGTGTCAGATGCGTGCGCCATCCCAGTGAAACTCTGCTCAAATGTGGCCGAGTTATAAGCCTTTGAAAAATTACCATTTATTCATAGTATCAGAGGGGTAGCCGTGTTAGTCTGAATCTGCAAAAGCGGCGAGGAGTCCAGTGCATGCATCTGACGAAGTGGGTCTTTGCCCACGAAAGCTTATGCTCCAACACTTCGGTTAGTCTATAAGGTGCCACAGGACTCCTCGCCGCATTTACTCATACTAAGTAGAAACTTAAATTTTAGCAGTTAAAATCTCTGAAGCTTCTGTCCTCACTGAAAATGCTTAAGACTTTCACTGCACTGGGGTGCTGGGTCAGTAGTCTCTGTAGACCTGGGGTTGGATAAGTTACATCACCACGTCAGGAGCTGGATACCAAGGCCAAGCTGGTTGCAGCTGAAGGCAGGAGTTTTGAGCAAAATAGGGCATAAGACAAGATTCATAGCAGTACCAAGCCAGAGTCCACATTACTGCTCAGGTGAGTCCTTGAGGCTACTTCCTGACTTAAATAGTTGGTGTGGAGCAATCAAGCCGTCACAGGATTCTATCACTCTGGCTCCTTGTGGCAGTGACTAACCTAGACTAGTAATTGTTGGATGCTGCTTTACCTGGCTCCCCAGTGGAAAGGTGGAGGTGTTAGCTGCCCAGGTTCTAGACCTGTGGATTCTTACACTCACAGCTCCTTGCGCCATACTGCACGTGGATCATCTCCATAGGACAGCTGTGTATGCTCTGGTCCAGGACTGGCTGAATGGAGGGAAGAAAGGAACTATGTGGCTGGGCAAGGAGACTGAGTGTGGCAGCCAGAAGAGAGAAGAGGAGGCTGGAACTGGATGGGCAAGGAGACTGGAAGTAGGGGTGGGCGGTGAATCTGGAAATGGTTGGGCAGAGAGATTGGGATAGGATGGGGAACTGGTGAGGGAAATAGAGATACTGGGAGTCGGGTTGGAGTGACAGGGTGAGCACTGAGATCAGCTAAGGAGCTAGGAATCTGGGAATGGCTGGAAAAGGATATTAGGATTAGGAACCAGTGAGAGGGAACTGAGAGGGGGAGGGGAGAAGAAAGCAGATTGGACAAGGAGCTGAGGTATAGGGTGAGAATTATGACTGGCTGGGCAAAGAGACAGGGATAAGGAACCAGGGAGGGAGAAGAATTTGGAAAGGAGCCAGGGAAGTGGTAGTAGGTGAGGAGGCTGAGATTAGATGAAGGGCCTGGGGAAGGAGAGAAGGACTGGGAGCCACTTGAGGAGTGAGGAGGCAGATCAGCATAGGAACTGGGATGGGAAAAGCCCGAGGAATTGAGATTTAAGTGGTTAGAAAAATAGGACTGGGAGGAGCTAAGGTTTGGGAAGAGACAGGAATATGACAGTGGACAGGTTGGTGTGGATGAGGATCAAGGGGTCAAGCCTGGGGTAAGTGGTCAGAAAAGTCTACTCGAGCACACTTCCCTTCTGAGTTTTTAATGGAACCCAGGCTTCCTGAGTCTCACCATTCCTCTGTTGTGAGCAAATACTGGTAAAGTATATGCATCATGCCCATCTATTGCTGCTCTACCTAGAAAATGACAACCTAATACTGCTATCTGTTACTCAGTTAGCTCAAGTGGTCTGTGTGTCATATATGTAAAAGTTACAAAGCTGCTGATGACCCATGTGCATGCCAATATCATGCCTTGTGGCGGAATTTTTATTTATATAGTTTGCTTTTTTAAAAACCTAAGAAATCAGAAATAGAAAATATCACGGCCCCCAGTTGACTCCATTCTGCTGTATTCTCAGTCTAATACAACCCTGATGTATGGTCTGTATAAGACCAGTGATGTCCCTTGGTTATAAGGGCCTGATCTGACACTCACTAAAGTGAGTTGTTATCTTTCCATCAATCTTTTAATTTAAAGGCCTGATTCAGGCAGACTTTGGCTTTAACTGTACTCCCATCTCTATCCATCACTTGATGACTTTTAACTGTTAAGAGGAAACAATACTTCACAGTCGAATGACCTATAATGCTTTCTGTAAATAGTTATTTCTTAAATGCGGATTGATTAGCAACTTCAATTATGGATTTTCAATGTTTAAGGTTTTGTTGTTCTTTAAATGCAAGCCTGAATGCAATTTATGAGGCTTTTCCTTAGATGGAAAAATATGCTGAATATTTTTATACAGCAAAGTTTTTATATATTGCTCTAGATGTGCAATTTAAAATGCTGAAAAGGATCTCAAATTAGGTAAAAATCAATTCCTGTAATTGCAAGAGGAATTACAAGGAGTAAAGCATTGGGTAGCATTTACTTTGTGGAACTGTGGTGCAAGATTCACAATACTTTAAACCTTAAGAGAACCTTTGAAAGGGTTTCATTGATTTTTTAAGTCTGAAGAGCTATACCTCTGGGCATCATATTAAGAAAAAATCACGTAAAGTATAATAAATAGTTTATTTTAGAATGTTTATCTAGTTAGAAAATGTATTGAGAGGCAAAGTCTTCCATCACATACATGGGTACAACTCCCATTTATCCACTGCCTGTACCTAAGAGTGGAATTTGATTGTAAGGACCTGATTTTTTTTCCCCTCACCTAAACTGATGTAATTCCTTTTAATTCAGTGGGATGCTCCTGACTTATAAGTGTTCCACTGCCATGGAAATAAGAGGAGACTCAAGGCCCAAGGACATGTATAACTGCAATGAAACTCTCATGTTAGCTGGCTCAGGTTCTTAAAGCTATAAAACTGCAATGTAGGTGTTCGCGCTAACTCTCCCTCCTTTCAGGGTCTGAACCCGTGATCCAGGCAGATCCCAGGCTCCTGCCAGAGCCAGAATGTCTGCACTGATTTTTTATAGCCCTGCACATTGGGCCTTGTGAGCTCAAGTCATCTGATGCAGCCCAGCCCTGTAGACATACCCAAAGAGTCTTAATTATACTGGAGAGAGACCCTTCCTCATCTTTAATATGCTTATAACTGAACAAATAGTTTGCAACAAATAACTTGGTTAATGGATTTTTATGTCTCTTTATGTTGTGGCTTGCCCATGAAGAATATTGCTGTTTTCTCAAATGTGTTTGCTGTTCAATTAAATATTGAGAATTCCAGTTGCTACTTGAGTCTGGATATTCAATCAGTGTTGCTGATCTGAGACTGGTCATAGGTTGGTATTTCTCTTTGCTGACTGGATTTCATAATCTGGTTTCTTGAGCAAAATCTCACAAAAGCGAACATTCTGCTCGCAACATTGAATAAGAAATTCCCGTTCAGACAGAACAACTGGTGATAAATCTCAGGGGAAGAGTCTTGCAGAAATGTCCCAGTTTTTCCATCTCTGTAGAAGTGGGGACCATTAGACCCCAATAGCTCTATGATTACAGAATCTAGAGTCATCATTCCATTTCTGGAGCAGGATGCAGACTTTGTGAAAATAAATTAATAATTCCACAAATTACCTTCACCTAATACCCAGTGACTTAGCAGCCCAAAGTATCCCGCTTCTCTCTGGCTGCCTTAATGAATCACATCATATGTGAAATAGCACCTATTCTTGTCAGTGCTGGAGAACATCAGTGCCACTTTGTGTCCTCGGATGTTCACTTCTTATCCTCTGAATCTAATTCCACAGCATGAAATCATCTGTCAGAACCTGGCAATATGAGCTGTATTCCCATGAGGCAAGGTTGGGAACCTGGCCAATGCATAGAAAGTCTGAGAGAGCTCTCTCCCTGTCAGGTGCAGTTGAAGTCTAGTTAGGCAAACTATATGCAAAGAAGGAAGCATAAAGGGGAGTTGAGAATCAGAAGAAGGTGTTTTGCAAGACAATCTATTTCGCTCTGTGTTTTTGTTTTGTGTCAATCCCGCCAGATGTTGAGCACCTGTGACTCATGCTGAAGTGATTTGAGGGCTCAGAGCACCTTGCTTGGCTCACAGTCCAAACCTTTAAATCAAAGCCCCTTTGGCTCTATGATTGCTTGTGGCATCTCCACTGACCGTACTGTTGTCATGGTGACAGTAGTGGTCTGAGAAAACATTTTTGAGCAGCTGGGACAAATGAATTCAGTGGCATATGCTAGGTTCTGTGCTTTCCTCATTGAAAATACAGTGGGCCAACTATTGCCCTTTTCTGATCCATACATCTGTCTGTAGAGCCATCAGGAGATCACAGGAAAGAAGGCTCTGGGTGGGCCAGGGGATGCACTGCAGTGTCTGCTTTGCTGTCACTCCAAAGGGAAACTGTCAGGGTGGTATTTGGGAACTGCTGCACATATTTTACCAGCCACACAAGGACAAGGTGAGGAAGTACAGGTCGCCATATCGGCAGGAGACATGAGAAGAGAACCTTGACTGATGTAAATGAGAGCAGTGCCATTGATTTCAGTGGAACGTTGTCAAATTACACTACATGAGCACCTGCTCCATAATATCTGCTCTGGTGCCCTGCATAGTTTCTAAAGCAAAATGTAGCATCTAGCCTTCTTTCTACAGGCAGGGGAAATATTGGATCGTGTATCTATGGGGTGAATCATGAGCTCTCTTTACCCCATCCAGTGGAGCTTGTCTAACAGGTATTCTACAGGCATAGCTCAGGGTATATGTACCTCCCCCAGTCTGGGATTTCATGGGACTGTCCTCCTGTGACCCTCCCAGGCTCCTTGGCCCAGTTAAAATAGAACATTTCCACTGTCAGCGTTGCCCATAGCTGTGCACACATTGTTCAGGGTGTGTACGATTGGTGAGGGCAGAGTTGGGGAAGGCAGTGGCTTCAGCTGTTCCCTGGCATACCCTGCCCCTTCGAGCATATTCAGTGCCTGGGGCACTCACAGATCGGGGGGACTTCAGCCCAGCTGGGCCCACCATGCTGCAGGCTGCTCCACCCGGCAGGCTGCTTGGGCCAGGCCTGGCCCGCCACACTGCGGGTGGGTGGGGAGCACTCCCTGTCCACAGTGCGGTGGGCCTAGCTGGACTGGAGCAGCCTCCCCCACCCCCTGACAGCAGGCGGGGAGCTGCTCCAGCTTGGCTGGGCTATGGGTTAACCGATTAACTGTAATGCCCTTACAAGAGAGACAGCCAGTGACAGATCCTGATATAATGGTGCAGTGACAAGTCTCTGGCACGTGCCAGAGTTTTAATCAGGCACCAGGTTATTTAAGGTCATGCAACTAATTGAGTCACTTTGAAATACTGTGTATATGTTTCCCCCTTTTCTTTAAATATGTGGTTTCACTCTCATCTTAACTGCTTCACTGGCTGAACTACGGGTTGTGTAATAGCAATTTCATAGATTCAGTTGGGTGACTCAGTTCAGTTTATATGGGGGGGAAAAAAGGCAAGATCACAATGGACACAGTCAGATCATTCCTTAACCAAAAGTATTTCAATAAGAGTGTCTCACCCGTTATCATTCTTTCGTGATTTTAAACCTCTCTTAGTTGTAATAGGGTTAGAAGATTCTTGGGCTGGGTCCTAGATCCTGGATTTGACTTTAACTGGATAACCATTAGCACTGTTATAGTAGCAAGCTGCACATTCTTAAATAATTCATTGCATTAACCACATAGTCAAAGCCAAGTATTGCTAGGTGCAAATTAATAGAGAAAAATCCTGGGCCCATCTTTGTCCAGGTGATGAGAGCTGAACAAATAGGACAGCTGACGATTCCTTTGATGTATTCTGCTGTAAGTTTCCCCCGGACCTGACGGTATTGTGGGAATGGGCTTTGGGGCACAGACTTCCTCAGTCCCTCGTTCTTTTGTCAAGAACAGCTAGGTCAGACATGAGGATTAGGCCCATTGTCTTCACCTCTTAACATCAATAAATAACTCTCAAATCAAAACTGCTACAGAGCATTTAGTTTTGTAACTCTGATTTCTCTGCTCTGTGCACTAGGTAATTGCGAGATTCCCTGAAGATTTGGCTCGGTCCTCGCTGTTTGAAATGCTGTCAGGCAACACTACTTCAGAGATGCAGGCTGATAGCTGAATTGCTTTTGATTCAGGTCTCTGCTTTATTGGTTTTATATTTTGCAGCATGGTAGTGTGTGCTACAGTCATGCATATAGAATCCTAGGATTGGAAAGAACTTCTAGACGTCACCAAGTCCAGTCCCCTGCACTCATGGCAGGACCAAGCACCATCTAGACTATCCCTGACAGGTGTTTGTCTAACCTACTCTGAGGAATCTCCAGTGATGGAGATTCCACAGTCTCCCTAGACAATTTGTTCCAGTGTTTAACCACCTTGACAGAAAGTTTTTCCTGAAGTGTAACCTAAACGTTCCTTGAGGCAATTTAAACCCATTGTTTCTTGTCCTATCATCAAAGGTTATTTTTTCTTCCTCCTTCTAGTAACAACCTTTTAGATACTTGAAAACTGTTATCATATCCCCTCTCAGTCTTCTTATTTCCAGACTAAACAAATCTTTGAATCTTCTCTCATAGGGCATGTTTTCTAGACATTTTTGATGCTCTTCTCTAGATTTTTTTCCCCCAATTATAATCTTTCCAGAAATGTGACACCCAGAACTGGACACACTACACCAGCTGAGGACATCAGCACAGAGTGAAGCAGAAGAATTATGTCTTGATCACAACACTCCTGCTAATATATCCCAGAATGACGATTGCTGCTTTTTTAAAAAAAAAATTAATTTTAATTTTTTTTTGCGACAGTGTCACACTGCTGAGTCATATTTAGCTTGTGGTCCACTATGACCTCTAAATCCCTTTTTTCAGTAAATCCCTTACTCCTTCCTAGGCATTTTCCATTTTGCATCTATGCAACTGATTGTTCATTCCTAAGGAGAATACTTTACATTTGCCCTTATTGAATTTCATTCTATTTACCTCAGACCATTTCTTCAGTTTGTCCAGATCATTTGAATTAGAGTCCTATTTTATAAAGCACTTGCAGCCCCTCCCAACTTGATATCACCCACAAACTTATAAGTGCACTCTCTATGCCATTATCTAAACCATTGATGAAGATATAGAACAAAACTGAACCCAGAACTGATCCTTGTTGGACCCAACTCATTATGCCTTCCAGCATGACTGTGAACCATTAACCACTACTCTCTGGGAATGGTTATCCAACCAGTTATGCACCCACCTTATAGTAGCCCCTTGTAGGCTGTATTTCCCTAGTTTGTTAATAAGGTCTTACAAGAGTGCATCAAAAGTCTTACTAAATTCTAGCTATACCATATCTACTGCTTTCCCCCATCTACAAGGCTTGTAACCCTGTCAAAGAAAGCTGTCAGTTTGGTCTGAAAAATCCATGCTGAATTTTACTTCTCACCTTACTGTCTTGCAAATCCATAATTTGCAAATGGATTCCTTACTTATTTGCTCTATGGTACATAAGTTAAGCTGACTTGTTTGTTGTTCCATGGGTTGTCCTTATTTCCCTTCCTATTAATGGGCACTAGAGTTGCCTTTTTCCAGTCTTTTGAAATCTCCCCTGCATTAAATGTACTCTTTGACTTTTCAAAGATGATAGCTAATGGCTCAGATAACTCTTTGGCCAGCTCCTTGAGTATTCTACTATGCATTTCATCAGGCCATGGTGACTTGAAGACATCTAACTTGCCCAAATAATTTTAACTTGTTCTTTCCTTACTTTAACTTCTGAATCAACCCCATTTTCATTGACATTCACCATATTGCATGTTCAATTGCCATCATCCATGTTGATGAAAACTGAAACGAAGTCATTAGGTATCTCTGCCATTTGCACATTTTCTGTTAGGCTATGTCTACACTCATGGCTTCTTGCGCAAGTACGGTTGTTCTTGCGCAAGAATCTGCAGAGCGTCCACACTGCCGGCCCGCTCTTGCGCAAGTAAATTTACAGTAAGGCGTGGTAAGAGAGGGCTCCTTGTGCAAGAGCTACGCTCTTTTTTAACAGGTGTAAGCCCTCTTGCGCAGGGGCTCTTGCGCAAGAGGGCAGTGTGGATGCTCAGCAGGGATTTCTTGCGCAAGAAAGCCCTATGTCTAAAATTGCCATCAGAGCTTTCTTGCGCAAGAGAGCATTCACACTGCCATGGGCGCTCTTGCGCAAAAGCACAGCGCACACATGGCAGTGTAGACGTTTTCTTGCGCAAGACTTCTTGCGCAAGATGTTCTTGCGCAAGAAGCCGCGAGTGTAGACATAGCCTTATTGTTTTTCCCTCGTCATTCATTAGCAGGCCTATTCTCTTCCTGGTTTTCCTTTTACTTCTAATGTATTGGTAAAATGTTTTCTTGTTACCCATTATGTGTCTAGCTAGTCTGATCTCATTTTGTGCCTTGGCCTTTCTAATTTTGCCCCTCCATACATGTGTTGATTGTTTATATTCATCCTTTTAATTTGACCTAGTTTCAACTTTTTGTAGGACTCTTTTGGTTTTTAGATCATTTAAGATCTTCTTGTTAAGCCAGGGTGGTCTCTTGCCATACTTTAAATTAGGCTTTCATTTGATCAGTATCCTTGTCTCCCTGTAGCTGTAGAGAGGATTTATATGGGAAAGTCCCCTGTTGACAATTTTTTAGATGGCATTAACTGTCCTTTTTGAGAAAAAGAGAAAAATGTCAGTTGTTGCTATTACAGGAGCCTAAGCCTGTTTCTGTGAAGCTGATACAAGACAACTACATGTAGAAAGGGAGCAAAAAGAATAACAAAGATAGGAAATGTATTTTCTGTCTCTGGTGTTTTCACTGCCAGAGAGCCATGGGCCCAGTGCAAAGTCAGATCAGATACTCTAAGATCTGATAAACTTGTGCCAACATGGGGCTAGTGAAAGCATTGTTTTTAGCTGCCTCTCTGGACAACAGTAGGGTGACGAGATGTCCTGTTTTAAAAGGGACAGTCCCATATTAAGCACTCCTGCAGGTGTCCCAACTTTTTCTTAAAAACTGGCAAATTGTCCCATATTTTTTATCTCTTCCCCATCAGTACTTGTGGGTCCTGCTGCTGGTTGGATCCCTGCTTTTCAACTGCTCCCCACCAGGGGTGGGGAGAATCCAGGACCAACAACGGGGATGGCTGTGCAAGGCTAGTGGTAGGGCAAAGATGCAAGATAAGGGGCTGTCTGCTTTCCCTGGTGGTCTCAGTGCAGCCCCTGCTGTGTGCCAGCTCTTGACCAACTCCCCCCCCCCCATTTCCAGTTGCAACTGACTGTGAGTGCAGTGGTTGGTGAGCTCAGGCAGTGCTAGACAGCAGCCAGTTATGTGTCATCTCTCCTGCCTACCCACTGGACCCTTATGTGATCCGCCTCTTGATGTCCTCTTCCTGCTTTGCTCCTTCATGTCACCGAGCTCTGTTACTCCTCTATATTTCTCCCCCCCACAAGGGTGCATGTCCTACTTCCAGTGCTGTGCAGAGAGCCAGCTCCTGGTTGGAGCGCTCAGATCAGCAACAGCCTGGTTGGCAGGTTCCTTCCTCCCGCCACTGCCTCTGGCTGGACCAGTGCCCCAGGAAAGCCCAACTCCCTCTGATGTGGAGTGCTGGCTAGGAGGAGCTGAGTCCTGCATGTGCACATTGCTGACATGGGGAAGGGTCTCTGCCCCTTAACTCAGCTCTGGAGTGGTGTGGGGGGGGAGGGAGTGATTTCCAGCCTGTTCACGCCCCAATCCTGCAGGTTCCAGAGCAGCTCCTGGGTTAGAGACTTATCACCCTCTTTACCCCCACCCTGAGTCTTGCCCCCAGGGACTGCTGGGCTGCTTCATCCCCTAAGTATCCTCATCTATTGAGTCACCTCTCTAGCCAGATTTGCTGAAGCCTCTGCCCTCAGGTTCCCTTGGCCCTGCTGCATACTGCCTCCTTTGGGCTTATCCCCTTCCTGCCCATGCAGTAGCTGGGGGACAGGAAGAGACTGGGTTATGTCAGTGGCCAGCAGCGGCCTGGAGATGTTAGGTGCCTTTCAACACTGTGTGGGAACAAAGGATTCCGTCTCCTTGCCCTTGTCCAATGTGGCTAGAAGCAGCTCCCTGTATAGTGCTGAAAGGCTGCTGCTGGCCATATTCTGGCGTGAACCCTGGCAGAAACGGGGGGTCGGGGAGCATGTGACCTATGTGCCCCCCCCATGTTGCCTCAGGAAGATGTGGTGTCAAATACCAGGAGAGGTGGGTCCATCCTGGAGCCCAGCCATGCATGGAGGGCAGAGAGTGCTGGGCAGGGTGAGCTGGGTTGGTCTGTCACCTCCCATGTGTGAGAGAGGTGTACAGGAGTGTATGTTACTTCTCCCCCTGAGTGAGTGGGGGAATGGGTGTGTGTCTGTCTGTCTGTGTGCCACGCCTCCCCATTTGAACTCTAAAGCCTTTAAGTCAAGAAGGTAAACAAAGAATTCAACTACACAGTATTTCATTTTTACAGGGGCTCAGTCAGCTTGATGTTAATATGAACATTTGTAAGACTGATTCCTTGGCTGAATAAGAGTCGTCGTATCCATGCAGCATGGGGAACTATGGTCACCCTGGTGAACAGAGTTGCAAAAGAGTGAGTTGTTTTGACGGGTTTACCTGACTCCTTTTAGATTAAAAACAACAATAACAAAAAGAAAAGAGAAAAATAACACAGAAAAAGGGACAATGTATACGGAAGGACTTGACCGTAGAAACCCAAGTCTCACATCTGAGGTGTTGTTCGGAATGTAATTGAAACTGATAGAAGTGACAATATCATCTGATTATCCCTGTCTGGTCAGGACATCTTTCAGGATCAGGATGATGAACTCCTAGTGGTGTCATGGTGGATCCTGAAGTGAGACAGTCGTCATATCAACTATGATGATGGATCCTGCTTTATTCAGTCCCCACTTGTCATTAGTTGCTGCCCCTCCCATGCAAGGATCTCCAGCTGAAGAATATTCAAGAAGCAGTGGCAACCTCGTCCCATTAAAAATAACCAATCAAAACACATTTCAGCAATTTTGACTATAAACATTTCATCCTATTTCTAGAACTTTCCAGCTCATTGTTATACTGATCTATGACTTTACTTGAGCCTTGAAGTTTTAACCTAAAACATTTAGTTTGTACCATCTTTGCCCCCATATTTTGTCAACTTTCATAAACAGTTTATGTAAAAGGCCAAATTGGACTTTTGTTATCTTGGATAGCTGAAAAGTACTGACCGCTGCACAAAAGTTCTAAATAGAGACACTAACTCTAATAATAGTCAGGTCACCAGAGTGGAAAGTACTAATTGTAAAAACCAGCAGATCTCAACAGATGAGCAGGAGCAACATAGGAAAGATTAAGACCTTTACAATTGAACAGCATTTTTAATTAAAATATTAACTTTAAAATATTGCAGAGATAAATTATAATCCATCTTGAGCACTAGGAAGATAAGAACAAGATTAAATATTTCATTTGCCAGTGTGATCTTTGTCTGAACAAAATTCTGAGGGAAAAAAATCACCGGAAGCCATGTGTCTAAGTTAAAAAATGCTCTCAGATGGCAGTGAATTACTCAAGAACCAAAAACCACAAATGAGTGGAAACATGATGATTTATCTTTAAGCAAACTAAATATGATCTTTCTTTTTCTTCTTATAATGTCTTTCACCTCTGAGATCTATTTCAGTGAGCTCTCCCGTGGCTGTTACTGAGCCTTCTGCTGGGCAATAGGCATCCAGGAATGAAAGGAATGTAAGCCCAATGGTTAGAGCCCTGCAAATCCGTGAATAGCTGCTTTATATCCATTGGTATCCACATCCGTGGATGTGAATGTAGATATCTGCAGCTCATTTTTGTGATGTGAATACAAATTTTGTATACAGAACCCTGCAAATTTGTGGATATTTGCTTTATATCTGCAGGTATCCTCATCGGCAGATGTCAGTTTGGAAATTCGTGTCTAACTTTTGCAGCTACAGATGCGGATGCAGATATAAATTTTGTATTCATGTAGGGCTGTACCATTGGTTGTAGAATGTAAAAAACTTGATATGATACAAATTTATGAAGGGAGAACCTCCCTAAAGTTAGTTGGTAGGTGATTATCCTGTTAAGTGAATCTGTTTGAAATAGGAAGAAGCAGAGGGGAAAAGTCCCAGGGATTTTTCATGCAAAGAATGGAGTTTCCTTTTCTCCTGCATAGAAGAGGCTCTCCTGAAAAGGAAGAGCAGAGAATTCTACTTTTATTACCGATCCAATCCTTGCAGATATTGATTCCTGCCTTCCCTGCTATGCACACCGCTTCTGGTCAGTGCAGCTGGGCCAACAGCTACCACAGACCAGAGGGCAAAGTGTTGTGGGAGGAGGTGGGCCTGGCTCCGCACCTCAGAAAGAACAGAGCCTCAGACAGAGGGGTCAGAGCTGAGGGTAGTCTGCTCTTAGTGTCTCCTGGAGTGCAGCACTGGCCCTTCCCCCAGCCCTCAGAGCCCAGCGGAGCAGCACTCTCATGGCAATGCAAAGGAGCCTGGATTGCCGACCGCGGCTGCTGCAGTAACATGCTGGGCCACTATGTAAATTCTCTCTCTCCCGCCATTATCAGCAGGCCTGCACATATGGGTGTGATCAGAAGAATATGAACAATCCATGTGCCTCTGCCCACATCACTGTACTGTTCTCCTTTTTTCATTCCTTCCCCAGACCATGGAAGAGATAATCAGTTTCTTTAACCCTCCAAAAGTGTGTATAAACAGGGATATTCAAGAATGTTAACTACATTAATTAAGAGTGTGAATAATTAAGCAAAATCCATTTAAGGCCACTTTACTTCTGAATGAGAGCGTCTACACAGGGATTTGATGTGCTTTAACTAATGTGCCCTAACTTCACATTTTTAATTAATTTGGTTTAACTTTCCTGAGTGGCCCAATGTAGAGGTACCTGGACGAGAGAGTTTGAAGGATGTTATGACTGGAGAGTGTTGCACAAAAGATGCTGTATGCATGTTAATAGTTAATAGGCAATGTGCTAATAGATGGTATTGAAAAATATTCAGCGTTCATAAATTTTGCAAGTCTAAAGTTGTTTTGTGCACAGTAACTGACCTCCTCCCCCCAATGCAGCTTTGTATACAGAGCTCTCAACAAATACCTGAATAATGCATTCTGGCTGCAGCTTATCTAGAGAGGTCTTATCTGGAGTCTTCCCCAGAAAGCAAAAAGTCTCTCTCTTCCAGGCATATTATCAACCCACTAGCTGAGGAAATGGCAGGGACTTCTTTCCTGCTTAATCCAGAATCTGTTTAACAAATCAAACTAGCCATTCCCTTACAACAGCTGTTATTAGGAAGCAGCTAGGGTGGCTAAACAGCAAGTCTATGTCTACACTGGAAGCTTCTTGTGCAAGAACAGCCATTCTTGCACAAAAGCTTGCCTGCTGTCTACACTGCACTCATGTTCTTGCGCAAGTAAATTTACGGTCTAGCGTTGTAAAATAGGGCTTCTTCCGGAAGAGTTATTCCTCTCCCCATGAGGAATAAGCCCTCTTGCGCAAGAGTTCTTCCACAAGAGGGCAGTGTAGACAGGCAACATGAATTTTTTGCTCAAGAAGCCCTTCTGGTTAAAATGGCCATCAGAGCTTTCTTGCGCAAGAGAGCGTCCACACTGCCATGGATGCTCTTGCACAAAAGCACATCTCTTGCGCAAAAGCACATTCCAGTGTAGGTGTGCTCTTGTGGAAGACTTTTTGCACAAAAACTCTTCCGCAATACCGTTCTTGCGCAAGAAGCTGCCAGTGTAGACGTAGCCCAAGTGTGAAAATCTGAGATGGGGTAATAGGTGCCTATATAAGACAAAGACCCAAATAGCTGATCTGTCCCCATAAAATTGGGGCATCTGGTCAACCTAGTAGCAGTCAGTCCCGCAATTGCCTATTTTAGAGAGTTACAGATAAGCATTCAACAGGACCTGAGACCGCGGGTCTGACGCAGCTGTTTAAAAGACCTAAAGCAGTAACTTGCATTTTATTTTTGCTAGCACATCCACAGCAGCAGGAGAGGACAGAATGTTGTTCCCTCAGAATTTGAAGTAAGAGATTTTAATGTATGTTGAAGATTTCAGGAGCCCCATTGTATGTTACATTTCTTTTGTTACGGTCAGATTTTATGCAATTTAAATGAAGTTGGTCTGAGTCATGGCTTCATAAGCCTGTCCTAGTTGGTGATACTAGAATGTCTATGGCAGACTAACAAGGACAAGAAGATATGAAGTGTGGTAAGACTAGCATTCGCAGGCGTAATTGCATATGGAAAGAACATTCGTTGCACAGAATTGGAGTGTGGCAGAGGGGAGGAGGAAAAAGGGAAAGTGAAAGCTGTAAGTCCATATTTGAGGCAGTATTTGTATAAGAAACACTGCCAGTTTTTCAAAAGTGACAACTCCCTTCACATCTGGGAAGCCATTAACAGTGTCCATCCTATTTAGAAATGCCCATGGCCGTGAACAGGGTCAAACTCAGAATTGAAGACACCTGAAATATTGTCAGAAAATCTACTTGAGTCTCACCCTTTTCACCTGGTGCTAAGGTGTCTTACAGTATGGAGAATGTGTGTGTTGGGTTTATTCCTGCAATGGCTGAATCTGCTCCTGGATCTTTCTCTCTTGAATTAAGCTGACTTCTGAGGTATCCATCACTGATGTGTCTCACTTTAATAATGTATTACATAAATGCATCATTAGAACAATAATTATCTGCTGGTACATAGGAATAATTTTAGTGTAATGCATCATCTAAGCAACAGCTTGTTTTGATGTATTAGTCTGACTTATATTCCTGTTCAGTCATCTGTTGATGTATTTGCTCTAAAGTTTGGGCACAGAACTAACTGCTCTGGGTATGGATTCAACATTATTATATAACCAGTGCTTCAACACATGAGCAGCCAGATGTTTGTATAACCTAATCTTTGCACCAGGTAAAAGTATGTATAATTTGCATCCTTACTATGAGACAGAGGATACTTCATACATCAATCATCAGGTTACACTGTGTGGCAAACAAAATTTACGGCTAACAAGATGACAGGACCGTATAGGAATCCTAGATATAGGATGACAGGACCATATAGGAATGCTTTCTGCTCATAATGTATTTGGAGCAGAAAGACAGATATTTGTCAGCTTTTTGAGACATTCAATTACTTTGAGGTCCTGTTATTGAGAATGCACCTCAAAAATATTGTGGGAAATCACACTTTTCTATTACTTGTATTGATGCTGTTTTAGTCTATTTTTTTTAGCATGTTTGTATCAGTCGTAGGTTTGGGCTACATGGAGAAAATTTAAAAAAAAAAAAAGGGGCCTGTACCTAGAAAGGAGAAATATAGTGAGGGCTTGGGTCAAGACTATTATGAGCTCTACTCCCAGGGCCACCTAACATTTTGTAAAAGAGAACTTATGTAGGTTCATGTGACCCTTATGTAAACCAAGAGCTTTCATGCATAGCCCAAGCAACTATATGAATTAATGGATTTTAAAGCCACCTATATACTTGACATCATTATAATTAGAAATATGCACAGTATCAGTGAGCAATTAGAGAAAAAGTTCTACTATGTTTCTGAAGTTCCTATATATTGCAGATACACTTGAACTGCCATACTCTGTGCATTGCTAATCCAGGAACACCCATGATATGGAATAAGTGACTCTATGCACTGCCGCTCCCCTTAGCCCTCAGCTAGGGGCATTTTTCCCCACCACTCCCATAGCAGCAGGTGGCAATGCCTAAGAGCAGCAGGGAGTTCCGAGCAACATGGGTAAGTGGGAGCAAGGCAGTAGGTAAGAGCTCCACCCTTTCATGCCCAGACCCCACAGCACCTTCCCTGGCCTGGCAAACTCTTTAGTTTGGCATGCCCTGTTTCTCAGTTGCCAGATTAAAGAGCTTCAAGTGCATTCTATCATCTGCACTCCATCAGCTGATTGCTGATGTGCTGGAATTTGTGTGTTGTACTTGTGCATATAGATTTTGTTAATTACAGATATAAAACAATTGTTTGCTAGTGTAAACTTAAAATCCAGATGTAAATATCTGAATGGGGAACGGATTGCTTGTGTCATCAGTCAGGTGTGGTTGTTCCAATGAGTTCTTGACAGGTCCTCTACTCCATTGATGATGATGATGATAAACTTTCAGCTGCGTGCATTTGCTGCCCTGTCTAACGCGTTAACCGTGTGCAATTAGTTAACATGACAGCCTCCCGAGAGAGCCCCCAGAGACCACAAATCAGATAAGGATCGAAAGCATCTGAGTGGGTTTATTGCCAAGAGAAGTACAATAATAGTTGTTATCGAACAGACTTGCCACTGCATCATTATACATATGTACACCATGACAATGGACTAACACCCAACTAAACACTCTGGATTCTAGTGTCCCCCCAGCCATGGTCAGCTGCTGATCACCCTTTAGGGTGCACTCTTATAGACAAGTACAATCAAGTTCCACATCACTCCTGGTATATCAGGTTGCCACCCTCCATTACCTCACAGAAGGGGAGTTTCCATTACTATCCATCATGCTGTCAATTTAGACCTCGTCCTGAACCTAGGTCGGTATGTTCATGATTTTGTGGGAAGTGTGTTGGTACCGAGATGTTTTTTACCCAAGTGTTCTGTTACAACCCCTCTGGAATTTGCTAACAGCCTGTGCCTACTACCTCTTAGGTATGAGTGTTTCTGTAATATCAGCCCTGTTCTTGCCGATTTCTGTGAGTAGGGCCTGTCTCTTGCTTACAGTTTAACTTTGCTTTATATTAACAAAGTCTTGACCATTGCTGTCTAGGCCTTAGGCCTCATACTTGGCCTGTGATAAGCGGGCTTATGTTTCAGACCCTCATCATACTGCACCTTGGAGCACTTAATTTTTATGTTGTACGCTGTTCCTGGTTATAGTACTGCATAGTTCTGCTGTATATTTGGAGCTCAACCAATGATACTCTGTGTGAGAGGCTGTTTCTAGAGAGTGGGTATATGTTGCAGGCTTCTTTCAATTTAAGTGCCAAATATCCGTTGAACATGAAGCGGAGAATGGCAGTTGTGAGCAGGTGCTGCAGTCTCATTGGTAGGTGTGATCTGGTTTCACACCTTTATTTTCACTTTAAAAGAATTATTTGAATTTCTGCACAGAAGTCATCTTTCTCCAGAGTTTATAAAATGTTCATTTGTATTTTGTATTCAACTGTTTTTTTAAACATATATTTCAAACCAACAGATAAAACTGGCTGTATACCTTTGGTTGGAGTCAGGTAGTACATTGATGTTTCCCTTCCATATTTATTTTCTTATTCCTGTGTAATATGCCCTTGTCTCTTTTCTATCTCTGCACAACACCTAGCATAATGTAAGTAGTTATCACTACACCACCGTGGTCTGTTTGGGCCTCTGTTATCCAAATAGCCATCCTGCTGGAGGCCTGCCATATTCTTTTGCGGTACTATACTGTGGGTGGGAGCCTGCTCTGCCCAGGCTGGAACGCCCCCTGAAGCACAGCATGGAGGGTCTGGGTGGACTGGAGCAGCTGCCCATCTACAGCATGCTACGAGCAGAGGGCTGCTGTAGCAAGGCTGGGCTGATGCACCCCCTGCTCACGGCTTACCCAGTTACCCCAGTAAGTATGCCAATAAGGCTATACTTACCAGTTAACTAGTTCTCATTTCATCCTCCCTCTTTCATCTCAAAAAGAAAAAAAAAGTGCATTGTGTAGCAGTCTTGTGAGGAAAATTTGAGGGTTTATTTTTTGGGGGGGGGGTGTAAAATCTAATCAAGGGAAGAGCCTCCTGTCCCACCAGCTGCTTGGAAATAATACTGCTTTCTTTGAGGCTTCTTTGCACTACCACAGTGGTGATGGAAAGGAATCTTTGTACAAACGGGGATCAGGCCCTTAATGCTGGGTAAGATTTTTCTCTTTAGTAAGCATTGTTTCTGTGCATCAAATACCTAAAACTCTCCACCTGTGCTTTATACAATGTGCAGCATTAAGAGCTTAAAGCTAAGCAACTTCCTAAGACAGTTCTCACATGTTTCCATTTAAAATATCACACCTGCTCTCCCAAGATGAAACAGAGAAGGATCTTGTGGTGGAACTTGCCCTTGTGTCTTTAATATTAAAACACCGTTTTAAAGAACTGAAAACTTGCTGTCAGGTGATACTTTCTATTTTTATACTCCCTTTCAAAGGCGGATGATTTCCTATGAAGCATCATAGGAGAGGCAGGGGGAAATCACACTGACAGTGATTAGAGGATTAGGGAGAATGTTCAGGACTTCTTTTAAAAATCTAAATTCATGGAGCACTTGCATTATTAGTTCCCTTGATCAAGCCTACTGCAGTGCCTAGTTTTTGACCTTTTATTTTTGTTTGTCTTTTAAATGCTGATGAAAGTAGCAGAGAAACAATGTGCAAGGGTGCTATTTGCTTGGAGCCTACAGCCATTGATTGTTCAATGTGAATTTTCATGTTCTGCTCCCCTACCAAGTAGTGGCGTGTTTAATGTCACGATCAACAGTAGCTAGAGCTCTTTCTGTGCAATAATTTGAATGGCTGTCAGCAACGGAGCTTCTGCCAGTAACATGGCATGTTTCCTTATTGGATTTTACATACTTTCCGTTGCATTATTTAGCAACTGCTCAAAACAGCAGAGCTGAATTCTTTTACCCTTTTGTTGTTCATACCTGCTAACAAAGATTGATGGTGACATTCAGATTGCACAGGAAGAACAAATCTGCTGTATATGTTCATCAGTTCCCTTTAAAAAAAACTGTTTTCAGGACAATCCAATTATGGAAATGTTCCAAAAGGCTCAGAGGTATCTTTCTTTTCCAGCAGTGTCTCTATTACGAAATTGACAACTGTGACACTTTATCTTCCTAGAAATTTAGATAGAGGATAAAATGTTCAAAAAGCATGTAAGGGTCTTTCTTCCTATTTTCAAAAGTGACTTAGTTACTTAGCGACTAAATGCTGTTGACTTGCAATGTCTTTTGAAAATGGGACTTAGTTGACTAAGTTAAAAAGCTTCAGAGGGGTAACCAAGTTAGTCTTTAAGTGGAAAAACTTAAAAAACAACTAATATTCTAGTAGCACCTTAAAGACTAACAAAACATGTGGGTGGTGGTATGAGCTTTTGTGGGGAAAACCCACTTCTTCAGATGACTGGAGTATTAAAAGTCCAGATCCAAGAATGAATAAGGGGGGAGGGAAGAGGAAAAAAAGGAGAAAAAAGACAGTGAATAGATTTTTCAAGTTACAAGAGGCTAATAAGAACAATTAGCATGATGTGGTATGAGAACTTTGGTAGCAACAATGCTAATTCTTAAAACTTATACATTGACTACTAGAGAAATGCTAGTAATAATATAAACAGCATTAAAAGACCCTCCACGTAAATGAGCTTTGCCACAGGAAAGGTGGATATAAATCTAGTAGCTGATATAAGTGTAATCAATGTAAATCAGTTTGGAAGTTTACCCCAAAAAATCTAACCCTGTGAAGGACCAGACTAAGGTTTTTTTTTTGTTGTTTTTTTTTTTTTTTTTAAAACCCTCTTTCCCCTCTCACTCCACCAGCCAAGTCTGTTCAGACATCTACTGCCTTTATCTGCTATTTGTCTCCTACAGGTAATGACCAGTTCATATGCATTTATCTCTGTAAAAGATGTTCAGATTTCCTAACCAGTTTAAAATATAATGTTCTCCTGCCTTTAGATTAATGCATTCAGTTTTATGAGCTTCTTACTACAGTCTAAAGTCAAACCAACTGTCATATTGGTTGAAAAGAGAGAGAACAAACTGGTGACTACTATACATTTTGGTAAAAAGATGAAATCTCACACTTGCTTCTGTAATATTAAGTATATCTTTAAGCCATGATATAGCAATGACTTAAACACACTTGACATTACATAATGAGAGTAAATCTACTGATTTCAATGGGACTACTCATATCATATAAAAGTAAGTATATGTATAAGTCTTTGCAGGATCAGTACCTTGGCTACACGTGTGGTTTTCTCTCTTTTAGGTGAAACAAAGTATTACATTCTTATACCTTATTTTGTCATACATCAGATGTCTTAATTTCCTCCCAGTGGCCTTTTTTTATAGCCTTGCAATTGAACCAGCTGCTTCTATGATGAGTCCTTTTGAATTGTCAGCGTGTGTATATTTCCATTTATACTCTCGGCACTTTGTTCTGAGACCTTCTACCCTTCTGCCAGACTAAATTACCTCTACTATGAAAGCTGTCCGATGTTTGCAATAACACAATCAAGAATACTCCTGATCCTCCTTGTTTACTGAATTTGTTGCTGTTGCTCATTTTATGATGAGTTTCTTCACTTTTTCAGTAACTGTCACTTGAAATAATCATTTGGATTGCTGCTTGAGTTACAAAGAATCAAAAGAGGGGTAAAATATTTTTCACAGCATTTGCTTTCTTTTGGAGCATCTACTTCGCCTATCAATTTCTTTCATGAAATGGTGATTTATATCCAACTTGATGTCTATACTTTGCATTTTGCGATTGTTAACTGTAATTTTAATTGTTATAACAGCTTAATTGATTATAGAACTTACCCAATAGCTAGAATATAATGGGTAAATCATCAGCTATTTTTAGGAAATAGCCTTATGTGGTGGCTAGAAAAGAGACTGGATGGATAAGTGTGTGGCTCTGTTCCCAGCCTCTCAAATACTAATTCCTATCAGACCACAAAAGAAAATAATAAATGGAATAGAGGTTGCTAATTAGCTAAAAAGTTGAAATGTGTGCTATTGTATAATGTCCTTTACGTGGCATCTTTGAAAAGCATTTGTAATGTTCATATATTATATAAAACTTCAGCCCAGGTGTGAGGTTTTTGTCAGAGCCCGATACCAAACCATATATGAAAATTATCTTTATGTATATCTGAGAGAGGCGATACTCAATTAAAAAAATGAACAAATAAATCTCTTAATTTCTCAGTTGTTCTTTGGCTCCTCCAGGTGTTAAAGGGTTCCATCACAATTAAACTCAGTGAATCACTTTCAGATCCTCAGGAAAGAGTTGCAGTGCAAAGCATTGTTGTGCTATAATTACAGTGAGAGGTAACAAGAAGTACAATGAGGAAAGATTTTTGTTTCTGTGGTTTTAGTGATTCCTAATCACTGTACGCATTAGCAGTACTCAGTGTCAGTGCTAGCCTATTGGCAGCCCTAAGCAGGAATATTTGTGTCCCACGCACATAACACATTGATAATTTACAGGGGCGACCCTTGACCTACATGGGGCCGGAAGCAATTTCTTAGCCAAGTGCCATTGCTGGTAGTACTGGTTATTCTTTTCAGCAGGACTAGAACTCTGGCAGCCCTCCTTTCTGTCTACCTTAGGCCCAGATTCTAGGGTTGCCAACTGTCTAATCACACAAACCCAAACACCCTTGCCCTATCTGTCCTGCCCCCTTCTTGGAGGCACTGCCTCTGCTCACTTCATCCCCCTCCTTCCATCACTCACTCTCCCCCACTCTCTCTTACTTTCACCTGGCTGAGGCAGGGGTGCTGGTTGAGGTGCAGGCTCCAGCATGGAGAGCAAGGGCGGAGGTCAAAGAGTTTGGAGTGTGAGTGGGGACTCAGGGCTGTGGCAGAGGATAGGAGTGTTAGAGGGGGAATGGGTTCTGAGAGGGAGTTTGGGTACAGAAGGGAGCTCGGGTGGAGCAAGGGGTTGAGATTCAGGAGGGGGTGCAGGTTTCTCTGTATCTGGCAGGCTCTGGCTTACCTTGGGTGGCTCCTGGTAGTGACTAGCATGTCTGGCTCCTAGGCTCTGGGGTGGCCACATGCCAAGGCACACTGTTTCTGCCTGTAGGAACTGTTCCCACAGCTCCTATTGGCCACAGTTCCTGCCTTACCCTACTGTGCCACTCACTGGACTCTTAGCAGCCTATTATAATCTCCTGGGCAACTTTCAATGGATGCCAGGAGATCAAAGCTGATCCCAGGCCAATCTGGAATGACTGACAACCTTACCAGATTCAGCAAGTTACTTAAGCAGCTGCCCAATTAAGCAGGTGCTCAGAATTGGGCACTTGCTTAATTAACTTGATAAATCAGGGCCTTAATGAGCTAGCGTGCTAATGGATCATTTCTTCCTACTTCTTACTCAACTACACATGTTCTAAGATACTGTCATTATCTTGGAGCCAGGTGATTATATGATTTACTGTCTATAGTATGCAAGGCAAAGGAGCTGATCTAATTGGCTGCTATATAAAAGCACATATGTTTCTGTTTTTGTTGGTTACTAGTTGTTCTAGTAGAGTCATTTCTAGTGGAGTCACCTTGGACCTGAAGTTCATGGCTATCTTTCCATTGATTTGGATGGACTTTGGAGCAGGCTGAGTAGGAAGATTGTCTATATTCATTCAGGATAAATAAATTGTGTTTTAGAATCTAAAATGTATTGGTTGAGTTGCTTCTCGCAAACTAGTAAAAGTTATCAAATCTATACCAGAAGTGAGCAGATTGCCTGTATATTATTTGGAGAGCTTTATTGCATTGAAGCTATAACACAAATCTGTGACCTTTTGTTTTCCAAACATCATCTCTATCTTTCTACTAGTATGTGAACTTGAACTCCTAATAGTCTAGAAATTCAAGTTAGGCTGCTCATAGATTCTGAATGCTAAGCTTCTCTACTGCATATGAGCTATAAATATATATAAATGGGAAAAGTTACTACGGCAACTTTTAGAGCTTTTAGCCTTAGCGCTAATTTTGATCAACAGGCCTCATTTCATACAGCCTGATGATTAGTATTCCCCACTGCAACACAGCCTGGACATGTCATTCAGCTCTTTTTGAAACACAGCCTTTGTGTTTACAAATGCAGAAGCAAACAGCTGCTACCAACTCCCTCTAATTCCTCTTCTTCACTTCCAGGGTGCCAGTAAAACAAATGGTTCAGAATACAACTCTCAACATATGGTGGTAAGAAACATCAAAACTCTAAATCCATCTGCTTGTCCTTTGGTCTGGAGTATGGGTTTCTAAATATCAAACCCAGTTTGGAAATGCAGGACACATCTGTGAACACTGTTTTATCTCAGTATCTTTTCCGTTCCCTGCCCACTTGTTTGCTTACGTTCAGTGCATCCACTTTGAAGTGAACTCCAGGCAGATTATGTATATTTGTCTGCTTGTCTGTGCCAGGATGCTGTAGCCCAGCTAGCTGTAGATACAACTTCCCACTTGTTTTGCCCATGTAGGAGAGCAGGATGACCAGAGGAAAATATAAAGGTTGGCTTCAGATAAACAGTTTAGACTTATTTCATGGTAACCCTAAAAAGTCCTTTTCTAATTTTGTGACGCAGTATACACATAGCTTTGAATTAAGAACGGGATATATCAATATGTGTTTTACTCTACCTTGCAAGCCATGTTCTGGAATGTTAAATGGTGTCATTTTGGCTGCTACCATAGCACACTGTGCAATGCGCTCTCTCTATTCTCCTCCTTCCCATGACTAAACCACATAGAGGTTTAGGAGTTCATTATTGATTTCAAACTATTACATCTGGCTCTTTACTCCAAGCCACAAAGGCTCATGCATTTAGCTTCATAGCTCCCAGTTTCAATCCCTGAAGCTCCAGTTGTTGACCCGGCCAGGAGCTCCATGAAGCTTTAAAAGCATGAGAATCTACTACTTTACAGCGTTAGATTGAAGCCAGTAGTAGATACATAAACCTCTTTAGGCTCTACTGATGCTAGAGAGGGACAATATGACCACACTCATATTTCAATGTATTCCAGATAGGTAGTGAGGCCAATGTTTTTAAACTTGAATGCTTAAACTTAGGTATCTAAATAGATAGTAAGACACCTAAATCATTGGCCTGGTTTTCAGAAGTGAGTTGCAACTGCAGGTCCCATTAATTCCAGTATGGATTTAGGCAGCTAAATTAACTCTAGACTCCCAAGTAACACTATTGCTCAATGCCCTTGTTGCTTTGATACGTTCCCTTATCATTTAAGTCAACGGGATTAGATGAACTGGTGGCAAAAGCACCCAAGTTTGTGAATACTACAGTCTTTACCATTAACATCACTAATGGAACTGCGGAGGTGAGATGTGCAGGTCCTAAATTTGCTAGTTTAGATACAGTTAGAGAATTTGGTTGAAGATTGGTCCTCACTTTGGGTAAAAATTTGAATTGATTCTTCATTTTAACTTAACTACTTTATTAATCTTTAAAGCCAAGATAAAAGGAGCCATTAGTCCAGGGGTGGCTAAAAGGGCCTCCGTGGGCTGGATCTGGCCTGCCAAGCAGGTTGATCCGGCCCATGAAGGCCCTGCCACTCCCCTACCCCCAGGTCAATCATGGCCTAGGGACCAGAAAGTGTACGGCACTTAGTCAACCCTGGCGGTTGACTCTAAGCACCATACACCTGAGGGCAGGGAGCAAGAGACTTTGCATGCTCCCTGCACTCCCCAGGCTAATCAGGGCTTGGGGATGGGGTGAGCGCATGAAGTCTCCTCCCTCCCTGCTCCCATCCGGCAGGGTGGGAGGACACTTTGCATGCTTCCTCACCCAAGCCCTGATTGGCCTGGGGGGCGGGGTGTGGGAAGGAGCTTGCAGTGGTTCTCTTTGGGGGTGAGGTGGGGGCAAAGATTTCACATGTTCCCCCACCCACAGACCAATCAGGGTCTGTGGGTGGGGAAGCACAGAAGTGTCCTGGCCCCGCCACTTCCACATGAGGCTCCGCCCCTTCCGGGGTGACCTGGGGCCACTTGAAACATTTCTGAAGTGACTCCTGGTCAAAAATTATTGCCCAACCCTGCATTAGTCCATAGAAATGGCCACTTCATGATGATATTAAGGAGTGCAGTTATCTAAAAAGATGCATTTTCTCTCCTATGCAGGATACATTTCCCATCAGACTCAATGAGCTGTCTGTGCATATCTGAGAGCAGAACTTGACCCAAAGCCAATAATGCATCTTATTATATAGCATATATTTAAGAATGGATGAGTGTATTAATATTCAGAATATGAGCTTATTTACTGTGATCTAAAAGCATCTGAAGACCACTGATTTGCTGCAGTATGGTGGTATGTCTCTCAAAATCCAGTCAGTCGATATTGCCTTTTAAATTAACTACAGTAACTCTAGCTCGATAAAATTAACTACAAAAAAAAAAAGCAACAATATAATCAATGCCACACAGGGCTTGATTAAAAGCTCATTTAGGCAAATGAAAAGACTACTGTGGAATTCGGCTCATGACTACCGTCAGAAGAGCCTTTGTTTAGAAGGTATATCAGCCTCACTTTTTGAGCTTCAGTGTCCAACCAATTCCAGCTGTAGCTGTCAAGTCTGTCTGACCTCTGCATCCAAAATAGTTACCGCACCTTGAAAACTGGAGTATACACAATTGCTCCAGTTCTAGAAGCTCCGTATACCAGGCAGATGAAGCCCCACAGAAAAAATATCCGCACACATCTGAAGGACAGGTTGAGGTAATCTGATCAGAGTTCACTGCCTCTCCATTGTTGTGTGTGTTACTGTAGCACCTAGTAGTCAGAGTCATAGACGAGGCCCATGTTGTGTTCGGTGCTGTACAGACACAGAACAAGAAGAGCTCTCAATCTAAGCCATTTGAGTAGAATCCAAAAAGGTACATAGATGTTGCAACAGTGAGCATCATGGCACCTCACTTAATGCCTAAAAAAATCACAAGAACCATACTGGGATCCTACTAGAGGAGTTAAGCATGTAGTCTGCCTATACCATTAATGGAGAGAGGTAGGCACCAAAGAACGCCATCCATAAATTCCAGCAAAATAGGTATGGAGCTGCCTCAGCAAGCCAGTGGAAAGCAGCCAATCAGTGGGATGTGTTTTAAGCCCTGCCCTTCTCTTGGACATTAGATACCCAAATCCAGGCTGCAGGGAGGTGCCTTTCTCTGCTAGCAATCCACAAGTGGCACCTAAGCCACTTTGTGATGAAATGAGTTAGATTTGTGTCTTGCTCTATGCAAAATAGCTGGAGGAGGAAGTGTTGCTCAACTTACTTTAGTCCAGTAATTGGAGCACTTGGGATGTAGGTTCCATTCTCTCCTTTCTTCCAGAGGGGAGAAAAAGATTTGAACAGGGATCTCCCACCTCTCAGTGGAATCTCTGGCCCAATAACTAGTTATGCACATGTCTACAGTGGAACAGTCATTGGGCATATCCCAGCCCAGTGCTCTCACCTTTAGGCTAAAAGTTATAAGGTGGGTGCTACTGCCACCTTCCCCTCACTCCCTGGATTTTGAATGGTACATGGGTGTGGTCTGAATGCTCAGAGACTACCTACCAGCTTGGGCTCTGCGTGCGAGTGAGGTGGCAGAATATCTGTTCTCCCCACACTCATGAACTGCTCAAGGGCTTAGCTGGGCGGTAGGTGTCCAGACATCTGGAGGGAGGCCACAGTGCACGTGCCCAGGGTCTGTAACAGAGGTGATTGGGAAACCTTTACCCTAAAAAACTTAGGGTGCTGAGTGAATTTAAGAACCTATAGGGTTTAATAAGAGTTTTTGTGGATCTCATGAAGACAAAACAGGGATTTAGGCACCTTAAACACCTTTGTGGATCTGAGCCTAACTGCTTAATCATCCCTGTGAGTGATGATTTATCTACAGTGCTCATTAATATATTTCTAAAGAACAAATTGTTTTCTCCTGGACCAGATATTGGGTATTTTCAAAATAATTATTGAGGAAAGGGAACCTTAACCCATACTACAAAATTCTTGTTGTTTCTACTGCTTTCCTGCTTTAAGATTTTAACAAGTGAAACTTTGTTATGCTATCAATAAAAATATATCAAAATATTTTAATCATTTAAAGTGCAAGCATTTCTAGCATTATACACTTTAATATACTGGTAATTACATCAGTAAGTTTGTTTGCTAGTTGATTTTTGACTTTTTTTCATAGAGGCAGAAATTATGTTGACATAGGAAAAATTATAAAGAATTTCTCCACATCTTCACCTGCATTTCCCCTCTCCTGGGTCCATGTGGTTTATCACTGTCTAATGAGGAAAATCCTTATGAGTGTCCTGGGTTGAAATGTTGGCAGCATATCAAACTGACTAAAGGCACCATTTTAATCTTCATCAGAAGAAAGGAAATGGAAAAAATATGGCAATGAACAAAAAAATTCAGCATGATATGACCCAAGAGGGTACTTTCACATCCCACTTAGTCCACTTGTCTTTTGTATCAACTGCATCTCTTCCCCTCAAAGGTAGCTGTCCATCAGTGGGGAAAAAAAACCCATAAACTTTGAAGGAATAATGAAATACTAATGAAGCAAAGAGAAAAGATTGCGTCGCAAGCAAAAATGAATCCTCTAATTTGTTCCGCTCTCAATGATGCATCTGTATAACTGGCTATCAGATTGCATAAGAGACTAACTTCTTAGTGAAGCATAAGAATAATACTTTTTTAGCCACATATCGTAGGCTCAAAATATATTTTACGAGTCCCCCGTTTCCTGGTAACATGACATCAGTAGAGCAATCCAAACTAGTGATTATATAAAGAGAAGAATATAATGGAACAGAAGAATAAGGCAGCCACTTGATCTTTTTCGTTGATAAATTTAGTACTTGCAATAACTAAAGAAAAGGCTATGATATTAAAAAGGGAAGTAACTTTATAGTTACTCACCATTGAGAAAAAACAGCCTATGATTGCTGGGGGAGGAGGAAAAATACATCTTTTACTCCCAGGATTTTTTTTCTCCCCAGTTTTGAAGTCATCTGTGTTACAGTTAATCATTAAGAATCACTAATCCATTGCTGCACAAAGGATGACATTTCAGTAGGGATGTAATATGTGTATGATGTGAAATTAACCTGGTTTTCAAACCAATTTAAATGCAAAGGAATAATACCTTGAAATCTAGTGGGTGAGGTTGTTGCACAACTTCCTGAGGCAGGTTGGATAATAAAGAGACACAGACATTTACAAAGGCACAATCAACAGTTATCTGGAAAAACTTCACTTCATTTTCAAAGTGGGAGTTTGCTAACTAATTGCTGTTTAGGCCCTTGGAAATCTCCCGTGCAGTCTTCTCTCAGCCATAACTGACTAACCATGTGAGGGATAAGATATGGAGAAAAAGTCCTGGAAGTCGATGGCAAAACAACAGTTGACTTCATTGTGGCCATGATTTTTGGTGTAATTTTTAGCCATATAATACAAGTTAAACTCTCTAGTCTGGCACTTTCTGCTTCAGCAATATCTGTGGTCCGGCATGATTTTGGTTAACCAGATGCCTGCTTATCATGGATGTGGCCATGTTTCCTGTGGTCCCATAAAATTTGTTTCCAGTCACCATCCCTGGCTCTCTGTGTCCTGTGCTGTTATTTAGCTCTAATTTATCCTAAAGTGTCTTCTAAGAGCCCAGTAAGCAGTGGAAGTGTTGGTTATGCTGACAGACAATATTGACCTCTCATGGTCCAGCAAATTCTCTGGTTTGGCACTAGTCAGGTCCCCAGGGTGCCAGACTAGAGAGGTTCAACCTATAGATTTTATTGGCCCCATTGGTTACTTCCAGCTTTAATGTCTTTTGAAAAGTTGCTGAATGTTGTTTTGGATATTTGGTTTTGGTGGCAGTTGTTCCAAGTGTCTGAAGGAGTGTTTATTTGACTCTCTATGTGTAAACGACATACTGTCTAGAGATTGTCTTCCCTTCAAAGCAGTGGCTGTCAAATGTTGAGCTTGTTTGAATGCTTCAGAGTAGGGGTGACTGTGTGAACCTCTGATCCAACCCCCCCCTTGTTTTCAATCCAGAACTGATATATTTTTCGCCTAACAGAGTAGCACCCCACACAATGATACAATCCACATGGCAGAATATACTGGTTAAGTTTATACTATTGCTGGTATATTTGTGATTCAACCATTTTAGGGTATCTATGCTAATAATAGTTACATGGGATAACATTTGTAGGGGAGAATCAAAATTAGACCCAATTTAATAAGTCCATCCCTACTCCAAATTTTTGGGTGCTGTCCAATCCAAACTCTCTTAAAATGTCATGTACAGTTCACCTTTAAAGGTCAACTATATTAATTTGTTTAGCTCCCTATTCACAACAGCATTTAAACATGTGCTGTTCTCAGAGCCTGTCTAAGATGGTTGTAATGACAAATTAAATATAGACCAGCAGATGCTGTAAACTTGAACAATGTGTTCTGCCATCTTTTTCAGTCTAGGCTGTAGCACTTTGTGGCATGCTACTTGAGTAAGTGCCTTTTTGAATAGGGAGAGATTTAAGCATATAGTTAAGGCTTTTCTGAACTAGGCACTTAATTACTCACGCTGTCACACATCACAGTCCCCACTCCCCTTAATCATGACTTTGGAATATGTGTGTATCAAATTGTGAGCTCCATTGGATTAGGCACTCCATTTTGGATTATGTACTGAATACAGGTTTTAATTTACCCAAGGCAGTTTATTGCATAGCATTTCAGGTGTCTGCCCCCTCCAGAAAAAGCATTTCACCCCTTTTTAGAAGACTGTCACAGAGAAGCCATCCAGGGAGCAATCAGGGGTTAATCACCATGAATGACTCTTGTCCACTGGCAGGTCCCACAGGGCACGTTTACACAGCAGGGCAAAAGTCGAATTAAACTACACAACTTGAGCTACGTCAATTGCGTAGCTCAAATCGAAATAGCTTATCAGCTTTTGGCTCCGTCTACGCAGCAGGAAATCGGAGAAAGAGCACTCTTCATCTGACTTGCCTTTCTCCTTGTAAAATGAGAGTTACAGAAGTCGGAGAAAGAAGTCCTCCAGCTTGCCATTATTTCGAAATAATGGCTTGCAGTGTAGACACATTATTATTTCAGAATGTCAGTTATTCCAAAATAAACCTGCTGTGTAGATCATAGCCATAGTGTTCCCTGTAAGCTGAGTGCTTCAGTGGCCACCCAGGAGAGATTCTGGTGCTGCACAAATGATTGGCTGAGCTACTCTCAGCCAGCACCATGTGTTTCTATTGGTGGTGCAGCTCTTTACTTGCATTGCTGCACATAATAAAAAAAATATTCTGCACCTGGATGGAAAAATTAGAGGGAACACTGGTCCCCAGGAAACAATCCATTTTCTATACAGGTGTGGTTAGCCTGAGTGGGGGAAGGAGATTAGAGCTTTCCAGCTTAGCACATGGCCAAAGGAGATAGAGACCACTTAAGAAGTGGTGCCACTCTGAGCAGTGGGAGGCCAAGAATTGCTACATTTTCAGGGGACAATGGGCAGGATGGATGTCACCAGGTCTGAAATATTGACCAATCTCAGACACACAGATGACGTGAGATCAGACCAGGGGAAGGTGCATCTCGGGACTTTTGTTATTTTTCAAAGAGCTATAACTGTAAAGTGATTTTGAAGAGTAAAATTACTGTGGTTAAGAAGTTCCTTTGCTAAGACTCCATTTCTTGCTTTTCTATCACATTGGGCTTCTAGATTAATCCCTGAAGAGACAAAGTGCTCACAGGGTAAGAGGGACTCTGAGGGTGCCTTTGTGAGGGACTGAAGGTGTCAGATACTGATTTTGGACTCTAGCATAGCTGAGTGGTGGCACTGCATGATCCAAGGTAGGGCATCAGGCAAGAAGTCTGAGTCTAGGAGGTGTGCCCTATAGACACAGAGCTAGAAACAATGGTTAGATTCTATCTAGACCAGGTGACTTAGAAGCACATAGGACCCAGAAAGTTGCAAAAGACTGGTGACTGTTCATAGGTTATTGGGTTGTAACTAGAGCTGGGTGAATTTTTTGGGACAAAATGCTGTTGTTCGAGCTATTTAAATGCTGAAACAAAAGACAGAACTATGTAGCACTTTAAAGACTAACAAGATGGTTTATTAGGTGGTGAGCTTTAGTGGGCCAGACCCACTTCCTCAGCTCCTCACCTAATAAACCATCTTGTTAGTCTTTAAAGTGCTACATAGTTCTGTCTTTTGTTTCAGCTAGACCGGGCTAACACGGCTGCATTTCTAACACTATTTAAATGCTGTTATTCAAGCTATTTTAATTGACCCAAAACAAATCATGAATTTGACCCACAAATTAGCCAAATAGTTTCAGTAAAAACAAACACACAAACAACTTCCATAATAAAAAAGAGTAATCACTGGGCCAGCGAAAAGACAGAGTGAATCACTCTTCAATCTTGAGCTTGGGAAATCCAAGTTCATATCCCTGCTTCAATGACTATTCAATTGTTTATAAGAAGTGGAACAACTTCAACAGCAGACACAGAGGCCTGTCCCATAGCCAAGGTTCCATCCTGCAATGTGAGAGAGCCCACTTTACATCTGTTCTCCTTCTCAGACAATAGGGGAAACTGAACCTAGGTCTTCCACAGCCTGGTGAATAATCTCACCACTGAAATAAGGGTTTTAGAGGAGGCCTCTGCTGCCATGCAGCCCTTTACAAATGCTTACGTAAAATCCAGTTTGAATCAAATTAAACATATTTTGTTTGACTTGAAATAGATGTAAAACAAATTACTGATGTTTTTCACACTTTTAAAATTTGGTTTGGGACCCAAACTGAATCTTCCCCTTCCCACCAGGATTTTGAAAAATCAGTTATTTGCCCATATCTAGTGGTAATAATGACAAGCATAGAAAATAATGATTTGAGCCATTGTAGATGGACAACACGCATGTCGCTCCTTAGTGAGAGAAGCCATTCTGCTTCATCACTTAGACATGTTTCGAAATTTAATTTGCATTCTTTCAAGGTTCTACATTGGCTTGTCACTGTCGTCTTCTCATTCTGAATGTTGAAAGTTGCTGAACTAATTGCACCTTTTAGATTAATAGAGGCACTGTGGATGGGCTCGCATTGTTTTTAATGACTCTTGAGTGAAAGAAGGGCAATTTTAATTTCTTTCAAAAAATACCAACTGTTTGCTTTTATCAAAATAATTCTCTGCAAACATTAACCTCTGAAAATAGGGATATTGCCTGAAAGGCAGTGAGGAGCATTTAAAGAGAGCGCAGAAAACATATTGATAATCTAGTAATATTAATCCTGCTCTCTAGCAGAGTGTGAAATTGCTTGTTTACAGCTCTTATCTTGGGGAAAAAAAGCCTGAAGATAGCAAGCCACATATTAGAAGCACCAGATTTGTGAGGTCAAAATTATCCTGTGAAGTTCAGACCTGACTGAACAATTAAAATGGTCCAATATTCCTTATATATAACCTGGTTCATATTATAATTTTGTTACCACTGCTTCATTATTACAATGCTGCCTACAAAACTTGAGCTGCAATATTGTTGATGATAATGTTTTAATTGTTTGTATTAAGCTAGTGCCCTTAGACTCCATTTTCAGGCACTGAACAAGCTCTTAAGATATGGCCCCCTACCCGAAGAGTGTACAATCCATAATGCTGAGACTTTACAATTATAGATGCTTATACTCTGCTGCCTATGCCATAAATTTAACACTGACCTGAAGCGAGGAGGATGGGAAGCAGAGAGTGAATATAATTCAGGCTTTATGTATACTATTGGATCTTCGTAGCAGGGGCTTTCTCTTTGTAGGGTTATGTGGAAGTAGTAAAGTGAATGTGTCTTTTGTTAGGTTGGCCTGCAGCCAAATGGAGACCTCGCTAAGGATGGCTAAACGCATTTCATTACAATGTTGTGTTAATTTGAACATAGGGATGCTGAGGGCAAGTTCAGAATTGTATCCAAAGAGCCCTTCAGTCTGGGGAACGTGATACAACGTTGTTATAAAGGGAAACAATACAGCTGTCAAAAGAGAGGATTGAAAGTTGTGCAGTTAAGTTTCACATCTGAATCTTCCTATGGTTCTGGGGTGAGTGTGATGAGTTTCAGTTTGGACCCATCTGATTTATGCTTTGACTGGATTTTCTCTTCCCTGTATGGATTGGGCTATTTCCTCCAGCCCTTCCTATCTCCATTTCCCTTCCTCACAGTCTTTTCACCATAGTTTCATTCCACACCTGCTTCTCCACCATCCTGTCCCCTCATACTTCTATCTTCACTTTTCTATCCAGTTAGTGAATCCCCATCTAACTAAACACACAACCCAAAATAAACTAACATTCTGTTTGGTGCCTTCATGTTGTGTACTTTGCTAGTATGTCCTACCTCTTTCACTTACCCTGCAACTGTCTTGTCTATTTAGCCTATAAGCTCTGCATGGCAGGACCATCTGTGTTTGCATAGTGGGGCTGCATTCTTGGGGTCTTTTAGACACTACCATAAAAATCATGCCTAATAGTTTATAAATATGAAAGTTTTGGTAGTTGTGTGGGTTATTTATTATTATATATTTTGATCTCTTCCAGGGCTTAGAAGCATTCTAGACATTTTCATTTGACTTTGCTATGACTCTCACCCATGACAGAGGGAATCCTTTTCTTTAGACAGCACAGAATTGGACAGGCTTCCATGTGAACAGAAGGATTGCACTGTGGATAAATTGGTTTTGAGTGACTCCTTTATCTCTTCACAGAACAGAGAATGAAGAAAATGAGCAACATCTATGAATCAGCTGCCAATACCCTGGGAATCTTTAGCAGCCCATGCCTGACTAAAGTGGAGCTGCGAGTTGCATGCAAAGGCATATCAGACCGGGATGCCCTTTCCAAGCCAGATCCTTGTGTCATCCTCAAAATGCAGTCACATGGGCAGTGGTTTGAGGTAGGTGGCTAATAAAATGCATATTAACTTGTTACTGGATGCTCAGGAGTAGCAGTTGAAGTACCCTGGCGATGAACGTGCTAGATAGATGTAAAAGAGTCAAGCTGGGTGAGGTAGTAACTTTTATTCAGACAACTTCTGTTGGTGAGAGAGAGAAGCTTTCAAGTTCACATAGAGCTCTTCTTTATATATTTATATTTAGCCATGACACTCTGAGTACCTTTCCCAGACTTGAAGAGCTGCCACAAGACTGCATACAATGAGTTCTCAGGGCCACTGATGTGAGCAGGAGGCAGTTGCGCAAGGGCCTGGATGATTTAAAAGGGCCCAGGGACCCTTGACCTCTGCTGCCAGCAGTGCATCTGGGCTAATGGAGGCTTTCTGCCTGGCCTGTCTCCCCGCTGCTCCCAAAAGTTTCTGTCATGACCCTGTGGCTCCTGCGGAGGGCAAGTGAGAGGTGGAGGAGCGTGAGTGATGGTGAAGGAGGGCTAAAGAGGGCAGAGCCTCAGAAGGGGCAGAGGCAGGGCAGACACTTTTGGGTTTGCATAATTAGAGCATTGGCCACCCTATTGGGTGGGCATCAGTGTTCCCTCTAAGGTGCACCACAGCACAGCTTCTCAGGTGATTAATCAGCCCTGCCTAGTCAGAGGCTTAGGGCTCTGTATAAGGAGCTGACTGATTGGGCAGGGCTGATTAATCACCTGTGAAGCTGTGCTGCCCCGCAGCTTAGTGGGAACACTGGTGGACATGTGGAAGCCCTGGCTATATGGGAAAAGCATGCATAGCAGTGCAGCTAGCAACTCCCTTGGCACCAGCTAGCACAGGCACAGCACCGCCCAAATGTCTGGGGGACTGCATCCATGTCTTGTTTGTCCGAGGGGCCCCATTAACTATCCTGCCCTGGGGACCAGAATTGCTATCGGTGGGCCTGGTTCTCAGACTTTTTTGTTTTGCTGCCCCCCTTTTTGAAAGTATTTAACCTTTAATGACCTTCCCCCACATGCTTGGTTGCTTTTGTGGCATCAGTGGAGATTCCCTACAGAGCTAAGTAACCATAGTATGCCATCCTTACTTCTACACTGCTGCCTTCAGAGCTGGGTGGCCGGTCAGCAGCCACTGCTTTCCAGCTGTTCAACTTTGAAGGCAAGGAAAAAGGATGAACAAGAAAAAGTACAAACATATGTATTTAAAAAAATCTGTTTGGCTGAGGTCATGTCTGGAAAAACCTGCACATATGGTAACCTTTAATCTTTGACCTCCACTTCCAATAGCTTTGCAACTCCTTTTAGATTGGGACCCTCAATTTGAAAAATGCTAGCATAGTAATCATTTAAGCCTGATGCAAAGCCCACTGAAGTCAACTGAAGTTTTTCCACTGACTTTATCATGCCCTTAAAGATTTCTTTGGCTTTCCCCTGTCTGGAACCTTTATAAGAAGTCAGGATCATTTAACTATTCCCCTCCCTTTCTGCCTCTCCCTGGTGAAAAAATAAAAATAATAAAAAAAAGCTTACTTTGTAAAGACAGAAAGTATTTCAATGCAGACCAGAGAATTCCCACAGAATTATCCTTTTTTCAAAATTCTGCATCTTTATTTAAAAAGAATGCAGAAAAGTCCTAACAAACATTAAACAGTCTGCAATTAAATAGCTGAGGAAAACAGCCAATTCCCAAATAATTCTTCATTACTCACTGTTTCCACTGCTTCATCATAAATCTGTGGGATGCCTCCCTGCCATTTCTGCCTCAGAAAATTTCCCACGTAAGTGATATTTATAATGAAATCCTGGAGATTTTATTTTTAAAAAATACCCCCCTCGTGTCTGCCTGAGGGGTCCTCTTTGATTCTCCTGATCCTTCACAGTAACACAAAGTAGAATGATGTAAGGACGAGGAAATTCTTAAAATAAGATTATGCTTGAGGTTTTGAAGCAATAATCTATTTGCCATTTTCAATAAGCAATGGAGGTTACACAACAAATAATTAGTCAACACAATTAAAACATTAAAGCTGGATATTACAGTTATTTTTTTCACACGATGTTCTCTTTACACATTTCTGACTTGCCAATTGGTGGTTAAAAAACCCAACAGTCCTCTTTATTATTAATGAAGTTTCCAGGGTCACTTTGTGCGTGCACACGTAATTTATATACAATTATTTTTGCTCATCTTTTGCTGCTCTGTGCCAGCTCTGTGCCATTTTACAGAAATGAAAAATGATTGACAAATATACAAAGCTTTTTGTCTTTATAACATAAAATGATACCCATGTTAGCTAGGGATGAATGGTCCGTCATGTTCAATCAATAAGCAATCCCAAAAGTTAAAATCTGACTTTTTAAAATTAAACCTCTCTCTCACTCTGGCCATATATATATTCTTAGTTGCATAAAAGATGTAATGGAATTGAAAATTCAGAATAAGACACATTCTTGCAAATAAGAAAGGTAAGCATGCACTAGAAATTTTATTCTTTAGCAAAATCTCCCGATTCACTGGTAAAACTTAGAAAGTGCTATTTAATGGAGTTAAATGGATTGCAATAAATAATTTGGCACATTTCACTTTTTTTCTCTTTTATTCTGTATTTTCTGTGCTTAGAATGTGAAATTCTAAAATTGTCAGAGTTTTATGAATTTCAAGGGAAGAGTTCTTGGTGTAAAGATTGCTTCAGTTATGAATTTTGTTGACAGTTTACATAAAAAATTTCAGAGGGGTAGGTGTTAATCTGTAACTTTAAAAATAACAAATAGTACTGTGGCACTTGTTAGTTTCTAAGGTGCCACAGAACTACTCATTTTTGACAGTTTACATAGTAATTGAAATCAACGTAACTAACTCATGTGGTATTGTGTGTATTTGGTAGTAATGCCAGTTCATTCTATGTTGGTTAGGTCATAAACCATAGTTACAATAAACAAAAATAAATATGACTTGTATAACTGGCCAGCATAATGCAAATTGTGAATTTTACAACTCGATATACCATTAAAATTCAACTGTGTGATTATTTGAACTAAAGCATTTATCTTTCAGGGGGTGTTTGTGGTTTTTATAAAGTTCAAACATGTGAGTCCTTATGGAAAGCAAACAAGGGGTTTGTAAATGTAGTCAAACCCAAACTCATTTTTTAATTTGAATGAATATTCATAGATGGATTCCCTCTCCCCTCCCCCCCCCACACATGCACATTGTTCTTCACTTAGAAAGAGATTATTGCAGGATAAGATTTACCATAAACATAGCTATGAGTATACTAAGCAAAACAGAATCTTAAATTATGGTGTTAATAAACATTTTAGCAAAGTCTACCAGACTTTTTAAATTGTACTCTAAGTGAAACTATAGGGTGTGTCTAAATGACACCCCTCTACCGACAAAGGGATGTAGATTAGGCACATCGCTATTGCAAATGAAGTGGGGATTTAAATATCCCATGCTTCATTTGAATAGAAATGGCTGCCGCTTTTTGCCGACGCGGCATTTTGCTGGCAAAAAGCAGCAGGTCTAGACAGGGATTGGTCGACAAGGAAAGCCTTTTCTGACTGATCCTGTAAATCTCATTGCACGAGTCATAAGGGATCAGTCAGAAAAGGCTTTCCTTGTCAACCGATCCCTGTCTAGATTGCCACTTTTTGCCAGCAAAGTGCCGCATTGACAAAGCAGTGGCCATTTCTATTCAAATGAAGTGCAGGATATTTAAATCCCCGCTTCATTTGCAATAGCAATGTGCCTAATCTACATCCCTCTGTCGGCAGAGGGATGTAGTTTAGTCTCTATGGGTGTGTCTATCTCGGTTGCATCACTGCTGAAGTTTAAGATAATTGACTAGTTAACAAAGGTAGACTACAACTTGTAACTTAGAAAATAGCATAAAACTAGTGTGTCCAATTTGTGATCACTCCTGTAATATAAATCTGGAATGCAATAGTAGCTCAAATTGTGCAAAAGTTCCCCAATGCAAACGGTAAGCTCAAATCCTATTCACCACTTGAACGTTTAAGTGGTACTAGAATAGTACCACTTAATTTTAATTGATACTCTGTGCTGGTATTCTTCACGGGGTGAATCACACCCAGAGTGTACATGGTCTGCTTTGAGAAAAAAAAATAAAAAGACCTTTAACAGTATATTTTAATTGTATAACTGACACCCCCATGTTTCATGTGTGATACTCATTTGAAAAGTGACAAAGAAAAAATAATTGCTCCCTGATCATCTTCAGATCTAACTTATGTCAGATTTACCCTGTGTCTATGGAAAGTCCATATCTGCCCATTTTATTGTAAACAAAAAATTTCTATTTCTTCAGGATCCACAAAAATAATGGAGCAAATAATCAAGCAATCAATTTGCAAACACCAAGAAGATGGTAAGGTGGTTAGTAACTGTCAACAAGGATTTGTCAAGAACAAATCATGTCAAACCAACCCAATAGCTTTCTTTGACAGGATAACAAGCATTGTAAATGGGGGAAAGTAGTAGATGTAGTATATCTAGACTTTAATAAGGCTTTTGATATAGTCTTACATGATCGTCTCATGAACAAACTAGGGAAATACAACATAGATGTAGCTACTATAAGGTGGGTGCATTACTGGTTGAATAACCATTCCCAGAGAGTAATTATCAATTGTTCACAGTCATTCTGGAAGGGCATGAAAAGTAGGATTCCCCAGGGATCAGTTCTGGCTTTGATTCTGTTCAATATCTTCATCAATGATTTAGATAATGGCATAGAGAATACACTTATAAAGTTTGTGGATTATTCCAAATTGGGAGGAGTTGCAAGTGCTTTGAAGGATAGGATTATAATTCAGAATGACCTGGACAAATTGAAGCAATGGTTTGAGGTAAATAGGATGAAATTCATTAAGACTGTGCAAAGTACTTGTTAGGAAGGAACAATCAGTTGCACATACAATATGGGAAATAGCTGCCAAGGAAGGAGTACTGCAGAAAGTGATCTGGGGATCATAGTGGACCACAAGCTAAATATGAGTCACAGTGTAACATTGTTGCCTTCTCCCTGCCCCCCTCTCCCTCCACTCAAAAGCAAACAACATTCTTCAGGGGACAGGACTATATGATCTCTTGAGGTTCCTTCTAGTACTATGATTCTGATTTTGTGTCCCCTTCATGGTGCTGCAGTGACAATAGAGTTTTGATCGGGCAAGCTGTTTTTTTTTCTTCTGAGTCGTTCATAATTAACAGAATTGTTTATTATGTTACTGGGCTCAGTTCACTGGACTCTTGTAAGTATTACTGAAGACAGTGGCTGGGAGACTCTTCCAGTCATGATGATGAACAGGCCAAGAATAACCAGGCTGATGCAGACAAGCTGATAATGAGGGAAAAAAAGATTTTTTTTTTAAGGTTAAAATGATCCTATTGATACAGGAACCCTTGAGAAGCATGAAACTCTAGAATGCCCTTTTTTATAGTCACAGTTTGCTGGAGTTCAAAGTATTTGTGTCAGGGCCTACACTGTAAATCCTTCTGTAAATATTTTTCTTATCCCATATAAACTTGCTTTAGGGTGCATCTACACAGCACCCTAAACTCAAAATAAGATGCACAATTTGCACTGTAGGGTGCATCTACACAGCACCCTAAACTCGAAATAAGATGCACAATTTGCACTACGCAAATTGTGTATCTTCTTTCAAATCTATTTTGAAATTTGAAATTTGGTGCGTCTACACAGCACCTAATTTCGAAATAACGTGCCATTTTTAGGCATCTCTTAAGCCATGTGAAATGAGGGTTATCAGGATGCAGATACAGCGTACCTGTTATTTCAAAAAATATTTTGAAATAATGGGCGGCTTGTGTAGATGTGGGGTAGCTATTTTGGGATACCTCTGGTAGATGTATCTCAAGGGTGACATTTGGCACACGGTCAGGACATGAATCTTGCCTATCCTGTGCTTTGGGCAAATATAATTTGAAGGGAAATATTCTCAATTTAGAATGGGAGAGAAGGAAGTCTATTTCAATGGCAAGCTGGAGGCTTTTATTTTTAATGGCAGTTGAAATTTCTGTAAACGTATTGCTGTGTCTGGGTAAAGAAAAGATGTCCTGTTTGCTGGTTATAATGTACACATGGAAAGTAGGCATGTTACTTTGAAAGCTTGTTAGGTGGCAATGTGATGTCTGGTCCTATTAAGTTAAATGAAGTCAGGAGGTGAAATATTATGTGAACCAGCCAGATGGAAGGTGATGTCTGCATGTTTGTTTTCCGAATTTGCAAAGAGACAGCAGTTTTGGAAGACAGTGACAGTTTTTGTGAGTTTCACAAATACAGTGTTCTCTGTAGCACTGCTCTTAGAGTGAGCAGCAAATAGGAGGATATCCGCTACCTTAGAGGTTTGCTCAGGTAGCGCTTTGTGATTGTTTCAACCCCTTTTGGAATAAATACAGAACAGGTAATTAAAGTGCCATCAAAAATAACACACAACCAATTCATTATATCAATAAGCAGATAAAGAGAATGTAGATGAATACAAGCCTACAAATATATGCAACTGTTCAGTCAATAGAATATTGGCAAGCTCAGGGACAGCCTTACAGCACAGATAAACCATATGTCAGCCTAAGGCAGCACACTAGAAAAGTGGCAAGAAATGGAGCCATTCTTCCCCCACCTGCATGCTTCCTTGTTTCTATTCCTTTTTTTTTTCTTCTACCTCAGAATTAGATCTTGGTGTCTACCTGCAATTGGGTGTCTCTGTCTCTTCTTGTACTAAGGTTTCAATTCCCTTTGTCATCAGCGGGGTTGGGAGTTGTAGGGAGAGCGGTATTGATTTGGGAAGGTGAATGAGCTGCATTACATGGTCTTCAGTTTGCCTTAGAACTTTTTTCTGTCACCTACCTGTATCCCTTTGAAGGCCACTTGAGAAGATTCATGTGGAATTTTCTTAATTGTTTCAGTCAAATTCCAAGAAACCTTTCATTTTAATGTTTTCCTAATTAAACATTTAAAATGTTTTCATTTGAAGCAACTTTTATATTTTATCTATTTACAAAACAAGTGCATTAATCAAGACTTTGCAGACATTACATGGCGGGAAGAAGTGAAATTCTTTTCAACTTTTTTGGTACAGGGTACAAGAAAATAAAATAAATGTTTTGGGTCAATTTATTTTTCCCACAGTTTTGACCAGATCTCAGTACAGCACAATGACTACTTTGGAATCATTGGTGGAGAAGGATCTCCTAATTGAGGTTTTGCTGACTTCACCTTCGGACTGTAGCAAGATTGGGATTAGGATTGTTCTTGAATGGTTATGTTTCCTCATTGTTAAGTGTTCTGAGAGTATGGTACTAGGCATTTGCTCAACAACTATAAAGGTACAGGTTGAATCTCTCTAGTCTGGCACTCTCTGGTCCAGCAACATCTGTAGTCCAGCCTGATTTCAGTTATCCAGATGGCCATTTATCATGAGTGTGGCCAAGTTTACCATAGTCCCATAAAGTTTGTTTACAGCCACCAGTCCTGGCTCTCTCAGTGTTCTGTGCTGTTATTTAGCTGTCATTTACCCCTAAGTGTCTTCTAAGAGCCCAGCAAGCAATGGAAGTGTTGGTAAAGCTGCTAGACAATATTGAGGACCCATATTCCAGCAAATTATCTGGTTTGGCACTGGTCAGGTCCCGAAGATGCCAGACTAGAGAGGTTCAACCTGCATTGTCATGTGGCATCAAAATAGGTCTTAAAATGGAAAGCTATAATTAAAACCCTAGCTATTTAATTGCGTATGTGGCTTCATGATCTATTTCCTCCTCATGGAAGGTGAGATGGATTGCAAGATCTTTTTGTATTAATTATTTCCTTTGCATTTAGTTAGACATTGAAGTTGATGAATATTAGCAGCTCTTCTTCTCAAGAATATCGGATATTCAGTCCTGTTTCACTTCCAGTTTGTTTTCTTCTGTTGATTAAATGTCCCAAAATCTTGCAGTGAGGAGAGTGACAAAGGCATCTCTCCTTGTTCAGAAACACTTCAGTTTACAGTGTCGGATTACAGGCCTATTGAATATTTTATCTCTGTCTATCCTCCGAAAAGCCTGTATTCATTGGCTGCTGTACTTTCAAGGACTTGATATTTCAGGGAATTCTCTATTCCAAAAGTTTGTTCCATGAAGGAGTTCTTTCTTTTTGCCTGTTAAGACAATTTCTGCCTGGGATATGTTCTTAACGTTTGTAAAATAGAACAAAGAACAGCCATTCTGGGTCAGACCAAAGGTCCATCTAGCCCAGTATCCTGTCTGCCAACAGTGGCCATTACCAGTTGCCCCAGAGGGAGGAATCACAACAGGTAATCCTCACGTGATCCCTCCCCTGTCATCCACCTCCAGAGAAAACAGAGGCTAGGGATACCTTATCAGAGGAGGAACCAAGACACTAATCATGAGTGAACCATGAGGGATTTTCTGTCTTTTTCAGAAAAATGACTTTGATATTTTTGGTGACGGTTTTTAAAAACCTATCAATATTACATGTTTCCATCTTGTAGTACACACATCCACCATAAGCTATACATTGAATTACAGTCAAATCAAGTGTATTTTTAGCCTTTTTTCTTTTAGCCCCTGTCATGACCATGAGGGATGGGCAGCAGCCTGGGGACTAAGGGGTTAACTGTGACGTGCCTAGCCAGGTAGCAGTAAGCCAATAGAAATGCAGATAGGGATTTCAAACTGAGACAAAGGAATTTTGGGTTTTTCCCTCCTTTGTCTGTGAGCCAGACTCTCTAGATACTGAGGGGGACAGACAACATGTCCCTCTCCAAGAAAAGACTCTTCACCATCTGTAAGTAGGGCAAAGTCTAGATAAATCCATTAGGTTTTATTGTTTTATGGTTTGGGAATGGGAATCTGACATCTGTGCATTTAGATTAACCTTCTGTCTGCCTCTCCCCAAGGCAGCACAGAAAAGAAAAGAAAAAAAAAAACCAGGAGAGAAAAAAACTGCAAAGCTTGCAACTCAAAAGAAAAACTTGTGCCCTTTTAAAATCCTGGGTTCTCAAAATGATTCCACCGCTCTGCCACCATGTCAAGGCTGATTGCCCACTCTGGCATGATGAATGCAGAAGTGGGGGCCCACAAAAGTACCCTAAAACCTCATCTTTCCAGGTTTTGGTATAAAGCTGTCTCCCAAATCCTAAAAACCTAGATTTTGGGGGATAAAAATCCGCTGTCACCATCAAGTGCTTTTGAACCCCCAAACAGGGGTGGACACTTGAAACCAACCCCAGGGGCACCCCAAGCTCTTTTCTCCAAAGAGCTTGAAAAAGAAAGAGAAAATATAAACTTCAATCTGTGGCTGTTATCCCCTAGTCAGACGCATGCAGATCCCACAGACAGATTTTCCAAGACACAGAACTGAACCAATACTAGGTTATTAAAAAAGAAAGAACTTTTATTAGCACAACAATACTCCTGTTACAAGCATAGTTGGATTGGCTAGCTGGTAAGAGCCACCAATTAATAAACTCATGGGGAATTTTCCCATGGGAACAAAACTTAGTTACAAAAGAGAGAAAAACCCATTTCTAAATGCACAGACATCAGATTCCCATTCCCAAACCATAAAACCTAGCTTTATCTAGACTTTGCCCTACTTATAGATGGTGAAGAGTCTTTTCTTGGAGAGGGACATGTTGTCTGTCCCCCTCAGTATCTGGAGAGTCTGGCTCAGAGACAAAAAAGGGAAAAACCAAAAAGTCCTTTGTTCCACTTTGAAATCCCTATCTGCATTTCTATTGGCTTAACTGTACCTAGCCAGGTAGCAGTAATCCCTTAGTCCCCAGGCTGCTGCCTATCCCTCATGGTCATGACAGCCCCCCAAAATGTTTCTGATTACATTCCTGAACTCTTATTTATTATAATATGGTGTAGCTTTTTCTATAGACTACTTCCATGTGAATAACCTGTTTTAGCTCTCAGTTAACCAAAACCAACCTTCCCCAAATGTTGTGTGTCCCTATAGGGCTGTTTATATTGTGGTTTGGTCTTTGCTCTTCAGCCTGCCTCTTCTTATAACATTTCCTCCTTTTAAAAATAGGTAGAGACACCTTGGTTTAATAACCCTTCACACTGCACAATATTAAAAACTGTAAAGAAAAAGCATATCACCGGAAGGAAAAATATTGTGACCATCTTTCTTATGGAATTCATGTTATTTGCTCACATTGTAGAGTGAGGAGAGTTATCAGGAAATGAGTGTGGAGAATAGTATACTGCCTGATTTAGGTGAGCGTTAATTTGTGTGCAAAACTTTGCATGGGCTCATGCATGTGCGTGCATGCACACAAGCACACACAGCGCTCTGCTTGTGTGCTCACTTTTCTGGCACCAATGACTCTTCCATTCAGCTAATGGAATCTCTTTGTAAAACCTATTGCCTGTATGTTTAATGCTACTGCTGAAACAGTGCGTACTAACACAGTGAAAGAAGAGATATGAAGAATTAAGGTCTTAAATATTCTCATGCTGGAACATATCTGACCATAAGCTTTTGATTTTGTTATGCTTAGCTATACATACAGAGAATTTAGATAAAAGTTTACATAGTGTTGCTGGAAGGTTGCAGTGTAACACTAACTTATTTCTTAAAATTTAGAATGATTATATGCAACAGGAACACCAACACAGAGAGACACAAAGCAGGCTGCTCCCTAAAACAAAAGTGGACAACCCACTCCACTTTGCTCTAGACTGGTTGTTTACTGACTAGCTGCTTGTAACTGACTGGATTGCCCCCTTAAAGACTGGAGGCCTGACTGCTAAAGAGGCATTATAAAAAATAGCAGGAAGGTGCTGGACCACAGTGCTGAGGTCCAACCAGAAAAGACTGTGTGTAACGGCTTTCAGTTGAGCAGACTGGGACAGAGGAAGACCCCCATGTGAGACAGCAGAACCAGGGTTGAGTATGAATTTTTGTTATGGTAATGGATTTTTATTATGATTCTTGAATCATCTGAACCATATCTGTTGTTATACCAGCCAGAGAAGGGAGTGCTGTTCTCCTTAGGAAAGGCTGCCCATGAGCAGAGGCTAACAAGGGCAGGATGGCTTCAAAGAGACCAGGAGAGGGCACTTGGGAGATGGGTGATCCCATTATGCTGATGCTAAGCTCCAAATCACATGCTTCCTAGTAAAGCCCCATAACTTGCAAGCATGACCAGGAAAAACCCCAAAGAATTTCAAGTGATGACAGTTATAGCACGGTTTTCAGTACACCACACTGATGAGTAGATTTTCATACTAATCCCAATTCAGAGAGAAGCTGCTCCGTATTAATTAGCTCCTGGTCAGACTTCTCCTATAGCAAAACATATTAAGAGATTCTTCTCTGTAATAATATTTTGATAACTCTTCTTGCCCCCATTGACTCCAAAGCTATTCTTCTTTCGTATGGATCACCAGTCAATATAGAGATGGTTCAGTCACCTAACTGCTCTATTGTTGAAAGCAGCAAAGTATTGCAGTCAGCTGAGTCTACTCTTTCACCACCTGTTAGACCATCTGTATTGCTGCCCTACTGTGTAGGCTGAGCTAGGCAAAATTCTGCATTGTGGCAGCCACCCAGGTCATTCCAGTAAGCAGCCTCCTAAATCTGGTCCAGGATTTACATCCTCGGTGCAAACAGGTGTCTGTAAATTAGAGCTTTTGAAATTAATCAGCATGCTTGTCTCTCCATCCCAGAATCACTGCCAGTCTTGGAGGACATAGCTATTGGCCCCTGATGTGCCTTTGTTATGCTAACATTGGCACTGAGTGGGCAGCATTGGACATGACTGCATGAGGCTGGAAAAGGCTTGCACAAAAGCAGCCATGGCAAGTCAGCAGGAACTGCAGGCGTAGGCGTTTTCTTCTGGAGCTGGGCAGATCTTCTGGTGGGAGTGTGTGTGGCTTATTTGAACGTATTGGAACCATTGTTAGCATTGTGTGCAGCAGGTTGTTTTCATCCATCATAATCCTCCATGTTGTGCTAAAGGTAATGGCATCTTGTCAATGTTCTGGTGGAGCAATATGAGCCTAAACGTACATCTTAGATGGTAATGTATGGGGAAGATAGCCACTAATTATACAGGGGGTTGCGTTCAGCTCTGAAGCAACAAGATGTGTATGCTGATTGTGCCCCCAAACTGCTGCGCAATGTTCCTCTGAAGTGAATACCAGCACCAGGACTGAGGTTTGTAAAACATTTGCTTCTGCTCCCCAGGAGGTTCCTGTAGCTTCTGGATCAAGGCAGGGTGGGAGGTGATCCTTTTTCTTCATGCATTTTATGTGGGACCAGAATGCTAGAGTACATTCCAGCTTGACTCCTAAATAACTGGCACCAGGCTGAAAAAGGAGGGGATGATGCCCTGCACAGACAGCAAGGGGTTGATTTGTCTTAGCTGGCCAAGTGCAGGGTTGGGGCTACGGTCTTAGACTCATGTAATATTCATCTCCACTGGTCAAAATAAGGGGCCAGAGCATTCATGTCCTGGCTGAGTGGCTTTTTTACATAGCATCAGTCATTACCCACAACAGCAAAACAGCTATTGTCTACATGTACCTACTTCTCAGTGTTAGTTGTTGGTAGATCATACATTTACATGTTGAAAAGAAGAGAAGCTAGAACAGATCATTGTGGGAGTTTATTACAGAGATGCCTACTTAGGACTGCCAACCCAAGTTGTGAGATAGTATAGATTTAGGAGCCATCCAAATCTTGCAGAGATGGTACCTGTATCCTGAAGTTTTATTTTGGCTTGGAAACGTACTAAGGTCTTTTCCTAACATTTACTTTTTGCATTCGGTTGTTAGTAAAATCCCTTTTCTAGTTAGAAGTAATAGTTAATCGGTAGCCAAAACCAAATAAATAAATGTTAACTTGCAGCAAGGGAGAGTTAGGTTAAATTACAGGAAAAGATTTCTAATGATAAGGCGAGTTGAGTTCTGTAATAGGCTTTCAAGCCAGCTTGTGGAATCTCCATCACTGAAGGTTTTTATGAATAGGTACGACAAACATCTGTTGGCATGGGGTAGTTTTACTTGGTCCTGCTCCAACATAGGGAGCTGGACTAAAGCTTTTTTGGTCCCTTCCAGACAGAAATGTCTATGATTCCATAGAACTGCATTTAAACAGCTCAGTCTCTGCAACCCCAACCACATTGTGTCTCTTTCCCTCTGACCTGGGAGATCTGAGGTCATCTGAACCAGACAGATTACTCTGAACTGGATTCAAACACTGGCAGTTGGACTCAACATAGCTAATGCTGTTTGACTTAAATTTCCCCCCGCTGCACCACCAACTCAGGCACAGCCCATTCCCATTGTACAGATGGAGGTGAGAGGGGGTAAGCATGGGGGAACAAAGAAAGTTAGAGCTTGTATTTTAGGAGCCCGTTTTCAGACTGTCAGTGGGCAAGACTGAGCTGGCTACTTCCCTGCAAGAGTTCAGAGGTGACTTCCCTCAATCATGGGAGGGAGGAGGCTAAATTCAGGCTTTTAAGTTTGGTAAACTCTGTGTTCATCAGCAAAGACTTCCCCTCTCCAGGTTCCCTAACCCTGTCATGGGGCAATATAACACACGTGCAGTAACTTTTCTATTCGTTCAAATAAATAAATGAGAGCAAGCACTCTCCTGTGAAGCTATACAAGATAGAGCAGTGGATCTCAAACTTTTTGGCCCATGGCCCACCCCGCTCAACACGGATCACCAGCCAACCACCCATAATGACAAAACGGGTGCAGGAGGAGGTGGGGGTGCAAGGTCTGGCCAGGAGGTAAGGCGCAGGAGTGGATAGAGGTCGGGGAATGAGGGATTCTTACCTGGCTCTGTGCTGCCCATCTCTCCGGGCACCACCTCCATGATTCCAGCCAATGGGAGCCTGGGAAAGCCTCCAGGCAAGTGGTTTCCTGCACTGCCATTCCCCCACCCAGGAGGAGGGGGAGCAGCAGCATGTAGAGCCGCTTCCTTACCTCATAAGCCGGATCTGGCCCATGATGTTTGAGTCCTCCCGCCACAGTGGGAAGCTGGTGCAGGCTCCCTGCTGCGGGGGAGGGGGAGGAGCCCCAAGCCCACGGACTACACAGTGAGAACTAGGGATGTGAAAGACTAGTCAACTATTCCATAAGCAAATGCTTATGGGATAGTTGACAGGCTAGTTGACTAATCGCTCCTCCCTGCACTTGCTGCCTCCATCAGAGAGAGGCAGCAAGGTGGGGGCAGGGAAGAGGTAGGGGTACTTCAAAGCAGCATCCCAGGCTCTACACGGCGCACCTGCTTTGAAACATCGTGTGCAGCCCAGGGCTAAGCTGCAGACAGCGTTTCAAAGCGACAGCGCCACATGGAGTCCAGGATCAGTTGAAGACTCCCTCACTGACCCCGAGCTCCGTGTGGCGCTGCTGCTTTGAAATGCTGCATGGAGCCTAACACTGGGCTCTCTGCAGCGTTTCAAAGCAGCAGCGCTGCATGGAGCCCAGGGTCAGCTGGGGAGTCCCCAGCTGATCCCAGAGTCCATGCAGCACTTTAGTCTTTGAAGTGTAGCAACAACCCTAGGGCTGTTGCTACACTTCAAAGGCAGAGGTGCCCTATCGACTAATCGAATAGTGGATGCAAAATGCATCGACTATTTGCCTAGTCAATTACATGCAGTTTAACATCCCTATTCAGAACCACTGAGTAAGAGAAAACGAAGTGCTAATAGGTCATTTTAATCCATTCTCTTGCAAGGGTAGTTGCCTAATTAGATACCCCATTGATACTATGCTATCTGAGCCAAAATCTGTACTATTGCTATTTGTTTACTTTATTCATTTTGCTGACCAGAGTCTCTGCAAATTATCGTGGGATGTTCAGTGTTGTACAGACAATATTTATATAACAGAGGCTGCGTTTTCAGCTGCTATCTTCTGTCTAATTTGTACATTCTGGTGTTGTGCCAGTAATGTTGCAGATGCACTCACAAATTTGCACATGCAGTTCAGATAGCTAGGCTGGGTACTCAGCCACCTAATTTGTGCACAACATTGCCAGTGCTTGTGTACTCTCACTGGTGTAAAATTCTGGACTGGTTTTAGACTGTTTGAAAATGTAGCCCTAATCTTGAATATTGATTCATACTTGTGTGCTGCAATGCATGGAACATTGAGAAACAATAAAGAAAAATCACCACTGTTTTGTAAGTATGATGTTGCATTAAAATATTATGGGAGACAAAGTATATAACTACTTAATTATCTTTATTGTCTCAGGAAAATGGCACTTGAATTATGTCTGTGTAAGAATCCTAGTATACACTTACAAATATTGCTTGCAGCAGTGCTAAGTGGCTCTCACTTCATGCTGCATTAGGTTTTTCAAGTTTTTCTTAGAGCCACTCAGATTAGCTTATTGTAAAAGCCATGAACTTAAGCAGTTGAACAGATAAAACTATTAATTTTTTCAAACCAGGTTACACAAGTATCAAGTGTACTAGCTGCATATTGTTTTCAAGCAGTTAAAAATAATCCATCCAAAACATTTTTCTACAGTTTTATATGTCAGAATTCCCAGGACAAGGTTATTGGCTGATAATATCTGGAATGGTCAGAAAGACTCTTCCATTCTGTTTCTGATTCTGCCACAAGCTGTCTGTCTGATCTTGAACAACATAATTTACCCATCTGCAAAATGAGTTTAATAATATCTACTCTAGCTGTACTACTTTCGAGCATCATGAACACAGATGTAAATATGATTTATATTATGGCATCCCCTAGAATATGGGATCTAAGTCTAGAGGTCACAAACAGATCCAAGTGGTTGCTTACACCCTTTGTTTCTTTATGGCTAGATGAAAGGAGCATCCCAAATCTTTTTTTTTTCTGCTGTACCGTGAAATCACAATATGGAAAGGTTAGTGACTCAGTGGTTCACAAACTGGGATATGGTTTAGTTTGTGCTAGATGCTCTATAAACGTATGCAAAGAGACAAGTGCACTTCTTCAAAGAGTTTACAGCATAAAAACCCTTCTATGCAAAGGCTTATATGTGTGCTTAACAGTTTGTATGGTGAATAACATTAAGCATGTATAGTCTTTGCAGGATCAGGGTCTGAACAGATAAAAAAGGTGAAGAGAGAAAATAGTATCTTTGTGCCTCAGTTCCATGTTTGTAAAACAGGCAAATTAAGTGATCTGCCCAAGGTCACACACATCCCAGGGGCAATAACATAGCTATTTACAACAACTGAAGCTCTGTCCCAGGAAATCTGGGTCAGAACCAGGCACTGAAGTCCTAGTCTAGTACCTAAGCTATTTAGGCCATTAGTCCTTTAATTAATCATTTGTGATCTTTGTGATCTTCAGATGAAAGGTGCAAGGAATAAATACTTATTTTACAAGGCACCAGCTATATTTCTAGCATGACACATGTTTTATTTTCACAACTGAAGGTCTATTTTCATTCAGAAGTTTGAGATAGTCACTTGGCATAGTGCATCACCCTAGCAACTGGTGCATGTTACTAATGAATCTATCCTCCTCCACACTTCAGCTATGCACACAAACTCAGGTGGCAGTGTGTGACCTAACTATTCATGTCCTCCAGAGATTTTTCCCAAGGGCATCGAGCAAAGTCAGGGAAGTGAAGAGCTGATACCTGTATCTCTAATCTGAATAAGTAGGAAATATGCTGCTGCTGTTTCTTAAAAACAGAGGGAGTCTGTATGTGTCTAAAAGAAGGAGTCAAGATCAGAAATGAGTGTCTTGGCTTTCCCCTTCACCTGAAAGGAGGATTTCATATGAAAATTCGATCTGAGTCTTGAAAGTGTGGGAATATTTTATTACTATGCTTAGAAGTTAAAATACATTATTTGGTTCCTGTGGGAGTTCCCTTTGACTGGCATCAATTAGAAAGAGAAATGGTACCTTTCTGAGGGAAAGGAGCTACCTTGCTGTAGCATCCTGACCCCAAACTCAGAAAAATACAATCAAGTCAATGTTTGATCCCCTCTTTCATTCTTTCCTACACTTCAATGATCATTGAATATTTTAAACATTAGTGAAAGTGAGTGTGACACTTTTATCCCAGGCAGACAGATGCAGAGTTTAAATGTAATCTAAATTACAATAGAGATTGTAATTGAGCTGTCTCTCGCGATGGCTATTTATTATAGGCATACAAACCTCACATGTCTCCAGCATAGACTTTGAGAAAACACTTGAATTGACTTGCGTCATCTGGCCAATTGTGGCAAACTGATAGTAAACAGAAACCTGCAAAGTTAGAAGGAAGCAGGATTCACTTTGTTCAAAGGTTTTCAAGAAATGGGGGTGTTTTGGTGCAGGGGTTGGGGAGGGATTGTGATCATCCTCCTTGCATATTATTAGAAGGTTGATTCCAGCTACATATGTGGGGGATGCCTAGGGGTGTGAAAGGGTTCAGAACCACTGACGTTTGTGAAGATCAGCTTCACTTCCTGCTTCATTCCAGTTGTTCCTTGAATGTTTCCAATATAAGTAGTGATTAACCAGAGCTGAGCCTGAGTGCATAAACCTTCCTTTGAATCTAAAATCAAGTTAAAATAGGCGATCTTGTTGCTGTTGTACATGGAGTTTCAGCCTGCGCTTTCAATGTCTCAAATTTGATTTCTGTGAGGGCTAGTTTAAAATTTTCCATCTGAACCATTTTGATGGTCAATTAGGTTTTTGACTAAACAAAAAATGTCATATAAATTGTCTTTATCTGGAAAATTTTGAGGCTTCATCAGTAAACCACACTCCTAAAGCCTGAAATTTTTGTTAGGAAATGTTACCCCTGTGCATCTTATGAATTGTATTTCGGGTGCCTAATGCCCCCATTCTCTACTATGGGCTGAGTTCCCCATAGTGACTACATTTCCCATGATTTTTGGTTGTGGCAGAACCTGGTCCATCAGGGAGATATAGTTCAGCCAGGAAGCCCAGCCCCTAGAGGAGAATGTGGGAAAGAAAGCTCCATTTTTCAACCAGTTCTAGTTGCTATCATTTGCTTCATAGAAGTAAATGAAGATTTTTCTGTGTGATATAGTGACTTTTGAGCAGATGCATACATCAGCATACAGACCTACTTTGTTCTTATAAGTAGATTAGAAAACATGATTTCCATTTTAAAAAGCAATAATTACAATATTGAAAAGTTGGCTTCCCTCCTTTTTGAAATTGTTCATGTCACAAAAGGAGGTCTTCTGCCCATTAGCTTACAGCTTGCAGTTTGCCAAACTAACTAAAGTGTTCTCTCAAGACTAGTTCCTTAATGCAGCCTCCCCATTGGCATCCTTTCACATGTTGTGGGTTTGGAACTGTCAATCTAAGAAATGGTTTCAGTAACACTCCTGGAATTGTGATGCCTGCTGCTTTCTTCTGGTATTATACGGTATACAAAAACTGTCCCTGAATTCATGGCACTATGCAGAGTCTGTGCTGCATATGGTGTATTGAGGTTATCTGGCCTGATTGGTCTCTATTGGTCACTGAGTTTGACCTTAGTTGAACTATGAAATTTACAGGTTAAAGAGGACAAGTATGTGATCAACAGCTGCCAGGAACCATAAATACAGCGGCAGTTGCAATTCATTCACTGTTTCTGAATTCAAAGAAATACAGTCAATTGTTTTGTAAATCTTCAATATAACTAAGTTACAAGTGCATCTTAAACTACATGGTGCAATAATGTGAAATACGCAACAGTGGATTGTGAGTTTCAGGGTTATCATCACATACTCCTGAAAAGAAGGTGCACATGCTTTTTAAGGCAAATAACATTCTGTAGTGAGGATACATTTTATAATCTCCATTTTATTATGGCATGTAGCCATCTTTTTTAAAAAAAGAGAGGAAAAAATGATAAACTCTTTTACTGAATGTTTGCAGAAATAAATTGTTTTACTATAATACACCTCACAAGATGTTATGCTTAGCTAGTGTAGAATTGACTGTTGAAGTAAAACTTATTGTACTGTCACCAATCAATGCAAAGTCTGTTGTGCTGTTTATGTATTGGCAGACACAGCTTCTTTCGAGACAGGCCAATGGTGGTTGCATCTACTAAATTTACCCTAACTATATTAGGGAGGGCAGATCCACTCCTCTCTCTTAGGCCTTATCTATACTTATGATGGCTTGAGGAATAAAGGCACTACATGTGTAGCTACAGGGCACAGTGAAAGGCACATTGTGTCTACACTTGTCATTCTGTTTTGTATCTACACGTGGCAATGAAAGGCTCTGATGGGGGCGGGGGGAGGCAGCAGAGACACTACACTGCTACAAATAGCAGTATAAACATGAGAAGCACTGCTTAGGCATGTAGAGAGCCATGCCATATATACCATAAGACATGTGTAGGGCACCCTGTTCCACTTTATTCTTTGATATGCTTTACCATCTACACTACTGTTTATGCCCATACTAGGTAGGCATGTAGTGTCTGTACTCTGCATGCTGCCATAATGTAGACATAACTTTAGGTGCCCTGTATGGAGTAGTTTCAGCATCCCTAATTCTCCCCACTTCCTCTGCAGTTTGTATCCTTTTGGCCATCTAAACAGTTCTCATTTACTGATGCTGCTGTTTGCTTTTTAAAACCATGTTTTAGTAGTGTTCCCCTTTACACCATGCTTATTTGCTTTGTGGATACATATTTCATAGTCTGCAGGAGATTAGATATACTTGTAACTTTTTGTCAACACCAATAGTCTATATTCAAGGATTAGGTAGGCAGCCTTATACAGCATTGTATGATCTTTCATTTGTCTATCCAAGGCCACTGTCCTTGTGCCAAATCCCTGTGCTGCACTTTACTGCTTAATGCCTGTCCTACTTTTTGTCTTGTTCATGACTCTGTAGCTGCCTGATTCTTTCCTTGAAACTTTATTAAATCAGTTACTCTACCATCCTTTGTATTAGTCTTACTGTTTCTCTATAAATCTGTCAGCATGTGTGTCAAGAGCTTTCCTATTTGTTTCTTGATCTTCTCCTTCTACATAGCCTAACCTAATCCTGCAGTTAACAGGAGTTGCATTTTTTATTTGATTATGAATTTTTATGTTTTCTTGGTGTTATTGTGAAAAGGCTGATCATGGGAGTGGGGTTTGATTCCCAGATTCATGCAATTCATGTGAAAATTCTGTCTTCTACCCACACATGTAGACAATTACATTATTCTAGCGGGAGGTTAAAATAAGGCAGAATGAAGTGGTCCTCCAGATAACTCCGCGCTAAGGGAAAACATTGAGAATTCAGTCCAAAACCTTGACATTCCACAGGGAGTCACTGAAGAGAACATAGTACTGGGGCAACATGCTCTCAGTGGCCCTGTGTTGCTGAGCAGATATTCTGCCGTGCTCTGAACCAAGTGAAGTTGGGTGGGTTGTTTTAGATCACAGATTTCATTTGTAGGCAAAGACAATTACTCTTGCAACCTGTAGTTCACAAATGTATGAATCACCATGACTAATCAGAATCTGGCAGGAGGGAGCACAGCCTACTCGTCAACCACTGGAAAGCATCTTTTTTATGACTATTGCTATTTGTGTGAATAGAAGTGAGCGCTAAGGCTGCAGATTACCTTAATGATTGGAGTGCAGATGTCTACAATAAAAGATTATATAGATATGCCAAGGGTTTGGGGAGGGAGTATCAAGTGCTTTCCTTTCTCTATAAGCATCACTTCAGTCTTTTCAGGATTCTGCCAACTGATTTCCATTGAGTTGCTGATCCTAGCCAGGCCCTTGCATAGCGGGGACAAGAAATATTTGCATCTGATATGAAGGTGAAATAGAGCTGGGTGACATCTTGACTAGTGCTGATGCTTTAGGGAGGCAGTGTGGCCTAGTGAATAGAGTACTGGACTGGTACTTAGACATAGGTTCTGCTGTTGCTTTTTTGAGTGATCTTGAGTTAGTTACATCACCTCAGTTTTCCTATCTGCAATATGGGGATAATATTTAATTTGTAAGGCACCTTAAGATAGACAGGTAAAAAGCACTGCACACAAAACAGATATTAGTCTATGCCACTCCACAATCTTTTCCGTTAGAGCCTTCCTAAGAGAAATTGTGTCTCTGTGGAAATACAAAGGGGGCTCTTGAGGTAGAGTATGAGGTGCACATCTCTCCTCTGCAAGTGGTCTGACAGGAACCAATGTAAGTATCTCAGTGCAGTCTAGTTAACCCCTTTGACACTTGAACTTTTGTTGCTCAGCTTTTCTGCTGCTGTTTTTCAGCACAGCCTTTGGGGATTTCTAATCCTCCAAACTCTTCGCATGCATTGGAACAAGGCAGACCAGTCTCTGAGGAGACTGGACTTTTTGTTTCCTCTGTGAACAGTGAGCCAGCAAATTTTAGTACAGATGTTTGGTAACCTTACACAATAGTAATAGAGATGTAGCCATGTTAGTCTAGTTTAGCTGAAACAAAAGACAGGACTATGTAGCACTTTAAAGACTAACAAGATGGTTTATTAGGTGATGAGCTTTCGTGGGCCAGACCCACTTCCTCAGATCAACATATTGATCTGAGGAATATGTTGATTTGAGGAAGTGGGTCTGACCCACTAAAGCTCATCACCTAATAAACCATCTTGTTAGTCTTTAAAGTGCTACATTGTCCTGTTTTTTGTTTCTGGTAACCTTACATTCATTTTTTCTCCATCATGCCTTTTTAAATGGGCTGGGTGACTGGTTGGCTAGGTGTTTGTTCTATGTTCACTGTATATTGTATCTTAGTGATTTGTTACTGTTTATCTTTTTTTACTGCATTAGCTTTAGTTATATTTTTACATGCCTCTGTTTTTTTCCCCACTGTGTAAATTACCGAATCTCTTATCTCTGATAATTCAGGAAGACTGTAGTTCATAGTCACTGTAGTATCTCAAACTGCTCCCCATCTCCATAGTAAAGGCTGAGACTTGCTATCTGTTGAAAGCCCAGTTTTTTTCCACTCATCTCTAAATTCTCATCAAAAAAGCTATTTTCAATTCAAACTCTATGTAGTGCTGCTGAGCAGCAAACCGTCCCTGCTTCCCTCCCTCCCCCGGTAATCTGTCTTGATTCAGGATTTGCTCCATGTCAACAAGTGAGTCATTGCAACAGCTGGAATTAGAGCTCAGGTGTTGTTCACTCTCGACCCTGTGTTCATTACTCTCGATCATGCTGACAACCCATGCTAACTCTAGTGGTGTGTGTGTGTGTGTGTGTGTTTAATTTCTGTCTCTATCTCCTAAGTAGAGCTGACTGAAAAACTGGAACCTTTTTTGCACCAAATATGTACCCTTTTTCAGAGAAAAGTATGAGAGGAAAATCTTTTATCAGGTCTACTCCTAAGTAATCTATGACCTGCAATAGCAATATCTCTTTTTACTGTCCAGTATTGCTTTGGTCATGTCAAGCTACTTTTCTTTGTGTATATATGTTACCACCTATAAATAGTTTCTTTTCTTATTTGGTTAAATTCAAACAAATGAAATAATTATGCCTTTGTTTTCTTTCATATTTGTTCTATGTTTAGCTGGTACTGAATTTATTTTCATTCCCAGTATATGCCTTTATCTTTCTACCTATTTTTCTATATATTTATTATATCTTCTTTTGTATATTTGTTTCCCTTGCCTCTGTATCTTCTATATGAAAATAAACTGTTATGCACAGGACATCTTGCTTATATAAGTTCCATCTACATCAGATCAAGTTAATCACCATGAAATACACAGGCTTAATCAACAGTTAAGATACACTGGTAGATACTGGATTTTCTCCTGCCATGATACCTGTCCTCAGGTTCTCCTTTCCCCCCCCCCCCCCCCCCCCCCCCGCCCGGTTCTCCACCCTAAAAAGTAGTTTTGGGAGTTGTAACAAATGTACAGCAGTTAATTAAAGGTAAGGTTAGATAATTATTTTAATTCCAATCTCCTGCAATCATTTGCAACTTTTAGAATTTTACCTTTTAGGCAAAAATGTTTTTGATTTTTTTTTTGTTATACAATGAATTATTTTGGGGGGAAATATTAGCAGTTTTGTTACAGTGAGATCAATGGAAACAATACATGTTGTGGACTCTACAAGTATTTTATCATCTTCTTTAACAACTCTTCAGCTGAATGGCTAAAATATTAATAAGATTTTTTGCATAGAACTTGCATTTATTAAGGTGCCATGTTCTGAAGTAAGTTGGTCTTCACTGAATAATAATTTTTTGAAGAACACATACCCATAAGAAAAAGCATTTTTCCCTGTTACAATTTTTGTTTGTACTGTGTTGGTGTTCCTTGTGGTAGGCACTAGTCAGACAAATAATAACAATGACAGTTCTCTGCCCCAGACAACATAGTCAACATAGTAGACATGAGGTAATAATATGTGGATGAAACAGACAATTCTGCAAAGAGAGCTTTGATTTAAAGATGAGTGAAAAGATCAGGTTTCATGGGCACAAACAGTGAAGAGCAATTTAACATTAACAAGCTGCTTCAGATTTTTAAGAGAGCACCTGATTCTTTTTTTAGAAGCTATTGGATTCTGGGCCTGCACTGGGTATGGCAATTTCAAGTGATTAAGGTGCTTTGCATTTTATGAGTGCTTCAGTGAGCGACTGATTCAAACAAGGCTTTGTGGAGCACTTCAGGTTCTGAAGCACTAAATTACTAATCATGTACAGCTGTAGAAAGCAACCAAGAGGCACAGATCACAATCCTCTCTTACATTTATAGGGCAGAATATTTAACAAGATCTCCAATGCAAAAAACCACTCTGTTAAAAACATGTATTTTTTCTGCTATTTATTTAATCTCAAGAAAGAAAATAGACTACTTAGACCAATAATAAAAAATACATATTTTAAAAAAATTAAGTAAATGTAGTGCATTTGAATGGTGTCCAGGACTCTTGAACTTGTGTCATATCCTTGTATCTCTCCTGCCAGATCCCTCCCTTTCCATTTAATGAGAAACAATCAAATTCCAGGTACATCCCATTGTCCTGACACAACCAAACCCTGGCCTTGCTTTATCTTACTGTAAGAGGAAGCTGAAGACAAAATTTGGTGGTCCTAGCTCGTACCATTTAGGAGGAATTCTTGAACAAATCCACAGACAGACAGATGCACATTTCTGAAATGTATAGTAAGATAATAACTTACTATACATTTGATACATAATGAGGAGTTGTACATAGCTGGTTCTGGATACATATTCTTTCAACAGAACTCACATCTTTCACTGGGAAAGATATGATACTATGGAAATGTTATGTAAATAAGGGTTGTCCAACCTCTATTGGTGTGTAGACGTGCATCCATGTTGCACAACACTGAGTAGGCATGTTGCAGCAGCTTGGGGAAAATTCATAATTTTTTTTTTATATAAACTTCCAAGTGTCAAGGAACAATATGTCAATAGGAAGCTAAGAATTGGAGGATTTTTTGAATTAGTAACATATATTGCAATTCAGTCGTTTAATTAAGATCATTTATCATGAAATATATATCTGAGCCTTCTTGGAGATGTTTTGCATAGGTGTGTAATTGTTAGGTCCTGGTCTTGCAAACACTTATGCATGTGCTTAACCATAAGCGTGTGGGAAATCCCATTGCCTTCAATGGAAAACTCAACCCTCCTGTTTAGAAAAGCTACTGAGTCATATTGAGAATAGTTGATGGCCTGTACTTTTGTGGTCTTAAGATATAACTATTCTGTTGTTACAAAGGTGACTTCAGTGGGAAAACTCGTGTGTGTAAAGCTAAATATCTTTGCTAGCATGTGCGTATCTTCACTGATTGAATTTCCTGTGTGTTCCAAAGTAGAGTTGGCTAGAAAATAGTTTTCCTGTCTTGGAAAAAAGAATTTAATTGTTTTTCTCTTTTTCATCATGACAAAACTCAGGTCATTTGATTATTTTTTTAAAGATTAAAAAAAAAAACCCAGACAGTGAATAGCTAACTGTTAGGATATAGGAGAGCTAGTTTTAAATCTTAGCTCTTAGTGACTTAGGCATGTTCCTGCAAAACTGTTTCAGTTTTGGTGAACTGACCTCTTCTGACCATAAAAATGTTTCATCCAAAATATTCTGACCAGCTGTGTCCTGCTCTCTTGTTTTAAAAAAAAATAAAAAATAAAATTCTTATCGTCTTCTAGGACTGGCTAGAAATAGGAATTAAGAATGGTGGTCGGTGGAACCTACTTTCTAGATTGTGGCTCTTTTCCAGCTTTTGTCAGTTTTAAAACAATAATAACGTGAAAGACTTATTTTCTCAGTGAAATCAACATTTTCATTTTTGGTCGAACACTTTTAAAAGTGAAAAGTAACACTTTTTAAATAAATGAAAATGTTAGTTTTCTGACTTTTTACCGCCTTCTCTCCAACCCACACTTTTCTGTGGGAAGTTGAAGGAAATTAACAAGCTGGGCATTTTCTCACAATTTCAAATGAAAAATATTTGGAAAATATTGAAATACTTTGGTCTTTTTGCAAAAAAAAAGTTTAAAATTAGAGATGCTTTGCAAAACGTTTTGTTTGACAATATATAATTTTTCACCAAGAACGCATTTTTTATTTTTTATTTTTTTTTTGGCCAGCTCTATTGTATTCTGTATCATCAATGTTAGTCCACTGTGATCACATGACATATTTGTGACTCTCTGGAAAGACTGTGCAGTTGACATATTTCTTTTTATGCTCATTTTTCTTTCTGATTATATCAATAAAGAATCTTCACATTGTTCATTATGGCCCTGCAAACATTTATGCACTAAATTAACTTTAGTATATTGAGCAGTCCCACTGAAAACAATGATCACTCATGGCAGTAAAGTTAAGCATGTGCATAATGTTTATAGGATTGAAGCTTATATGAGATTACTGTACACTTCAAGGACTGGTTCTGTATATTAAGTTTTGCTTCTATATTCCCCAGCTAATGGAGTCTTTCTAAATTCTGCTATTCAGAACTCTCTAGTGAGTCTCATACCTCTTGATACCAAATTAGATGATCCCACACAAATCACTAAAATACAAAAGAAGCACATGGTATTTGCAATTCATTCTTTCTCCATTGTATAATCCTGTGACCAAACCCTCTTTCTGACTTCAAAGGGAAATTTTCAAAGGTGTGCTCTCTTTAATTTATATTTATTATTATTAGTGTGTATTTATCACAAATAGACAAAAAAAATTCAGATGGAGAAAGCCTCTTAAGTCATCTTGGCTATCCTTCTGTGTCTGTAGTATTTTTTTCCTGTGCTATATTCTGGAGCGCTTTGTCTTGTCTGGTTGATGACAGGATAATTGACTGTAAGCACAGATACTGTACACCTACTGTGTAAGAAAAACTATAGTTTTCATTAGCTCTGGTCACAAGAAACAAATGTTGTTTACAGTACTTCAAGTAATTCCATTTCCTTATTCTGGCATATCACGCAGTGCTTAATTTTAAAACACATGGTTCAGCAAAGACTGTTCAAGGATTCCTGTTATCATGGAATACAGTAGAATGGTGTATTGTAAAATGGATCACATTGATTTATGGCAAATTGCCAGAAAACAAATAGAAAAATGTATGGTTTTCTGCAGGGTAGGATTTTTGTGGGGGAGAGACAAATCCATCAGATTTAACTGTTTATAAGATTTAACATAGTTTAGCTACTGATGTACACACATATAAGGTTAAATAGGAAAAGTGAGTATTTCTGTATTCAAATATTCTGTTTCTCATGTGTTCTTTTACATGGCTGATGTTAGATGGATTTGCAGTTGTATTAACGAGGCTATAATATCTGTCCAAAATTAACCCCAAATGGGTCATTTTATGTTGTGATGGGTCTCAAACCATGCACCAAAGAATCCGTTGTGTGTGGGTTCTAAGAAACCTTTCAGATTTTTGCTTGTGTAAGCCAAGAAATGTCCCACAGACAGTGAATTTAAAGAAGATAAATTATATGCCTTAAGAGTTAAAGGGGAGGGGGAGGGGAGGAATATTGGATGTAGGATGTCACTTAGGTTTGCTAACTTTCTAATCGCACAAAATCAAACATCTCTGCCTTGCCCTTTCCTCAAGGTGCCACCCCCACTAGCTCCATACCCCCTCCCTCTGTCACTTGGTCTCCCCCACCCTCACTTGCTTTCACTGGGCTGAGGTAGGAGTAAGAGCTCTGGCTGGGGGTGTGGGCTCTGTGGTGGGGCTAGAGATGAGAGGGAGAGGGCTGGGGCAGGGGTTGGGATGCAATGGGGAGAGGGGCACGGGCTCTGGGCTGGGGTTGTAGACTCTGGGTGGGCTCAGAAATGAGGGGTTCAGGCTGTGGGAGAGAGTTCCAGGCTGGGGCAGGGTATAAGGGGCTGAGAGCATCATATGGGGTGTGGGCTCTGGGGAACGACTGGGGATGAGAGGTTTGGAGTGCAGGAGTGAGCTTAGAACTAGCAGAGGGGTTGGAGTGTTTAAGTGTGGGGAGTGCAAGTTCTGGGAGAGTAGTTGGGTGCAGGAGGGGAATCCAGGTTAGGGCCGGAGATTGGGAGGCAGTTAGGGGTGCAGATTCCCAGTGGCATTTACTGAGTCTCCCAGGAAGCAGCTGCTGGCTCCCTGCTGGGTCTAGGCGCATTGAGATTAGTCAAGGAGGCTTTGTGTGTTGCCCTTGCACCCATAGATGCTGCCCCTATAGCTCCCATTGTCTGGGAACTATGAGTAATGGGAGCTGCAGGGGCAGTGCCTGTGGGTTTGAGGGCCGTGCACAGAGCCTTCTGGGCCACCCCTGAGCTTAGAGGCCACAGGAACCTGGTGGCTGCTTCCAAGAGCTGCTCAGAGCTAGGGCAGGTAGGGAGTTTTCCTTGGCCCTAGACCTCTACTGTGCCACCGACTGGACTTTTAAGTAAATGGTTGGCAGTGCTGATGGAGTCATCAGAGTCCCTTTTCAACTAAGTATTCTGGTTGAAAATCAGATGCTTGGCAAACCTAATATCACTTAATAACTCTAATTTTCAAACCACAGGAGTGAAGTATGATTAAAAACAAAAAGCTTCCTGCAAGGAGTCGGGTGTTTCTGGTTCTAAATTCCATGTACCATTTTCTTCTCAGAAATGATTTTTCCAAACTCTGAAACGTTTCTTACAATAACTGAAAAAATACTTCCTAATTTTGTTTGTTCAGCACTATGCATTTGCATCTTATCATTTAATTTTATTGTATTCATTAGTCTGTCAACTGGGGTCTTTTTATGGATGCTTTATAGCTTCAATTATAGCATTTCCCTAAAAACCTAAACTACAAGAGAGGTTAAACCACTTAATGTTCTCCATAAGGTGGTAATTCTGAGCTGCATTCTCAATCTTATTTTTAGGTTACACTTGTAATGTCGACTCTCGTGTCTGAAGCAAAGTGAAATTCCCATTGACTGAGTAGGAGGGCACCACTTTTGTTGGTTGGCTTTTCATGCTGGAAAATGACTATAACAAGCAAACATCAGTGACTCTGTGTTGAATTAAAATCAGAATATTTCTTCTCTGTAGGTTCAGTGATGGTTGCAAGAACTGGAAGTGCAATTGTTTTTAAGAAAGAGTATCATAAACGTGAAATCAAGGGCAGAAAAGGACACTGTATATTTGATGATACAGCATTTCTCTGTTGGCTGCTATGAAGGTCAAATAATTCAGGTCTCCGTTTTGCCTTTGTTCCAGGCAGCTGAGTACTATGGACCCAGCTGTATGTGTACAGTGTTCCAAACTACTCATCCAATGAAATGCTATTTTCAAAATTCTCCAAGTCTGTGTGTAACAGAAGGCTGTGCACTATGGCTTTATTGCTCTTAGAGTAAATGCTTATTTCTTTAGAAAATTAGTATGGGAAATTTGGGGAGAGGCCCCAGTTATGGCAAAGCTCTTAGTGAAGAAGCCTGTTTAACAGCTCTTTGTAACAATAACAGTCTCTAACATTAGTGATCTGATTATCAGAGTTACTGAGTACCCCCTCAGTTTCTGTTGAGTTCAGTTAGAGAATTGAGTGATGCACACTCCCTGTTTTAAATTTTTATTTTGGCAATCAATTGACTCTACTCTGTCACTGAGGTTTGGAAGAGACCGAGTAAACATCATCAGTGGGAAATTTAGGGATTAAAGATTGTCTGGCACAAAGTTAGCCAATGAGCCAGATCCTTAGGCTGTGTAAATCAGTGTCATTCTGTTGACTTCAGTGTATTTACTTCTGCATTTATGTGAGATTGTTTATCGGCTTTTGGATTCTGAGCAGGAAGTCAAACTTAGCAGACAATTACCTTTTAACACAGCATGGACATTACATGGCAGAAAACCCTACAGTTGTTTACTGTGAAAACTTTGCCCTTCTCTTGCTCTAATTCTCCTGCAACCTACAGTATTTTCCACTGGTCCTTTGTCATATGCTAACTTAGATGGTAAATGTTGTGGGACAAGAACCAGTCTTGCATGACTGTAAGGTACCCTGGAAATTTCCGATGAAAATCCCCAAACAGATTTTTTTCCTATGATGAAACCTACAATGTTTTGTCTGAAAACTGAAAAAAAAATCATTTTTATATGAAAGTCTGAAAAATGTAATTGAAAATGGAAATTTTCTGCAGAAATTTTTGCATCATGACTAAAAGCCACTTTCTGTTTGAGTTTTTGGCCAGCTGTACTCATCAACACTAATGAGTTTATCTTCGGCCATCTCTGAGGGAGGTGAGTGGTGTAATCCCTTTTTTTACTGACAAGGAACTGAAAATGTAGATCCTGGTCACATAAGCAGTGTCTGGCAAAGCCAGATCTCAAATCCAGATTTTCTGAGTCCCAGTCTAGAGTCTTGACCACAAGATAGTCCTTTTTATCTTGATGTAGTTTATCCATCACTAACATGACCCCTTACTCTAACATCCAAGCACCTCATCACTCATGCCCTGTGAGGTAGGGAAGTGCTATTCTCTCCATTGTACAGATGGAAAAATGAAGTACAGTTGAGTAATTCCAAGGCCAGAAGGAACCACTGTGATCTTCTCATCTGACCTCCTATATGACACAGGCCAGGGAACTGCCCCAAAATAATTCCAGAGGGACTAAGTGACTTGTCAAGGTCACCTAGAAAATCCATGGCAGAAAAAGGACTTGAACACAGGTCTCACAAGTCAAAGCTTAGTGCCCTAATTGCTGGGCTACCCTTTTTTTTTTCCCCCATGCTGAGAAGGGACGATGGAGAAAATGAAGGAATGAGATGGAAATCATTTTCTTTCACTGTTTGACTATTTTTTCCTTGCGGTCCTTTCCCCTTCAAAAAGGGCACCTTTTGTCTCAGACTTGAGATTGGAGAGGAATTCTCCAAACTTAAAATATAAGCTTCAGCGGGTAGCCGAGTTAGTCTGTACAGGAAAAAAAAACAAATGGTCTGGTAGGACTTTATAGACTGAGTGCTACCAGACCATTTGTTGTTTTTTTAAAAAATATAAAGTTAAGTAGATGAGACAGGGAGGGAAGAAAGAGTATAAAGTAAGAAGATTTTCACTTAGGGGTCTAGTAAGGACCTGCTAAATCAAACACGGATGGTGACTCTGCCAACCCCCGGTACTCCATGGGGTCATGAGGAATAAGGGAAGTTAATGGGAGAGTTTCTCCCATTGACCTCCTTACGCTATTTTCATATTTGGAGTTGCATATCTTAAATTGAATTTCTCCCTCCCCCAGTGTAGACCTGGTCTTAGTTTTACATTCAGTTAGTGTGCTACCTTCATGATATTCAGCAAAAGGAGAGCAAATAAGCATTTCTAGCAATAAGCTTGTCAATACAAACTTAAAAGTTCTGTAAAAATTGCATCTGAAATGTGTTGTTTGTTAGTCAATATTCAGACCGCAAATGTAAATACCATCCTCTCTTACATACACTGTATAAGTTTGCCTTCGTTATTTGAATTGTGCATCCTGTGGTATGTGAATAAGAGATGACAACTTGGGTAATATGTATAGGAGCGGAAAAGGGGATTTAATGAATAGGAAACATACATAATTTACACAGAAGACTCTGTGCTGCTCTGTTTTTGCATACATTATTTGTCAATCTTCTGGATTTGTGCTCTTTTGTTTTTAAGCAATAGCCTTTTAGTATCATAAAAGGTAGGATTTCTCAGATGACGCTTGCTGGATACACTGTACATCAGGTCCCTGTTGCACTGAATTTTCTTAAATGTCATGGTTTCTTTCTACTTCCAAGGTCAAAAGAGACCTGTTAACAGACTCAGGAAAAACACAGTGATGCCCAGCATGAGTAAGTAAATGGCTTAGCATATAGGGCCAATTTTTCAGCCAGGACATATTCAAAGACTTGTATCTTTACTCGCACAGATTGCAGGTGCAAATGATTATAAGGCAGTTTAGATCACCTGGATATCGACCCACCTGATTTATGGACCCATATTAGTACTTAAATGTCCAAGTTCACTAAATTAGGTGTACAAGACTACATCAGCCATTGTTGCACTTGAGATTTGGTGACACAAAAGCAGATGCTAACTTCTGATAATCCCATGGCACATATTTTAAGCATGTTTATTACAGTTGTGTTTAGGGACCAAATAAGAAATGGGGCCTTGTTGTGCTAGCCACTCTTAAGTCACAGAGTAGTCGACGGGCTTGCAATGTAACGAAGACAAATGCAGAGTCGGGGGAAGGAGTAAAACACACAAGCAGAGAGAACATTACATAGCTGGCAAATGTCACCTTAGTGCCATGATATATATAATCCTTATTGGATTAATTACTGGTGAGTGTGATTGTTTGTTTGAGCTTCCCCATAAGACTTTTTCCACTTGATGCTGCAAGTACTCAGTTTGATTCCAGCTTCCCCAGGTATAACTGCACTAAGTGATACTTCCATAACTGGGTTTTATTATTAAACCAGGCATTTTGTTTAAACACCTCAATGAATTTTAACACTTTATTGCTTTTAATACCCCGACTATTTAGTTCCTACTGAACTTTGCTGTGTTAATTTTTACAACATTTTTTTTAACTGGATGTATATTTTTAAAATGACCTTAGTTAATGTTTCATTGTTTAATAAGTAATTTTTAAAGATCTTACTAGCTACTAAATTTGGGAACTAACTTTTTAATTTATTTTTTTCAGAATAACACATTTAGCATATTTTTGATGATTTTACACTTCTTTTTATGGGTTTTACACTTATTTTAATATAATATACTTAATCTGCAAAGCTGTACTCACTAAATGCAGTTCTTGAAGAATGGCTGCTTTTTACTTTGGATTTATGCAAACATGTACTAATCATTGGTTTTTTTTCTAAAGTTACAGGGATTTTTTTTCTAAAATTTTGATTTTTTTTTAAATACTTTTTGCATTCATTCCTTAAGGTGGCACATTTTGTTTGTAATGTTTCAGGCACCAGCAATAGTTCTTATGAAACTGCTGCCTTGATTTGGGCTTTCTTTGCTCTTGAATAAAAATAGATACTATTTTTTCATGGCTGCCAGTGGGTCTTATTTTTTAAAAACTTCAGTGGCAATTAACAGAGCTTTGCTGTGCTCTGCCAATATTTTATTTATTTATGGCATTTAACAGACTTTTGCTTTGCTTTGCAAAACAATATTTTTTTTAATCTAATACGCCTCTCTGGAGTTCCTCCTTTAACCACTCCCACCCTAATATTTCTCTGGGAATTCATAGGGTCCACCCTTAGATTTAACCTATTTCTCCATCACAGTGCTAACTTGTACTTAACCCTTTAAATCCTTCCAGCATCATTTCCCTTACTATTAGGTAAGGCGGGTGTGTATATACATTTACACATTGCATTGAGTTTACTATACAGTGCATCACACATTTTGGGACTGGCTTTGTCACTCTGTCGGAACAGATTCCTGTACCACGTGCTCTGTCCTGACACTGTCCATGGATGGCTTACTCTTTGCTTTATCTTACATTTCAGGCTTATTTTATCCATTGTTAAGTTGTCCATTGCAAATGGTTCCCTGGATGTTTCCGCTTATCTTAGCTGGTACAGACATTGTTTCCAGCCTGCTGATTCATTTACTTTTCTAAGTATACCTTAAAAAAACCATAATGAGGCCTCACCCCTGTCCAATTACATGTCAAGCCAGACTTCAAGTGTCAGAAATGTGAAGGCAGGTACGTATTTATGAATTGAAGACCATAAAAAATTAACAAGGTACAAAAAAGAGCCCTGAGTCACACCCACTCACTCTGAGCAGAGCTCAGTACTTGTGTAGTATTGTAGACTCCAATTATGCAACGAAGTCCCCTTTTTTTCTCCCTCTCTCCTATCCCCATCTATCTAGCAAAGGCTGTGCTGAATTATCAAGTAGGGGATGGTGCAGCAATGTTAACTGATTATGAAATCATTAAAGATTTTCTGTTGTATTTAAAAAATTGTAAAGATTCCCATCAGAGTGTGAGTCCATTCCAAAGTACACGTGTCCATGCTGAAGATGGGTTCTGCTTGATAGCAATCCAAAGAAGAGTGGAACAACACATGCTCATTTTCATCATTGGAGTCAGATGCCACCAGCAGAACGTTGATTTTTTTGGTGGTTTGAGTGCCATGTTTTCTGCATCGCAGTGTTGCTCTTTTCTGAAAGCATGCTCCACTCCTCATCACTCAGATTTTGGAGTGCACATCAGATTCTTAAACCTTAGGTCAAGTGCTGTAGCTATTTTGTACCTTCTTTGCATGTTGTTAAGTCTGTTGTGACATTGTTTTTAAAAAGAACATGTGCTGGGTCATCATCTGAGATAGCTATAACATGAAACATATGGCAGAATGTGGGTAAAATAGAGCACAAATTTAATTAATGTATTATTTCTTTAACGTGTGTCATCAGCATGGAAGCCTGTCTGCTGAAATGGTGGCCAAAATATGACAGGGCAAATGAATGTTTAGCATATCTGGCACATAAATACCTTGCAACTCTGAATACAAAAGGATTCTGTGAACGAGCTCCTGCTCTCACTTTAAAGTGACATTGTAAATAGGTAACAAGTGGCTTTATCTCCCATAAATGTAAACAAATTTGTTTGTCTGAGTAGCTGGCTGAACAAGAAGTAAGACTGCATGGACTTGTAGGTTCTAAAGTTTTATACTGTTTTGTTTTTCAGTGCAGTTATGTAACAAAAAATCTACATTTGTAAGTTAAACTTTCACAATCAAGAGATTGCACTACAGTAGGTGATTGCACTACAAGAGGTGAGCTGAAAAATACTATTTTATTATTTTTCCAATGCAAATATTTGTAAAAATACAATATAAAGTGAGCACTGCACTCACTGTTCTGTGTTGTAATAAAAATCAAGATATTTGAAACTATAGAAAAACATCTAAAATATTTTTAAAATTTACATTTGTATTTTATTTTTTAATTTTTGATTGCATGAGTTAACTGTGATTAATCGACAGCCCTAATAGAAATATTTGTATCACTGTGTGTACAGTTTACCAACATTTGCTGATAAAAATCTAATACTTCCAAAACTTGACACAATGTAAATGAAGAAACAAAGCAAGAAAAGAAATGCAGAGAAGAAAAGCAAATAGAGAAAACAATAATGAAGGTTTCTCTCCCTTACTACTCATAAACCTTGCTGACAAAACAGAAACACACGTGCATGTATCACCAATAACTGTCCCTTCCCAAAACAAGAATCTCTTTTGTGATGCTTACAAATAACAAAATTGCATAGCAATGTCAAAGTAATGGATGTAATGGTACTTCTTAATGAACTGATCAGGATTCACCCTTTACTTTGTGTCTCCCACTACTTGTAAATGTATTCAGTCCTCCTTTTTTTTATTACATGTATAAACTGCCTGCTTTTTGGGGCATGAACGCTATTATATTTGTGTACAGTACCTTGCAAAATGGAGGCCTGGTTCTTTATTGGGGGCCCTCTAAGCACAACTGTAAGAAAGAATCAATCATGTTAAATTTATAAGAGAATCAAATTTTCTTCTTGTTCCAAATTAACTTTCCCTCAGAGATAAAGCAAGCAGCTGTTTTAGAAAAACACAGCTAACAGTATTATTTCTTGAAGGCTATTAATAAGCAAATAAATGCTGGAAAAGGTAAATTTAGTTTTCTCAATTATAGAAAGATGTTCTAGGTGTAAAGCGGACAGACCCTGGTCGGCAGCAGGAAGGACTGTGATCTTAGGGGCTAAATCTATATGCTGTTACAGCAAGAGCTAAAAGCCAACTGTCTTTCCGCTATGGCTGTAGAGCAGATGTCACTCTCCCTTGTCCGTGGTCTCAGTGCCTCTGAGTTATATAGGGAAAGAGCTAAAGCTTGTGTCTCTGAAGACTTTTCATCAGTCTGTTTAAAAATATGAAACATATGAGTATTTATTGGAATTTTATCTTTTTTTAAAATGTGGAATTAAAATTGGTAGGTTTTTTTTGTGAATGCAAAGTAATTGGGTCTTTATCAGTTTGTCAATTTTTCTTGTTTTCCCCCATTTTAATACTTTGTACTATTCAAATATCCTAATCATCCATTTGAATAGATACAAATGTATTTTGGAGAGATACAAAAGCATTAGTTCTTTAGCCCCCTCATTCATATTGGATTTTTGTATATTCTGCTAGGGTTGTAGGCAGCATGCATTAATAGGTTTTTCTCAGGCCAAAAGGGGACCATTATGATCATCTAGTATGTAGAAGACAAGCCATAGAATTTTCATGCAATGATTCCTGCAGTAAGCCCATAGCATTTGAGCTATGCCATATCATTTAGAAGGACATCCAATCATGTTTTAAAGATTTACAGGATGGAGAATCTGCCATACCTTTAGAAGAATTGTTCTAGTGGTAAACTACGTCACTGTTAAAATTGTGCACCTCAGTTGTAGTGGGTATTTGTCAAGCTCCTACTTCTAAGCTTATGTATGCCTTTGTCTGCTCAGTTAGTCAGGGTATGTCTACACTGAGTTTTTTCGGAAAAATTACCGTTTTTCAAAAAAACCTTCAATTACGTCCACACAGCAATCGCGTTCTTTCAAAAGAAAATTGAAAAAACAGAGGGGTTTTTCGGATATTGGTAAACCTCTTTCTACGAGGAAGAAGCCTTTTTCTGAAAAAGCTCTTTCGGGAAAAGGTGTGTGGACAGGGAAGAGGGAGTTCTTTCAAAAGAAGAGGAAAAAGCACAGGTGCCCTGGTGGCCACTCCGTCCATAGTAATCAGAGCTTACTTCTGAGATAGCGCCCACACTGAATGGATGCTATCTTTTGAAAAAGAAGATTTTTTTTTTATGTGCTTTTGCAGTGTGGACACTCTCTTTTGGAAGAAGTTTTTCTGGAAGATCAATTCTGGAAAAGCTTCTTCAGAAAGAAGCCTGCAGTCTAGACATAGCCTCAGAAATCTTACCCCCTGTGTAGGCAATTGTAGGCCAAGGTGAACTTACCTCTTAACCTTTTCTTGGAGAAATTACATGTAACCCCTTTTTCCTCCGTGGCTTACTTGGGAGCAGGTCACACTCACATGTATGCCTGGGCCCCTGATGTTTTTAACATAAAAGGAGATTCTGAGTACCCCAGTGGTGATGTTATTTAGTTGGGGATTCCCTGTCCGTCCCTTGCTCCCTAAGAATATACAATGGCGGTGCCTTCACCTGGCTGGCCCTGTACACACTTAATGGTGTGTCTTGGGAGCTCTAGGAATAAAATTATTCCAGCAGTAATCTGGATCTAAGTCCAGGACAACAACTATAAATAATATACATCTAATAGATTACATAGAATTAACACACTTTTACTAAACAACTTAAAGAAACAGGGTTTAACAGATTAACAGTGAATAAAATCAATTAACAAAGTACACAGAAATAATAGGAACTTATCTAGCTGGCATTTGCACTGCCCCATTTATCCTACCCCAGAGCGTGCACTCCTCTGGAGTCAGAGTCCCAGACACTTGCTTGTGTGGGTGCACCTGTAGGTCTGCAGCTGGAGTGGAGACAGCACTGTGCTAGTCCAAGCTGAGGAGCCACCTGCAAAATCCCTCTGCCACTGGAGCAGGTTCCACCATATGCCAGCAGCTCTGGTTCACTGGGCTGGACACTCTACCTGCCGTTGGACCCAGAGTTAGTCTATATTTCTGAGGTCTGTCCCAGGCATCTGGACTGGACAAAGGCTCCTCCATAGCAGCCTGACTCCTCTGTCCCAAAATGGAAAACCCCTCTCCAAACATGCCCAGATAAGCCCCACTTCCTCCTTTTACCTCAAGGGCTCATGGGAGTTGTTGTCTCTAGTGCTAGATTGCAGCACACAGGATCCTCCCAGAAAAAGTCAGAGGCCCCTTTAGTAAGTGGACTACACATCAGTTGGAGCGTCTTTGTCTCATTACAGTATAAGGAAGCTTTTCCTGACCTTGATTCATTCTTGTAGCTGTTTTCTGAACCCTATCCAATTTTCAACAGCCTTTTTGAAGTGGACAGAGTATTCAGATAATGGTCTCAGTACTAAAGTATAAGGAAATAGTGACTAGAATAGTGAACGCAAGAGTGAGTTTGAAGGTGATGGATAAGAGCTGGAAAAGTAAAGAGATTCGCTTAGGAATGAAGCTGAGAGTCTTGAAAACGTGTATTTAGCAGCATGTTATACGGGTGTGAGACATGGGTGATAACAAAAGACTCTAAAAGAAGAATATTGGCATTTGAGAGGAGTTGTTATAGAAAGATCCTGAGAATAGGATGGATGCAGAAGGTCACCAACAAGGAATTATATAGGAAGATACAGCCAACAGAGAACCTACTGCAGAAGATTATACAACGGAATTTACAGCTATTCGGGCATATCTACAGAATGAATATGAGCGAAAAAAAGTTAAGATTCTGGTATTCAGCATAATGGATGGTCCGAACAGGAGAGGCAGAGCCCACAGAGAATGGGTGGATGATATAGTAGATTGGTGCGGAGCTAGTCTACAGAAACTAAGCCACTCCACACTGGACAGGGAAAGATGGAAGGAAATAGTGAGGGAGGCATCGGACACCAACGGGCGTTGAGCCCATGGTGGTGGTTGATGATGAGGATGATATGATATCTATACAGCAGGGGTTCCTTGGCAATGTCTCTTGCTGTCATTAGGGCCACTGTGTCAGCCTGCCTCTCCTCCTCTGCTCTCTCTGTTCTTCCACTGTCTTCGAGCCAGCAGGAGGCAGCTGGAAGGAAAGGGGGGAGAAGGGAATTTCAAGATAATGGTTAGCACTTTATTTCCTATACAGACTTCATGGAAAATTCTTAATGGCACAGAAAGGCAGAACCAGGATACATTAGTGATTGACCCAGAAGGAAAACTCTGGGGCTGATAGTCAATGGCCAAGCACCAATATAGGTGAAAGAGCCGGTTTCAGCTAGAGGATTCTGTGGCTTTTAAAAATTCAAATGAATACAAAAGAAAGTACCTCTATGAACACCCAGCAGCCTGTGCTCTGGATGCCTATCCTGTAAATTAAACTCACACCAAATGACAGACAGCCTGTGCCCACAAGACAGTTTTCAGCGCACAGACCTCTCAATTCCCAACAGTCCAAGAAAAAAGAGACACTATCCCAGTAATGTTAACAAACCTGGCCTTTGGCAAACTGAGGCAGGAGCGAGTTCCCACGTTGAGGATGCCTGCAGCTGCTGTTGCTTCTTCCTACAGAGTGAACTCAGAGTAAGCGTCCCCTGCTGGCAAATGGAATAGGTGGAGAGGCAATAACCAGGTCCCACAACCCAGTATGTCATATTTTAAAAAGCCCATCAAGCACAATCAAGTTCAGGTTTTCAAAAGAGCTCATCTTCCATTTAGGAAGCAAAATGAGTGACTAGATCTTCCAAGAGCTCAGTGTTTTAGGGGGCAGAGATCTTTTGAAAACCAAACTGCAATGGTGGTGGCTAAGCCCCTAAAAAATCTGGCCCCTCTGACTTTGTGGGTGAAAATTAACACTTTGAATATCACATTCAAGCTAGTGCAGATCCCAGATAAGTACTTTTATGTCCTGCCACAGTACAACTCCTCTTGCCATATACTGCTAACTTTAAAGCTGCTGTGCTGTGTAACCATGTGCAACTGCATACAAGAATGTGTATTCAGAATCCCTAACTTTGCTCTTTTGGGGCAGGCTTTTACAAACAGGATACATAAATCAGATCAACTCCTCTCCCCAAGCAAATGAGAGTGATGGTTAAAATATAATTTGAATCTCTTATAAAATGTTGGTTGATCCCAAGGTAAAAGGGGTTGCTAGCACTTTGAAGGAGGGGGTTAAAATCCAAAATAACCTTGACAAATTGGAGAATCCATATAAAAGTCATTTGCAGAGTCGTACACTTGGGAAGGAAAAATCTCATGCACAACTATAAAATGGGCAATAACTTAGCTAGGTGAAGGTACTGCTGGAAAGAATCTTGAGTTCATAGTGGATCAAAAATGGAATATGATTCAACAGTATGATACAGTTGAGAAAAAGGCCAACTTATCGTTCTGGGGTTTATTAATAGGAGGATGATACACAAGAGATGGGAAGTAATTGTCGTGCTCCAGTCAGCAGTAGTGATGTCTCAGGTGAGCACTGTGTTCAGTTCTGGGCACTGAACATTCATAAAAAAGCTATGGCCAAATTGGAGAGCAATGAAGATGATGAAAAGTTTACAAAATCTGACCTATGAGGATAAGTTTTAAAAAAAAGGGCATGTTTAATTTGCAAAAAGGAGACTAAGGGCAGGGACAAATTATAATCTTCACATTTCTTAGGGCAGTTCTACAGAGGACTGTGCTCAATTGTTCTCCATGTCCACTGAAGATGGGACTAGAAGTAATGATCTTAATCTACAACAAGGGAAATTTAGCTTAGCTATTAGAGAAACCTTTCTAACTATAAAGATATTTCAACACTGGAATAGGCCTTGAAGGGAGGTTATGCAATTCCCATCTTTGGAGCATTTAAGGCTAGACAAACAGCTGGTAGGGAGGGTGTTTGGTATACTTGCTCCGGCCCCGGAACAGGAGGCTACATTAGATAACTTCTCTAGGTCCCCTCCACTCCTACATTTCTACGATTCTACAGTGATTTTCACCTACAAATGCAATCTAGGTATTTGTTAATCTGACTCCAGTTTGGCTTTCAGATCCCTAATTTGGTTGCTACACTTATTATTAAATGTTCTTTTATCACCCTAGCAACACTGCCAACTTGAAGTTTTGCTTGTCCTCCACCCGCTGACATGGAAATGTCAGTTCACTGCACTGTTTATCATTCCTGATTGGATGGTCTCCCAGGATATTTTCTCTGGAAACCAGCCAGGTCATTGTAAGATGCTATAGCTGTTCAAATCGAAATGGATACTAATCAACATTCTTTTACATTATGCTGGTTGTACAGAAGGTCCATGTAGCAGGCTTAATTCTAAACTCTTAGGAGTGAAATCTACCTCTGGTGCTGGCTTTATGCACCATACGTGAAGTGCCTGACCAGGCCTACATTTGCATCCCCTATATGCAGTACAAAGGGTTTCTCTCTCACTCCATATAGTACTATAGGTTGAACCTCTCTAGTCCGACACCTTTGGGACCTGACCGGTACAAAACCAGAGAATTTGCCAAACCACTGTAGGTCAATATCGTCTATCAGCATTACTAACACTCATTGCTTACTGGGATGTTAGAAGACATTTAGGGGTAAATTAGAGCTAAATAACATCACAGAACACTAAGAGCAAGGACTGGTGACTGTAAACAAACCTTATGGAACTGTGGGAAACTTGGACACACCCATGAAAAGTGGACATCCGACAAACTAAAATCATGCCAAACCACGGAGGTTGCTGGACCAGAGAGTGATGGATTAGAGAAGTTCAACCTGTAGCATGCATGCCATTTTTAGAATAGGCCAGGTACAGGGTAGGGGGAGGAGGTACTGGATTCCAGTATCTGCAGATCATTTGGCTTAGGGAAGTGAACCACAGAGGCTGAAGTTGCTGGAATAAGAGCTCCAGGAGGAAGCTATGAGGAGAATGTCCATGTAGCAGTCCTGCTCACAGGTCGTCATGGTAATTGCAGTATTGCCAATTCTTATTTTATCATGGATCTCACAAAACATGTTACTTTTCTTTAAGCTTAAAGAAATGTAATCCTGTGAATCTCTGATTTTAATTAAAATCAAAGTGTGGAGCCCTCATGTTTATGGAGATCATAGAACCCAAAAGACAGAGAACTCAGAAAACAGACAAATACTAAATTTAGAGTTCTTTTTAAAAAGTCTCATGTTTTTAATGCCAATCTCTTGATTGGGGAATTAGGGATGGGGGGGGGTGTCACAAACAAAGTTTTCACAAGTGTTATTAATTGTGTGATCCCCATTTTCTGAGTGACCAAATTCAGATACTGGAGTCTGATCTACCAAAGATCTACCAAACTGATGCACACAGCTGCAATTAAAATCAATGGGAATGGTGCTTTGACGGTATAGTAAAGCCAAGTACTCTGAAAAATTGGGTCCAAGGTGTCCCAAAATTTGTGGATACTTCTGATCTTCATCTCCCTATGTCTCAGTTTCCCATGTGTAAAATAGAGAGAATAGCTTTTCGTCTCACAGGCATGTTATGAAAATAAATTTACGAAGATTCATGATGTGCTCAGATACTCTTAGCAATAAGCATCATAGAAAAGCCCAAGGGGAAATTAATAATTCTGTCTTCTTAGCTGGGTTTGAATAGTGTGCAGTAAATAAGTCATGGGACCACACATAGAACAATGAGGATAAAATAAAATATTGAATAGCTGCTCAGTCAGGGAGCACCTGTACGCTGAATGAGGCAAAGGTCCTCATGTAATTAAAAACTGTATCATAATACACGCACACCAGGAAGCCATACGCAATCTTAATTCCTGATTTAGTACCCTTTAATAATGTTCTTTTAATGTAGTTCTCTTTCTCTAACTGTAATATACAATATATATAACAATGATATGTAAACAGAGTTTGCAGTAACACTATTTTTGCAGAATAGTGATAGAGATGCAGCCGTGTTAGTCTGTTGTAGCTGAAACAAAAGACAGAACTATGTAGCACTTTAAAGACTAACAAGATGGTTTATAGGTGATGAGCTTTTGTGGGCCAGACCCACTTAATAACACTATTAAACTTTTTTGGTGATGACTGTTTTATATAGTATGCTCCTATCTTATTTCCCTTTGGATGGGGAAAATATTAAATTGACATCATATAAATTAGAAAATCTGGTATGAAAATAACAGGAAACTTGCAGCCTTAGCTATAATGGCCCTTGAGAAGAGAACAAAGAAGGTAATAATGCCATTCACTGCAAATCAGAGCAAAGAAAATACTACTGATTCCAGACAAAATGTTGTGCTTTTTGTCCAAAAGTGCTGATATTGGAAAGCCCAGATGTTTATGTATTTGTGGAACCAATCTGAGGATTACATTCTCTGCCTGCCCACTGTTAGTAGTAGTCTCCAATTTCCAAAAGTAAAAATAAGGAGAAGCCTATCAGATAGCTCCCAATTCCACGACTTTCAATTCGCATTGGGAGCTTTCTTTTTAATTCAGGGAGCAAATTGTTACTTTGGTTTTCCTCTTTCATAAGTCAGGCAGAACTTTTAAAGTGAAAACATCCACTCCCCATTTAAAATGTGTTTGTCCTGAGTTGAAAGGATTTTTAAAAATTTGTAGCAAGTTCATTTCAGATGAATTCAAGTACAATGTGGCAGGTGTTTTCAACTTTTTTTCGTAATGTGGGCTACATCTTAATAGAAAATGTCTTGTCTGCCCTCTTATCTGTGAAGCTCCTGGTCTCTTGCTCTCACACTAATGCATACATAACATCCCTGTGACAAGTATAGCAATTGCTTACAAGAACAAGTAATATGAGGAAAGCATGTGTGTATTTTCAGCAGTCTTAAATGTGAGTTAGCAGCTGGAAAGGTGAGCTCTTGAGGGAACCACAGATTAGCAAGCTCTTCGTGTTATAATCCATTTCTGGATGGCTGGTTGATTAAACATAATAACCTCAGTTTTGCTATTTAATTCATTTTTTTAAGTGTATGGTAGAGTGCACAGCAGCCCAACATAATTTAGCATTTGTCGTCTCACTGTTGTTACCTTGTAGTTTGCCCCATCAGCTTCCTGTATCTACATATTATGTCTCATCTTATACAGGTTGAGACTCCCCTGGGTGGCTGCCAAGCGCTCAGCTTACAGGGAACACTGGACCCAACCCCATTTCCTGACAGGACCAGATGAGTGGGAGACCTACAAGGGGATCATTGTGTAGCATTTCTCTCTGAGGTTCCTCTCATGGGTTTTACCATAGGAGAGAAGCAATGTGCCCAGGGCTCTGTACACTACACAATAATGTACTTATACACATCTTACATGTCACAGCAGAACTGTACTAAGTACTAATTTCCCATCTGCAACTGCACCGTGTGACACGTGTCCAGCCCATGCTTTGGTACAGTATATCTTGAAGCTATCTAATCCTTTTGTCCTCTGGTTTGACTGCCCCTATTAAAAATATCTGTGCCACAAAGCACTCAGCCTATCTTGAGCTTAGCAGCACAATGCATAGGCCATCGGCTGTGCAATCAAATTCCAGCAAAATTGTTTAAGGCTACTTACAAGTGCACTCTATTATTTACAGCTTTGTGTTCCAACGCAAAGGAGTCTGGGTACAGCATGTAGCTGCTGTAAGTATGAATTGCTGCCTTTTTCTTTAAAATGAACAAGCCAAATCACTTGTAGGTATTCACAAGAATTGAGTCTGGGACTTGTGCTACATGCTTTTAAATGTCCAATTATTATTTATTTGCATTGGTATGCAAGTAGAGACCCCCAAGCAGGAGTGGGGTCCTATTGTGACAGGTGCTGTGCAAACATGATCCCTATTCCCAATATCTTACAGAGTAGTTTACAGAGCAGGCTTATATACCATAAACCACTTTTGTGAAAAAAGTTACACTTATTTTTGCTCTTATGTGTTAAACCATTTGGTATTTTCAATATTTTTGTGAATTAAAAATGTTGAGAATGTTGTTAAACTTTTTCTCTTACAGCAAATGTAGTAAATGGAAAAGTATGAAAACAGTAAAGAAATTTAATATTTTTTAAAAGACGTGAACATTATGTAACAATATAAAATTAAAAATTCAACCACACTGACTAATTCTTGTGATTTTTTTTAAGTAAATTGTTGACAAAAACCCTTTTCTTCTGAAATGTTTTGACCACTTTTGAAACAAAACACACATGTATGGTATAAACAGGAAGGGGGAAAGAAGAACAAAGAGAAAGAAAACAAGATTTGGAGTTTCTGTTTCACAATTCTGTGGATCCAATGTGTTTTTAACAATAATCAGTTAGTCCAGACTGGTGGCTGAGCTAGCCATTGTTTGGTTAGCTGATTTTTTTGTTTTGTAGGCTCAACAGTGGAGTTGGGGGCCTGTGAAGGTGAGATAATTTAGTTAGTGACTTCAAGGTTTAACTTACATTGGGTGTTCCTTGGGTAAGTCCTTGTCTACACTAGCAACCTCGTCCTGATCTAACCTACACAACTCAGTAATGCTATTTTCATACTGACTGCGATGTCTTCTGTGTGGTCAGGTCAGTGAGGGCTGCACGCCTATCAACTCGAGCTACTCTTCTCATTCTGATGGAGTCCTGAAGTCAATGGGAGAGCGCTTGGAGAATGTATTATCGTGTCTAAGCAGACACAGTGAATTGACTGCCAGTGGATTGATTGCTGTAGCATTGATCCACCATATAGGGAAATCAAGCCCTAAAGAGCAGAGTGGGAGTAGTTTAGGAATGGCTTTTCAAAGGTGGCACTGTTTACAGAATGAAGGGGAGGGCTGGGAAGTGCAATAAAAAATGTTGCAATGATAAAAAGGGAGGGGCGGAATTATGTGAATGAGAACATAAACCTTGAAGGTTGGGGACAAGGTGTAATAGAAAATGGAAAACTAGTGGTAAGAATCACAGAAGGTACAGTCCGAATGGTGGACCTGGAAAATAATGCTTCTCTGTTGATCAGTTGGTTTTATTTCCTTGGGAGGAAGTTACTTATCATTTTTTCTGTGTTTTAATGTTTTCTGTTACCACCCCCCCACCCCCCCGTAAGAGTCTCTCACATATCACATTTCAGAGTTGCTGATTTATGTATCAATACCAAATCACTCATATTTTGAAATGTGTGCTGTTCTTTTTAAGGAGATGACCAATATTTCTTCAACCCTTATATCAAATCTGTATTGTACTGGATAGCAGAATGAAGAGAGAGAATCTGAAGAAGGCTTTATGTAAAAATATTGATGGTACTCTGTTTCATATCTCATCCCATAAGTGAATAGCTTCTGTTTAATGGAGAACACTAAACCCTAATCTAGTTATTATTTCTCATTCTTTGAGAGCATCCCCTGAGAAAGTTCAAATAATTTATTTTGTGCTGACTTCAAAAATGGCCTATTGCTGTAGGCACTCTTGCCAAATTACAAGAAGATCTCTAAACAACAGTGGAGCTTTAAAATTAACCTTTAAAACAATAGCCTTCAAACTAATTTAAAAAGTCTGGGATCCCTTGGGGCACAGACATTAAAATATAGGACTCTTGTGATTAATGGAATGAAATAATATTTAGAACAAAACAGCTTTTTCTTTTAATTTACAAAAGGATATTTAAGGATTTTTACTCTTCAAATCTTGTCCTATCCTTCCTTACACATTTCATTACTCCATAAACTGTTTTCATCCAGATTATCTGAGGCCAGTTCCTCTGGACAGAGAGAGAGAGCAGACAAAACAATATGAATGGAGCTAAACAGCTACTAACAGAAAGAGAGGGTGTTACGGCTGCTCCGGTCATAAAAATGTGACCACCTTAACAACCTAATGGATGGTCTCAACTATCAGGAGATCATGCTTTGCCAATGTCCTGTGAATGAGCAAACACAAATTGCAGAGATTGTTGTTGGCCAAGAAATCAGAGACAAGGTGGCTTTTGGGGAAAAGAAGTTGAATTCCCAGCTTTCTGAGAGGCAGGGATCTGAGTCACTTGATGGCTGTTCATTGAGTATTTGAACCTCCTTTTGGTTTGCCACGGCATTGTTTTGTTATAGTTTCTTAAAGATTATTACTACAATGTCATCATGCCACTCATTACTAATAAAATTGGGCCTGACATATTGTACCCTAACACAAATGCAGATCTCTAACTGAAAGAGAGGGTGGGGCAGATCTATTTATTAAAGAGGAAGTGATTATCATAGATCTGGTAATGTTTGATACTATTAGTCAAACATATTGCTCATAAATTGCAGCTGGTTACAACTCGTGGGCCACAAGAAAAGATGTATAACAGAGTGACATTGTGGACTTATTTTCATCCCATCATCCATTTGTGCATCTATTACATAATTGCGAATTTCTTACAAGTAATTAAGCAGAGATATAGATTAGCATTGATACTCAGAAGGGCTTAACTCGAAATAAGCTATGCAAATTGAGCTACGTCAATTGCGTAGCATATTTCGAAATAGCTTATTTCGAAACTGGGAGCATCTACATAGCACTTATTCTGAAATAGAGCACTCTTCCTCTGACTTCCCTTATTCCTCATACAATGAGCATTACAGAAGTCGGAGTAAGAAGTCCTCCAGCATAACAGTATTTTGACATTATTTCAAAATAATGTTGCTGTGTAGACATACCCTAATTTATCACAAGTATGGAAGTATTATCAAGGGAGATATTAAGGTAGTTGGGCACTAGTTTCACCATGACTGAACCCATATACAGTAAATTGATGTAGGTTCATCCTACTATGTCTACTACTCATGTACTGGCCACCAAATGATGCTGGAATCTGGACATATGTGTCCTCCTCTTGGTTTGAAATGTTTTCTTTTCATTTGTAGGCTATTTTGGTTTTATTCATCTTGTATCCAGAGGTAGAATTATTAATGAAAAATGAGAGGTCTCTTGGTTCATAAATTGTCATGTAATCTCTTCATGCCATGAACTATTGTTCACTTGTTTAGCGTTTTGTATATTAGGGTCTCAGTATTTGAATAGTCAAGGTGACTGACATTTAAAAGTTAACTTTGTCTAACAGAAACAATAACTTTCTGCTCTAAGGATAGCTTAGAAATGTAGTATTTCAGCAGGGTTGGCAAGTGCTGATGTTAATGGTATCCTCTATAAGTATATTCTATTCTATATAAGCGATCATAAAATATGTATTATAAAAGCACAAAATGCTGATTGTGGCACAAATAGCATAAATGGACCAGCATCTCTCACATTTTCTAAGTACGTATATGGCAGAACGGGTAACTTTAAGTAAGTAGAAGGCTGCAAAATCCAATACAACTCTTTGGCCAGCCAAGCATTTTTCTTTTAGAGGCAGCAGGATGAAGTGGAAGAGGTTGTAAGTGAGGAAGCTGTCCTGGGACATGTCACCTGCTTGCTGCAGTGAGAATGTGCACCAGGGTAACAAATCCTGCATTGATACCATCATGCCACATTGTATCACATGCACCTGCCTGCCCATGTTTGACTCCATGATCTCCAAGACAGTGGATGAGTCTGCACCCTCCAAAGAACATGTGGCCCCAGTCTGGCAACCCCTGGGTGTTGTCCAGCAGGGTTAGCCAGGGAAAAGCCTACTGCAACTGCCTACTGCTGCTGCCTCCTGCTCTTAGTCCAGCAGGTGCCAGTGAACAGCCTTCTCTTCTCCTCCAGGTGGTGGACGGAGGCATCTCCGATGATTTTCACCATCTTTGGCTCCATGTTGCCAGAGCCTCTTGCTCCTTACCTCACACCAGGCACTTACAGAGCTATTTCTTATCCTCCCTCTTTGGTAATTCCTGGCACTAGCATAGCCACCTCCTTTCAGGTTCAGATTTGGGTAGGTCTGGGTGCTTACTTGGGGGTCTGTGGCTACCCATCTAGGCCCTTCTATGGCTATGCTCATGGGTGTCCAGCCAAATAAAATGATCTGGGAAAGCACATATGCCCCCCCAGCTGCCCATAATGTTATCGGGCCTTTGCTCTGGTAGTTTCTGAGTCCATTTTAAAAGATGAGGGCCTGGATTTTCAAAGGGCTCAGCGGTGCAACGCATAAGTCTCATTTTCAGAAGTGATTTAGGCTGTTAGGAGCCAAAACTCTTATTGACAGTCATAGGGATTTAGGTTCCCAAGTGCCTAAATCAATTAGACATGGCAATGCTCAGTGCAGCAATAACTAATATGGTTAAAAATCTGAGCTGAAAAGTTTATCTTTGTGTCTGCTTACTCCCGTCAAGACATTGGAGCATTTTCTGTCAAACCTATCCAGGGGCCAAGCCACAGCTGATGTAAATATTCATAGCCCCATTGAGGTCAGTAATATCAGTGTTCCCTAGTATCAGCAAAATTACAGAACAATGTGACTAGTTATTTCAATAGGGCCATAAAGTAGCTAAGTTCTAGCCCAATTTCCCTGAACAGCTCATCAGAAAAAGGAATTTTGATAAGCACTTTAAACATTTGCTGACAAGAATTGTTGATGAAGTCTCACTTTTAAATTGAATGCAAATAAATGGCTAATTGCAGCAACTCCTGTTATTTTTAGATCTGCTTAAAAGGCAAGTTGACAGAAACCTAGCTAGCCCCTTACTTCCTTGTCACAACCAGTATCCTGCTGAGGAACCTCAGTCACTTGTCTTCATAAAAAATGGGCCCATTAATATCAGATCTCTTGCTTTTCTCAAAGAAAATGTCTAATGCAGGCAGGGGGAAATTTAACATTTTAAACCTTCTCTGACTAAAAGTTATAAAAAAAGAACAGAAATACAATATTAACTTGCCCCCAAATCTGAAAAAATTATTGTTTGGGGGCTGAATGGAATTTTTTATACACTAATATACTCTGATTGTTCTAGAGTCACGGTGCTATTTTCATTACACTACACTCTCGTAGTAAGCAGAATATCTAGTTTAATGCTCCCTCATGGCTGAGTGTTTGGTTCATTAAGGCTTGGTCTACACTAATGCAGAAAGTCAAACTTAAGATACGCAACTCTAGCTACATTAATCATGTAGCTGGAGTCGAAGTATCTTAAATCGCATTTTGGTGCTGTCCATGCAGCAGGAGGTCGATTGGAGCACATGCTTTTTTCTACTTCCTTTACTCGTTGTAGGAGCAGGACTATCAGTGCAGACCGTAGCACCCACTCAGTTCAAATTAGCGTGTCTTCACTAGACCCGCTAATTTGAACCCTTGAAGATCAATTGTGGCAGCTTCAATCTTCCCTGAAGTGTAAATAAGCCCTCAGATACTCACCTGTTGTCCGTAGGATGCTTTTCTACCTGAACATATTTTACCTATAATTAGACCCTCATGTGGCAATCCTCTGGTGCACCCAATGACTACTGACTTCAGAAGGAGTTACAAAAGCACATGGATTGCTGAATCAGGTCTCAGCTCTGAGGAAAAGGTAAGCACTTTTTTTCACCATGTGCTCCTATCAGGCAGTGATAAAGACCCCCTATTCAGGAAAGCACTCAGGCATGTACTTAAATTGCACTAAGTGCTTTCCTGAGTTAGGGTCCAGTTGAGTTCTCCAGTCTAAAGAGAGAGAATTTTGGTGTGGTATTAAATGTACTAGAACTTAGATTTAGTAGAAAGCACTTTTCCTTCAAGGGAAATTGCTCAGCAGGCAGTGAATACAGTTCACATCTTGAGGCATAAAATGTCTGTGATGTATAAGATGGTGTAAAAGCTACTACAGTGTTTTGGACAATGACAGTGGAATACTATGAGGCTTTTTGTTGTTTAATAAGGGCCTCTTGTCTGAACAGATCACCCATAGCTGATTGCCTCAGAAATGCTTTCTAGCCCTGCAGCTGAACATGTCTCTCTCAGCTTTTCTTACCTTGCAAAGGACCATTTCTCTGTATCTCTCTTTCCAGCTCTGTTAGGTCTTTCTCATCTACCATCACCCCCAATCAGTCCTTTAGTCCTCTGCTCACTTTAAGGCCTTTACTTTTCTGCTCGTGCCTTTTCTTCCTAATTCAAGCAGTCTCTTCTCCACACTCCTCTCTTTTTGTCTGGGCCTTCTCTCTAGCTCCATTCACCCCCCTTCATGAAGTCCTACTCTATTGCCTCGTGCTGCTACTGCTTCTCAAAACTGCAGTAGGGTTTCTGTTATATACTCTTTCCTGGTGTTTTGTCCCCTCCTATTTTCACATAACTCAGCCCACTTCCTCAATATGACAGGCTATTTCAGAGGATGAGTGATGTCACTCAAATAACTCAGCCTTCTTGCATTCAGCCATAAAATGCACTGTGGTAACTGGATCTCGTATCTGAAAAGGCTTGGTTGCATCTTTAATGCTGGAACTAGTTTGGAGTTCCCCCAATGCATCCTTTCTCCTTTACTGTTTACTTGGTAATTTGTCTCTTCTACTATGACAACTTCTTGGCTTCCAAGCATAAGTCTTTAAGATAGCAACAATAATTATCTTTAGAAGTGAAGTTATTTTTGTGTTTGTTATAGCACCATGGTGATTCCATTGCTCAGCCTGATTTGTGACTACTTTCGGTGCAATATTGAGGGCTAAATTCTGATCCCATTTACATTTGAATTTAATAGGGAGTGAGTCCATTGATTTCAATGCCCTAACTCCAGATTTACGTTTGACACTGACTATTTCTAAAAAATGAATTGCTTGCTGCTCAATGTTAATGAAAACTTTACTGTTTCAGAGTTCTGAATTAAATTGTTTCAACTGAAAGAGTTATTTTGGAATTATTTGCAGACTTAACTAATGTATCTTGATTCCCAAGACCAGCACTGCAAACAATATGCAAAAAAAAAAAAAAACTTGAGGAAATTCCTGTCCTGAAAAAGTGTATGACATTTGCCTGTGTTAAATCCCTTAAATGTCATATATTTGTTTTTGCAGTGTTATTGTAACCATGTTGGTCCCAGGATGTTAGCGTGACAAGGTGGGTGAGGTAATGTCTTTTATTGGACAAGTCTCTGTTAGTGAGGAAAGACAAGCTTTTAAGATTCCACAGAGATCTTCTTCAGGTCTGAGAAAGGTACTCAGTGTCAGAACTAAATACAAGGCGGAACAGATTGTTCAGCATACGTAGTTATTTGTTTCTTCCTTATGCTGAAAGTTTACTTAATATAATTATTTTCTGCAGTAGGCCTAATGTAACATAAACTAGCTATATTCTTCATTATATAAAAAACGACACAGATAAACCCTCAAAATTTTGTAATGAGAAGTATAGGAGAAAATGTCTTCGTTGGGGGGGGGGGGGAGGAAATAGTAGCCTCTTTATGGAGCTTATGTTCTATCCCCCTCTTGTTCTAGAAACATCTATATTGAGGTGGGGTCTGTCATGGTTCCTTCCCCTCTCTGGCACTATGAATGCAGAAGTGGGGGCCAGCAAAAGTACCCCAAAACCTTATCTTTCCAGGCTTTGGTAACAAACTTCCCCCCAAAATCTTAACCTAGATTTTGGGGTTAAAAACTCTGCTGCCATCACCCAAGTAATGATAAGAAACTCAGGGGAGAGATTACTTGGGAAATCTCACCCCTAAAGTACAAACCAGGACACACAAATTAACCAATAGCAGGTTAATAAAAAGAAAAAAGAAAGGAACTTTTATTATCACCACAATATTCTTATTGCAAGCATAATGACCAGATGGTAAAGTCACAAAGTAATATACTCATGGGGAAGTCCACCATGGGCCCAAACTTAGTTGCAAAAGAGAGAAAAACCCATTTTAAATGC
>CM057846.1:165627081-165656229 GCA_030068395.1 Apalone spinifera
AAAGAGAGAAAAACCCATTTTAAATGCACAGACATCAGATCCCATTTCCCAAACGATAAAACGGATTTATCTAAACTTTACCCTACTTACAGAAGAGTGAAGAGTCTTTTCTTGGAGGGAGACATTCTGTCTGTCTCCCTCAGTAGCTGGAGAGAAACTGCCCAGGAACAAAGAAGGGAGTAACCCAAAATTTCTTTGTCCCAGTTTGAAATTCCTACCTACATTCCTATTGGCCAACTCTATCTGGCTTAGGTATAGTTAAGCCCTTAGTCACCAGGCTGCTGGCTAACCTTCATGATCATGACGGGGCCCTCTGGGATTCTTTATGGTACACCCTTAGCCTCTCATGCAGCCACGGGTTTTGCTACTTCTCTCTTTGAGGGGGCTAGTAGGTATGGAGCTTGGAGCAACAATAAGTTTCAACTGGATTCCACTAAGTCTTTAGGGGATCCTGCAATAAAGAGCTGCGTGTGAAAGGGCTTCTTCTGTTGGCTCTAGGGAGAGAGGGGGAGAATGTAACAGATTTTGTACCTTGCCCAGTTTCTGCCAGTTTGTACTTGACTTTGCCCATATAAAAAGAGGGAAGCAGAGAGCCCCCACTTATTACATATTAGAAGATTGCTCGGGTCTTTAACTCAATTAATTTTCTAGTGGGTTTTTTTTGGCAAATAAAAGGAAAATGTACATGCTTCGTTTGAATCATTGCTTTGTATGGGGTTGGAGATGAGGGGTTCAGTATGCAGGCTGCCCCCAGGAGAGAGGACTGCCCCAGCTCTCTTTCTCTGCAGCAGCTTGGGGCCTTTTCATGCCTTTTCATGGTCACTGCAGCTCCAGCAGGCACAGCCAAGAGAGGTGTATATGTCCCCTGGCTTGGGTGGATCCAGGTTTGTTTGCCCCCTGCCATCCCCAGCCAGAATGAGGAATGAAGCAAGCTATGCACTTTTCCCTTGCTCCTTGATGAAGGGGAACAGCCAGAAATATGCCTGTGTGAATCAGAAGGGGAAGCTTCAGCCCCACCCTGCTCTCCCTAAAGGGTACCTGGGGGATTAGAGGCTTGGAGCTGGCCAGTTCCAGATGGGGGCAGTTGTGCCTTCAGCCAGCTCCTTTCACCTGCCTGGTGATTCTCTTTTCTGTTTGGTTTTATGAGAAGCAATCCCATTCCAGGAACATCTCATTGTGCTGGCACAACCAACCCCTTACCTTGCTTTAAGCTATGATAAGAGGAAGCTGCGTACTGAGTTTTCTCTTACTGTTTAGTAGGAGTTCTTGAACAGACAGACTCTCAAGGAGTCTTGAAGAAACAAAATCTCTCTAATATATAGTAGATTGGGAGAACCAGAATAGTCTTGCAAAGAGTAGCCCACCGCCTTTTTGTGGAGATAGACAGTAAGGTTTTATTTTTTGATCACTGTATGAATTAACAATAGTGGGAGCTGCCCATATAAAATCCCATGGCCTTATTAAGATCATAGGCTCCCTTTGAGTTTGTTTAGCTAGGAATCAGAGGCAAATAGTGAACTTTCCTATTCCATAATACCACCTACATGTGTCGTTAGCCTTTAAGCTCCTATTAGACTATTTGTTGTTTTTAAGTAAGGTTACATCAACTCTGAACTCTCCTGAACCAATCTGTTTGAAATCTGCAACATTCCACGGCTTGTGCCTGTCCTGAATGGGCGCAGTGAGAGGGACATTTCCACATATTGTTCTAAGTCTAGACAAGTACAAGATAATACAAGGGAAAAACGATCAACTACTAGACTGTTAAAGTGCAGAATGTCAGAATGTTCTCTGAGGTTCCAATCACATCTAAAACCTAGTGATAGTGATGTGGTTGAAGCCATGAGGAATACTTCGATAATATGCTCCGCGAAGTGCTTTGCTGATCACATTTGAGACAACTGTGCACATTGCTCACCTTTTCACTTATATTTTCAGTTCTGCACCTTCAAAAAGGAAAAAAAAAACCCTAGTCTCATAGAAGTTTTAGTTCATCTGCCATCAAGTCATTCTTTTGAGTCAAGAAAACCATAATCTCCCTCATTAATGAGCTTATTCCTTGGCACTTGAAAAAGTTAATTTCTATTGTCTTTGTCTAAAAATAATGCAAGCCTGCTTTGAAATTTTGGAAAATGTATAAATGTAATAATTTAAAAATAGGCTTTAAAAATTCATTTTCTCTTTTGGCAATGTTGGTTGCCATGGAGTTCAAGTAATAGGTTGTGATGTTTAACACTGAATTAATTACTACTTCTCACTCACAGAGAACATCTAATTATACATATTCATGAAGAACAGTGTTTGGCATTCCTGAGGGAGAAAATATCCCTTTTTTTTAATATTGTCTTTACAATATTGGGTCTGAAGCATGCATATTTTTATAGCACTTTGTAGGTGTTAAACCATTTCCACAGTGTTTTCAACAGAGGTGTAGCTTTAAAATTAATCTTAGCTGAACTTGTTTGCATTATGGTCACTTACATTTAACAGAACTGAAATTGTCCATCTTCTAAAAATATTTCTGTGTGTGTGTGTGTACGAGTGTATGCATGTATTGGTTTTTTTTTTATAATGAACACCTAGATATATTACTGAAAAGAAAACAAAAGTAAAATTAATATAAATTGCAGTATATCAGAATTAAAACCCATCCTTGGAATGACTGCTTACAGACCTCTCAGGTCCATATTTTCAGCTTGATTTATGCTAATTGGGATTTTACTCCAAGTAAGTTATTGCATATTTGCTCATTTTGCAAAGCTTTATAGTCCTGAAACCATTTAGTTTAATAATCGGATCTGGCACTGAAAGCTATCCATGTAAGAAGTAAGGCTCTAAGTTAGGAAAGCATATCTACATGGCAATTGTTTTATCTCAGGGCTTGGACCCACAAGCTCAGAATCCTCCAGGGCGGGAGGGTCTGAACTTGAGTGAAGCCAGATCCCCATATCTGAACCCTATTGCTTTACAGCAGGGCCATAGTCCAGTTTCACTCAAATCCTTGGACACAATTCCATGGGGTAATTTCCTCAGTCCCCTCTACCCCACCAATCTGCAATCCATTCTAATGAAAACAGAAGCCTATTTCCACCCCACCTATCCTCCAGCCCCAGCAACTGGCAGCATCTCAGGTCATTATTGACCAATTGTTTTCTGACCACCTATCTGCAAGTATACGATCACACAGCCTTCTGGGTTTGCAATGGAGAGCAAACTGATGTGTCGTTCGCAAAGTGAGCTGTTTCTGGTAATGTGCAAGATAGGCAGTAACTTTTTTTCACAATCCACCATATTCCTAGGGCTAGTGCAGCCACATTTCAGCAGAGTGGGGAGTGGCTCTAGGAACTCTGGGCAATGGTTACTTTCAGTTGGGTCTGGGTACTGCAGTGTGGATGCCAGAGCCCTACGTCTGAACGTGGGTCAGAAAATTCTTACCTAGAGTTTAAAAACAATGTAGACGCTCAAGCCCAAGGTTCCTCAGTATGAGTCAGATGACTTGAGTTCCACTAATCCTGGATTTATGTTGCAGTGTAAACACACTGAAAGGAGCTGCATGATCAGGCGCTTAATCTTACCCTGTGAAACTACTTCACAAGATAGAGCCAAAATAGTCCTGAATAGTAATTGATTTCATTTTAGTTGTGTTTTGAAACACAATCCCAAATTAAGAGGAAGATTTTTAATACATGCCCTGAGGATTGCAGTGCTTTTGCACATTTTCTGCTGTTGAAACGTATAGCAAAGTGCCTATTGACCTCAAAGATACAAGAGCAAGTCTATGATGTGTCTGTTTTCCCCTTAACATGTACAGTTGTCTTCCATTGGCAGCAAAAGAACTTACACCTGTAAGGGGAGAAAACGGCTTTTATCTCAGCGGATAAAACATATTTTAGGTTTTTATTGAAAAAAGAAAATGGTTGTTTTAGAAACTATTCTTTGATTGCTATGTACTATCTGTATAACATTCTACTGGTAATATCAAATTCACCCTGGGCTTTGGTGGAGATAAGGTGAGAACAATTCTAGACAAAACTGAAGCAAATTATTTGAATCAGTTTGATAAAGGATGCCCGTGGAGAGATTTTGTGAAAACTAAGGAGATTGAGTACTACTGTAATTAACTCGAAACTATGGGATTTGAAATCTCTGGTGAATTCTCTGCCATCTACAGTATGTTCCATTTCCTAATAATAATAAGGTATACTCTCTTTTTATATTTAAAGTCATATTAATGAATAAATAAAGGCCGGAATTTCATGAGTGGCTCAACATTTTCTTTCTATCCACTCCCAGTCTTTCAAATTCTGCCAGTGATGTGTATCTCTTCAGTTAATGAGATTGCATTACCTACGTGTATATATCCAAGGACAGAATCTGGACAATCTTTTCTTCTTTCTTTATCTTCCTGCACCCTCAGGGTTAGAGGGCATCCACCAATTTAATTTAATTTTGTGCTTGTCTGTTCAGGGTTTTGAGTGTCATGTCTATGAATTTGACTTCTTTCTGTATTCTGCAAAAAGTTTCTCTAGGTTTGTACTAATTTTCCTTTTTCCAGTTAGGGTCCATATTATCGGCTTGTTTTTTTGAAAAATCTGCTTGTAATCTAGACGCTTTCTTTCGAAAGAGGCTTGTAGTCTAGACGTAACCTAAGAGGAGTATTTTTATGTAGTCAGATATTTCTTTGATGCAGTCCTGTTTATTTACAAAGAAAGTGTGCCAAGTCCAGTTGCCCTGGCCACAGTAGGGATAAAACATCAGGAAACAGTTTTCTTATTCAATATTCCAAGGTTAAGTCTAACCACTTAATTGATTAAATAGAAGCAGCCGAGGGTGTGGGAAGGGAGGAGGCCGGGGGGGAAAGGGGGAAAGGTTGCAACCTGCTGGGCTGGAGCAACTCCTCCCCACCACCAGGGTTCCAGAACTCCCAGATTTCAAGTCCTGGAGCCAGAATAGAGTCCAACTCCAGCCCCAGTCTTGGTGTCTCTAGGCACACACTCAGTGCACAGACCTTCTTTTGGAACCCCTTCCAAGTGTTGGAACCCAGTGTCCCACTCCTCTCAGTGCAGCACTGATCCCTCAGGTGCCCCATTCTTCCTCCAAAAGATGTGAAGCTTTGGGTTTACAATTAAGTCTCTCAGAGGCTTGGGAAGTATATAAAGACATACATTTCATACAATTTCTTCAACTTTATGCTCTTTACAGTTAATCAGGAAAAGTACAGATCACCCAACACAATAAAACATCCTAAATACAATGTCAGTCACTAGCTCACCCTTCCCATAGCAGGCAGGGTTCTCAGGCCCCTTACTAGCCTGTTGCTTCAGCATCTACCTTAATCTTAATCTGGTGCAAAATGCTTCTCCTTCCCCAGTTTTCCCATTAGTCCCCTTTGTCAATTTCTGCTGGGGTCACTTGCTTCTTTTGATAATTTCACACCACTGTCAGCATTCCCTCCCCCATTATAGAGAAAAGGAGGACGTTTCTTCTCCCAGCTAAAGTAAACCCAATTTCAAAACGTGTTTTATTTTGAATAGAATATCCTTCAGTGGTACTCACTCATTGTGGTTCTTGGCCTGGCATGACTACCATTGCTAACTCATGGTATATAGGTATATATAAAATTGTACCATGATGAAGTCATTTAATGGTACAATTTTATATAATAATCCATAGTTCAGAAGTGAGTGGTACAAACAAGAATCCCTAATTCATCACAGCCAGCATATCTCCTTTTAGCTAGCTTTATAGCTTTTAATTTAACTCCTTGATGTGATTAACCTTACTGCTGTTTTCCATTAGCATGGTGATGATTTAGAATGTATCAGCCTGTTAGTATGATTTTGATCCATTAGTCTTTTCAGCTAATGCTGGCCCACTTTTGTGCAGCTCCCTTCAGTCACTTGGCTGCAGATAAATTGTAAAACCACCTTGTTCTTCCAATTAATATTTTAAAGTGATGTTGGATTTCAAATGAAATCCCACTTGTTTGTATTCAAGAGAATGAAATCCAGCCAACTTGAAGGTTGTCATTAGTTTCTGACATGCTCTTGGGAAGGTAAGTATATGGAAGAAATTAAAATGTGTAAACACACTAGCAGCTTTAGTGATGGTAGTTGTAGTACATATTTAAACCAGTAAGTAGCGGTGTAGTATTTTCAGCCAAAAAGATGCTTTTTATTGCATATCAGTGCAATTAAAAATACATAAGTATTTGATAATTTCTTACCAATTTTGTTCATGTAAATGCAAACAGAAATCCTGTTTTAGCCAATTAATGTTTCAAAGGACCTTGAGTGAAATCCTTGAGTGAAAGGTGTTGTAGGAGTACAATGTATTATAATGGTGTTTGCTCTACCCATCACATGATTTATCCCTCCCTCTTCCCCCTTTTCAGTAGATGTGCTTCTAAATTGGGCTCCTAAGTTATTAGCATAGTCAGTGATATAGAATTATACAACAAATAATGAGAGAGCTCTTTCCCAAGGGAGACACATGGCTTTGTGTGTCTTTCATGTGTCTTCAATGTGAGTCTGAATTCACCAATAAAGGAAGATCTTTGGGTGGTTCCTAATAGTGTCTCACTCATAAAATGGTAGTACAGTGTTCAATATAATCCAGTCAAGAGAGGAGTCTGTGTTCCAGAATGGCCCATAACTCTACCTTACCATCAGAGCTGGGGGGTAAAAAGGAAAATCCATTTTGCAGAGGATTTCTATATTTTGAAATTTGGTTTCATTCCAATTCAGAATGATCCCCCACCCTCATTCTGTGTGGAAGGGAATGGAGCCCTGCTTTGTTTGGCTGCTCCAAGCCCAGGGCCACTGACCCCACAGCCCAGGTTGCTGAGGCACTGGGTCTCTCAGGTTCTTGCCTCCCCGTCAGGTCCCCTGGGTTGCTTAACAGATGAGCAGCTGAGCCAATAAGAAACTTTGTTGTAGCCAAACAACTCGTATAGAATGTTTCCAGAAAGATGTCAGCAAATTTTACAGCCAAATTCTGTCTCGGGTTGCACTGTGGGGTCTAGAGAATTCCCCTCACTTATTGTTACACACTCATCCGCACCCAAGACTTTCTAGTCTTCTTTGGGTTGCTTCCTTCCTTTTGGTCCATTGTGTTTTCTCTTTCATAGTATGTTTTTCTTTAAGTCCCTAGACACTCCAAGCTTCTCCCTGTGCTCCTTGCTTCCACTTATCTTCTGGGTGATCTCTAACCTACCTCAGACTTATATGTCAACTCCTTTAGATATCTCCAAGTCCTCCTTAAGCACAAAGAGGTGCCCCAGAAATCTGCTCTGTGGTTTTGAGCATGTCTCTTCCTCTGTCAGTGCATCTGTTTCCCCTGCCACGTTTTTCTCTGTTTTGATTGTAAGCTCTTCTAGGAAGGGTCTATCTCTCAGGATGTGTTGGTACAATACCTAGGACTTCTGGGCACTGATTCCGATAGGGCTCCTATTCTAATACAACCAATAGGAATCTGGGAATTTCATCTTGTGGACATCAAACTCATAATGGGGAGAAAACATAATCATTCTGATCATCTCCTCAAAAGCCTAAGACTAGCCTCAAAAGTAGATATTATGATAGAGGTACTCACTTTAGCTTGATTTAACTGGCCGTTAATAATACGTTCGATGCTGAAGGGGGGATTGTATCTATGGGTTACGGATGGTCTCCAATATACGTCATGAGACGTGAGTGTCATTCAAGAAGCTAAATGGGTACTCAATTTGACAGTGAGAAAAAAATGTCGCTAGTTGTGTCCAGTTAGCATATGAAAGTCTCCGCCGTCTGTTTAGGTAATAGTTTCTGATTTTAGATGGAGAATACAGTCAGGAATTTAAATGTGGGGTGGGGACCTGTACTATCCCGACTGGATCCAATCATTGTCAATGGGTTTCAGAACAGCATGTACACAATCTTAACAGTATGTTTTTTTAATCTTAAAATAATAAACAAAGCTATATAGCTGTATGTTAATCTATACCTAGCATGCACAGAATCCTCAGGGAGTAGCCTTGAACCTATTTAATAATTACTAATCAATTTTAAATTTGGACTATTTCTCTAAAACAGGGGTGGGAAACATAAGATCCGGGGGCTAGATCAGGTCTCTGGCTTGCCTGGATTCAGCCCCTGAGGCTCGGGAGTCCCCCAGTATTGGGGGCCCATGCTGGCACTCCAGCCCCCCCTTAACCTCCCTGCAGGGCTGGAGCATACAATCTATCAAGCGTTGCTCTCTTTCTCAGTTGGGGAGCCACATCAATAAGTGTTTATTTGGGTTTTTTTTTGTTTCTCACTAGTTTGTGGTCCCCAACTGATTTTTCTGTAGGTCAGTAGCCCCTTACCCAAAAAAGGTTCCCCACCCCTGCTCTAAAATTTCAGGGAACAAAACCAAACCAACTGATTCTGGGCCAGATTGTATCTATCTCCATATGAGCTTCCAGGGGGAAAAAGCCTTTCCTTTGTGTCCCTATTCAAGTATTAGATCAATCCCAGACCTCTCACATGGAAAGTGTTAGGATGACTCCAGGCTAGTGCCAGTGGTGTGTACTTTCTCCAAAGTAAATTGGAAACTGGTGTCAAACCGCTCCGGTCATAACTCAGTCATAGGAATCGCAAGAAGTGGAAAGTATAATATAGAAATAAGGTTGTTTACCTAAACAGCCACAAGTAAGATACATGAAACTCTGCCCACAAATCAAGTTCCACTCTCTTGAGATGCAAAAATGAGACTCAGACTATGAATGTGGGGGCAATGCTGGACTTCTTGGGATGGGCTTGAACTTCATGGGATTCAGATGTCATCTTGGGCTTTGTTGGGCTCCCTGGGCTCAGCTCCCTCTTGCTAGTTCTCAGTTTCTCTATAAGCTCTGCTGCTTGGCTCCACTCGCTGGGCCAGGAATACCACCTGAGCTGTGCACTTTTGTGGCGGCTCAGGAAAGATTCAGATGCCTCCCAGCTGATTAGCAGAGCATCCACAGCTAGGTTTTTTGTTTCTACTGGTGGCGCGCATTCACATATGCCTCGGTGCACAAGTTCTGATTGATTTCTCCATTTTACGGGTCATAATGGTAAAAAGGAAACTGATACCCTGCCAAGCTCTGCTCACAGCCCAACCGCCAGCCACACATAACATCCAAATGTTGCATAGATTGTTCAGGTGGTCTTAATATATCTGGGTCTCTTCCCTGTGTGTTTTTATAAGCAGTGGAAGAATTTAACAATACATTACTGGTTGTTGATATTCTAAAGGTAATATTTGCAAAGGCTGTAAATGAATACTTTACATTATTGAGCAAAAAAACCCCCAAAAAGTACCAGCTCGCTGAGCTTCTGTGAACTGGCTTAGCTTGAGCCCGTGAAGACAGTGGCAATATCACACAGGGTAATGCATGCAATAGATTTGCCTTTTGTATGAAACATTGTTCTTGCAGTGCTATTCTAGACTGTAATTTCTGCAGCTCCACATTTCTGCCTTATTTTCTCAGGTCTAAGAAATGTAGCAACGTATGACATAACCAGCTCAATGAGCTTCAGGTCATACAGCGGGTATTCTCAGCAATCAGCAGCCCTAGAAAAAGAGTGAATAAATATTTCATCTGTCGTTTATTAAAAAGTAATGTGGTTGGTAACACTGTTCTTGGAAGCACTCAGCTGTGCCGGAGTCAAATCGTCACTATCACATAAAGATGTTTTGTGTGTGTGTGTGTGTGTGTGTGTTTGTGCACGAGCACATGTGTGCTTACAATGCTCACAGTGCTGGATTTATGCACAAACAAGTTATTACATTTTAGGACCTGAAATTATGAGGGGCCTCTAAATACAGCCCTCTCCCCAAAAAAACAACCCCACAACCCAGATTTTAGTTGCATCTTTGCCTCTTTACCAGTATATATGCAAATATAAAACTTTATTATTTCTGTTTTCATTGTCTTTTCTGTTAGAATAATAAACTTTTTTTTTTTTGTAATGGTGTGAGGCTTCTTAAACTTGATGGACCTTAGGGCTTCAGCATGTCTTTATCCGGCCATGGAAAAAGTTTAAACAGCTGTTCTGCACATCTGGCCAAAATTCTAAACCGGAAAATATTTCTGAGTTTTTTTTATTTTGGATCCATGGATATGTTCTGACTTATGCATTTTCTGACATTATTCTAATCCTGGGCAGCCACAGATTTATGTTGTTTATATGAGAATATATTTTAACATGCTCTAAGGTTTGGGGCTGTTTGTAAGAAAGGTGTGCAAAGTATGAGACATAGAAAATAACTGAACTTTAATCTCAATTATGTTGAATTTTAATATAATCTGAGCATTAACTGAACACTATTTTGTCCGCTCTTGATGGTAATAGTAGTAACTGTGTATGATGTGGGCTGGTCTCTAAATGGGTAAAGTCCACTTCACCGGACTATCCATATTCAGCTGAGCCAGGGATGGACAGTAAGCAACCTGCAGGCCAGATGTGGTTCTCCAGGGTTTGCCCACGGTGGGCCGCTGGACACTTTATTTACCTGTGCATCCACATGTATTGCCACTTGCAGCTGCTGTTGGCCGTGCACTTCCCACAACTCCCATTGGCTGGGTGGGGTAATCTGCAGCCAAAGGAAGTTGCAAATGACCATATCTGTAGACCTTATCCTTACCTCGGGGCTTTAAACATCTAGCAGGGGCCCATCATAATCCATCTTCAGTAGCTCTGTACACAGAGCTGCCCATGGTGCTGCTGTTCTCTCAGCCAGCCTGTCTCCTGTTGCACGCCTTCAGGGCTCCAGAGACACTGACTGCTGTTCTGGTCTCCAGCCCCTTTTATAGGCCTACCTGGCTGCTGATTGGCTGGTTCCTCCTTCAACCACTCCAGCCTGCTTGGAGAACTTATCTGTGGCTTCTCTTCTGGGGTGGGTTGTGGCAAAGCCACAAGCCTCAAGCAGATGGCTTTGGGGCGTAGTCCATCCCATCACAGACCCATTTTAGGGAATCCCTATGTACTTTATTATTTTACTTATAATGAAAACAATGATAGACAATCAATAGGTCAAGGTTTCAGACACTATTTTCAAGGTCCTTCATGGAATTGGCTCAGCTAACAAACTATCCTATTCTGTGCATCCGTATGTTTTACAGGAGCAGTGGAGCTCTTATCCCTGTCAGGCATACAACAGTGTTTTCTCAGGAGTTGACTCATTCCTCAAAGATCATTAACACCATTTCTACTCTTGTTGCCTTCGGATTGAAATGTGAAACCTATTCTTCCCACTACAAAATACAACAGCCAAAAATAGCAATCAGAAGAAGCAAACAAAAATACCTGTACTGGCTGTGAAGCAATGAGAGGGGAGAGGGGGTAGAAGGGTACATTAATGGGAAAGCTATAGATTTAGTATTGTGTTTACAAATTTTGTGAATAGGGGAAGAGTATGGGATAAAAGCCTAGCAGGCAGATTAAGACCGAATAAATGCAAAGAATGGGCTTCCTTTAAAAATGCAAATATCAAAATGCTAAAGAAAATAAACGCATATGAAATCTTTTGGACGTATCTTATGAGGACAGCTTGGAGGCAATTACTATTATTAATAAAATACTGAACAAACAAGATCAATTTAAATTCAAAATCTAACCTAGGTGAACTTAATATAGTTTTATCTAATTTATTTTTTGACAGCAAAAAAGGCCAAACTATCTCCCTGCCTAAAACATTAATCCATATTTTCATTATGTGACTTAGAACGGGGCCAAACTTAAATGAATAGGATGTTTGCTTTGAAACTGAAGAGCTGGTTTTATCTCTTCTCCTCTTGATAGTTTTTTTTAAAGAGTTTACTGTACTACCTCTGTGATTGGCAGATCTTTCTCCTCTCCTCTTTGTGTTCAATATGAGTTTTGAAAGCTTCACTTGTAAGATTGTAAAATTCAGTTGCATGATATACTAAGGATGATTCACTTTAGATTTTAGTAATGTTCGTTCCAGAGACTCCAATTCATCAAACCGTTTACGCATTTATTTAGCTTTAAGCATGTGTTTACATCATCCCTATTCAGTAAAGCTAAACAATTAAATCTCAGTCATTTCATTGGGGATGTGCTTTGTTGAACAGGGATGGATTTAACCACATGTTTAAAACTAAACTTAGCTTAAATGTTTTGCTTGAATCAGAGCCTCACATGTTCCCATTTTACATATTTTGTTATTAAACATGTACGTTCTGTAAGGACATACATGTCCCATTAGGCATGTGGGTCTATTATTCTAAGTGCTAGGCAAACATATTTAACCATCCCTGTGTTGAATCAATAGGGACCTGAGAGATATTGGCTTCAGTGGGGATAAAGAGACACTTGCAGGATTAGGGCATAAAAAGGATAACAAGATGAAGTATCAGGGATGGGACTACAAAATACAAATGAACGAGCTTTAGGAGTTTTTTAATTGGATTACAGGTACTAGCAGGAATGGTGTCCACATTTTAAAGAAAAAGTGTAAATGTAGATTCTAACATTGGAGGAAAAAATGCCTTTATATTGTCTTTTTCTACCATTAACAAAAGGCTCATTTTTTAAAAAGTCAGAAACACTAAACTCTTTGCACGCTCCTGCAGGGTTATATCCTTTGGTTTGTCAGCTGGAAAATAGATCTGCATATGCTTCAAATAGTACACAATTACTGTCATGATTAAAAGCAGAAAAATGGGAAATTCAGCAATGGGCTCTAGTTAGCTCTAATCCAGATCTTAGAGAGAGAATTTTAGTTTCTTTACATGTCTGCTCAGGCTATATACTAAGCCGTTGATAAAGGTTTCCATGTCCCTTATATGTTTCTCTTGCTGCACTGACTCATGTCTTGATGATTCTGGCAATCACAGGCCTGGAACCCTGACTTCAGTAGTGGGTAAATTGATTGTAACTGTAATAAAGAAGAATGATCATGGTTTTAGCAAAGGGAAAGCATGCCTCGCCAATCTTAGAATTCTTTAAGAGGATTAACAAGTATGTGGACAAAGGTGATCCAGTGGATGTAGTGTACTTGGACTTTCAGAAAGCCTCTTACCAAAGTGCTTAAGCAAAGTAAGCATTTATGGGATAAGAAGGAAGGTCTTCTCATTGATCAGTACCCTGGGAAGAAAGGGGTTTCCACAGCAGAGAGAGGTAAATGGTAGTGTCCTTCAATGATCTGTAGTGAGACCATTACTGTTCGACATATTCATATGTTATCCAGCAAAGTAGTAAACAGTAAGGTGGAAAAATTTGCAGATGATACAAAACTGCTCAAGAGAATTAAATCCAAAGCTGACTACAAAGGGATCTCACAAAACTGGGTGACTGAGCAACAAAACACAGGAACATAAGAGGAGCCATACTGGGTCAGACCAAAGGTCCATCAAGCCTAGTATCTTGTCTTCCAAAAGCTGTCCATGCCAGGTGCCCCAGAGGGAATTAACAGAACAGGCAATCATCAAGTGATCCCTCCCTTGTCATCCATTTCCAGCTTCTGACAAACAGAGGCTACAGGCACCATTCCTACCCATCCTGGCTAATAGCCATTGATGAACCTATTGTTCATGAATTTATCTAGTTCTTTTTCAAATCCTGTTAAATTCCTGGTCTTTGCAATATCCTCTGGCAAGGAGTTCCACAGATTGACTGTGTGTTGCATGAAGAAATACTTCCTTTTGTTTGTTTTAAATCTTCTACCTATTAATTTCATGTGGTGACCCCTAGTTCCTGTGTTGTTTTCCTTATCTACTTTCTCCACAACAGTCATGAATTTATAGATCTCTATCATACCCTCCTTAGTATCCTCTTTTCTAAGATGAAAAGTCCCAGTTTTGTTAATCTCCCCTTAAAACAGCAGATGAAATTCAATGTTGATAAATGCAAATGAATGTACATTGAAAAACATAATCCTAACTATCCATACAAAATGCTGGAACCTAAAATAACTGTTACCATTCAAGAAAGAGATCTTGGAATCATTGTGGATAGTTTTCTGAAAACATCTACTCAATGCACAGCAACTGTCAAAGCATTTAATAGAATGCTAGTATCCATGAGGAAAGGGATGGATAACAAGATAGGAAACATTATAATGCCACTATATAAATTCATAGTATAGCCACATCTTGAATATTGTATGCTATTCTGGTCACTCTATCTCAGAAAAGATATATTAGAATTTGAAAAAGTACAGGGCAAGGCAACAAAAATGAACAGCTTTGGAACAGCTTCCATATGTGGACAGAATGAAATAACTGGGACTGCACAGTTTGGAAAAGATATGCCTGAGCGGGGATTGCTAGAGGTCAATAAATTCATGAAATATATGAGGAAAGTGAATAAGGACGTGTTAGTCACCCCTTCACATAACACAAGAACCAGGGCTCACAAAATGAGGTAGCAGGTTTAAAATAAACAAACAAACAAAAAAGTACATCTTCACATGAAGCACAGCCAACCTACGAAACTCATTTTCAAAAGTATGAAGGCCAAAAAAGATGAGTTAAGTGTCATGGAGGATAAATCCATCAATGGCTATTAGTCAAGATGGTCAGGACACAACCCCAGGTGCTGGGTGTCCTTAAGCCTCTGAGGCTACATCTAGACGACGGGGTTTTGCAGAGGTATCCCTCAAAAACCCCGCCATCTCCAAGGAACACGTTTGCTCTTCCGCTTTTTTTCACAGAAGAGCAAAAGCGCTCTTTTGGAGAGCCCTGCATACCTTGTTTCACAAGGCATAAGGGCTCTACTGAAAGAGGAGGCTTTTCCGTCACTTGGTTCCGTCTTGACAGGGCCAAATGGTGGAAAAGCCTTTTCCGCAAAAGCTATCGGAAAAAGCTACACAAATTGTGGAGTGCAATTTGCGTAGCTTTTTCCGATAAAGCCCTGTAGTCTAGACCTAGCCTGACTGACAGAATGTGGGACTGGTAGATGAGATGGATCACTCAATATTTGCCCTGTTCTGTTCATTCCCTTCGAAGCATCTGGCATTGTCCGCTGTCAGAAGACAGAATACAGTGTTAGAAGGGCCATTTGGCGGACCTAGTATTGCCATTCTTATAGTTTTTTTCAGCAAAAAGTTGAAATCTGCTTTTAAAAAAATGCACTGAGCAGTTATTCAAGGATCTTCAGTGCTTAATTGGTTGCAAAGAAGACTCTTTATTTAGACATTTATATCCTCTCACCATTAATAAATGACATGGAGATAGTATGTTACAATCTCATTTTGCTGTCTTTGGGGGCAGTTATATTATTTTTATACATATTTCTATGCAATGTTATAGTATGTTTTATTACTTTGCTTTAAAAGAAAAAGAAAAAGCATTTCCATCACATGCAACTATTTGCTAGATAGAAATAGCATACTTCTTCTGGCCCAGCATGTGCACCCATATTGTAGCCCCGCCCCCACCCCTCCTTATTTGCATGTTTATGCTTATAATCTGCAAGGAGGCTGGGCTTCTTTGAAGCCCTGTTTCTTCCCAGAAGCACCATTTCTGCCTGCTAACAAACATGGCAAATACCCACCTAAAAAGATCATCATAAGCATCTGACAGTGACCTTTTAGAATTAAACTCAGGGATGACCTGTGTAGTTTTAGGCACTTTACTTATATATGTCTATACGTGCAGATACAAAAAGAGAGAACACGAAGAAGCTTATCTCTTTTCTATGCGTTGGTGGAGAGAAGGCAGAAGGGGCTGAGAGGGGGTGCAGTACCTTTTAATGTAATGTCCTGCCCATCAGTTTTAATCCCCACAGTAGTAGAGAAGCCATTATAGGCAACTCATGAGTTGCAGGTTCGCTTGTCTTGGGTTATATGAAGGTATTTTCACTCTGTATGTTCATGCCTACTAATTCGGCTGGCGTTGTGCCTTTTCACAGCTAGTTTGACTGCGGTGGATGCCATCTGATGATGGATTTAGACATGCCACCTGCCTAGTGCTGCAAGTGCCATTACTACAGCATATGCCTGCTCTCTGCTCCTGAGAAAAGCCATTTCAAGGCAAAGCAGCATCACCAGGAAACAAACTCAGTCACAAATGAGTCAAGCTCATTGAATTTCACGAATGATTAGACCTGATGCCTTGGCTTGATTTTCATGAAGTGCTGAGCACCTGCTCTCCGAACATCAGGCACCTACAATGTGTCTTGATTAGATACTAAAAAACAGAGGCACCCAGATGTAGTCACTTTTGGAAAACTGTAGCCAGGTTGTTCATTTGGCCCAGGAAGCTTACAGCGAAACAAAGTGCCTACTGTCTTCAGTCAAAATGCCTACTGGCTTCAATTAGTAAATGTTATGCCACTGTCTCTAGTCCTCCAAAGGTATGAACGTACACAAGCAGATTCTTCCTACAAAAAATACACAGGGGAAAATGGCTTGTGGTAGTTCATCTGGCGGCTGTTCTATAAGCCCTTCAAAAACAAGCACAATTATGCATCTGGATGTGACTACAGAGCCTAAATCTGGAATGCCATTTAGCATCCTGCAGATATGCACGAGTAAGAAACAAGTTTTTCAGCTGTGGAGGTGTTGTCTGTCACACTTGCATAGGTTGAACATACTCATCAGCGCTGTTCTCATGTGATGTGCTGTGTTCAAAACATTATGGCTGAGATTTTCAAAGCCGCCTAGGGATCTGAACACCCCGTGGTCATTTGTATTAATAGAAATGATGCACCTCTTAGGTGGCCTTGATATTCACAGCCTGCAAGTGTGAGACAAATTCCCTTGTATAGGGATTGCATCTGGATGTGACTACAGAGCCTAAATCTGGAATGCCAGATTGGGTATATGTGCCAATAACTATGGCTTTGTGGTTTTTAATAATCTGAGAGGGGAAGGGAAAGAGTGTTGCTGATGCCAAGAGTCAAGGGCCTGGTGAGGGGATACTGGCTGCCCTTGAATTACACATTCCAGGCTCAGACAAACTCTCATATTTGACTGAAAGAAGCCTTATGTGATTTCAGCAAGGAGCTCAGATGTACTGCACGCTGCCAACTATGCTAAGACGAGACCTGGATGCAAGTTTTCAGATTAATAGTTTATTCCCTGAAAAATGCAGTTTCAGATTGACCCAAACTCTTTGCAAATATATGTTGAATTCACCAAATCATTTTGTTCAAAAAAGCAAAAATCAAAGTGACTTTGACATCATTTGTAGAAGTCAGGGTGTTGGTGCCATTCGCATTCTTATGCCTGATAGCTCTGTGGTCAGAGCAGTCCCCTCAAATGTGGAAGACCCGGGTTTCAAGACCCCATTCTGACTGATTCAGAGCAGGGAATTTGAACTGGGGTTCTCTCACTGTAGCATACAACCACTGGGCAGTAGGGTATTCTCAAGCAGCTTCCTTTCAAGCTCTCCCATTGAAGCTGTTCTTTCTAGGAATTATTTCTACATTCATTGCAACAAGGAATGGAACCAAGGTGTCCTTCCTCAGGTGAGTCCGCTAACCACTTTGTGAAGTAGTCATTTCTTCACTCTCTCTGGTCTAATGGTTACTGTAGTTCAGCTCCTCACTCCAGCTCATGCCAAGTGAGGCCTTGAACCCAGAACTTCTACGTCCTGGGTGAGTGCTCTCACCATGGACTACAAAGGCAGTGACAGCACTCCCTTCGTTCTCTGTCTCCAGTTTTGGGAATGGCATTTCCAAATTCCCTTTTCATTTAATAAAAATGCAGTTCAAATTGCCCTGAACACAATATTTTTGTTCAAGGTCAAACTGAAAAAAACTTTCATTTCAGGTTTCTCTAAAATGATTTTTGTTTTCTGTTTTTATTTTGGTGCAGGCAGAAAGCCAAAAAAATTATTTGCACCACTCTAGCTGGAACAAAGTGCATTTTGGTATTGGACAGGCTCACAGGTAAATCAAACTTTCAGCTTTCACTGATTGTCATGGGGAATAGAAAAACAGCCCACAGAAGTAGAATTCAAGCATCATTCTGTGAATGTATATGCCCATGGATAGGCAGGAGCTGCTTCATTCCCAAAGCCAACTGCACCTAATGTCATTAATAGAAAAATGCATATGATTTTAACAATAAAGTGTTAGCTGTGAGAGGAAGAAACCTGTGGTCCACTGCTGTTACTGGTAGCTACATTGAAGCTCTTTGAGTAGGAGATTTCTGTTCATTTGCAAATGTGGTGACATTTTGAGCTTTTGTATAGCAAACGGAAGCTCCCTAGGAAGCTCATGGCTGAACGATTTCTTCCTAGAGAGCACTAAATGAGGTTAAATCAATTTTCTTCCATAGGGGGAGGAGAGGAGGGAAGAGAATTATCCTAGTCTCCGAGAAAACATTTGTTGTATTTACACAGCTTTTCTTTATATTTTACTTTTTTCATTTACTGCTGGTTTTTTTTTCTTTTCTCCAAGAACAGCAGAGGGGAAACCCTGGTACAGGTGCAAAATCCAATTGAAATATAGAGTAGTAGCAAAAATTACAATTGGACAGAATTTAACTGACCTCGGACCCGCATACAATATGGTACTGCAAGCTTTATTCATCTGGAAACTGAATTGTCAGCTGAATTTCTAACCCTTGAAACCCCAGCTATGTGTGTGGCTTTTTAATATTGGGTAAACTCTAAATAACTCCGAAGATCAGTAAAACAGTGACATTTAGCATTTATTACAGCTGTCAAGAATTTGTGGTATCTCTGACAAGTGGGTGGAAACACTGCAGGAGTCAGGTAACACTGTTGCTAGATTAAATAACTAAGGGGATGCCTTCTCCCTATGTCCCTGTCACTGTGGGTCTGATTCTTTGAAGATAATGGGGAGTAAGAGTACTTTGGCATCTGACAGGAGTGAGAGACTGTGTGTGTGTGTAAAAGTCACACACTATAAAGGGTCCAGGCTCCCTTCACAGGTGGGAACAAGAATATGAATTTGAGGGTCTGGTTTTAAGAAAATCTACTACTGCAATTGTATTGAATGAGTGCTGTATGTCTTTAGCACCTCAGAAAATCTGGCCCATGATGTATTTTCAACTATTTTAGAGATTATAAGGTAGAAATGTTCAAATTTGGCTAGACAGGACAGATTAGCATATAGGATTTTCAATTTCACTATCTCCATAGCAGAAGTAATTCTGTGTCCCAATGTTAGTCACATAGTCCTGTCTTTTCATATAGTGATCCTGTATGTCCCTAGAATTCTTTGAGATGTCATGGTTTTTCATTCCATCAATCCAAACATTTGTGGTTTAAAAAAAATAATAATAATTACAGACTTTTTGTTTAATACATATTGGTATATTGAACAAAACTTGCTCTGTGTTCACAATGACCAAACAGTCCAGCTGAATGAGTATTCAGTGTGATAAACAGTGTTTGGAAGAGAAAAGTCAAATAAGGGTAGATACTGTTGGAGCTGTTCTTTACCTCCTGCAAGGAGGTTTAACGGTAGTTCGAATTAGGGGCTTTAATTCGAACTACCGGCTCCCTGCCGCGTGTAGCCGTGGGCAGTTAGTCCAGACTAGTGAAATTTCAAAATGGCGACTGGATGGGAAGATGCAAATAAAGCCCGGGATATTTAAATCCCGGGCTTCATTTGCAACTTCGAATGCCTACATTAGCCTCCCTAATTGAAACTAGGGGGCTAGTGTAGACATACCCTAAGTGAATTTTATTACTCTTTTCAGCTTTGCACAGTAGATTTATTCAATTCATTGTCACACTGGAAGAAAGTCCTCCACCCTGAAAGAAATAGCCGCTGTTGAATTAGAAGTTTTATTTGAAGAGCCAAGACACTTTTTTTTAGAAGTGTACTTTTGCATGAGTATTTCGTGACCTAAAAACTAATACCACAGTTGTGTCCCTATTTTTGATTTTAGTAAACATAGTGACCTCATCTGTGGCTAAAGCCCCCACATCATCATGGATTGATGTGAGCTACAAAGTTTAGCTCTAGATTGAGATATGAATTTCCAAAATGTTCCAGGGTTTTCTGATTCAGGGTGTTGATTTGAGACAGTTTCTGTCTTTATCTTGTGATACATATATTCCATATGGGTTTACCCTGATACAGTTGGTGATAAAAACATTTGCACTCTTTGCACTAAGATCTGGGGGGAGAGGGGAGCGTTAGCTTAATTTTTGGACATTGTAGACAGTCTTATGATTGAATAATTCATTTCTAATGTCTTTAATATGGATTTCTGGTAACTCTAATATCCTTTTCAATAATTGCAATTTTTGCTATGGTTTAAATGCTATGAATTAATCAAATGAAACAATTATGGCTAGAATCTAATCTCTATGATACTGAAATGACTCCACTGAAGTTTCTGGAATTATTCTAAGTTTACCTGTACTGCTGAGATGAGAATATGGCCAATAGTATTTAAATCTCCCAGAAAAAGGAGAAATACTGCAGTTATCATAAAAAACTGTACCACAGTAATATGTGGCATTTAACCAGAAAAAAATCAAACAAACAAAAAATCCTAGCAAGAAAATTAACATAACAAAAGAAAACAAAAATATGTTGATTTCCAATACATTCTATCTTGTTAACCTTCTAGAGATGTAGGTTATCTTTAAAAGCCATCATTTGAGGGTTTTTTTATTATACAGACTGAGCTGATGTTTAATGTATTCACAATGGACCTCTCTCTCTCTCTCTTTTTCCCCTCATTGAGACAGACACTCTTAAAGAAGAGAAACTTCTAAAGGGAATGAAAACCTGATTAAATGAGCGGACACTTCTGTTTTGAATCTAAAGTAGAAGCTCTGGGATTGAGGCTGTGAGAGATAATTTACATTATTAAGGAAAAAATAATGCTTTTGTAAAAGGATGACATTACTTTTACATGCAAGTTGACTACACATGCAACACAAATGAGCAAACATATTAATGGATTGCAAAATATACCTCTACTCCTTTAGGATGAACGTCATAACTCACTACTGACTCTATTCCTGGCCAATAATGTACTTATGTCAAATTTCATTTTATAAAATCTTTCTATCATGCATCTCACAGGGGGTTAGACAGATTGTAGTTCCTTTTGAGCCCATGATTCTATATTTCTGTGTGCTCCCCTCCATATTACATGGACACTGTAAACAAGACACATTGTAATGAGGGGATAGAATGCTCCAGTTGCAAAGGAAAACACACGGAGAAAAGTTTGAACATTTTGGATGTCTGGAAAAAAAGAGGGAAAGCCAAAGATTGTTTCAGCAATCCCTGTCTGTGGGAATGCCGCCTGCAGAATCCTCCATGCTCAGTAGTCTTCAAATGGTCATGTAAGCTGAAAGTAGCCACATTATGGCCAAGGATTTGATTCTCTAATGTAAATCTCCTTGGTTACTTGTACGCAGTAGAGATTTAGAGGGCACAGAGGGACATAGTAGAGTGTGTACACAGTTTGGAATGTGACATGAATTAAAAATGTGTGAAGTTGTAAATAGAGGTGGTGAAGTTTAAGGTTGGTAATGACAGATGTACTTAACAGACGGTGTGGGTAACTGTTTGATCGTCAGGAGGAGGGTGTGCAGGCTCTCAACTTCTCAGAAGTTTTATGAAACATTGTCAACCCCAGTGTGCATTTGAAAAGCCGCTTCCTCCTTGAGCCAACAAGATTTTAGTAAATGGAAAATACATGTTAGATGTGAAATGTGTTCATTATGCTAATTTTATCTTAAATTTACATCTGGTATGAATGTGTGAGTGCTGCATGACAGATTGTGATGGCCTATTTCTCTTCTTGTCAAGGCCCACAATATACAACTAATTCCAATTCCAACAAGTCTTTTCTGTTACCAAACAACATAACGTAACTTTGGTAATAGACAGATCTCTTCTAGTGTCATCAGCCACACACTTCCCAATGTCCTTTTTAGGGTTACCTAGCAGATTGACTCTCCCAGTACACAGGTGAAATTCTTCAGATGAAATTTCCCAAATGGAATCTCAATCTTTGTATGGTCTTTTGTATAAGCATAAAATGCCCCTAATTTCTCATAAGGAAATCCTTTATTAGGGAGTAAATTTCGAACACAGTATTTCACCAGCTTACACACCATCTGGTGAAATGGAATGATTGCTGGAATGAGTGCTGTTGCAAAATATTTGGATTTTCATATAGTTACCAGAGTATAGGGCAAGTAATTTTCTTCTCTTACAAAATAGTGACATGGTTCTGATCTCCCCCCAAATATCTTCCCCACATTTTCCCCTAGCATTTGACTTTATTTGCAGTATCACCATTTGATGTGAAACCCATGGTGGTGTTCTGATAAAGAAGCAAAAAATACCATAGAAGGTGATAGTCAATATTCTTTGGGGACCATATTAAGTTCTCATTTACATTGTTGCTGCACTATGACTTTCCATGGGAATCGCATCGCAAAAGGATCAAAATGTGGCCTCTTTCATCTTGTTACTCTGAAGTTTCAAACATCTGTTTGATTCTTTGAATCAATTATCTGCATGACCTTTTTTTCCCTAGAAATTTAAGTTTCAAAATACAGTCTTCCGGTAAAAGTTGAAATCTTAAGCCTGAAAAACCTGTCAATTTCTCTGATATAATGCATCTTCCAAGATTTACCACTACAATTTATATTTCATTTTAATACAAAGGACAACTCACACCCTCTCCCTGCCAACATAGGTTCTCATGGAAATAATCTTCCCCTCAATAATAAAATAGTAGATGAAGTTCCCTATGTAAACTTCACTTTCATCTGGAACTTTTTATATGAATTGTCTTATAAATGTAAAAATGAGTGTTTTGTTCAGGAATGGAGGACCTGAGCTCAGTGAACCTATTCCACTGAGCTTCTGTGATAAAGATAGATGATGGTGTATGCTGCATAATACTATTTCCCTGGAGAGTATTAGTAATATTTTAAAAGTACAGATGAGAGATGAAAAAGAAGTAAGGATTAATATACTGTCACCTCTCCGCCAAGCATCATCCGCTGTCAAGTGCCTTATACGTTGGCTTCTCATTGAGGAATAAATCCATTGATGAGCAGTTAAGGTATTTTCTTAATGTAACTTGCATTATTTACTCCATATATACTAATCTTTGAACAGAGAATTCCCCTCTTCAACCCTTGCCATTTCAGGAATTTCCATTCAAATACTATGCTTCATTATCAGGAAGCCACTTTGCCCTAAGCCCTAAGAATTTACTCTAGTTAGAGAATAAGGGAGAGACAAACTCTACAATTGTTTGCATTAGCCTCCCATACACTCTCCTCCCCCCACAAAAAAACCCACATTTCAAAATTAACAATAACATTGCATTTCTTCATCAACTGGATAATGCTCAGACACTGAGAAAAAAGAATTTGTCAAATTAGTGCAATAGGATTGCCCAGTGAGCCCAGCATGACAATCCAAATCAAAATATACTTGATTTGAAGATCCTCATTTAATCTGAAGATCTCATTGTTGTTAATTTATGTGTATGTAACCCCCTTTTTCCTCCCAGGGTTAGTCTGGAGCAGGTCACACTCACAAGTGTGCCTGGGCGTTTTAACATAAAAGGAGATCCTGAGTACCCCAGTGGTGATGTTGTTTAGTTGGGGATTGCCTATCCACTTCCTTGCTGCAGTCCCTGGCTCATAAAGAATATACAATGGCGATGCCTCCACCTGGCTGGCCTTGTACACACTTAATGGTGTGCCTTGGGAGCCTCCAGGAATAAAATTATTCCAGCAATAATCTGGATCTAATTCTAGGACAACAATTATAAATAATATACATCTAATTGATTACATTAGAATTAACACACCTTTACTTAAAGACACAGGGTTTAACAGATTAACAGTGAATAAAATTAACATAGTACACAGAAAGAATAGGAATTTATCTATCTGGCATTTGCACTGCCCCCATTTATCCCAACCCAGAGCATGCACTCCTCTGGAGTCAGAGTTCCAGACCCTTGCTTGTGTGGGTGCACTTGGAGGTCTGCAGCTGGAGTGGAGACAGCACTGCGCAGGTCCTGTGTGTGTTAGTCCAAGCTGAGGAGCCAGCTGCAAAATCCCTCTGCCACTTGAGCAGGCTCCACCAAATGCCAGCAGCTCTGGTTCACTGGGCTGGACACTCTGCCTCTCTTAGGATCCAGAGTCAATCTATATCTCTGAGGTCTGTCCCGGCACTTTCCCAAAGAGCCCATTTACTTACAGCCTCCTCCTGTATGCCAGTTTTTGTGTAGTTCTTCTCAGCCACAGCCAGAGTCTCTCCCCTGTAGAGCAATCAGCAGCCTCTAAAGCAGCCTCTAGATCCAAGGACTGCAGTCTCTCAGTCCCAGGCTGTACCTGCAACACAACAGTTCCCAGACTGGATAAGGCTCCTCCACAATAGCCTGGCTCCTCTCTCCAAAAATGGAAAGAACCAGAACTGCAGAGCCCCTCTCTCAACATGCCCGGACAAGCCTTCTTTCCCTGGTTTCCTCAAGGGCTCATTGGAGTTGTAGTCTCTAGGCTAGATTGCAGCACACAGGATCCTCCCAGAAAAAGTCAGAGGACCTTTAGTAAGGGGTCTACATATATATATATATATATATATATATATATATATATATATAATAATGTATAATATATATAATGTATGTATTTATTTATTACATAGGATATGTTTTAATAAAATACATACTGTCTGGTTTATTGTATAGAAAATTATTTGTTTACATAAAAATGATCTCCATAGTTTTAATGAGGATCTTCAAATAAGGCTTATTTTGATCTGTGTTATTATGGTGGGGTGCTCAGGTAGCCCTGTTGCACCTAATTTTACAAGTTCTTCTTAGTGTGTAAGCATTGTCCTGTCTTTGAAGAAGTGTGGTGTTGTGGTTAGTGTTGTGATGCAGTTTCTTTTTCAGAGGGCTGTTCCTAACAAAAAAGAGAAAAGGTAGAGGATGGGGTTACAACACATAAACCAGTTGGTCAGGATCCTGACGGATATGCATATTGGTAAAGCTGCAAGAAAATCTCAGGCTACAGTTGTGTTGTGGAAACTGCAACTTTAAACACACACTGCGACTTTTAACACACTTCAAATTTGCAATGCCACTCGCTCAAGTTTGGTCCAGTCTCCCCTCCCATCATGCTTGATTTTGAGAGCCATGTAGGTCACGCATTATCTTTTCTGTGATCAAAACGTAGGCCACTCCCCTTGGAAGAAGGGGCTGAAGCTAACATATAGGCAGGGGTGGCCCATGGATGCAGGCAACCTCTTCAGTCGCCTAGGGCGCCATGTTCAATGGGGCGCCCAATGATGGCATCACGCCATTGAAGGCTATGGAGGCGGGGGCGCCGATTGCACATTTTGCCTAGGGCGCCAGCTGCTGGCAGCTCACCTCGAGCCGCACTTGCATGTAGGTGCAAACGCTATGCCAGTGCGTATAGTGCGGGTACCCCAAGGTGTCTTCTTGCCTCATTCGGAGACAAGTTGAAGCGAGATTCCCAGGAGCATGTTGCCTAGGACCATGCTGACTTCCTAATGTCTGACTACACCAAAAACATGTCTTTAACAAACTGTGGCCACAGCTTTTGAACCAAAAAGTCACGGCTTTCTTACATCTTTGCAGATTGGTGGCTTTATGGTTGTAGAATTAATTTCAAAAGAAAAAAATCCCTCTCTGCCTTGATTCTATGCAAGATGCTAGGCACTATGGCCCTGATCCAACAAAGAAGCCAACAGGAATACTCCCATTCTTAAAGTTAAGCACATCCTTTGCACATGTGGCTGGGACAGGGCCAGACTTTCCAGGATCAGTCTCTACTCATTTCTCAGCTGCCACCAGTGGTCATGAAGTATCCCTTCTAACATATCATATAAGTAGTTGGTACAGCTACAGTTTCCCACACCGGATTAACAAAGAGCATCTTAGAGCTAATGGAGCCAGCTGGCTCTTTCTAATGCCAACATGGATTAGCAGAATTTTTTTTGCCTTCCTTAAACTGATTCTGAAATTCAGATAAATGAGCTATGTGCCAAAAAGGGCATTAAACTTTGAATACCTATGGGTTAAGTAACTAAAAGTTATGTTCCAGATGATTGTATAGTGTTTGCAGGAAAGTGGCTGCTAATGAGTATTAAATCCATTTAAATGATAACAGAGAAGCATTAATGTAGACAAATCTCTTTTCAGTGGATGTCTGCAGGTGTTAAGTCATCAACCTTATATCTTAATTTTGACTAAGTGTGTCATTCTAACCCTGGATATTGGCATGTGCAGAGCCAAATATAATGACACTTCTAGATAGATCATCTGGAAGGACTGTATCCAAGACCTTTGATTCTAACAGCATGCAGTCCTGAATTCAGACCTCATAGAGGGACCATCCATATGCCAAAGTAAAGGGAAGTACTGCCAATGTCAAACATTGAAATATTATGAGATTGGTTTTAAAATCATGAGGGTTTTTTGAAGAGTTAACTTTCATTGCCTTATGGTTTTTGAGTCTTCACGGTGCACTCAGTTCACATTGTCAAGCTTTCCTTTGTAAACATTAAGGCTAGAAATGTACAGGCTGAGGATCTGAGGGATGTTTTGTTTTGGGAATGAAAGTGAGATTCTAAGGCAACTTATTGATTCTGTGAGTAGAGCCCTGTGAATATGTGGATATCCACTTTTTATCTGCAAGAATCCATGGCTCATTTTTGTGGATGTGGGTACACATTTTGTCTCTAGAACCCTGCAAATGTGTGGGTATTTGCTATATATATCTGTATCCGCAGATGTGGATGTGGATTCTGTGGATCATTTTTGCAGATATGGATGTGGATATTAATTTTGTATCTATCCATGAAAGGTTGGGGCTTTATGAAAAATGCCCAAAGTTGCAAGATTTGTGAGTGTTGGAAACATGGAAAAGGAGAGAGAAATATGTAGCATCCATGTGTTGCTGCTTTAAAAAATCTCCATAACAAACCAAAGGCAAATGTTACAGGTAACTCTATATGGCACCATCAAAGGAATGAGTTCTCTTGTAGGGAAAACTTGGAAGTGTAGGTTACTACTTTTCAGGTGCTTCTTTTAGACACCTCAGGCTTAACCTTCAGAAGAGCTAAGCTCTTACAGGTCCAGTTGAAATCAATGGGAGATCTGCGTGCTCAGCAGGTCTGAAAATCAGACCCTGGGTGTCAGATGTGTACTCCAGAACTTTCATGCAAAATATGAAGCCGCTTCTGAAAATGTGACTGTAAATGATTTGCCTTGAGTTAACACAGGAAGCTGTCAGAGCCAGGAATAGAATACAACCTAGTTTTGACTCCCAGGGCTGGGCTGTGAACTAGTAGACCTACAGTGTAAACCTTCTAGTATTAATACATAAAAGAAATGGTTGAACACTGAAGATAAATATAAGGGTAAAAAACTGTATATGATTCAGTGGGTCTCAGTGGACGATTTAATTGCTTTGAGGGGCTCAAACTGATTTTCAGGATTTATGGTTAATTCCTTTTTTCTCTGAGCTGCTTCACCATGCCTTCTGCTGAGACACAAACAGGCTGTCCTCAAGAAGTAATAAAAAAAACTATTAGTAGAGGCAGCTATTTTGTAACTAACTCCTATGTAAAATGGATTGGCTTTCTGAAGAGACTGATTTTTTTTTGCATTGTACTTTTCCTCTGTATTGACACATGTTTTATCTGTGGTGATATCTGCTTCACTTGGTTTCTATCCATTTGAAACAGAATAGAGTTGTTTCTGTCTGTGGTAATTATTCTGTCGTACTGCTGTCTTTTTATCCTGCATGAATGGCAATAAGATACTGAGCTGAACAATGTGTTTTGGGGTGTGGGTTTTTTTTTTTTTGGCAGATTCTATCACACACAAATTCTCCTCCCTCTGCCATCAGTGTTCCCCGGCCTTTGTTCTTCTGCAAGCATAGCTGTCTGTCCTCCTTTCTGCTCGCTGCTTGTAATGTCACACCATAAGATAATGAATACCATCCCTTGTGCCTGGCAGTGCGCAAGCAGATTGTTTCAAAGGTGTCAGAAATGTCAGTCTGCCTGGGGAGAGAGCTGAATATCCCTCTCAGCAACACTGCTTTGGTCAGAATCGTTTGTGGGGAGATTTAAGTATCTCTCAGTCCTAATGACCAGTGCTCTGACCTTTCAATCGGTAGAACCCAGGTGGACACTAGTTAATAGAGCTCCCCTCAGTTGAAGAAATCTGTCAGGTTCCAGGCTCAAGTTGCATAATTAATTAAGTTCCTATGAAAAAGTTCCTAACTGTCAGCATGGTCAAACGCTGGAATAAATTGCCCAGGGAGGTTGTGGAATCTCCATCTCTGGAGATATTTAAGAGTAGGTTAGATAAATGTCTATCAGGGATGGTCTAGCCAGTATTTGGTCCTACCATGAGGGCAGAGGGCTGGATTCGATGACCTCTTGAGGTCTCTTCCAGTCCTAGTATTCTATGATTCTGATAGCTAAATACAAGCAATTCTGTGGCCACACTATGGCCAGCTGAGGCAGTGCCAGCAATAATTGCTGCGAAGAGAGCTGCCAGTGGTGTTGCTGGCTCCCAGTGCAGTGGGCTAGATTCCCTGAGGTCACTACTTCCTTTTGTTTGCTGAAGAGTGCACATTTGTTCCCTGTTTATTGATCTAAATGATGGCTGGAGCCTGCTAAAGATACTCTCTTAGGGTATGTCTATGCTACAGCATTATTTCAAAATAGTTAATTCGAAATCAGTTATTTTGAAATAACGCATCTACACACAAAATGCATTTCGAAAATAATATTTTACTATTTTGAAATAGTGTGTCCGCGCTGAGTGGACTCTGAATCACATTTAAGGCTTGCTGGAACCAGTTCCGGCAGGTCACCAGGTCAGGACTTACTGTGTGGGGCTGCTGCTTGAGGGTAACTGAGTTCTGTGCTTAAAGCCCTCCCCCCCCCCCCCCCCCCCCCCCCCCCCCCCCCCCCCCCCCCCCCCCCCCCCCCCCCCCCCCCCCCCCTCCGCAAGCCAGTTCTCAGGTTTCCCTGCTTGCTTGTCTACCTCGATGAGGGACAGCAAAGCATTTTGTCTCTGCGTGCTCTGGTTGCCCTCACTTGGGACATCACAGCACTCTACAACATGGAGCCAGAGCTGTCCCTGGGCACTCTGGTGCTTCTCTTGGACGCCTTGCTGTGAGCCTGGCTGCACTTTCTGCAGGCTGCCATCTGGGAGGTCCAT
>CM057846.1:165672394-165692352 GCA_030068395.1 Apalone spinifera
TCGCCCTCATTAGCCTCCCTAGTTTGAACTAGGGGGCTAGTGTAGATGTACCCTGAGAAACTGAACAGTTTGTCAAGTGAGACTAAGGTCCCATGCACCCTAACAGCTACAATAGAGATTGGGGACTTGGTTCTCCATGGACTTAGTTGCAAACTTATAGGAGAGATGTAACCTAACCATGTCCTCATAACCAGGTTGAAAAAGTAGGCCTACATTTTCAAGCAACTAGTCATTTTGGTGTCTCAATTTTTGGGTGACTAACCTGAGACACCAGACAAATTTTCAGATGGCAGCTGCTCAACACTTTCTGTAAATTGAGGCCCCATTTCTAGCACTCAGAAAGGAAGAAAATGATACATCTTCACTCATATGCCATTGTCCGTCTTGTATACTTGGGACACAGACTGTGTTTTTTCCATGCGTTTTTTCAGTGGGATGTCCTTGTTCTGACTTGTGCCTTTGGGTGCTACTTAGTATAAATATTAAATAAGTAAAATCAATTACCTGTAGATAGTTTGAGGTCATTCTCAGGGAACAGGTCATTTCCAGCCTGCCCACACCCAAAGCTTTTGTGGTAGCAATAACAAGGTTGTTATGTGCTGCTTTACAATCTTTAGGCTAAGAAAGAGTTAAAGACATATTGGCTTCTCGTCACTGTTTCCAAACATCAATTAACATAAAAACAAGAGCTATACTGTAGGGTAACCTTTTCAATGACTCTTCATTTGTGGAATAGAGATGAGGTGATATGAAAGCACTATTAATAAAAAAAAGACATACTTATGAGCCACCAAGTGAAGTGTAAATTGCTTTACACTTGTACCAGAATTTTGCATAAGATCCTTATCAGGAAGTTAAAATTCAAATGACCTAAAAATAATACCATCCACTCATCCTCATGTATTTTATCATCTCCTTCAGCCCTGGACGAAAGTGATTTGCCAGATCGAATCAATATTTTTAGAAAAGCTTCTAGTGAAATTTAGCCCTATATTTTATTCTGGTCTGTAAAATATACTGAGAATAACATGCTTAACTAATGGACTGCATCTTGCTGAAAAGATACAGACTGATTAAGTTTCCAAAGAGCACAGTATGAGGCTAATGCCCACATTCTGTCTTGTCTTAATGGGATTTGCATGTTTATAATTGACCCCTTCCATTGGCATTATTTTTAAAATATGTAAGTAAATGCAGGGCCAATATTTCTGTACTGCAGACCAAAGCTTTTTCTTTATTCATGAGATAGGTATTAACCTTATATTAGATCTGGAAGCTCAGCTTAAGATATATAGCTCCAGCTATGTTATTTACATAGCTGAAGTCAATGTACCTTAAGCCAAGCTTGGCACAGTCTCCATATTGGGAGGTCGATGAGAGCCTCTTACTCCTCACAAATCGAGGTGTACAGCACCAACTGGGGTGCCCTCAGCATTTGAATTAGCAGGTCCTTACTAGACCTGCTAAATCGAATACCAGAAGATCAGTCTCTGGCACAGTAAGTGTAGACGTGGCCTTAGAAAAAGAAGCTGGATGGGGTAATACTTTTTATTGGACCAACTCCTGTTGGTGAGAGAGACAAGTTTTCAAGATTATACAGAGCTCTTCTTCAAGTCTGGAAACAACAATGGAAGGTATAAATATCTGCCAAGGGGCGTTTCTGTACACTATCCTACCTAAGTGCTTTAAATTTAACCTAGAAGACTCTTCCATAGGGGTAATAAGACAGTTAAGTCACTAGAAATATTCATCTCTTGGCCTCTCTGTCGAGGCTAACCACAGAAATGCCTACTGAAATAATGGTGCATTTGTGACATAGACACATATTTAGTAGGGACTGACAGGAGAACATACAGGCCATCAAACAGCTGTGCAATGGTAGTGATGTTTTCTTGCAATTAATCTGTGAAAAATTTTAATGCATGACCTATCTGTGAAAAGCTTCCTATCCCAAGTATTTTCCTCAGCTGTCCAGCTCCCTAAGCCCAGGAGGGACATTCACGTTAGAGCCCAGAATGCTAAAATTACCAGTTCCAACTTCCTGAACCAGCTCTTGTTGGTTTCTCTTGCTTGAATTGGCTTCCATTTCCAGCTATTAATTGTGGAGGAGATGAGAAAGATCCCCCTGTAACCAGCACCTTCTCCTTTTTCTGTTCCTGGCTGAGAGAAGAGAGTTCAAAGTTATATGTACAAAATTATAGAAAGAAAAATTTGTATTTAAAATATAATTTTAAATGTACAAATTTAAAGGGGAACCTGTTTCTAGTAGGAAACTGTTTCAGCAGCATAGCATTCATTCCCCATTGAACTTTTCTAATTCTAATCACAGCAGTTCTATTTCATATGCTTGCTACTTCTTGGGATTTCTTATGTAAGGTGTAAAGGATGTGGGAGAGGTCATATTATTTTACTATTGGTTTGATTTTATGTACATTGGTTGCAATATAGTGACATGGGACTTAAGTCCTTTAGGGCTGGTTTGCTGGTAGGCAGGAAAGTGGATAAATGCTTCCGATAGCTTTACATTCACTGCTAATTAAAGTACAATGTAGAAAGAACTGCATAGGGTTGCCCAGTGTCCAGTTTTGAACCGGACAGTCCAGTATTTGAGTTTTCTGTTCGGGAAACAAATTGAGAAAATAGAAATGTCTGGTATTTTCTAAATAAGATGTAATGTAGATTGTGATGTAATCTCATGTGTGTCTGATATTTTTGTTGTAACCATCTGGCAACCCTGGAACTGCATGGAAATCCATCCCTGAACAGACCTGGCTGGGGAGCAGAAAGGAACTTTAAGGGCATTAGAAGTGTCAGCACTTAAAGAGCAGAGGAGAGAGGGAGACAGATTTCCTAACTTCCACCGTGGGCCCTGCAAGGTTGGGGTACATGGGATAAAGTAAGCTTATCTAATCTTAGGCACAATAGAAGTGCATAGAGAAGTCTGGCGGGACACTTTAATCCAATTGTGCCTGCTATACCCCAGGATACAATCAGAGAGGGTCAGCGAGTGGGTTTGTACTTGGTGACTGAGAGGGATAAAACTGCTGAATTCAGCAGTAAATCTGAACATGTGACAGATGTCATTTAATGACCATGCTAGCAACTGTAGTGTTTTGTTTGAGAGATATTTTAACATCAGGCAGTGCTGCTGACATAGGGCAACCTGGCACATAGCAGCCATTCACCCCAGCCTTCTACAATGTCTTGCTTAATAGGACTCCAAAATAACAGGTGGCACAAATGTTAGGGTCCAACAAATCTTAAGGCCAGGGATTATGACAGGGACTTGGTGGCAGTAACATTCATAAAACTCTGAGGTGTTGATAAGCAAGTGGGGTCTAGACTATGAGGGAGAGAGGAGCTTGTTAGGTCACACATGGGGGCTCGTCTAGGAACCACAGCCAGTAGGAGCTGCGGGGGAGGTATCTGCAGGTAGAGACAGTGCACAGAGCCCCCCTGGACACCCGGTTGCCTTGGAGCCGGAGGGACTTGTCACTGCTTCCTAGGAGTTGCCTGAGGTCAGAGTCACCCAGAGCCAGTTCCTCAACCCTCTGCCCCAACCATGAGCTCCCTCATGCTGTTTTCAGCAAAAGGAATGGAACTATATCATTCTATAAATCATTAAATCTGTTAGTTGCAAAGGAAATTCATACTGTCGTGTGGTTCGATTATTGAGATCCGAGGGAAACCAGGACACACCAGAGAGACTTAACCACTTCCGAATTTATTGCAAACCTTTAAGTAGTTAATACACAGTCTAAGCCTTGAATACAATCTCTATACTTCTCAAACCTTAGATAAAGTCAATACTTTATCTTGGTCAAGCCTGTTTCACTTACAGTTCACCTAGAGTGCAAACTTATAATGCCAGACAGGAAGTTGTAGCCTCTTTCTTTTCCCACTCTTCGAGGCACCTGCACTTCTGCTGCCAGAATGAACAGTTTCTACTTTCAGTTACAACAAACAGGACCTGTGGGCTAGTTTTTTTGCAAAGCCTATTTTTATAGCAAAGCAGGACTTGGTCATTCATGCCCATGATTGCCACATACTTTACTGGCTAAAGTTACTTCCCTATTCAAATTTCAATTATGCTGACTTTTTTACTTTATCTTATCCTAACATGCGCAGTTATCTTAAGTTTGTTTAACCCTTGGTGGCGGGCATTTCTGAGCAATGCAAGGTTTGTCCGGTATTGTGCTCAATAATCCCGCAAGCTTTAGCAAGATTTTGGAACGTTTCAGACATGTTTGTTATTTATGGTCACACTTAGCAGTTTCAGCATTTGCTCATGATTTATGGTCAGGTCTTATTCAATGGCCTTAGGGCAAAAGATTATATTTCCACAGACTTGCCTACTATGCCCATGCCTACATGCACATAGCATCAGGCTTTAGCAAGGCCTAGGCTTGCTGAGCAGCACTCAAGTGTCAAGGCAAGGTCATGTAGACTCTTCCACACGTATTCATGCTCAGAAGGGCTATTGAACTGTCAAACTCTCAGAAGACTGTTGGACTGCACAAGATAGGTACAGGTTTTCTTTTCACCATGGGAATCACTGTGTGTTTTGTTATTGGGTGGGAGCAGAACTGAGGTTTAGAGTGAGGTCAACAGCTTGTAAGATTGGCATGAGTTTATGGCCAAGCTACTGTAGTACAGATTGTATTGCCAAGTGTCTCGGCACCTGAATCCAACAGGGCCTACGGTTATTGAGGTGAGCTATTGCAGCCTAAATCAAGTACTGCTGTGTTGCAGGAAAATGGCCTCCTTAGTGATGTCAGCTAAAAGCTGTGATGCCTGTGAGAGCCTCATGTTTTCTACTGCTGGAGCGATCGTTAAAAGAACTATTGTATTTTGAAATTAAACCTATCTGCTAAGATACTTCACTTGGAAAAGAACAGATTCCCCATCAGACCTAATTACTGACAATCTTGCATTTATATAGCACCTTTCAGGCCAAAGGATCCCAAAGTGATTGGACGATATATACTTGAATCACTTAGCCCATCACTCTTTCTCTAAAGGTGACATGCAGCTCCTCCCATCTAACGGTGCACAGCTACCTTACGTAGCACCCAAAGCCAGGAAGTGACAAAGAATGCCATCTCCGTACTGAGGGACAATTGTAATTCCTTTCCAAGTCGGGCTCAGCATCATTGTGAAATATGCTGACAAACTTAAACCAGGGACAAGTTAGACTAATGGGGTTTATGCTATTGAAAAGTGCTGACTGCCGAGAGGAGCGGGCAGCTCATGAAGAATTATATGGCTTGTGGTGCTATTGACATTGCTTCTCTCCATATAGATTTCTTGCATAATGCAATGCTAAGACATGCTGGCATGATGCATCACCTCAATAACATGCAAAGCCTGAGAACTTCAGAGAAATGGGCTTTATTATAATACAGTCTATATCAAGGGAAGGATTTCAGTCAAGCACAGTCCTGAAAAAGCAAATGTTTGCCTTTCACAAATGATGCTCAGATTCTTATTTTCACTGTGTCCAGCCACACCCCTCCAATTGCATGCAGGGCACTTCCTTTAACAGCCTCCTTTCAGCTCTGCCCTTGAATATTTAGGCCTAAATCCTGCTACTTTCTGCACAACACAAAGGATGAGAAAGGGAACTATTTCCTCACCTCTCTGTGGCAGCATAATAATGCTGATGAGTGAGAGATCCTAAAAGATTCTTTAGATACTAGCTGTAGAGGTCTGACATCCTTATGAGAGAGATTCTTTGAAATGGACAGCTTGTTAAGCAGTGTTGTCTTATGAGGTCCTCCTGGACCCTCCTGCGCTTGCAGCTCCCCCAACGTCAGGTGGCTGCCTTGGATGGCAGTGATCACCCCTCCGTGACAGCTGGTCCGGCTGTGGAGAATAAAGAGGGAGAGATGGTCAGTCATCCTTGCAGACACTGTCCCTGAAGCCATGCCCTCTTCTGTGAACAGCGAGCAACAGTCCTCAGGCCAGAGGATGGAGATGTCTCAGGAGCAAGGCCATATGTTGCCTGCACTGTGGGCCCTGCCTCACAGGGGCCCCGAGGTGTCCAGGGGACCATGCTTCCTGCTCCCCACTTCCCCCCATCCCACAGACAAGTAGGCAAAGAAAGTGTCTGGCCACACTGGGATCCCATGGGCAGGACAGGGGCCTGGAGCAGCCTGGCCTTCTATGGGGCCTGCATACACACTTGCACCTGGCACAGCTATCCGCAGGAGCAGATGGTGCCTTGCTCATCACTGGTTCCAAGATCGGGGGTGGTGGCTTCTTGTGGCCAGTCTTGACCATCCGACTGTAGATATCAGCGCTATGCCTCTGGGAGCGGAGAGCCTGGGTCTGGACCATGAAAGCTCATCACCTCTAAAACCATCTTGTTAGTCTTTAAAGTGCTACATAGTCCTGTCTTTTGTTTCTTCTTCACCCCACACTTCCAGGAGGGACAGGATCTCCGCCCCAGACCACGATGATGCTTGCCTTTTGGTGCCCCTAGCTGGGTCCTGGGAGCCCTAGTCATGTTCCCTGCAAGGGCCAGGGAGGTCTTGGCAGGGGGAAGGAGAGGGGAGGTTGGCTGGGCCATGGTTCCCAATTTGTGTGGCAGGGAGAGCTGTTCCATCAGGTGCAGCTGTCTGGGCCGGCTTCCTGCCACAAGGCTTGTCCCGGGTGCCTGCAGCTTTAAGAGCTTGCAGGAGACAGGAACTATAGAGTTCTGAATAGTTTGGATTGAGTGGCCACCAGGGCACCTGTGTTATTTCCTGGAGGCCTCTTCTTTTGAAAGAACTCCCTCTTCTGCATCCACACAGGCCTTTTTCAGAAAAAGCTTTTTTGGAAAAAGGCTTCTTCCTCGTAGAAAGAGGTTTACCGCCATCAGAAAAACCCCTCCGTTCTTTCGACTTTTTGTCAAAAGAGTGCAATAGTAGTGTGGATGCGAGGATTGTTTTTCCAGAAAAACAGCCGTTTTTCTGGGAAAATGCTGCAGTGTAGACACACCCTAACTTGCTAGGCTGCCTGCTTCAAGCGTGGCAGCCTGCATGAAGCCCAGGGAGCTGGGCTGGGAGTGGCCCTCTCCTCCCCCTGCAGCTAAGTAGCCAGCTGGCCAGTTTCTTGCTGGAGCACCACACTGGGGCACACCAGCTTTCTTTCACCTCTGCCGAGAGATGAAGCAATCAGTTGCCTTTTTGGACACTACAAATGTTATTCACCAAGGATTATAGAAAGGAAGCCATCACTCTTCCTTAAGAGGTAGACGTGTAAGTGGTTATAAAGGATAGCAAACAAATCAAAGTGGATTACCCAGCAAATAAAAAACTCAAACTAAGTTTAAAATACTAAATAGATTGAATATGAATAGCCGTCTCACCATAAGTGATATTAGCAGGTTGCAGATTCTTAAGGAGCAATCTGCACTTGCTTACAGCTTGGAATTCCCCAGGTGTTGCATTCACAGCTAAAAATCCCATTAGTCTGGGTCCAGCATTTTCCCTAGTTCAGTCTTTATTCCTCCAGTGTTTCCAGGAGTATCCTTGGTTGTGAAATCAGCAAAGTACCACAATGACGTTACTCTCCTGCCTTATAAAGCTTTTGCATTTGGTGCAACCATTTGTTTCCAAGTGTGGTTCCCATGCCAGTCAGTGCAAAAATTTGTTTCCGTCCCAAGATGGAATCGAGCACCAGGTGACCTGGTCACAAGTACCTGTACAGTCACAGCAGTAACCCCGTCCTGTCTGTTTGGAGCGTTCATAGGAAGGCTCCCGAGATGGGAGATAAGTTTCTCCTGAGGCCTGTTGTTTCTTCCTAATGGCTCATTGCCCTGAATGGGCTCTTCCCAGTCACCCATATGGCCTGAGAGAATTTTGTCTGGTGGACATTGCCCAGAATAGTTATATGCAAAATAGATACATAGTTAATATTCATAATATTAGGTACAAAAATGATACATGCATACAAATGGGATAATCATATTCAGGAAACCATAATCTTTCCAGTGACACCTCACATGTCTTATCTTGCATAAAATGCATCATAATTATGATATAATCATATCCTACTAATAACACTGTGAAAAATATGCAGTACAGTGTCATTCCAGCTACTGTAATTGTAGGTATGTGTAAAGCATTTTCTGAGCTCTCTCACAAAAATACAGCAATTTATTTTGATCTGATAGAGTTTCTTGCACAATTTTAGGGAATGGGGCAGAGGGATGAGTCAATATGTGACTTAACAATGAGAAAAACATGTATACATTTTTTAATATTAATCTCCAAGAGCCAGATTCTTCAGCAAGTAATTCACTTCCTTACTCATGCAAGTAATTCCAGGTGAATGCCTCTAAAAACTCCCCCCTTCCTTCTCCTCCCTCCCCCCCCCTCCATTCAGTTTTACTATGTGACTTTGCTGCTTTGCAAATACTAAACTGATGGCACTGGAAACGGAAAGCCTTTAGCTATCTATAGAGCAGTTGATCTAGATAGCAGCAGTGTCTTCTTCACCAATATTCTCAGTCTGGTCTGAAGCGGCTACTTCTGCAATGCCTAGTCTCTAGGTCGGGGTGGTCAATAAGTGGCCCATGGGCTGGATTCAGTTTACCAGGGTGTGCTGCTGGTGGGCCGCCAGCACTTTTTTACCAGCTGTCTTCAGATACTACTGCCCCCAACTCCTTTTGGCCTGCCCACACCACTTCCCGCAGCTCCATTGGCCAGAAATGGCAAACCATGGCCAATGGGAGCTGTGAGTGGCAGTACTAAATAAAGCTTCTAGAGGCCTACCCACAACAAACCCTGATGAACCAGGTCTGGCCCACAGGCTTCTTATTACCCAACCCTGCTCTAGGTTCTATATGTATCTTTACAGCCCATGGCCTCTCTGCTGAGACTGAGTGTTTAATTTTGCCAATCTGTATGTGTGAGAGAGAAGGTTAAAAGTTACACAGTGGTTGGTGAAGCGCAGCAGTCAGCATTGTTCATATTATCTTTGTTACATGAGAGCACAAAGGTAAGAAGAAATGGGCAAAGGTGATAACATCCCATTAGACTAAGTTCCCCTTCTTTTTATTCTTTACAAAAGCCTGTGAATATAAAGCCACCCAGTGACATTACAAAGTTCAAGGTTAAAGGAACACTGCAAAGATAAAAATGATACATTTTTGAAAGTCCCAACCTGAGGATAAAAAAGCCAGTTTCATCTTGGGTGGAACTTCATTAGTCTCAATGGAGTTGCAGTGAAGGTGTTTATAGAGTATACACTCTAACTTACTTTTCATTGTTTGTGCTGTTTGTTTATCCTTTGCATTTCATTCATCATGCAGGGCTCTCTTTCACTTACTGTAGCCAGTCAGTTTCATATTCTCATGCATTTCTGAGTTTGATACTTGAGAGCACTGTGACTACTTACAGATGCAATGCATCTTTCTCTACCATTACCTTGTCCTTCTTTCCCTTTTCCTTTATTTATTCTCTCAGGGTGTGTCTACACAGCACCCTAAACTCGAAATAAGATAGGCACTTTGTGCTACGCAAATGGCATATCTTATTTTGAAACCATTTCCAAATAGCTTATTTTGAAATTTGGTGCATCGACACAGTGACAAATTTTGAAATAACGCACTATTTCAAGCCATTCCTTAACCCTTGTGCAATCAGGTTTACTGGGATGGCAAAATAGTGCACCCATTATTTCAAAAAATATTTTGAAATAACAGGCGGTTTGTGTAGATGTGGGGTAGCTATTTTGGGAAGTATCCCGAAATAGCCATGCAGTGTAGACATACCCTCACTGAGTGAGTAGTGCCTAGAGCTTAAACTGCGAGCTCTTTGGCACTGGCTTAGTATTGTTTCCTGCAACTATGCCTGGTTCAATAGGGCCCTCATTCATTGTTGGAAATTGTCTTATAAAAAACAGAAATAATAAATGGTAATGTGACATTGTCTTTGGGTTTCCGAGAGCATTGGAGATTTCTTACATCTATCTCACTCCCGTTTTCACCTGAGAATGCTGCAATACTAGCGGGTTGTACACTTTGTAGCTTGTGTAGGCTGAGTGTATTGCATTCACCCAGAGTTCTTTGTATCCCTCCATCCTCCCCAGAAGCTCCCTGTGGGCCTCCTTTCCATCCCCCTCTAGTTAAAGGACCCCATGCAACCCCAGTCTCCCTGTGGCAGGGAATCCTGTGTGTCCTCCATTCCCCCGTCTCCCATTCCTGGACCCCCCCCCCATTCTTTTCCCTGTGCCAGTGGCTCTTTGTGACTCTTCATTCTCACTTCCCCTATGCCCAACAGTATACTCATCTGTGCCCAGTAATGGGGGCTCTGTGTGTCCCCATATGAGGGTCCCCTAATGTCCTCCCCCTCACTAGGGGTTCAATGCTCCTGCTCCCTTCATGTCAGGGTTTGATTAGATGTAATGTTCAAAAGTTCTTATGGTACAGAACACAGACAATCTGACAGACAAACAGAAATACCATTGAGTCACAAGTGAAGCTTCGCAATCTCAGCCAATTCACTTATTAAACCTTTTCTTTAAATTAAAAAAAATGTATCTACACTGTCTCTTTAAAGATTTTTCATTCATTTAAGTGGAGTGCAATTTTGTTTGTTATTTTTGCTCTCAATTTCATTCATGTTGTAGGCTGTTACTTAGAGACAAAAAAGACGCTGAGGCAAATCATCTCTTTTTTATTTATTTATGCATTGGGCAGGTTGACAGGACAGAAGTGATTCGAACCTGTATAAATCCAATCTTCTCCAAGTTATTCACGGTGGACTTCTACTTTGAAGAGGTTCAGCGGCTACGGTTTGAAGTCCATGACATTAGCAGCAACCACAACGGATTGAAAGATGCAGATTTTCTCGGTGGCATGGAATGCACGCTTGGACAAGTAGGTATCTCCCTCTTTCTTTCCTCCAAAACTCTTCTTTTAGAAACAATATTAACTATTTTATTGGAGCATAAGCTTTTGTGGGCAAAGACCCACTTGGTCAGATGTATCTGACCAAGTGGGTCTTTGCCCACAAAAGCTTATGCTCCAATAAATCTGTTAGTCTATAAGGTGCCACAGGACTCCTCATCGCTTTTGTAGATTCAGACTAACATGGCTACCCCTCTGATACTTAATACTAACTACATCACTTTGCTGAAAAACCCATGGAATGAAATTCATCAAACATGATAAAATCATTCTTCTTCACCAGTTTGGTGCTTTCTGTGGGACTAAGGATAAAATGTCAGAAAGGTAGAGTGGTTTGAAACTTCTTTAGGTGCACCAGTGACATAAGAGATATATAAGTCTCTTTATCCACCTACAATTTGTCTTTTAAGTTAAAGGCTCATTTCTGCCACGCTTACATTGAGAAATATTGCATTACTCAAGAATTGTCATTTAAAATTAGCGAAACTGCGTTGGGAATAAGTTATCATTCATATGACTACATGGCACACACAGGAGAGACTTAGGAGCCTGCATAACTTTGTTCACCTCATGGGTGAGTAATTGGGACTGCTAGGTTGCTTAAAGTAAAGTAGATGGATAATTGTCAGAATGGGGCCCAACATGAAACAGGGAGGTAGAATCGAGTCCCCACAAGCCATACGAACATGTGCCAGCTTATGTAGCAAGAGACATGAGCCACTTCTGTCAGGGTTTATTTCTAAATGGTATGCTTTTTGCTCTGAAAGGTTGAGATATATCGGATCCCACCTTTATTCCTGAAAACAGTACTAAGGGGTGTCTTAGTCTTGTTAAGTCATCATGCACTAGCTAAACAGAATGTAAATGAACATTTTGTGGTTAGGAGTAACATGTCCTACAGTGAGAGCCGGAAAGGAGCTTTGTGAAGCTCTGGTTTGAATTACACTTTGCAGCCCTTCCACTTAACTTGTAACAGAAACATTACTGCTTTCCACAGAAGAATCAACTGCTTTCACTCCCCTTTTCACCCTACTCCTAACACCCCATGAATGCCTGCCTGTCCTTGTTGTTGCTCAGAAAAAGCAGAAGCAGCTGAGGATTATTGTCAGGAAGCTTGAACCACAGACACATCAACAGAATCTCAAGGAGGCCTGAAGGAATGGCTTGTCAGGAAAATCCAAGAGATTGCCTGAGGAAGAGCTCTGTATAAGCACCTATGCTCCTTTCTTTCCCCAATAGAAATAGATTAAATAAAAAATATGATCTCACCCACCTTTTTCTCAGTTTACAGGCAGTTTTATTTACAGCATCATCAATGTGCTGGAGGTGCCTCTCAAGAGCTCCTTGTTAAAAATCCACCACCAAATCCCACCGAGGATTGGAGTGATTTCCCCGCTTTGGATACTGTCAGACATTACCGATTTGGGGATGGTCATACAAATACTCCTGAGAGAGCATATATGTGTCTTTTTGAATGGTCAAGACTTCACCAAGTGGCAGGAACTTTCAAAATGGGCCCAATGCTACCGCTAAGCCTGCTTTAATTTGCAGTAGCCTTGTGGCTGCTCTAAACTATATTGGGGTTGTTTTGGTCACAGGGTCAGAAAGAGGATCTGTACCATCCTTCTCCCCCCACTTCTTTCCCCTCACTGAACAGCACAGCTGAGCACTTGTCCCCATAAATGTGTAGCAAAATATAAAATAAAGGTTCCATAGGAGGAAAAGTTTCTCATTGTTTTTTGGAGATTAACAGGAATGGATGGATAATTAGGATCTTTAAAATGTACAATAAACCATGTTCTTTTTGGCAATGCTCTTGAAGGCATTTTGTGGCCACAGTCAAAAAAAAAGAACTGTTTATATTTCCCCAGATAGGAAAGAGAAATATAGAAAGCAATTTATTAAATGTTTTTCTTTCTCAGCTGGTTTTAAAATGCAAAAACCTCATTGCTGCTGCCATTTGCAAAATCATACCCTTATAATGATTCTGCCTCTATAAATAACACACAGCTGGGGTGGTTGTGGTGTAATTTTACTTTTAATGGTAACCAAGAAAAAATAATAACAACATGGAATCTGGCCATAGAAATGTAGCCTTGAGGTTTCTGATAACATAGCTGGGCTGTTTGTGTTCTGAATTTTGCATAATTAATCAACTCCTTTAAAAATATGATATTAGCAGTAGAATTGATACCCAAATGGAGCTAAAATGAGACCAGGATTGCAACTCTTGCTACAGAGACTCTACATACAGCACTTATTCTAACACTTAGCAGTTTTCTGTAATTACTGTATTTTGTAGGATGATAATGGGGTGGCTGCTGTTCTTCAGCTAACTTTGACATGGGATTTGTTGCTACGCTGCAATTTAATGGGTGCATAAAACATTATGATTTTTTGTGCCTGTCTATCAATTTAGTGTCTTTCCCATCACAAATAGGAGATGTTATATGAAATAGAGGATAGACTTTGGGTTCTTATACATAGGCTAAAAGACTGAGAGGGGTTTTTTTTCTCCCAGAAATGTGTCATGTTCAATTCTTTTGTTCCAGGCAGGAGTGCTAGAACAATTAGTATGGTATGCGAACAATTAGTATGCAGATTCTGAGAGCCATTGAACCAAATTTGCAAACCCTGTATCTAATGGAAAACACTTCAAACCAGGGGGAGCTGGAGTACCCCCAGCACCTCTAGTCATGGGCGGTTGGTGCAGCTAGGGCTGGTGGAGGCATAGCGCCAGCCCCATCTATGGCCCCACCCCCTCTGTTGAGGTCCCGCCTCCCACCACAGGGAGAGGAGGAGGGGGGGCAACATGCCAAGCGCTCCCCCACTCCCACCATGGGGACGGGAAGAGAGAGGAAAGGGTGAGGGTATGTGTGCCCCAGCCCCAGAGCACCAGGGAAGGAGGAGGGTGCATGGTCCCAGTGTTCCTGGCCTCAGAGCACCAGGGAGGGAGGAGGTCATGTGGCCTGAGCCTCCCTGGCCCTGGAGCACAGGAGGGGGGGGGGCACTGGGGGCAGCAACACTCCACCCCCAGAATGCATACGGTGGTTGTTCTGGGGGTGGAGTGTGAGTGGGGCCATGCCTGTTGGAAAGGCTGTGCCTTCTCCCGCCTAAGCTACCAGATGCCCCGCCTTTAGATCCAGCACCTATGGTTCCAGGTAGAGATTAACCAACGAGAAATTAACCACGGGATGAATCTGTGTTTTGATTATCTTTTACATGTGTGCTAAACCTGCACTTTTACATTAATCCTTGTAATTCTCTGTTCCAAAAGCAAGGTTTACAGGAATCCTCTTAGTTAAAGATGATATGTGATGATATAGCTCACGCGGGAAGGCAGAGGTAAGGGTAAGATACCACTGCAACTGCAAACCCTGCTTATCTTATCTCCCACCATCTGACAAAGTGGTTTTTATCCATGAAAGTTTGTACTCCGATAAATCTGTTTGTCTTTAAAGTGCCACAGGACTCCTCATGGTTAGTGCTTAATTTGTAATTAAAGAGATGCTGGGGATGAAGCAATTATTTTTTTATACTCATGAGTGATGCCGCAAGCCTAAATGTGCCTGGGGTATGAACTGCCAAGCCTAGGGGGGCTGTGGCTCAGGCCTGGCAAGGCCTGGCACAAATTAAGCACAGCCTACAAGTATATTACATGGGATGTGAGCTTGTCAAAGGTATATGACTAAAAGCAATGTTGGACCCTGGATGGAAGACTTGGAAAATCCCAGTGCTTCAGGAAGTGAGGCTGGTAGCATTGCTCTCCACGATTCACCATTAAACCAATATCCCACCACAGTGGTGAGGGCAATGAGATGCAGCCTGTTAGGCTCTGACCACTTAGGATCATGAATGACCCCCTGGAACTTTTAACAAAAGTAGGCGAGTTACTTCCCATGTCCTGACAAGAGTCAGCCTCTTGTAAGCCTATACGTAAAATCTCACAAGTAATGGCATATTGGCATGGATGGAATCATTTGTACCTTGGAGGCTAAGCGAAGATACATTCAGCATGTATTTCAGATTGCTAGGTTATTGGTATGCAAGTATAACAAACAACCGGGGATATATCTGTTGTGTGCAGTTAGGAAAAAAGTCGATCTGCTGAACAGAGACATATACTTTAAAGGGCTTTATTTTCCTCATCATTCTTAACAGTAGCCCCTTCAAATAAAGCAGCAGCAGTTGTTCTGATTGCTACAGTTTTAAAATCTTTTCTTCCATCAGAGGCAGAGGCATGACTGAATAGAGTTGTTGAACTAGACCTTCCATGCTGAAATGGCCTTCCTGTGTCATGGTTTTTTCAACTTCTCCTGAAGGGTCCTTGCAATATAATATTAACTGTGCCATGTTAATCCATATAATATTCTATGCAAAAATTAGTGGCACATTAATACAGCCCTACAGCTGAGAGTTTAAGTTTTAAAAGTTAGGTAATTCTAAGGGTTAATGTGGAAATGTCAAGTTTAATTCTGCTTTTTTAGATCCCATAAAATAATATGAAATATAATACTGAAATTTCGTATACATGTGGGATATACTGAGCTGTACTACACCAGTTAAATTTCCCGCCAAATAGTCTTCATTTCTAAGGCTTGTTTACAAGACAAGGTATTGCATGACAAGCCAGAGTGTGAAATTATAGAACAGCAGCCTGCTGCATAGTAACATCCCATGTGCCTGCTGATTCAGTGAGGCGAAAGTCCTAGAGAATGGTTTAACACTGCTGCTTTGAAGTAGCAATTGTATGCTGAGCCTCATTCTGGAACTTTCATTGTGCTGTAGTAGGGCCCTCCCAGGAATTTATGGCAAAGCAAACAGGTGCACTGTAGTTTCATACCCTGGCTTGCCATGTAGGCAACCCCTACATTTAATATGCAAAACTAACATGTAATAATAGACTCTCATTTCATTGCAAAAGTCACTACAACAAACAGATCCCAATTCCTGTCAACATTTTACATGATGAGGTAGTGAAAATCCCAATATATTTTGAACAAAAGAATCTTGAAATTGAAACATATTCATAAGTTTCATAGGTCACTTTTGGCAGCAATACACAAACCTTGAAAGCATGAAACTTCCCTGATACCGAACCCCTTTTGGACTGGATATTTTTGAGCGTGTATGTGAATAGAACCCTACACCTCCAAATAAGCCAAATTTGATGTTTTTAGCTACAGTCTGTTTTTAATTACCTCAGTGCAAAATTTCTAATTGGAAGGAATTTCCAATCAGAATTTAAACATACAGTTGAACTTACTTGACTAAAGCTTTCCAGAATTATTCAGGGTTGGGAGGAGACCAAATGTGAAAAATTTCATCCACAAAGGAATTTACTTTGAGGTAGATATGAGTGTCTTTAGACAGTGGAGGGTTGGTATGGTAGTTGAAACAACACCAAAAGAGGTGTATTTTATACAGAGCTCGAACTGGTAGCCTCTCTATTCTCAGAAGCCGAGCTTCACTTAGATTTCAGTCGCAGTTGGCCGGGCTGCTCCTGCTTGGCTTCCCATCAATGGAGTTCAGATATACCCAGGGGCTTGCCTGGATTATGATGTATGCATACCAGGCCCCGGTTCCCTGTGTCAGATTTTGACATCAAAATCTCATCTTTTGTGTAAAAATGTATGTTTCTAACCTTCATGGTTGTTAAGAAAAGCTTGAAAATGTGAACGGAGTACAAGTCATTCTGTGGGTTCTGCCTGTGTCTGCAGTCAACCCCTCACAAAAGGAGGATCAGTGCTGCTAGAGCTAGAGAAGAAGTCATCTGGCTCCATAGTTGTCATCAGAGCAGAGCAGGCTCCTGTTGGTCAGGACAAGAGGCAGAGATTGGGTTCTGCTTCCACCCTCTGGTATTTCTATGTGACTGAGGTGAAAGACATTAGTACTACTTTGCCTAGAGCATCTCATCAGTGGGACCAGCATGAAACATCACTATCAGTAGATCTTCGTATGATTGGCCTTCTTCTGTCTCACAGTTTTGTTAAGCAAGTTAATGCTTAAATTATCATCTTTGGGCATCTGTGTTAACTCTCCAGTTTCAGACAGTTGTTTCAGGTTTTCTGTAAACTCAGGCACACGCCTACCTTGTGACAGTATTCTCCATAACCGTAAGGCCAATAGATGTATTTTTAAAATTAAAGCTGAGATACCAGAAAAAGACTTCAGGCTAAAAAAAAAAAAAAAAGTGACATTTTACTCTCCCACCTTGATTTGTCCGAGTTCAAGCCTTTGTTTACTCTCAGCAGTGCCTCTCTTTTTCTCATATCTGTTGCGACTTGATTGCTCAAAGTAACTGCTCATTTGTGATGTAATGTTCTTTATTAGAGCTGGGTGCATAATGAAGTTTTCAGTTCTCTGGCAATTCTGAAAAATTTGGGGAGTGGGAGAGAAGAAATCATTCAGGTTATGTCTATACTACAAGGTTTTTGTGCAAAAACGGCCATTTTTGTGCAAAAACCGGTGGAGCATCCACACCTCCAGTGCGTTTTTGCGCAAGAAAATCCACAGAATAGAGGGCTTTTGCTGGGAGAGTTATTCCTCTCCCCACAGGGAATAACTCCTTTTTGTGCTATAGCTCTTGTACAAAAAGGCAGGTGTGGACGCTCCGGAGGGGTTTTTGCACAAGAAACCCCTATCGGAAAAAGCACAGGTGCTCTGATGGCCATTCTGTGAAAGCAATCAGAGCTTTCTTCCGCAAGAGCATCCACACAGTGTGGACGCTCTCTTGCACAAAATCATATCACTTTTGCTATGCGCTTTGAGGTCTGGACATGCTTTTGCACAAGAAGTTTTTGCGCAAGAACTGTTCCACAAAAGGCTTCTTGCGCAAAAACCCTGCAGTGTAGACCAAACCTCAGAGATTAACTGAAATTGATTTGTTTTTACATTTGTGGCAAAATGAAAAGCTTTAAGAACATTTGTTTCAGGCCAAACAAAACATTTATTCCCTTTCCTTCCCCCCCCCCCCCACCAAAATGTTTTGTTTTAATTTTGAGCGTTTTTTAAAAAAAATTAAATTTTTAAAAGATAAAAATAAAGGAAACTTTGAAATCAAAAATCCTTTTGAGTTGAAAAATTAAAACATTTTATTAAAAAAAAACTTGTACTGAACCAATTTAGCAAGATTGATACAAATTCATGAAATGTTTTGGAGTTTCTGAATCTGCATTTTTTGCCAAAACGTTTCAGTCAAAACATTTGCCAAGCTCTTTCCTTATGCTTATAACTAATGAAGTTGTAGAAAAGCTCCCAGCACAGCAGCAGTAGAACAGCTCTCTGATTTCATGACCCATCACAACCTGTCCTCCCCATGCATAATTTAAGTGTGGAAATGCTAAATAAAGAAAGAATAACTACATTAAATTAAATAAACTGTTGCAGTGTATCACTTTGCCTTTTGTCTTAGTGAGCAGCACCCGTAGGGAACAGTTGCAGCCAATGGCAAGCAGAAGTTTGCATTCTTATAAGCCATGAATCTGAGCTAATATTATTTTGGGGTTTAGTACTTGCTCTACATGTGTTTTATTAAGGATCTTGCTTCTTGATAATAATTGTCACTGCTTCACATATACGTTTAATACCATATGTCATTAACAATGCTTGAAGATAATGAATCCACTTTTAGCCACTGCTCTCAAGTTGGAAAAAAGGCTAAAAGACCCATCATTACACCTGAATTCATTTAAATTTTATTTAATAGAAATAGTCTGTGCAAGAATAGTTGACTAATTGACTGAAGCCTACTCTTAGCCCGCAATAGAGATAGGATCAGATTTGTAAAGGTATTTAGGCATCTAGAAATGAAGATAGGAACCTAGCTCCCACGAGGCACCCGTCCTTATATCGAGGCACCTAAATACCATTACAAATCTGGCCCATGCTTTCCTCAAATGAAGTAATTGAATTCATTAGTGGGCTGAATAATGTACTTTGTGGGGCATGAATGCCATTTAATTCCTGCTGGCTCAGAGTGCTGTAAAATTATCCCATGAAGCACTCTTGGTAGCTTTCTTGTACTAACTGTTTAAAATCCCTCTGTAATCCTTAGGGGGCCTGGTTTAGTCATTCTTTTGTATCAGAGTGTTCCGCATGATCTTTAAGGTCATATTGTTTCCACTACAGCAAGAAACTCAGAGGCTTACGTTATATGAATACTTTTCATAGTTCCTAATGCTTTGTTTTACATATTGTATCTTTTATATGAAAGACTGTGTTGATCCTTGAAAAAAAAAAAAGAATTAAACCTTTTCCCCCCCAAAGAGCTACAGGCACCAAACACTAATTAAAATTCAAACTATTTTCTAATATTGATAAACCCTTTCCAACAATGTAATTGTGTCCTGTTCTATTATGGCTATGGACACTGATTCTCCCGTTTCCCCCCAATATCCTGTTCTGACTGGCTGGCGGCTGTCATTCTTTAAAATGAATAGCAAATTAAGGGAAAAGCCTTACTTCAGCTCTACACATGCTGTGAACTGATCAGTAGTGTGGGGTTCAAATCCAGTCTGGAAGTGTGTTGCACATGTTGTGAAGAACATGATCCGTAATGTAGGGCTGGATACAGCAGCACTGGTGAGAAAGAGAGATGATGCTGTCTCAGAAAAAAATATTTAATGGGGAGAGGTGTGCAGAGTGTCAGTAGGTCACTTCTTTAAATCTTATCTTAATGAACCATTGATCTAAACATGGATGAAACATTGATAACCCTCAGCATTTATACTGGGGAGTATTGTGTGTCTCTACAATAAAATTAAAAGAGGTGTGGAGGGAAATAACAGTGAAAAGATGCTATTATTTTAACTGCTAAGTTGTGTGTGTGCATGTGTGCACACAGACAAGCTATTGTAGACTATATAGTGTAAAGGTGCTTTTTATGAGAAAGGGATAATTCAGGGGCCTGTGCATCCCATAGCTGCTAATTTTATTCTCTTTTTACTGTGGCTATCTCATGAGCTTTAGCTGACACACTAGATTATCTGTGTAGCCTTTCAACCTCCATAAGAACATAAGAACATAAGAAAGGCCGTACCGGGTCAGATCAAAGGTCCAT
>CM057846.1:165692452-165703897 GCA_030068395.1 Apalone spinifera
CCCTTTTTGAAATTAAATGCCAGGGTGCTGGACTGCTGAGGTGTTCTTCCCACTCCATGTACCAGAGTTTATATCCTGCATATGTCACAAATGAAAATGATCTTATGCGTTTATCCTAGTCAATTTTGTGCACATCTTAAAACCACTTCTGTCATTACATGGCTTGGCATGCTTGGTTATTGCTTGTCAAGAAATGGCCAAAGCTCAAGTAACAGGTTTTGTAGGTTAATTCTGATGTACTTTGCCAGAGCTTTTTTATGGGAAGCTGGCAGTATACATAGTCATCACCAGTGCCAAAGATCTTCACTGTCGTAACTTCTGTATTCACCACAGGAAAAAATAGGCAGAGCAGTTTTTAAACCATTTTAAACTGGAGATAGGAGTAAAGTGCAAAATATGGATCCATATTTAATTACCTTAAGATTCAGAGTTTTAGTTTGGGTGCTTCTCTGTCCTTAGCACATTGGGCTAGATTTTGAACTCAGTTACAGCAGTGCAAACCCGCAATGTCTTCAAAGGAGTTTTTTTCAGTGTAATTGATCTGGGAATTTAGCCTTAATGTTGAAGATCTTGAAGTCTGGATGAAGCTCATTCTTAATTTGCATATATTTGAATATGCATAACTCCATTACATATCTGGTGTTTTTTCACTTAAATTGAACTTTTTTTCTACTCTTGTTTTCAGCTCTCTGTATAGTATCAAGGACCTAATGAAAAAATATTTAAAATCTGTTGCGGGGGAAAAAAGGGGATTTACCGGGTCCAGTTTGCCCTCTAATATCCCTTTTCTAGAAAGAGAAGATTCTTCATTTCTCTACATTGCTATTGCAGAAACATTTTCCCTTAAAGTTTTCAGTCGTGAATTGTTGAAGTAGTAGTCAAACCAAAGATGTCTAACAAACAAAAGACTTTTGATAAATATCTCGCCTTTGGCCATATTGGAAGTTCAACCATCTCTTTGTAACTCTGAACTTAAACAGCTGCTTCCCAGGTTCATGTGTTCCAACTGGCTGAAACTTGCCTGCTAGCAGCCAGGATAGCAAACACTTTTTATGGTTCTGATAGGGAAGTAATGTTACCTTTACAGATAAACAATAAATGTGATTCATAATTGATTACCCCCCCCCACACACACACACACACACACATTCCAGCCACTAACAGCTACTCTTTTAGCATGCACACAAAAAGGGCAATTTACTGCTAGTAAAAATTGTTTTTTTGTCAATTATTTAAATGACAGCCTGCAAATCTTAATTGTTAATTACTATTTGAGGCAATGTTGCAGGCGTAGAGCTGCCAGATGGATCCATTTTACTGGCCACTTGATTAACAACGTGTGGGTGTTCACACACAAATACACATATTTACATATGCAGAGTGTTTGCTGCAGCAAAATGACACTAATAGCTTCAAGAGCTGGTCTCATTAAAATGAGCTAATAATAGGAACATCAGAATACATTCTATTCACTGGATTTGGATGCATGAAGTTGCCACACAACTGGAGACCCCAGAGTTTCAAGCTCCTTTCTGTGTAGTGCATTTTGGTACTTTGAACAACTTGCAAAGGAGCAAAGGGAGGGCTAAACATTTAAATGGGGTGAACAGATCAGGGAAAAACTGCTGGAATTACTAAAGGAGGCTGGGCAAGGCTATCTCAGTGACCCCACATGAGTATATGGAGAGTGATTGTTTTCCACCCATCATACACTTGAGGTTAATGTAGCACATCTAAGGGACTAAAGGTTCAGAAAAGCATATTGGAAGGAAGAATTACAGTAACTCCTCACTTAAAGTGTCCTAGTTAACACTGTTTTGTTATTAAATTGTTGATCTATTAGAGAACATACTTGTTTACATTTGTGCACTGTTCCATTATAAAGTAGTTTGACTCGCCCAGCTCTTCCTGCCCACCTGGCATCCTAGCTGAGGAGCGGGACTGGGACATGAGGGCTTGCCCCGTTCCTCCTGCCCAGCATTCCAGCCAGACAGTGAGCAAGCCCCTGACCCGGATCCCTGGAAAGAGTGCTGAGCAGGCAGAACGGGGCAATCCCACTCCCTAGAAAGAGTGCCAGGCAAACAGAGTAGGAGACGCCCCCGCACCCCAACCCTGCTACACCCCTACTTCCATCAAGCTGCATAATCATCATTGGTGAGTACAGCATTAAATGGCTTGTCTAAAATAATGTATAACATATGCTGTAATATGCATACACTGTCTTTTGTGTGGAGAAAAAAATGTCCCTGAAACCTAACCTCCTCCCCCCCATTTACATTAATTCATATGGGGAAACTGGATTCGCCCCCGCCTCTGCTTCAGTATCCTTCCGTATCCTACTGTACTCTCCTGCTTCAGAAGATACTTTCCATTTCTTTCATTATGCACTGAAACTTAACTGCACAGAGCCAGGTCTTTGAAAAAAAAGTTAATTAAACTCATAGAATTTATGGGAGATGATAATTTTTTACTTGAACCCATTTGGTAGACAGGTAAGCTGAGATGCAGATGGATGTCAATGGAATAATCCTCAGAAGAGTCAAGAGTAGGATACAAGAGTCCTAGTGCACGACTTAATTCTTGCCTCCACACAACACTCTCACCTTTGGTATTTGTGTCCATGGGACAAAACTCTAACATGCAATGCATTAGCTACATTTTTATATATTTGTGAGAGAGGTTATCTGTTTGTCTGTTTGTTCAAGAACTCCTCCTAAGTGGTAAGAGCTAGAACCACCAAATTTGGTATATAGCTTCCTCTTATAATAACTTAAAGCCAGGTCAGAGTTTGGTTGGGCCAGGAAAATGGGATATGCCTGGAATGGGATTGCTTCTCATAAAACCATACAGAAAAGAGGCAGAATCAACAGGCAGGTGAACAATGCTGTCTGGCGGCGTGGCCCCCCCAAGATTCATAGGGAGGCATTGTTAATAAAGCAACAAGAATGATTAAAGGTCTAGAGAACATGACCTATGAAGGAAGGCTGAAAGAATTGGGCTTGTTTAGTTTAGAAAAGAGAAGATTGAGGGGGGACATGATAGCTGTTTTCAGGTATCTAAAAGGGTGTCATAAGGAGGAGGGAGAAAACTTGTTCATCTTGGCCTCTGAGGATAGAACAAGAAGCAATGGGCTTAAACTGCAGCAAGGGAGGTTTAGGTTGGACATTAGGAAAAAGTTCCTAACTGTCAGGGTGGTCAAACACTGGAATAAAATTGCCCAGGGAGATTGTGGAATCCCCATTTCTGGAGATATTTAAGAGTAGGTTAGATAAATATCTATCAGGGATGGTCTAGACAGTATTTGGTCCTGCCATGGGGGCAGGGGACTGGACTTGATGGCCTCTCGAGGTCCCTTCCAGTTCTAGTATTCTATGATTCTATGACTGTTCCCTTTTGTCAGAGAGAGAGGGGAAAATGCAGTTTGCTGTATTCCTCACTCTGGTTGGGGAACATAGAGGGAAGACAAGTGGTGCACTTTGCTCTTGTGTACTGACAGAGACAGGAAGGGGAAGAGTAAGCAGCCCTGGTCCAAATCTGTAGAGGGGCTACAGCAATACGACCTCCCCCCTCCTGAGTGACTGACACACACACACACACACACACACAGAGTACCTTGCTGCCCAGAGTCCCTTTTCACCCCCCAAACCTGACTCCTACACACCCTGTCCTGAGCCTTTCCTTAAGGACCTGAGCAATGCTGGGTAAATGTGCTAGTGTGTGTGTACAGACTCTGAGTGCGCCCATACCAAAGGTGGCTGTTATCACTGTTAAAGTAGTTGCGTTGCCTCAGTTACGTCCCACATCACTGGGGCACTATCCAGCAAATTGCATCTGAAAGAACAGCATTGCCTTAATGCTAGTTGCTTGTAGGAGACTGGGATATGTGATTCTGCAAAGCAAAACATGGGTGCCATTCTTTCATCCTCCATACCCACTGCAGAGACTGCTCAAAGTCCTCTTCCCTCTGAGATAATGCAAAATAGTCTCAAACTTGTGCCGGTTGCCATTGTATTTTTCAGTATATAATTCTTTGTTAGCACACTTTGTGCCGGTTAAAGCTGTTACTTTAATTACTGTTACTAATTTAACACATTATTCAAATCCATATACATTCCCAGAACATCAGCTGAGCAGTCATAAACCACTCCCTTTCCTTTATGGTCTCTTCAGTGGGTTATTGTTGTTTTTTGCATGCTTTGCATAAGAGTGACTTTTGTTTCCATTACTAAGTTACTGCACTTTAAAGGTCATGGAGTGCGCATCTGAGACATAATGCTTTAAAAATATGTTCTACGAGGCAGAAAGAATTGTTTTATTACCAAAATCATGCTCTGTTTTTGTTTTGTGTATATTTGGTACTAGGTTATAAATTATTTGGAGAAGAACCTTCCCTTTGCCTTGTGTTTGTACAGCACTGTGCAAATTCTGAACAAATAATGTGGCTCCTACAAACCATTGAAATGCAAATACGTAATAATAATAACTATTTTTCCCAATGAGTATTATCTAGTGTATATCTAATATTTCATAATTTTTTTGCATGTTTCTAATGCATTTTTATAGAATCATACAATGGAAGCTACCTAATAAACTCGGCCATCCACTGCAGTCTATTATCACATCACATGCTTACTTTGGGCTAGCATAGGAATTTCCCATCAATCTATTTTTTTCTAATACTTTTACTAGCCTAGTTTTAAATGGCTCAAGGTTATGTAAATCTACTGGTTGTAGTAATGAAAAACACGCATATGATCATTATACCTGGAATTATGTTTACGTGATGTACATTAGTCACCCACTAGATGGGTCAGTGTTCTGTATAGAGTTCCCAACAAAGCGTGGTTCCCCATAGAGACAAAGTTGGAACTCAGGCTGTGATGCAGCCTGTTTATGTCTGAATTTAAGTTCTTATTTTTTTTAATAAATAGGTGTCCTGTTTAAAACAGACTGCGATTCCTCACAGAGATTCAATGTTATGGTAATTTTTGGTAGCTTAGTTGCATAGAATTCTTTTTTCCATATGTCCCCCATCCCTGGCAGTCTTAAGCTGCATCTTGTCGCTTAAATCTTTTAAAAAACCTACTCCTGCCCTGATGTCTTCTATCTGTCATTAGTTAAGCAAATGATAAGCAGCAGCTTCTGCTTTTCTGCTTAACTGTGTTCATTTTATCCCGTCCTTCCACTTTTCCCTATCTCATTTGTCCTCCTGTTGCATCCTGCCTGTCATGCCATGACTGTAAGCTCCCCGGAGCAAGGACTTTCACTTATGCTACATATCTGTACAGTGCCTTGCCCAATGGGATTCTGATCCTTGATTAGGGTTCCCAAGTGCAAATACAAAGTACTGCAAAAAAACAACAATCACATTGAAATCCTTGTATTTATTACCGTTTCTAACGTTTTCCCTTTGTTTTGGTTTTGGCACAGATTGTTTCACAAAGGAAACTCTCCAAATCCTTACTGAAACATGGGAACACAGCAGGGAAATCATCCATAACAGTAAGCCAGATTTAAAATTATTTTCTCCATGCTTAAAGATATCTAGTGTGACTACTTTTCCATAAATATTTCCTACTGAGTTTGAATGATCTCTAACTGAAGAAAAAAAAAAGTTTGATCCTTCTGATTTATTTTAATGTTGCTGGTGAAATACCTGTAATTTACAAATGGCAAGAAAGTAATTTTTGTTTTTTTTTCCAAGTGTCATAAAGTGCATTATTTAGGAAAAAATATAGAGAAAAGAAGCTGTCCTGTTTGATTATTTCTAATCCAAACTTTACAGCCTTTAAAAGTGTACTTACACTTGATTTTTCTAACACCAATAAAGATGCTTATTTTTATACATCTGAGTAGTCCCATTGACTTCACTGTGCATCAAGTTAAGTACATCCATTTGCCCTTGTAAGATTAGGGGGAACATTTCTTTTGCAAACACTTTTGCTTCAGACATGTCTGAATTTTTTGAGCAGTTTTGACTTTTTGTGCCAAAGCAGTGGCTCACCAATATAGTGATGTAGGGGAACAATAATGTAAGTTGATGGGGAAAAAACATTAATGAGTTCGAACAAGGGTTTTGACACAACTCTAATGTTTAAAGCTTTTATGAGTCCCTGTCCAAGGTTTCTTAACACTCAATTTACTGCAGTAAAACCTTGAACTTACTGTAAAATGTGAGGAGGACTAAACTTTAACAGTCAAGAAAATTATAGTACAGAAGAGGGCTATAAGGGTGGGTGTGGGTGTGTGTTTATGAAAGCATGTATACAATATACTATGTATAACTTTTTTACACACACCCACGCGCACACACACGACTTGAAAAAACTAATTATGACTGGTGAATATGTATGTTTCCCTGGAAAACAGGCTAAACCAACAATTTTTTAAGATTATACAAACATAGAAATAAGCTGAAATCCATGCCCTATGCCACTCTGAATCAAATATAAGGAGATAACATGATGATAAATAAAGATGTAGGGACTGATTTGCATTTGCATTTGCATTTGCATCATGTTTAGCCCCCGTTATGCTGCCAGACCAGTGTAAAGTAGCATTTCTTAATCTGTGCTTTGCAACCCCACATTAGGTTGCGGGAATCTGTTACTTTGCAGCTCCTGTTGCTCATTCCTATGGGCTGGCTGTCCTGGCTCCTTGTTTCAGGTATTGCAACTTCTAATGTTGCAGCACTGCTCGGGTTTAGCCCTGATGTCCCTCGGTTTTGAAGACCAGAGGGCAGCCAGGCCAAATCTGAGTGATTTGCATTATGAACTGGTGTGCCAGGTCACAATGCCATGCACACAAATTTGGCCCAGATTCTTCCTCCCCCTTTAGGGGAATAGGACAAAGCCCTGAGCCAAGTTGTGATCCCAGAGGTCACAATACCTGGGGCAGAGAGCTAAGCCCAACCAGCCCCACTGGACAGGAGATGAAGGAGAGAGCGCAGTGGGGGGGGGGAGGTGTGTAAGCAGCAACACCCCCCTCCCAGCAGGAAGACACCCCCCAGTGGGAGGACCCAACCTCCCTTTGGGCCTTTCGCACCAGAGGCAGACACCATCTTTCACCACCCCCAGACTATTTACTTGTCCGTGGTAGGCTGTCAACATTTACATATGGGTCCTGAGCCCAAAAAGGGCAAGACTCACTGGTGTAATGGGACTTAGTGTGAACAAGAATCAATCCCATAGTTCTCTTATATATGGGCATTCTGGTACTTGTTGGGAACTCCATGTGATGGTGCAATATAAACATTTAATAATATTTAAAATAACGAGACCCAAGAATAGTGAGGTGAGGGTTTGGACTACAAAAGTGCAACTCCTGGTTTGACAATTGATGTTGCCTAGTTGCTATAGCAAGTAACTGGCATCAGGATTTGCAAGACGAATTCCTCTCTCTGCCATTGTCTAGCTGCCTGATCTCAGACAAGTCACTTAACCTCTCGATTCCTCAGTCTGTTGATAGAATACTTCCCTCTTCACTGGCCTCTTGTGAAGTTTAGCTGATTGACATTTCTGTGGCCCCTTGAGAAATATGCTGCATAATTGCAAAGCAATAGTAATATTTTAAGATTTCTCCTCAGAAACCTAGAATGACAACAAAATAAATAAGGAGGTACATATTGTTAGCCTTTCTGCAGACACTTTTGCTAACTACTTCTCTGCCTGGGCATTGAAAATATCAATTCAATTTTACTATTAATAACACAGCTAAGGATTACATCTCCTGGCTCTTACCCAATGGTACTGTGAAGCAGATGGAATTTCCTCAAATTAGAACAGTTGAACTCAAACAGAAATAATTTTATGAAAACCTGGGTATCTCAATGTGATAAATCAAAATAAAATATTTTTAATTCATTTGGTCCCAGGATACATTCTGAACATCTGTGAAATAGGGAATTTACTAATGTTAATGTTGCAATTTATTTTTAATACGTGACTCCTATCGTTTTCTTTAGTGAATAGGAAAATTTCACTTCTCAGATAGGTGTGCTATTATCTTTAATATGGCACTACCTTTAGCATTAACTAATCAGGATACATTATTATTACATGGCTGTGGAATAGTAGTGGTTTTTCAACCACTGAATGAGAGGTCTGTGAGTGCTTATAACTGTAACTCAATTATAACATATTGCTGAAGCTTAAAATTTGGTATGCAGAAGCCTATGTGCTAATGGTGATGTGTCCTACGTGATCCTTCCAACCTGTAGATTATCTGGGACAGAAGGGTAACAAATATAATGAGTTTTTGTGGGTAAAACCACTTCATCATTCAACATGGCTGATGAATTGGGTTTTACCCATGAAAACTCACAAAGTAGTATTTGTGTTAGTCTTGTAGGTGCCGCAGAACTGCTTGTTGCTTGGCTCATAGGGCTACCTCTCTGAGACTTTTTACATGTCAGTCAGGTATGGGTGTGTTTTTCCTGACATAACAATGCCAGTAAAAGCCCGAGGCCATGTTTATACCACAGACTTTTACTGTCATGGCTGGGTCATCCAGGGGTATGGTGAAGATCTTTAATCAACATAGCTGTGCTGGGAAAAGTTCTTGATGAAAATTCAGTTCTTGCACTTTTACCAGTGTAGCTTATTTCAGGGGTCTAGAGTAAATTATACCATGAAAGCACAGTTTTGCCAATAGAAGCTACTAGAGTTCAGCAGTATAGTTATACCAAAAAAGCCCACCTAGGCTGTGTCTAGACTGGCGCGATCTTGCGCCAGAGCTATGCAAATGAGGCTCAGCGTGGAATATCGCCGAGCCTCATTTGCATAGCAATTGAGCCGCCATTTTCATGGAAGAGGCTCTTGCGCAAGACGGAGCTGTCTATACTGCCCCTTCTTGCGCAAGCAAAACCCTCTTGTGCAAAGCCGTTATGCTGATTATTTTCAGGCATAACGGCTTTGCGCAAGAGGGTTTTTCTTGCGCAAGAAGGGGAAGTGTAGACAGCTCCGTCTTACACAAGAGCCTCTTCCGCAAAAATGGTGGCTCATTAGCTATGCAAATGAGGCTCAATGATATTCCACGCTGAGCCTCATTTGCATAACTCTGGCGCAAGATCGCGCCAGTCTAGACACAGCCCTAGTGTAGATGCAGTTGCATTAGGCTAACTCTGCTTATACTAGCATAATTTGTGTCAGGCAGGGGAATTCACATAAATTATACCTGACTAGGTCTGTATTGCCAAGTTTTGCTGGCCATAGCTACATTGGTTAGGAATGAGAAAATATCACATGCCTCTAGCAGAGGTAGGTATGGGTCAGACCTCCTCTGCTTACCTCTCTCTCCTCCCACCCATTTGCAGATGCAGTTTATATCAGCCAAACTCATTTTGTGAATGTAGCTGATGATGTTATTTGGGGAGATGATTTAACTAATACGGTTTAAGCTGTATCTCCAGTATGGGTTTTGCTGAAATAGCCATAACAGCAAAGCCTTTATAGTATAGATTAGCCCCCAGTGTAAGAGTCTTTATGCTGATAATAACTGCATCTCCGCCATTGGGCTATACAATTATATTATACTATACTATAATATACTAGCAAAACCCTCCTACTGTAGACAAGATCTGAATTTTATTCACAGCTGATTTTATTCTCTGCTTCTTCATTTATCATGGCAGGTTGCATAGAAAAATCTTAAAAAAATAAGTGTACTGTTTTGACCTATTTTGATATGTCTGTGAACTAAGCATCTGGTTTCTTGCAACGTGATTGTCAGTTTCCAGCTGACAGAGTCTATAGTCCACAGGCTGGTAAATAGCATCTTTCCAAATTTTTACTTTCATTATACATGCAAAACTCAAATGTAGCTTCTCATTTAGGTGATTGCTGAAGAATTATCCGGCAACGATGACTATGTTGAACTTTCATTCAGTGCACGGAAATTAGATGACAAGGTAAGGTGTTTGATATTAACCTTATTGTAAGATATGAGAATGCCTGGAAATACGATTTAATAAGATTTTCTCCCACAGCTATTTTTGGTTGCTTGACGTTATTAAACACATCAGAGATTTCAGATCAATGCTCCCAATGAGGCTTTCCTCCAGTTGCAAAGTAATTAAAAATACTCAAGGGAATGTAATTAAAACCAAGACAATTTAATTATTCTGAGACCTCATTTATTTAAAATGCCACCGATCAGAAGTGTTAAGATAAGTGAGCTTTTTAAGAGGAATCGAGATGTAATATTCAAAGTAGGCATCTTAACATAATGCTTGAATACTTCACATCATCCTGGACACTCTCTCTCTCTCTCTCTCTATATATATATATATAAATTTTATTCATCAAAATATATCTGTAATATGAGAAACAGTGTCCTTCTTTGTGTTTGTCAAAACCATCTCCAGTTTAGTCAGAAATTTATGCATAGATTAAAAGCTACCTCATCACTCATCTTTATCCATCAATGTTGACCTCTCTTATTAATTATACTATACCGCTATATAGCACCTTTCACCCCAAAGAACTCAGATAACTTTGTATATAAGTCACATCCTTGAATAATCAAAAGTAATAGGAAACATTTAATTATTTAAGGTAGTAGAGGGAACATCATTGTAATTAATGGATATCATGGGGCCATGACCCTGTTTTGGATAACCGGGATTTTTAGATAATTGAAGGTCAGATAACCACTGTTACACTGTAAGTCTCATACCCACCATTAGAATGCAGATTCTTTTTGGCTGTTATGCTACTCCTAATTAGTAACATGGTGACACCACACAGCAGTTTAGGACACAATCCTGAAAAGGCTTTATATATATTATATATATATATATATATGTTAGTTTACATGTGTGAGTGGCTCAATTATATCAATAGGAGTAGAGTTATGTATGTACATGGTGTTTACAGGATCAGACCATATCTGAGGAATAATAGCATATGAATTTAAACTGCCACAAAAACGTAGGTAGGCAGAATATAATGAGCAGTGCTGGAATTTGAGCAGGACACAAGGGTTAATAGCATCCCTCTATTTAGCATCTTTAATGACCATAAACGATGAGTCCCCATTTGGAAGATGAATTACCCCTTTACTGGGAGTTGCTGGGTCCTCACTGAAAATCAGATAATTTATTTAGGTGCCAAAATGTGGATTTAAAAAACTAACTTTAGTCACTGCTTTTAAAAATCATTGTTTAAAATTGCAGCATTCACTTCAGCTGTTACTCATGCTGTTATGTTTACAAAAGGAAAAGGAAAGGTACAGCATGCTAGGTGTTTCGACTGCCTGTTTCCATCCCATAATTGTACCACAAAATCTGATGAAAATATCATTGAGAAGGTTGTGATTGTGACTGTTATGAATCCACCCGAGCTATATTCACTTCACAGCAATTTTAGAGAGCCTTTTCATAGAATCATAGATTACTAGGACTGGAAGGGACGTCGAGAGGTCATCGAGTCCAGTCCCCTGCCCTCA
>CM057846.1:165703997-165717277 GCA_030068395.1 Apalone spinifera
AAGATATTGAACAGAGCCGGTCCCAGAACAGACCCCTGTGGAACCCCACTTGTTTTAAACACAGGGTATCTCTTTATGGGGCATATCTAAATTAACAAAGGGTCCTTATGTGCCATGACAAGAGCATCATGGCACCTGCTCTTTTTGTTATCTTATGGCTGATCTCATTGGAATTGGGGAGGGATAGCTCAGTGGTTTGAGCCTTGGCCTGCTAAATTCAGGGTTGTGAGTTCAATCCTTGAGGGGGCCATTTAGGGATCTGGGGCAAATCTGTCAGGGATGGTAGTTGGTCCTGCCATGAGGGCAGGGAACTGGACTCAATGTCCTTTCCAGCTCTATGAGATAGGTATCTATTATATTATATAATGGTTAAGTAATAGTATTTTAATGAATAACGTTTCCTTGTGGGCTGAAAGATTTAATGGGGTGGGAGACTGTTCTTTTTTCAGTTCAGCTAATGATTCGGTGTACTGCCTAAGGAAAGACACTTGAAGCTTATCAACAAGCTTGTCTAATTAAGGAAAATTAATCTGGATTAACTAAAGGTGTGAATTTGAAGTGGACTAGTTAGGAGCCTGTATTATAGCCTCTGTGTGAACGCTCATTGAAAATTAAAGTGGCCTTCATTCAAAAGACGGCTAAGAATCTCAGGGACCAGAAAAAGGACTGTCTTCTGTATGCACCTATAACTGCAGGACACTGACAAGAGACTGTTCAATCATCCATTAAATAGAGGAGCAGGCCAGGGCAGCCTAGGCAAAACACAACAAAAAACGAGATGGAAGCGAAGTGGAGAGATGAGAGTATCGTCATGTTGGGAAAAAGAGAAGGCGCAAGAACTTCTGGAGGAATTGGCTTCCTCATCAACAAGGAGTAGTTTTCAAATATCCTCTCCGGTAAGTATCATGCATTGGAGTGCTGCACCTCCAACTAAACAAGAACAGCACCCTCAAGATTATTCAGATCCCTGCTCCCACAAGCGCAAATGAAGATGGCATTGTGGAAGGATTTTATTAAGCACTTGAGGAAACTCTGGCTCAACTAACCACATGTAGGATTGTGGTGGGAGATTTCAATGCCAAAGTTGGAAGAGGGAAAGAAGGTGAGAGAGTTCATTGGCGGGTATGGCATCAATGAACGGAATCCATAAGGAGAGTGATGGCACTGCTGATGGAAACTAAAGTAAGGTTCATTAGTAACACCTGGTTTAAGAAGAAGGCCAAGAGGAGGTGGACATGGATGATGCCCAGTGTGAAGAATAAGAATGAGATGGACTATATTCTGATCAATAAGAAGCACATTATACAAGACATCTCAGTAGTACCCCCATTTAACGCTGGTAGTGATGATCACTTGCTCAGAACACGGCTCAACTTCAATAAAAAGGTGGAGAAGAAAGCACTACAGATGGCAAAACAGAGACAGCCATCAAAAATATTCAACAAGGCGATCTTGAAAGTGAACATTTCCAAGGAAGACTGGAATTTTATAGATAACTGGGATGAGAATTATAAAATCTTCACTAATAAGTTAAGGCGAAGCATGAAATTAGCCAAAAAAGAAAGACCAAAAAGAGTGAAGGGAAGAATCTTGGAGGAAACATGGAACTTACTAGAGAAAAGGAGACATATGAAGCAAAATGATGGTGAAAAACTTGAGTATTCCCTCCTTATGAAAGTTGATAAGAAAACTAACAGAGGGCTTTAATGAACACCAAAATGAAAGTCTCTTAAAGATGGCTGAAGATCACAAAAGCCTCAAAACATAGAAAAAGGAATTGACAGTATACAGCTCAACAATAATGGCACTGAAGAACAGTCATGGAAAACCAGTACCTAACAACAATCATGCTGGATCAGACCAAAGGTCCATCAGCCCCAGTATCCTGTCTTCTGACAGTGGTCAATGCTAGGTGCCCCCAAAGGGATTTAACAGGTATTCATCAAGGGATCGACCCCCTGTCACCCTTTCCCAGCTTCTGAACAACGGTGGCTAGGGACCTCATTTCTGCACATGCTGGCTAATAGCCATTAATGGACCTATCCTTGATGAATTTATCTAGCACTTTTTTTAACCCTATTAAGGTCCTGGCCGTCATTACAGCCTCTGGCAATGAGTTCCACAGATTGACTGTGTGTTTGCATGAAGTAGTACATCCTTTTGTTTTAAACCTGCTATCCATTAATTTCATTTGGTGACTGCTAATTCTTATGTTATTGGAGCAAATAAATAACTTTTCCTTGTTCACTCTCTCTACACCAGTCATGATTTCATAGACCTCTATCATATCTCCCCTTAGTCTCCTCCTTTCTAAGATGAAAAGTCCCAGTTTTTTAAATCTCTAATCTTCATATGGCAGTCGTTCCAAGCCTCTAATAATTTTTATTTCCATTTTCTGAACTTTTTCCAGTACTAAGATATCTTTGACAGAATTGATAGAACAGGGGTGGAAGTGGCCTGCAAAGATTTTTCACAACAAATTGTCTGAGTTTCAAATAAATATCCCAGTACCAACACTTCAACAGATTAATAAGCATGTACTGTACTCCCAGTCCTTGCCAGTGAAGTTTGACATGCAGTTCACTAAACGGAGGAAGGAAAAGTCTCAGGGAAAGATGGACTGACAATCAAAATGATAAGAGCTGGAGAAGCAAGGCCTCTGGGAAACTGTTGTTCAGAGTTTTAGCCATTATTTGGAAATGCAGAAGATGCCATCTGACTGGAAGGAGTCCAACACTATCCTGCTGTAAAAGAACGATGATTATGAAGACCTAAAGAACTATCATCCAGTATCTCTGTTCTCATATGTGTACAGGCTGTTCACCAAAATAATAACATACTGACTCTCACGGGGTCTGGATGAGCAGCAACAGAGAGAGTGAGCAGGCTTTCAAAGGAATTTCAGCACAATGAACCATATTTTCACTATAAACCAGCTGTTAGAACACTCAAAGGAATACAAATTCCCCTTATGTATTGCCTTCATTGACTATGAAAAAGTGTTCAATAGCATAAAGATTAGTGCAATGTAGAAAGCTCTTGCAGTGCGGGACATTGACATGAATTATATCAAACTATTAAAGGAAGCAAACTGCACTACAGATATAATGTTTTGGTACTCCCCTTCACATCTCAGTCAAGAACAGTGTGAAACAAGGAGAGATTTTCATTGAAAACCTTCACAGCCTACCTTGAAATGGTAATCAGGCAGAGGAATTAGAAGGGTAGAATCAATATCAATGGAGAGCAGTATAACCATGTAAGATTTGCAGATAATATTGTGTTGATTGCCAAAAATACCATCTAACTTCAGAAAATGCTGTGAGAACGCAACACAAAAAGTAGCCTTGTTGGACTGAAAATTAACTGCTCCCAAACTAAGTTTATGTGATCTGATATCTTGCCAGAAGCCCAAATAACAATCAAGGGAAAACAAATAGAGGAAGTTAAGTAATATGTCTATTTGGGCCACAAAATTAACATGTGCCACAATCAGGAAGGTGAACTCTAGTGAAGAAAGAAAGCAGTTTGGTGTCTATTTAATTCTATTAAGTATGTTCGCCAAGTTAAAAAATCAGCAAGGCAACATGCCCCAGCCTCTTTAACTTGAAAGTATTGCCATCAGTATTGTATGGCAGGGAAACATGGATACTTTTGAAGACAGAAGTGCAGCTATTGCCTGTCATGGACAGAGCAATAGAAAGAATTCTAGGAATTTCAATCCACAACTGAGCCTCCAATGAAATGATCAAGAGGAGAGTGGAGTGCAGGACATCATTGTTGAGAGCAGGTATAGTAAAATATAACAGGTCAGGCATATAGTTACGTTCACTGACAATCAATGGACTGCAGCTGTCGCTGAGTGGGAATCACCGGAACTAAAATGACCACTCAGCTGACCTCCATAGATATGGGAAGATTTTATTTTGAATAGACATGGCCACACAAGAACAAAGGCCAGGAAACGAGAGGAATGGGAGACATGTTATGGTCAGAGCAATCTATACAAGGGCTGAAGGACCAATTGGTGAAGATAATCAAGGTAAATTAAAAAGTGAATTAAATCAAGACTTTACTGAATAACTGCTCACATAGAAATTCAATCTGATGTAACTAATCTACTTCAATTTCATGCCTTTAGTTAATTCAGATTAACTATCCTGGATGTTCTTTTGTAGACAAGTCGTTGGAGCCGTAAGTTCACTGGAATCAACATACGTCCATTAACATCACTAGACGTATATCCATTTGCACTGTGCAGCTGAGGATGTTGCCCTAAATCTCTGAACCTTAGTTTCTCCTTGAGGGAAACAAGAGTAACAATAATTATCCAGTTTCACAAAGAATCTTGAAATCAATAAATACAGGGTACTATTTGTGCAAAGTAGGATTAGTTATTTTTGCTAGTGGGCCATAAATTTGATTCCTTAACAAGTCAAATAGTTCAAACACCACAAGAAAAGGATGAGTGCCTTGATGCAACAGGGCTCTTTGTTACAGTTTATGGTCCTTTAAGCCTGGGTCAATTGCTGCCACTGTTTACTCCAAGTTTGTGAAAGTGCATGCACACTTTAACCCACACAAAACACACAATGAACTTATGCAAGTCAGAACTAGTGTACATGGCACTTTCCTAGGCATAGCAAACTTCTACATAACATGCAATTATAGATATGCTTGAGTTGATAGTTCATGAGTTCGGCCTCTCATCTAGTCATGGGGACTTTGTTTTCCTCTCATGAAAATTGTTTGGAACCTACTTGTGACCCTGATGGAGCCCCTAGAATTCAGTTATGGCCATGGGCAGCCTCCCCATCTCTCAACAAAGGAAGCCTCCTAGTCCTGGCAGTACTTGGAACCCTATAATAGAATGGGCCCTGTGGAAATAACAATCCTGCCCCAAGCTTCATTACTTATTCAAGCTAAGCTTCATAGGGCTGGGAAGGGTATGATATGTGCGTCCTGAGACAACCCTGCTCTAGCCCACTCCTCATCTGACCTGTCCAGTCCCTATTCCCGTCTCCGATGTGCTGGGTGTGAGGATTCAGGGGGAAATAGTGTCATTGAAGTGTGAGCCCCTCTTTGACATGAAAGAGGTAAAGTTCCACACGTGAAGGGCTTCATTCCTTAAGGGGACAGTCTAGGAGTCAGACACATATTACTGGCCTGCGACATCCCGTTCAAAATCAGACTGATGTGTTGGCTCAGTGATCAGGGTCTTGCTTGCTGGTAATAAACTCACAACTCCAAATACTGGTGACAAACCTGATGAAGCTAAAACTCATCAAATACTACAGTGACCTCATTTTGCAAGTGTAATGAGAACCCATGTCTCTTACAAGTGCCCTATATATTAGGAACCACAAGACCATTCATAGAGCTATTTACAAGATGGCAGTTATGGCCCAAATGGGAAAACCCTACAGGCAGCTTGGATGGTGCTCATTCGTGGTATGAGTATTTAGTGTTCTTTTAAAAATGCCACGTGTTATTTTTTTTAAAATCTACCTTATTTTATAACAGGAATATAGGATATAAACAGTGTGGTTTTAGCAGTTTAAAAGGATCTGTTACTAGTTTAATCATTGGTGGAGATTTTTTCATAAAGCTTCAGTGGAGACAGAGTATAATAGAGTAAGCACAATAAATTATCAGTTTCTCTTCAGGGATATGGCTGTAGCATCTCATGCAAAACTATGAAAAACAGCAGATATCAAAGCTTGGTCCAAATGAACAAATGAAGGTTACATTCTATAGTACTTCACCTTTGGAAGGTATAGCTACAATTTCATGTTTTATTGAAACTCGGGTAGCTCAGAAAGCAGAACTTTTTTTCAAGAGATCTAATGAAAACATTTCACAGAAGAACAGTAACTTCCAGAATTTTTATATTAGTGGCTACCTCACAATCACCCTAACAAGCAGCTACGTTCATTGAATGCTGTAATCACTTTTGAGCACTCAGGCAGACACACTGTCATTTTCCCATTCTGGGGAAGTCAACCTGAGAAAAAAGATCCTCACAGTGTGATGTGTCTGAAATATAAGACAACTTTTCTTTTAGTTTTATATTGTTCAAAGATTCTTTTAGCATTGTATTTTGTTCGCAGTGCAGTTATAAACCTAATTTTCTTAAAGTAACTAGTAATTTTTGACATTTTGGTGCTCAATTAAGACATTTGAAAGGGGACTGATTTTTCAGAAAATGTTTAGCATCCATGAACTGAATATCAAGTTTCCTAAAAGACATTTCAGGTTGGGTCCAAAATTTGTAGAGCCCTACAAATCTACGAATATCCGCTTCATATCTACAGGTATCCACATCCATGGATGCAGATGTCCGCAGCTCATTTTTGTGGATATGGATGCAGATGTGGATACAAATCTTAAATCTAGAACCATACAGATTTGCAGATATTTGCTTGATATCCACGGATATCCACAGCTAAGCATGTGGATTTTTGCAGATCATTCATTTTTGCAAATGTATATGCAGATGTCGATATCAATTTTGTTTCTGCACAGGGGTCTAAAAATTTGAGCTAACAAAATCCTCTACTTGCTTTTGAAACTGTAAGTCATGTACTTGTGTTAAAATTAGGTAACTGCTTTTCATATTGAAAGAACATTGTGCATTATATCGCTGGTGCACATATAATGAATTATTTAACATTATTAAAACATCTAGAGATTTAATCTTTATTGCACTATACAGCTTCCATAAAAAGGATTATTATAATGTTATTGTGAAATAAAATAAAACTGAACATGCTGTGAGACATACTGCAAGAAATGAAATGGTTGGAAAACATTAATAACTATTAAACGAAATTTGATACAACTCCTAGCAGATAAATGTTTCTTTAGAACAAAATTTTTCTGAGTTGTCATTAAGAAACTTTAATGTTGAGTGATATTTACTTCATAGATTCAGAAATAATTGGATTTTTCTTTAAAATCGGTCCTTTCCTAGATTATTAAAACAGCATGGTTTTAAAATAATGTTTTTTGGGCACTCTGCATAGGCCAATTCTTTTAGGGTGGGGGGGGGGGGGGTTCATGGCACTGAACTAGAATGAAGCAGTGTTAGATCTGTTCACTTCTTTTAATCTATTTCCAGCTTCCTTTTTCTCTTTCTTTCCCCACAAAATGTTATTGTTCAGTTTGAATTTTTAGTACTACAGAGGATATTTTATGGGTAGGGGAGATGTTTTGCCTTGAAATTACTTTTATCAAAAACCCATAAATGGTTTTGCGTTCACTATACATTTAATAAAACTTTTTAAAATGCCTGCATTGTGGTGGCCTTGCGCTTGCAGACCCTTATCAGCATATACTGTACATTCATAACTACTCCAACGAGATTCCTCATGTGCATAAAGTTACTCACATGCCTACATTTTTGCATGGTCAGGGCCCACATTGAATTTGTTCATTTTAAATAATAGGCCAGATCCTTAGCTGTGCTCCAGCTGCTTTGCACTGTGATTAGAAAGTTGGTTTAACCATCTACTTGGGGATTCCTTGGTGTAGAGGGCCAGTTACAGCTTGTGGTTGAGAAAAAAGGGTGTATAGTTGGACTGTTGTTGAACTCTGACAGTTATCAGCATTAATAGCAGCCCCTTAGGGCTATAGACTGCACTTAAGTTTAGAGCAGCCCAAAAGATGCTCATCAGGGACAGAATTCAGGATGTGTGTCCAGTGAATACTTTTCAGCCCTCCCGTACAATCAGCTGCATGCAGTGCATGTGTAATGGCACAGTTGAGATTCTGAAACAAAATGCCTAAAAAGGGTTATTTTTTATTATTAGATATTTTGGATTTGCCCATAGTTAGGGACATCCGAGAGCTTCAGTTTCCCCCTTTTCAGTTTATTGTTTAAATGCTAGGTCACGCCTTTAATACTTAGGAGGACTCTTTTCGCTAAGAATATGTCACAAAAATAGCTTGCCTGTGCTTATGTTTGTTGGCAGAAGAATTATGTCCCACCCACTGAACCTCTGTTTGGATTATCCAAATAGGACTAAATTCATCCATGGTGTAACTCCTTTGAAATTTGGTCCAGCTTGACAAATATAATAAAACTGATGAGAAATGACCAAATTCCTATTTCGAACAGAAATAAATCAGCTAGATAGGCTGCACTCAGCGGGGATCGGGTTGTGTACAAGTGGTAAAGCAATCGGTAAAAGAGAAAGTGGGCCACAATGTTACTGTAAACAATGCCCATTAACATAATTGAATAGCCAAACTAAGACCAACAGAAGTATCATGTAAATCCTGGCAGAATGAGGATAAAAGATAGTTGTGGGATAACAAGTGGTCTGACTGAAACAGAATTTGCATTTCTTTTTCATTATCAGGGAAGCTGAGGGATGGATACACTGGGGATACTCTTGAATGGCTCTCAAGAATAAAGTTCTCTGAATTTTATTTTAGGATTTTTTCAGCAAATCTGATCCATTTCTTGAGATTTTTCGGATGAATGACGATGCCACCCAGCAGCTTGTTCACAGGACTGAGGTGAGTAACGGGCTGGTTTTACTGTTCTGGGGCACAGCTGGCCAGTGTCAAGAAATAGTTAATGGTTAATCTCTACCATTTCAAAGGACACTCCCAAAAATTCACACTGACTCACTGAGGTTTCTACTTACTTCTTTCCCTCCAGTCTCACAACTACTGACTTCAGTACAGCAACTTCTGATGTGTGCTGCTGGGAGTGAAAAGGGAATGTTCTTGGAATATAAGATGCAGGCTTAATTAAATTCACAGCGTATAATCGTGTTTAATGGGGTGACACTTTCTCGGGGCACCGAGAACTGTTACCCCTTTGTTACCCCTATGCCTTAGCAAATGAGAGACTTACTGGCGCTAAACAGCATGATGCTTTCCTTCCAGTGTTTACTTCTTAGGACTCCGCCAGCCTGTACTTTGTCTTGCAGGTAACACTTCATCCTAGTCCCCAAGTGCCTTTGAAGAGTGTTCATCCTTCTGTCTCTGGATACACACTCGTTACCAAGTCTGTTGCCTCTAACGAGACAGTGTACATACCAGCTGATTTGTTTCAACTAACAACTCACATGTATGATAAAACATAGAGAGGTTGATTAACAAAGATACAGTCTCAAGTGATAGTGAGTAACAGTAGTACAAAGAGATATTATTGAGGATAAAATAAATTACAAATAAAACAAAATTGTAACATGCTTCTAGGACACCAAACCTAACTTTAGAAGGCAAAAATATTGGTTAACTTAAGTTTCTTGCCTGAAGCAACCACTGGTGTCTCCAGCCCACTGGACCAGAACCCAGCATTCATGGATACAAAAAGTGTTCTTCTTTCCACTCCTTCAATGATGGCTTATCACAGGGTTACTTTTCCTCCTCCTTGTGGTAGTCTAGAATACCTGTGAAGTATGCTCCCAGGCAAATTTATTCTCCCCTGTTTTGTTTTTTTTATTTTATGTGTTTATGCCATATTGTCTCTCTCATTCTCCTGTTCACTTGTTTTTTCCTATTGCCTTAATATGCAAATAAAGTTGACTTACATAATACTTGATTATATCAGAAACGTAGGCAGACAGTCAAATCAACGTTCCCCAGGGGAGGGAAGGGAAATGTGTTTACCTGCCTTGCCTGCTTAACTAATTTAAACATGTTTGTAGTACATTTATATAGCTGCTTGAATAACACCTCTACATACATTTGAAAATGCTTATAATGAGCAGTCTGATATAAGCTTTCATTTGACACACTATGACAGCACTGCGTGGCTATGTCTACTCTGCACTGTAGTTCAAAATAAGATATGCAATTTGAGCTACACAAATTGCATAGCTTATTTCTATCTTATTTCAAAATAGCTTATTTTGTAATTTGGCGCTATCCTGAAATGTCCCACACTCCTTGTGGAATGAGGTTTACAGGGATGTCAGAATAGTGAGCCCAAAATAATGGGCTTGCTGTTAAGACGTGGGATAGCTATTTGGGGATACTTCAGTACCCCAAAATAGTGTTGCCGTGTAGATGTAGCCTGTGAGAGAGAGTGAGTTTGTCAGGCCTGACAGGAGTTACTGACAAAGAGTTGTAAATCCCTGATGGGCCAGTGTGTCACAAATGGTCATTATTTCTAAAGAGCTGCTATGACACTGAGACAGGCTACAAACAATACCATGTTTTCCCCACAGTCACATTAAACAATCATTGGATCCCTTGTGACTGTTCTTTCTCCCTGTGGCTGATTATTGCACAATGAGTATATGAACTGATGTTTCCCTCATTTGTTACTGAGCTGCTTCTCCTACCTGTTTCATTGGATTCCTGTGTCATGATGTCACTATTGCTTCCATGGCAATGAACTGTGGTACCACAAATAAAGGCCCAGATTGTGGCCCTAAGATTTATACACAGGTTATATCAACAGACAGGGGTTCCTTGATGTAATGGATCCAACAATCATTCTGCTAGGGAGTTGGGGTTAGGGTATGGGCAGAACAAGGTCCCAACATTGATACATAGGCACAAGTGTCCTATGCTGTCTGGGGGGAGGGAAGGGGGAGAGTGGTTATCAAAGGAGAAGGCAGTCAGTATCACTTGGTGATGAAAAAGCAGCCATTCAAGGTCTTCTACAGATCCTGAATCTGCCATATTTGGTTGCTGAATGCTGCTATTAGAACAAAACTTTTGAATGGGGACCACTTTAATCCACCTTTTTCAGAAACTTTCCTCCCATCTTCTCCTACTGGCCTTCTACCTTGTGGTCATGTCAACTTCTACTCTGCAATAGCTTGTGAACTGTAACCATGCTAGTCTCCCCTCTTTCCCAGGTATCGTGTACCTACCTGCCCATGACAGCACAGTGAGGCATAGGTTGCTTTCACTCAGTTTTCATACTTTTTTTAAAACTGAAGCAAAATGTTTCAGATTCTTCTTGTTAAAGCTCACAAAGGGATTTTCCAATCACACTCAATGGGTTGGACCTGTCAGATTCAAGTTACTACTTCCATGAATAAGTTGAAGTTTGTGAAGTGGCAGGGCATTGCTCCATAAATTCATAGTTCTTAAGCCAAGAAGGGCCTCTTGCATAACACAACTAATAAACTTCATCGAGCAATTCCTTCATCAAGCCCATAACTTCTGGCTAAATTTGAGCATGTCTTAAAAAGACATCCAGTCTTGATTTTAAAACAGAGTAAAAGAGACTCCACCAAATTCCAATGGTAAATTGTTCTAACCAGTAATTCCTATTAGAGTTTAAAAAATATGCATCTTATTTCTAGTTTGAACAGATCTGGAGTCCAGACTCTTGAAATGCTGTTGTGTGCTAGATTAAAGCACCGTCTATTATCAGAAATAGTCTCCCTGTATAGACACTTAAGGATCATGATTAAGTTAACCTTTTCTTTGATGCAGACACAGTAGTTTCCACCACTGGTACCTTGACTTGAACACAGTCATGGGCAGCAGGTAATGTAGGCAAGAGAAGGCATTGCCTTCCCAAAACTGCCTGTACTGTCTAGCTGCCCAGGGGAGGCTGGGGCCATGCCATGCTGTGTGACAGCCCTAGCCCTCAGCTGGAGTTGGGCAGGGCTTGGCTGGGGGAGGGAGATTGTTGAAGGGGCATGATCTCAGGGAGTAGGGGTGTGGCTTCTGGTGGAAGGGGAAGGGCTTCAGCTTGCCTTCCCTAGCTGAGCCTTCACCTGACACCCATGAATATGGTCTCATGGCATATAGGCAGACCTGGCCTTAGGGCAAAGTGAGCAAGGCCGTTGCCTTGGGCCTCCCACCTTCAGGGCCCCATGCTGCTCATTGCCCACCCGCTCTGCTGCTCACTCGCTTCCTTGGCTGGGAGCTGCCTGGCCACACGGTGCAGCCAACCACAACATGCTGCCTTGGACCCCACAAACTCTTTGGCTGGGCCTGCACGCAGGAGCCTTGGTCCCTGAGTGAGCTAGCAGCTCACAGAGGTCCTACAAAGACTTTGCTACCTTCAGGGCTTGTTGGAAGGGTGGGGGCAGGATTTGTTCCTGTGTAATTAACTGATGAGCAGTTGTCAGCATGTCAATGAACAGTATTTGTCTGCAGCGTTCCCTCTAACTTTTTCCATCCATATGTGGAAGAAATGTTGCTATGTGCACCCAGGCATATGCAGATGTGCACCATCAGTAGCAACACATGCTGCCAGTTGTGGGCACTTTGCTAATCAGCTGGGTGGCATCTGAATCATTCCTAGGTGGCTGCCCAAGCACTCAGCTTACAGGAAACCTCTGTTGTGTGATGTAAAAGTTCTTTACATTTCAAACATTTTCAAGGGCTTTAACACATTGGGGTTTTAGTTAGCGCAGGCTGTTGCTTTTAAAGGGTTTCATCCAAAGCCCACTGAAATCAATCAGAAGACCCCTGTGGACTTCATTGGGCTTTAGATCAGGGCCTAAATCTCTCTTGTTGCAGTCCAAGCATAGCAGTACACATAGAAAAGATGACATTTCCTTGTCCAGTGGATTGCCACAATAACATTGCCAACAATATGGTGCACTTAATTTGACGGATTAAAGGTTTACTTTCTGCATGTTCCCCCCTTTGCTGATTAGCATACCTTATTGAAAGTCTTAATTATTGTTCAGCATTCTATTTTGAAACATGCCAATGTTAATCATTTCCCTTTCTTTCTTTCTTTTCATTTTCAGGTTGTGATGAATAACTTAAATCCAGCCTGGAAAACATTTAAAGTGTCTGTAAATTCTCTGTGCAGCGGAGATGAGGACCGCAGACTAAAGGTCAGAGGCCTGTCTATGCCATGGAGTACTTTTCCTTCTAGAAAAATCAAACTTTGCTTCCAGTTTTCAGTAAAAGATTGCAACTTCCCAATGTCTTCTCCTTTGACACTTGTGCTGGTCACACAGGTTGGTTATGATTATTCAAATCAAATTAGAGATGCACAGCCATGGTAATCCAAGTTCAGCTAATTGCCACTTCTGACAATGTCAGTTCCCTCAGGGAAACTTCATTCAAGTCAATAGACTTGCAGTGGTTCTTATAGTAACTTGGAAAAGAAGGTGGATATGTATGCCGTTCAGTTTATACATGCTGCTGGAAAATTTATAACTAGAATTCTTCATCTAATATAAATATATTTGAATAAGGAAGCCAGCATCTAATCACTGCTTACTCACTCCTACATATGACCAATCTTTGCTTAAAAAGGGAACTTATATACTAATACAGTTGTCAATATAGAATCATAGAATACTAGGACTGGAAGGGACCTCGAGAGGTCATCG
>CM057846.1:165717377-165743081 GCA_030068395.1 Apalone spinifera
CAATCATGTGTATTATCCCACCAAGTTTCTGTGATGCCAACAATGTCATAATTACACAATATACACAATTACATATCATATACACATATAAATTACACATAATACACACAAACTGAGATGGTCAAAAAGGAATAGGTGATGTTGTAGCACTGCACTTATGGTCCATTGGACAGTCTGGTGGTGGAAGCCTTACATGCTTGGGGTGGGGAAGTTTATTTGCCTCTTGATGCTTCTGGTTAAATCAAGGCACAGACCATGTTAGCATGTCTTCCAATTAGATTGCTCTCAGAGTTCTGCAAAACATTAGGGGAATTCCAAGATTATGAAGGATAGCAGTGAAGAATCTGCCCCTTCTACTTTGCTAATGAATTCTGTAGATCTATTGGGAATAATGCCTACAATGGGTAAGTGACTGGATTTTGGAAAGGCTTTGTGAAGATATTAGGACTATGTTTCTGCTTGAGACACTGGATGTGAGTTGAAAGTTCCCTTCTCTCTCTTTCTATGTCTGGTGTTGTGCTTCTTAGCCTAACAGTTTGCTTGATGCTGGATTCCTATTTGCTTTCAAATGACATGTACAACTGTGCTCTACACATTGTGATTTCTCAGAGCTGTGTCACACATCGAGCTCTCTGAAATCTATGTTTAGCCATTTAAATGGCAAGGTAGGTTCACAGTATTCCTTGAATTTTCTGGGAGCTGTTGGCTACTAACTTTTTTCTTGAAAAATATAAGGGCCCTGGTTCTCCATGGCCTTGCATCTTGTATACCCATTTACCCTTGTGCAAAGTGGGAATAAAATTCTGCCATTCTCGTTGTTACTTTTTATACCCAATTTTCCTTCACGTTGCATAGTTGTGTATGACTATGCAAGGTACAAGGCAAAGGAGAATCAGTATATTGCCACTCAGTAATGGGCTCAGTTATGGTGGTTCAACAAGGTCTTCTCTAGAAATGCAGTGGCAACCACTTCCTTTGTGATGCTGCAAGGTGCTCAGCATGATGGCCTTGATCTAGAAATTGCTTCAGAGCATGATTAACTGTGACTACTCCTGTTAAGTCAATGGAGCTGCATCAGCTTACATCAGCAGAGAACTTGTTCCCAGAACTGGGATATGAAACTCGGCAATATTTCTTTCATAATACAGAAGTAATAGGCTCCCCTACAAACCTGTTCTCAAATTTAAAATTAACCTGTTTTGATTTTGATATTGTTAAAGGATGTTCCTTTGTTTCCTATTGTTATTGATCTAGAGATAATTATGCACACACACACCCCACGCACACACAGATGAAATGTTAAAAATTCTATAAAATCTTTCCTCTGTCCAAAATGATGCGTGTTTATATTTTAATTGGGTTTAGTTGTTGTTTGAGCTGCATTTTCTCCACTATGAAATAAGGTCCAATAATGGTAAAAATGAGTTTCTATTCATCTCCTGAAGCTCATCTCCTTGAAGCTCCTTCTCTGTCCTTGAGCCCCAATCTCAGAGCTTTCTGCTATTTTGGTACCAGTATCAGAAGCTGTGCATTCCCCAGAGACAATTGACTTTTATCGTTATTAATTTACTGTGTACTCCAAAATGTGTGTGCCATATAAATAAATAGAAACCCTGGTCTCTCTCCTAAAGACCTTTCCATCCAAGCATTCAGGAGACAGATGGGTTGAGGGGAAAGGTTAAGGGAAAATGGTGACAAGGACACATAGAGTAACTTATGTTTGTGCATTTATTATGGTGATTGTGACTAATTATCTTAATAATAATGATGGTCTGAAAGGGCTGTAGCGATGCAGATGTGATGATGTTCCCCATATCAGTAGGTTGGTAAATGCTAGTGGTTGCTTTATGTGTTTTTGTTCATTATTGGGGGTTAGCATGCTGGGCAACAGTGACAAGGGGGAGGAATGAGTTCTGGATCGAAGGAGCCAGGACAGCAAGGAAGAGAATACAGAGGGTAGCAAAGCAGAGGAGAGGAGAGGACAAGGTGGGTGGAGGTAAGGGAGAGTGAGGAGACCAATGGGGTAAGATTATGACATCAGAAGTGATAGACCTTAGATGGTGAAAATGAGAAAAATTCGAAAGTTACTCTGGATAGCATCCGGAAGCTGGGGTCATAATGGATCTGCCCCTCTGCTCCTAAAGTTCTTCAGAGGTCAAACCTGTTGTGTTTGAGCAAATACTTATGGGGACACTTTGGGACAGTAACACAGGTGTATGGATGAAACAGAATAAGCAGTGGAGAAGAATTGCCTCTGATTTAAACACTTGTAAGAAAAAGGGTATTCACTAAAGAGGCTTTCTGATGCAAATGAAGAAATATGTGGAGGAGTTGTTTACTTTAGCTTGTGTGGGATGGCAGTAATGTGAAGAATCAGAACAATTAATCTATTGTCTTTGTGGGTTGCATTTTGTAATAATAGATTAAATATCCATGAATTATTTACCTAAACACCAAAAGATCTGATTTTTCAAACTCAGGCCAGAGGACCAAGTACTCCATATTATACACAATATAGAGCATCAAAAAGAGAAAGCAGGAGTTATCCAGGGGTGGCCAAAAGGTGACTTGATGGATAATTTAAGTCAATATGCAATGCAGGGGCATAGCACCTGCGAAAATGAGAGTACTTATTTAGGTCCCAGATTTAGACTTAGATTTAAATATTGCATCCAGATAAGAAAATTATAGCCTAGATGTTTTGCTTTGTGTAAGAAGATATAATAGAATATATATCCCTGTTCCCAGGCCTTGATTCAGAAAGAACATAAACACCTGCATAACTCCAAATAACTATAATAGAGATGCTTAGATACACAAGCTTAAAAGTTTGACATCTTTAAGTGCTTTGCTGAATTGGTGTCCTAATGTTGAAATATTAGAGAGGTTCTATTGTGTAAATCTTGGGAGAAGCTTCAGGACATCCTTTCGCTAGAGAGGCCCATGCGAGGCTCATTTTATGACTTCTTGGTATGTAAAGCTCATGTGGGGATCTGCCCTCCATCACTTCCACCTATGGATGCATATTCCATTATCATACTTTCAGTCTTCCTCCTCTTTCTTTCCTTTCCATAATTCTCATGTCATTCAGTGGGATAAGATGAACTTGTATGTGAGAGATTTAAGCATTTAGGCTAAGGCTAAACTACAAGCCTCTTTCGAAAGAGGCTTTTTCGGAAGAATCTTTCTAAAAAGCTTCTTTCGAAAGAGATCGTCTAGACAGCAACCAGTATTTTCGAAAAAGAAAGCGGCTTTTTCGAAAGAAAGCATCCAGGCAGTCTGGATGCTCCCTTTTGAAAAAACACTGTTTGCGTTCAAGAACTCCTTTTTTCGAAAGAGCACTTTTGAAAACAGGTGTTATTCCTTGTAAAATGAGGTTTTCCGCGGTCGAAAGAACTGCTGGGTTCTTTCAATTTAATTTTGAAAGAACACGGCAGCAATCTAGATGCAGGTGAATTTTTTTTGAAAAAAGGTCACTTTTTTCGAAAAAACCCTGTAGTCTAGACACACCTTGTATGAGATGATAATCTGGTTTGAAGGCATTTTTTTTAAAAATAGATTTCATGATTGTATACACCTCTGTTGTAATTCATCTTTTTCCCAAGCTGAAAAGTTCTGTTCTTATTAATCTCTCTTCATATGGAAGCAGTTTCATATGCCTAATCATGTTTGTTGCCCTTTTCCAATTCAAAAATATAATTTTTGAGATAGGATAACTGCCTCTGCATGTAGTTTTCAAGAAGTGGTAGTACCAAGGTTTTATACAGAGGCAATATGATTTTTTCTGTGTTATTCTCTATCCCTTTCCTAATGATTACTAACATTCTGTTTCCGCTGAACATTGAGTGGATGTTTTCAGCACTGGCGGCCTTAGACATGGGTGAAGAGGGCTGCTGCCCACGGCAATGTGCTGATGGGGGCGCATATGAATAGTCTCACTTGACCTTACCTGGGGCCAGCCAGCTAGCAGGAAGGGAAACACAGCAGCCAAGTCAGACAGTGTCAGGGAGGACAGAGGCACTCACTTCTCTCAGGGAAATGCTCTGCTCTGGTGGGAGCAGCAGTAGGGTGGGTGCCCAGGCTGGGGTCCTCATTCTCCCTGGGACATAGGGCCCCTGTAGAAGCCATTGGGTGTGTCTAGACTACAGGGTTTTGTCGACAAAAGTTGGCTTTTGTCAACAAAACTATACCTGCGTCTACACTACCGCCATGTCCTGTCGACAGTAAGTCGACAGAATGCGGCAGTTTTGTCGACAGTGGTAAACCTCATTTTACGAGGAATAATGCCTTTTTCGAAAGTACTCTTTTGAAAAAAGGCGCTATTGCATGGAAACTGCTTTTTCGAAAGAGAGCGTCTTTTTCGACAATACGGATCATAGTCTAGAGGTTCTTTTTCAACAGAGGCTTTGTTGACAGTATCTGTCGACGAAGCCTCTGTCGAAAAAGGTGTGCAGTCTAGACGTAGCCCATGTGAGGAGTGGGTGAGGCAGAATGAGCTGGAAGACTCTCTGGGTGGGTGGCTGAGTTTGCTGGGGGGGGGGGGGGGGGGGGGGGGGGGGGGGAAGAGAGAGAGAGAGAGAGAGAGAGTGTGTGTGTGTGGCTTCCCTCTGTGTTAGTCTGGCTAGGGTTTGGAGCAGCCCTGCTAACTGCGTGTGTGTTAGTGTGGAACAGGTCCCCTCCCTTTTTCTTCCCCTTTCAACAGCAGAGGGAAAGGAGGTCACAGCGGGTAGTGTCTGCCGGGCTGACTGAAACACATCCCTTTCATTCCACTCTTGATCACCTTACCCACACCCTCAGGTTCTGTTTGTTTTCACTACAAGTTGTACTTAACTGTAAGCTGAAATTCCTCAGGGCAGAGAGCCTTGTCAAAGCTGTTGTTGGGCACAGTGTTGGTATTGCAACAAGATTAAGAATAAGGGAATTTTCTTTCCTCCCATCTTAACCTGCAAACTTTCTTCATGCTCTGGAAGTCACTGGGGTTCCTAGGGTGAGGATTTGAGGGTAATGTGGGATTGCTGTCATTTGCGGTTTCAATCAGGCCCTTAAACTCAGAAGAAACTCAATGGGGAAAAAAGCTCTTCCCCATTTTCCCACCCCCTGTGCAATGCTTCACCCCTGCTGCTCTGGCTTGGTAGAATGCACTTTTTATTTTTAATAATTTTGTATAATATGTTTTGAAGCTTTTTGTCCTTTAATTTTCACAGTTGTGGGAAATTATGGGGGGGAGGCCAGATAATTTTGTAATGATAGGAGAAGTTAAGAGTCAAGGAGTTCAAGCTTGACAGCTGTTAAAATACAGAGAGACAAGCTAGGTGAGGTAATATCTTTTTTGATTTTGGACCAGATTTGGTTGTTGAGAGTTTAGCCCTTCTGAGCACCACAAACCTAGACAAGAGCTCTCTGCAGTTGCAAAGATTGTCTCTTTCATCAACCATATTTAGTCCAATTAAAGATATTACTTCACTCACCTGGTGGCTCTCATCCTGGTACCAACATGACTACAACAAAAGAGCAAAAACCACTAAATGTCAATGTCACATGTCAAGATGTACAAAATAAATATCCTAATACCCGGTATGATTTGTTGATTTAACTATTCATTCAATCATCCATTTATAACAAGCCCAAATCAGAAATTTTTATCACTGAATTTAACTCTAACCACTTCTCAAGTAGCATTTTTCTTGCTTTCCCGATCTGTAAATAATTTAATTATAACTGATGGCAATATTTCAGGATTTGTGTGTACTGTGAAATCAACAACTAAGTTATTTGCAAGAAAAAAAATCCTAGAGATTTTTAATTCTAGAGGTGCCTAAATGTTCTCTAGAATTACAGTTAAAGTTGCCCTCACTCCCACATCTGAAATGGCAGCCCTGGTGAGTCAGGAGTGGCCAGAGGGCTGCAGGAGGGCCATGGGCTTAGGCAAAATGCAGCCCCCGTCTGACAGCATGGAGCTCGCCTTAAGCTGCAGACCAAGCACCAAGCAAAAGGAGCAAGTCTAGCTGAGGCAAGGGAGCTGCCAGGGCTTCTGCAAAACAGCTCAAAATGTGGAGGAAGAACCCACTGAAGAGTGAGTGACACACTCAGATTTTTCACCCACTGTTTCATTTCACAATCTGATGCCATTCAAAAATAGCAGCGTGCCTTCTGTGCCTCATATCTTAGGGTAAATATTTAATCTAAAATAATGTATTCCCCATGTAGCTCTTAAAAAAAGTTTGGCCAAGAAGCACTGATAATGACAATTCCCTTTGCAAGGGGCAAAGACAATAGCAGGCCCTGCACCCAGGGGAACAAAGGACTGAGCAGCTTCCTTCGTGTGCCCCAAGGACATGCCTTGTCCCTTAATCTCTTGAGACTCCAGTTCTACCCGATCTATGGAGAATGCTGTGGCTCACAATCTTGCCTGTCACAAGCAATGTCACAGTTTGCAGCAGCAAAGGCACACATGCTGCCTCCTGAATCTTCGCATCCTGCTGAACAACATTTTGTATTTGTTCTTATTCGTTAGTTTAGTATTTAGTTTAATGTTTAGCTTTTTAACACTTTATTTTTTTAATACAGTTGAATCAAATTTTGTGTCAATATTTGAGTGAATTTATGAAAACTTTTGAAATTACCGATTTATTTCTGAAATTTTCACTAATACTACCACATACTTAAACTCAAGGGGCGCCAAAATACAAGTTCACCCAGGGCACCATTTTCCCTAAAGCCGGCCCAGGTCAGAGAATTATCCACAATGACACTAAAATATCTTTCGTAAGTGGCAACAGCTTATTTAAACACTTGGGATTATGTTTTCCAAAATGCATTACTTTGCATTTATCAATATTGAATTTCAGTTGCCATTTTGCTGCCCGGTCACCCAGACTTGTGAGATCCTTTTGTAGCTCTTCACAATTTGGTTGGGACTGAGTAGTTTTGTATCATCTGCAAATTTTGCTACCTCACTGTTTGCTCCTTTTCAAGGTAATTTATGAATATGTTGAATAGGATTGGTCCTAGTAAAGACCCGTAGGAGACAGCACTAGCTACCTCTCTTCATTCTGAAAACTGACCATTTTTTCTTACCCTTTGTTCCCTATCTTCTAACTGGTTACTGATCCATGAAAAGACCTTTCCTCTTGTCCCATGACAGCTTACTTTGCTTAAGAGCTTTTGCTCAGGGACGTTGGCAAAGGCTTTCTGAAAATCAAAATACACAATATCCACAGAAACTTTCTTGTTCATGATCCCATCAAAGAATTTTAGTAGATTGGTGAGGCATGATTTCCCTTTACAAAAATGGCGATGACTCTTTCCCAACAATTAATCAAAAATATTAATACCATTAATTGTGTGTGCAAAATTGTACCTCCCTAGTAAGAATCCAGATTGGAGCTTCTTTTTAAATTCAGCCTTTTGGTGAGGTAGGACTTGAAGAGTGCATTAGTGTGGTACAAAGGATTTTAAAAAATGAGTTGTTTCCTCCCAAAGGCTGTATTACTTCTAAAATAACCATTCAATTTGCTCTCCATTTGGACCATAACTTAGGAGCTGGAACAGCAGTAAGGAGAACAGGAAGGAATTTTGGGGGTCTGTAATATTGTGTACATTTTTGTGGTGCAGTATAAATTTCCTAAGCATTCTTCCTTTCAGCACAAAGTTCCTGTGCTGAAATAGTTATAGAGCAGATCATTTATGGGAAGGAGGGGGAAGACTTTCTATTTTCTAAAGTAAAAAAAAAATCCGAAGTAATATATTACTGCAAAATGTTGGAAAAAATCCTTCACAGTATTAAATATGGAGGCTTTTAGTGTATTTGTGCTAAACCACAGCCACTTGCCAAGGTAGCCTGAACATTGGAGAGAGAAATAATTAAAAGCTGGGTAGTTCGCATGTGTACTAGCTATTTCATTCTGATGTCACTTTGAAAGGCATTTCTAAATGGAGCTGCCGAGGGAAACCAAAGTTTCAGGAAAGATACAGGCTTGTGTAAAATCTGCAAATGGAAGAGACTTGCCTAGGGTTGCTAACTTTCTACTCACACAAAACTAAAGAGCCCCACCCCTTTTCCATGGCCCCACCCCAACTCCCTCCCTCTGTTGCTTGCTCTCCCCACCCCCATTCACGTTCTCATTTTCACTGGGCTGAGACAGAAGAATTAGAGGGGGTTGAGGGCTCTAGCTGGGAGTGTGGGCTCTGGTGTGAGGCCGATGATGACGGATGAGGGGGCTCCAGTTTGGGGCAGAGGGATTTGGCAAGAGGGGGCAAGAGGGGGCTCCAGTTTGAGGCAGAGGGATTTGGCATGTGAGACGGGGCTTTAGGCAGGGAAAAGGGGTTGAGGAATGGGAAGGAGTCAGGAGTGCAGGATAAGGGCAGTGTTTACCTCAAGCAGCTCCCAGAAATGGTACCATGTCCCGCCTTCCCCCCTCCCCCCCCGGTTCCTATACAGAGGCACAGCTAAGTAACTCTGTGTGCTGCCTGAGTTGCTCCCATTGGCCATCATTTCCAGCCAGTGGGAGCTGCAGAGCCAGTGCTTGGAGAGGGAGCAGCAAGCAAAGCTCTCTGGCTACCTGTATGTGCACATTGAACCGCTCTAATCCATCACTCTCTGGTCCAGCAACGTCGGTGGTCTGGCATGATTTTAGTTAGCTGAATGTCCACTTATCATGGGTACAGCCAAGTTTCCTGGGGTCCCATAAAGTCTGTTTGCAGATGCCAGTCCTGTCTCTCAGTTTTCTGTGCAGCTATTTAGCTCTCATTTACCCCAAATGTTCTCTAAGAGCCCAGTAAGCAGTGGAAGTGTCGGAAATGCTGCTAGACAATATTGACCCTCCCGTGGTCCAACAAATTCTCTGATTCGTAACCAGTTGGGTCCCAAAGGTGCCAGACTAGAGAGGTTTAACCTGTGTAGGAGTCTGAGGAGGGACATGCCATTGCTTCTGGGAGCAGCATGGAGCCCAAGCAAGCTGGGAGCCTGCCTTAGCCCTTCTGAGCACTAACTAAACTTTTAACAGACCAGTCAGTGGTGCTGACCGGAGCCACCAAGATCCCTTCTCAACTGGTTATTCTGGTTGAAAACTGGACACCTGGGAACCCTAGATTTACACAGTATTGGACATATCACAAGGACTCACTGGAACCTCTTTCCTTTGAATCCCCAATGGAAATAGATACAGAGCCCTGCATGGCCTGGCCTTTCATCTCTGCCATTGAAATCACATGTGTATTGAGATTAGTGGTTTGACTCTTATTATGAAGAACAGGGATTAACATAAAAAAAACACATTAAAACAATACAGTTCATTTTCAAAAGTCTGCCTTTAATAGGTCTCAGATTCACAACAGCTTTAGAATTCTCCAGGCATTTGAAACATGTTTTGCACAAAAGATGGGTTGTCCCTAAAATGATAAGACATGCAAGGTCAATAAGATGAGAGCAACCAGCAAATAGACTCCATCAAAACCCTTTCATCAGTTTCTTTTATGGAATCTGTTAATTTTGGATTCCTTATGGAGGCTTTTTATTATTATCTTCCTATTTAGCTATGGTGCAAAGAACATTTTTCTTTTTATTCCTCTGAGGATAGTTTATAAAGCATTAGTTCATTTTACTTGAGGACTGGTCTACACGACAAGTGTGTCTACACTGCCAAGTCCCTCCCCTTGATTTAAAGGGAGTCTTAAAATTGACTCCTGAACTTCACCTGAAAGAGTGAAGTAAAGTCAGAGGCAACATTCACACCTCGAATTATGGGCAGTGTAAACATTGTGTATTGCAATTCAGAGTTACTGAGCTCCAAGGGGTAACCTCAGAGTGCTCCAGTGTGGACACTCTGGTGAGCATTTTGAATTTCAGTGGTCTTCAGGCTGATGGGCAGAAAAAGCCCCCAGAACTTTTGAATGTTCGTTCTTTGTGGGTGCAGCATGGTGAGCCCACCAGCACAGCTCAGCATAGATGCCCAGAGTTACAAGTGGGAGCAGAGAAGGTCTGTACAGGCAGAGCTCCAAACCAGGAAAAGATATGTTAATAGGCGATTAGATTTATTAATTACTCAGCTTTTCATTTTGGGGATCTAGTTACCACTCCCTTTGGTATTGCACACTTGTATGCACATCAGTGGAGAGGACAAAGGCTTTTGAGCTAAAGTTTACATGTTTTTTCCCTAATTTGTAAAGAACAGGGATCAGTTTATATGAGCATTTATTTACAAAGCTCAAGGAGAGCACGGTCCCTTTGAGAGCAATTTAATTTACAGTTTATACATTATCAGGCAGTTACACTGAAGATGATTAGTTGTGGAATGTTGGCACCTAAAATGTGGTCTATTTTCCACTTTAAATAAAGGATCCTTTTGAATCTAGTATTGCTTATTAAAAAGCATGTCTGCTTTCTGTCCATCCATCCTAGTATTTCCGAGTTCTCCTCATTCTATAAGCTCTTTGGTTACATAAGCTAGAAACTGCCTCCTTTACATTAAATGCTGAAGTAAATAAACACTAGAGGAGGCACAGGAGGGAGTACACTGTGCACAAACAGTGACAATCACATGGTGTACAGTGCAGAAACTACGATATACTATGCAAGGAATGCATATTGTGGAGAATACACTGAAAGCAGTCTGGAAGACACACGTGCAAAACTGGGAGGAAACCAGGACAAAAATGTAGTTGCAAAAAAAGTACTAAAAGCAGGAGAGAGGCGGAAATCAGAGAAATATGTGCACAGAGTACAATAGGAAAAACCTGCCTAGTTTCCCTGCATTTACATTTTGTTTAAATAAATAATACACACAATAACTTTTTTGGCTTGGCTGACACTGTTATAAGTGGTTCGTGCCTTACAATAGATGATGTTTCATAGTTGGTTTTTTTTAAAGAAATGTAGATCTTATCATACCGGATTCATGTATTTGCATTATCCTTCTAATATCACTTTATGACTTTAACCATAATCCTCTTTCTAAGATACTCTTTCTAGTCCAACTTTTATTCTATGTTATGTTGTGGATTTTCAGGACATTTCCTTTGTATGCCTGTGTTTAGTATTTGTTGTACCTGAGGTTTTTCTAGGCTGCTCAAAAGTGCTGAATCTCATAGATTTCTTTGGATCATTAGCATTTCTTTTTTGAGAGGCCCATAAATATATTGGATGCATTAGCCCAGTGGTCTCCAACCTTTTTACACTCAAAATCACTTTTTAAGTCTCAGAACAGGCGAAGATCTACCGCCCTGCCCCTTCCTTGAAGCCCCACCCCTTCCTGAAGCCCCGCCCTCTCTATTCTCCTGTCCATCACTTGCTATCCCCAGCCCTTATACACTCTGTTAAACTGTTTATTTTTAAATTATGCAATATATAAAATTAAAATCACATGTTTATAGTTATGAAATAAATGGTCTGTTTTTAATTCATGCTATTTAAATGTCAAATGAAGCATTTACAATTATACATTTTGTTCTCTGCTATTTTGTAAATCTAAAATCAAGTATTGATAATTATATATTTTTTCTTCCAATAACAAAGTCTCAGTGTGACACCTGTGACTGAACAGTATCTGCCAGTGTCTTGAAGTCTGGGTTGTAGTCTGAGATTGCTAGTCATATATACATCAGATGGGCATCTGTGATCTTGCGTTCAGCCTGGGAAGCCTGCTTCAGCACAGCTGGAGTTAGACGCAGCCTCCCTGGGCTGAGCTCAGGGCAGCTGGGCTGGAGGGAAGAGAAGTGGCTGCCTGGCCAGCTGGTCATGGCGCTCAGCCAGGGTGCACCAAGCTCCATGTGGGCAGGCGCAGAGGAGAAGCCGCCGATCAGCTGGAGCGCGGGGCAGCCGCTTTCAGCGGAAAGCCACAGTCAGCTTGCTGGGGTGTTTCAGCCCTCCCAACCTTCCACCATTCCTCACAGCTACTCACCTGTGTTGTTGCCCAGTGAGTAGCTGCTCCCCAAGGAGGAATTCTAATGTAAATGTACTGCGCAAGCGCGCAGTTCAGAGAGGGCTCAAGAGCTACTCTTAGAGCCCCTGAGATCTACCGGTAGATCGCCATCTACTGGTTGGTAACCACGGCATTAGCCCGTGTGAAGCAAGAGTTAAACAGCAAAGATTATTATGATATTTGCCTAAGTTTTCACTGGAATGTTTTCTAGAGCAATAAGTTTGCAGTGGCCTTCAGCACCTTACTATAGTCTTGCTAATGTATGTATTTTGTAAACTAAAATTCTTCAATAAGCACTCAAGAATCTCTGAAAGTAGCTAGTGGGGTAGTTAACCTAGTGGAACCTATGAAAAAGACTAAAAGTAAAGCTTAAGTGACAAGCAATAAGTAATACATTCTGACAAATCCATTAGTGCTTTTACTCTTTTGTGTTTTATCTATCATGTACGATTCTAAGAGCTAATGCAACAAGACATGTTGTATGGTCAACAGCAATAATGTTTGTGCAGGATTTTAAATGCCAGATAGAAAAAAAGGAAAATGCAAGCAAGCTGAAAAGGCAATTTTAAAAAAAATCTAGGGATTTCATGCTTTCCCTAGGAAGAATGCACATTTGTTATTTTTGTTTTGTTTTGTTGTTCTTTTAATTCCTTGTAGAAGCAAACTGACAGTCAGAACCACAGCTAGAAGATACTTTTTAGGTAACTTCCTAGCAGAGGATTATAATTTCATTAATCCAGAAGTATGGTATCAGTTAGACTTGATTCAGGACCACTTCTGCAACTTTTACTCCTGTTGAGAAATACATACACAAAGGTAATCTCACCGAATCAATGATTTCCTTCTCATTTAAATTGGTGTAAATAAGGATTTACCTCATTGACTCCAATAGAGTCATTCTGGCTATAAAGTGTTGAAAAATATGTGTGAGGTGAATGAAGACTTATTGCATTTAGAGATGAGGCCTGAAGATGCTTCAAGCAGATTTTATAGTAAATCTGTTCATTTGGTAGATGAGATCAAAGTTCTTGAAATAACTAAGTAATTCTCAGAGGATTGATTCTTTATTGATGTTTATGAGTAATATTTTCTTTACTTGTAGTCCCAATGAAGTCATTTTGTTGTGAATTTTCACGAAAGTTTCTTTGTGGCATAGGATGTGCTTCTTGATAATTTCAGCTAAGATTCCCTCAGTCTGGTCAAAATGAAAATGTGGATGTCTTTGAATCATTCTCAGTGGGTAAGGGGTGGAGTCTATAAATGTAGTTGATGCAACAGAAGTCTGGCAAAAACTCAGTGGGACTCTTCATGTAATACTTATTAAGAGCAAGAGTTTCAGATCTGTTCCCTCAGAGAATATTCTAGTTATTTTGAGGAAAAGGAAAGGGAAAAAAGCATAATTCAAAATCTGTATCTTTTGAGGGTATGTTGATGATGTCTTCTTCAAAAGTCATTGGTCCTTGTACTCCAGTAGATGACCAGGTTAACATTTTAGTCTTCTAAATGTTTATCTTTCTTTTCACATTTTCCCATTCCCTGTCCACATGCTAGTGGTTTCGGGAGTACCATTATATGGGCTTTACATTTTAAAAACGTATTGGTTCTTCTTCCTCACAAAGTGATTGTGGGCAAGCACTCGCAGCTACTCTTCCCATTTTGTCCAATCTGTTTAATCTATAACTTAATTTGTTTTTTAATGATTGAAGTCTTGATTCATTAATCTCAGGAATGCATTCTGATCACTGATTTGTATGAAGAAGTTGAGGACTGATCAAATATTCTCCATTACCTCTAAGCAGATGTGGATCCAAGAATTAAGGTGCCTGTAGTATAATAAAAACTGCATAATGGAATGAAAGAGAACAAGCTACTCTAACAGCATATATACAGCCAGCTGTATCCTGTAGTTGAAGAATACCATGTATTTAGCATTAGACAAAAATTGACTAAGCCCAGCTGTGTGAACCAAAAGTTTGTCCATGCCCTGTCCAATGTTCCCTCTCATATTTTTCATTCAAGTGCAAATTTTTTCCATCCAGGTGTGGAATAATTTTATGTGCACCAAGGCATGTGCATGTGCACCACCAATAAAAATAAAAAACAGCTGTGGGCACTCTGCTCCTCAGCTGGGCAGCATTTTAATTTTTCCTGAGCAGTTGCATAAGTGCCTATCTTACAAGGAACACTGGCCATGTCTCCAGACATCATAATTTCACTGGTATCTTTGATGTCCAGAAGATCTTTCCTTTTTTTTTTAGGTCTATGATTTGAACTTAGTGGTGGAGGTGGGTACCGGGACCTCAGAGAAGAAGGAAATACATCATGACTCCTGGGCAGGGAGTAGAGGATGACAATCAGTAATTTGTGTTCTCTGTGTTCCTTGACTCTTCACAGTGACTATTCTTCACTACAGAGCACAACTCACACAGATCCAGGTCTCTGCCCTCTTCTTCCCTCCTAGCCTATATTTATGAAAAAGAAATTAGGCTACAGGGAGGAAATTCTAGAATGTGTTGAAGAGATCGCTTCATGATAATAATCATCATACAACGGATCTGATTTACCTTTCACTGAAAGTCAAGCAGAGTCTTTTTATTGACCTCTATAAGAGTCGCATTAGACTCTGTCACTATTACAGCTGACACATATATAGCACATTAGTTGTCAGATTAATTAATAATCTGGATTTGGGTTAATTGATGTTTCTAAAGTGCTTTGAAGATGAAATGAGAACTATTATAACAACTTGGGGTGCATGTACTATTACACAATGGAGAATTTAGCTGAGATGGAACAGTTAGAAGAAAGCTAGCTGATTTTCAAATCTCCAAAGACCCAAAGTTGTTCATCACTGTTGCAGCAGGGGATGGAGGGAGTAATTGCTACATGTAGCAGAAGCTGAATTGCTGACAGAGCTCTAAGAACTAGGATCTTGCTCTCTCCCTTGGGATGACCCTGACAAGCCTAAGCTCAGTGTTTTCCTGAGGGGGGCTTTCAATTCTCTGCCAGAGCTCCACAGTTTCACAAGCACTGAGAAAAGAAGGAAGAACTCCTCCTCCAGACATTGCAGGTACTTTTCAGTGTGTAGAACAAGGGCATAGGGACTGCAATAAGCAAACAAAAATTGAATGCAGGATGATGACATTTTGTGATTTTTTTCTGCTTTTAGATGAGGGGCATTTGTTCTTTTGTGGGCAAATGACAAGAAGCTTCCAATAGTTTGTGCATCATTTTTATTATGAACTTTTATTTTCTTCTTTCATTGGAGTGCCTGGTTGCTTCCTGTGGTGAATAAATACAGGCTTCCTTCTTCCTCGGCTTTGCAATGAAGAACACTGATGTTGGTAATGTTTCTTGAGAAATTCTCACTACTGTTTCCCACTTTCCTTTCATAGTGAACATTAACTGGCATTTCCCTGAAATGGAACAAAGAAAATCCCCATAAATGTTGCTGACTCTGATACAAATCAGAGATGTTTGATCCTTTGTGAGCATTTGTAAGGCCCATCTCCGGGAACATTTAAAATGAAACTGGCCAAAGCACTATTCTGAGGACTTGTTCCACAGTGGCTGGAGAATGGACTATATGAACATGCTTCTTAATCTGTGTTTGCTATGTTTCTAATAGTCTTTACATTCAATAAACCCTACCATAACTGTACAGCTGTTTAGCAGTGAAGTTTAGGAGGAAATGTACCGTCTTAGATAAAAATGTTAAATACAACTCCTCTCCTGCCAAAATAAAGTAACACTTAGATGCAAGCATAAACCCGCAAAACCAATTAAATGCTTTGGCAAAGCAATCCTAAGTAGCTGTTTGTTTGCTTTTGTGAGTTCATGTCTGAGTCTCCAAGGGAATCTGTTAGTTTAAAATCCTATTTCATCAATACATTTTTCCATATTAGTTGCAACATAGATCTTCTAAGTGTTGCTTTTGTCTGTGTGGATATTAAAGAAATGGTTCTTCATTCCTACCATGCTATCTTCAAACACTCACTCAGCAGAATTACTCGTGGTGGCTGGTAGATTTAAATTGGCACCACTGATTTACACAGTTAATTTTTTTTCCATATGAAGAATTTTTTGTTCCTTTGTAGATGAGGTCATCTACTATTGCGGGGAAAGATCAATATCTTCAAAAGGCAACCATTTAGCCTGCTTTGCTTGAGTTGAAGAAAGTGGTGGTGCTTCAAGTCACAGTCTATGTGTTGAATCTATGTTATTCCTGGCTATTGAAGACCAACAAGGAAGTATGAGCCAATTTTTGGTAGAACATGGCCATGTCTCCCTGTTGGGGTGGAGAAGGGTGCACACCAGTTCCTTTTAAAGAAACTATGAGGGTTTGTTTTCTCAAGAAATCAAATCAAAAGTTATCTATCTTGATAACTATTTATCAATTTCTAATCCTCCACTTTTAGGAAAGGTTATAGATAAGGTTGTGGTTGGTCATCTCTAGTGTTTTCTGGAATCCTCAGATTTTCTTGAACTTTGGTTACAGTCATAGGAATGGGACAGAAACAGCACTAGTAGTTGGTCTTTTTGGAACAACAGATATTATTTTTCAAGACCTTCTAGCTGCCTTTGAATCTGTTGGCAATGAGATTTTATTGACACAGCTGGTTTGGACAAAGTTTGTCTTCAGTGTCTTCATTATTTTCTTTCTGAGAATTTACAGAGAGGTTATAGGCAATTGCTTCATGTCCTGAAAGATCTGTTCTTTTTGGATAATAAAAGTGTCTAATTTATCATACCCACTGTTTAGCAAGTCATTTGGAAAGATTAGTAAAGAGACACGGATTGCGGTGTTGCAGAAATACCAGAAGCATCCAGCTCTATTTCTTAATCGCTTCTGGCCTGGCCATTGAATGAATAAGCCAGTGGCTCTCTGAGATTATAATCAGGATGGAGGTTAGTGTACTGTCTTTCAGTTTTCATGAGATAGAAACAATGGGACAGAGCATCACTGAAGCTATGACAATTTACACTAGCTGTCCTAGTGTTGCTAGGTTGAAAGAAGTAGCTGGAAGGATTGGTGAGGGATATCTCAAAAATTTGAAATAATGCATCTAGCCTTTAAAATTCTAATTGAGAATGTGATATCTATTGGAAACTGGGTCACTTCTGTCTGTTCAGCTAGCCTGATGTGCACTAGGCTAGAATGTGGACTTTTAATTTTGGAGGACAACATAGCCACTATTATTCATGCCTTGCCCACTTCAGAACTAGACTGTTGTAATGTGCTCTGAACACACAGTCCCGTCCCAAAGCTTGTACAGATTGGAGCTGTTGCCTCATAAGTAGTGTATCAAAGAAATCAGAGTACATCAAGACTGCTAGGAGGTTTATGGGTAGAATTCAAAGTGTTGATTGTAATTTGTAAAGCCCAAAAAGTCTCAGACCTGATCATCTGAGAGACCACACGTATTGGTGGTAATTGCTCAAATATATTACCAGTTGGAATATGTTGTTGCATCTTTGGATCTTACTAAAAAAAATGAGTACTATGAGGAAACCATGAACACAGCTGAGTTCTAAATAATTGTATTTGCTGTTTTGTATGTAATTTTTCAGACCTAGCTACATATGTACAATGATGCTGTGATTAGATTCTCTGAGCTTCTCTGGAGAACACAGAGATGCCTCCTAGAAAGCTTCCAAACTATTTATAAGGCTACTACCCAATAGTCTACACTACAAATATGCATGATTGTTTGTTGAATAAAGTTTGAATGTGCAGTGGCTGACAGAATTTCCTGAAAATCTTATTTTTAAAGTAATTCCCTCATTAAACTTAAGCTGTTTATTTTTTAAATGAATTCATTTTTTAGTTTTAAGCAAAAGCGTCTGAACCCCTTGATAATTGTATGTATCAGTTGGAGGAAAGAGTTTCATACAGATGCAAGATCAGTTTTGCAACATAATTGCTGCCTTGAAATATATTTATTTGGGGGCAACATGATTTTTATCTGAACTGACACCTTAAGCACACAACTGTGTGTCAGTCTGATGGGGTTTGAAATGATTAAGGCAATACTGGATTTAATAACAGAAACACTTTGCTAGACCCATTAAGGGTACCCATTTCAGCATAAGGCTATAATTTGACATAAGGGATTTAATGTTGTCAGGTTTTACCACTGTTGTTGTAATATTACAAACAAGCGTTCATGCATAACCGGGAACTAAGCATAAAGCCCGAAGCCCTGGCTGAATAAATCATATCGATGGCAAACTTTGTTACTAGAACAGTTAAGGAAAAGCAAGGTTAAACAGATTCTAGTATGTTGCTGTACAAAAAAAAAAAAAAAAGAAAAAACCCCACTGCTGATCAGAGTGAACCGTGTGCCCCTTTGAGCAAACATGAATATGTAAAATGTGCCCAAAATAATTAAATCACCAATTCATATTTTAATTGCCTTTGCATATTTTCTTTAAACATGTCCCATTAGTAGGAGCTCACAATTTGTTTGTTCACAGCATTTGAACCCTTAATCTCTTTAAAATTATTAAATCCTCTGTACTGCATAGCATTAAAGTGACTTGAAAAGGTAAATTACAAAATCCCAGTAATGTAATCCCTCTTTGCTTGGCTATTTTTTGTAGTATTCACTACAGTTACTGGTGTTTGGTTCTTTGCTTTGTCAGATCCTCTTTAAAATTTTGTGGACTAAGGTCCTGAACTCACTCCTCCTCAGAACCAATCCACACCTTCTGGTCTGCTCCAAGGGCCCTGACTCCTTCAGTTATTCATCTCATTCTGCCCTAGCGGGAAATAACATCATACAGTTCACTGGTGCAGAGCTGTTGATGTTTAGAGTTGGAAAGACTAAAAGTTTTTACCAGTAAAGGCTGATTCCTCTACATATGCACACACAGATGAAAACATTTCCATAACTCATAATTGAAATTTACACATAGGCAAAGTGAGAAAATCGCTGCTTGAGAACTTATTTAAGTTTGATTTAAGGATATTTATTTAGTATATTTTGACATGTGATGTTCCCAGTTTGTGTTTTAATGGTTATAAAGAGTAAAATGTTTAAATATCCATGCCTACTGTCATTAAATAATTATACTCTGATACCCTCCCTGTTGTCTGGACACTGCCTCCCTATAATTTTCTGCAACTGTGAAAATTTAAATAGATACAAATAGAAGAAAAAGCTTTAAAATAATATTATCCATCAAAATTATTATCAAAAGTCTGCCAGACATATTGATATTGCTGGGGCCAGAGATAGACATTTCCATTAGGGAGCAACTAGAAGGATTGTGTTGTATGTGTTGGGGAAAGATTTTCAGAGTAGATAGAAGTGATGAATGTGATGTTTGGAGTGGTTAAAACAGGGGTGAGAAATAATTTTAGAAGGAGGGAGCCACTTCACAAATTTTTAAAGTGGCCCCAGGCTGCCCTGGAAGGGGTGGGGCATTGGCCAGAATGGGTGACACTTCTGTGCTCCCCTGCCCACAGACCAGGATTGGCCTGGGGGTGGGAGGAACAAGTGAAGTCTTTGTTTCCCAGCACCTAGAGAGAACTGTCACAGCTGACGGTTCCCTCTAGGCGCCACGCACCCTGGTGGTGGGAGGAAACTGAGCATGCTCCCCCCATTCCCAGGCCAATCAGGGCCTGGGGATGGGGGAGCATGCAAAATCTCTTGCTCCCTGCCCCGAAAGGGGCCTACAGCGCCTAGAATGAACAGCTGGCGATTCACTCTAGGCATTGTGCACCCCTGGTGGGGGAGGAGACTTTGCACACTCCCCTGTCCCCGGGTCTTGATTGATATGGAGTTGGGGGAGTGGCAGGGCATCTGTGGGCCAGATCAACCTGGTTGGTGAGCCAAATCTGGCCCGCAGAGGCTCTCTTACCAACCCCTGTGTTAAGATGTTCTAAAGAAAGATACCTTATCTGAATATTTCTGTGGTTTAAGCATATGCATGGATGGGCATTTGTCATAAGCAGTCTTCACTGAAATTTTTCTCTGTGGGATACACTTTAAGCACAGATCATTTTTAAAAGTTACTCAGAATGCTTTCCATGGTTTAAAAGGGGTGGGCGGCTGCCTCTAGGGCAGTGGTCACCAACCAGTAGATTGGGATCTACTGGTAGATATTGGAGCCTCTAACAGGTGATCCTGACTGGTTTGGCCAAGAGGCTACCAAGCGAAGCACTTCAGCTGCCCCTCCCTAGGAGCCTCCTGCTTGTGGTGCAGAGCAGGGGAGGGAAAGGAGGCCGCTGATGTCAGGGTGCCCAACTCCCACCCTGTATTCTATCTCCAGAGAACAGAGTGGGGAGAGCACAACAGGGCTTGGGATGGAGGGAGTTTGCTGGCTGTTTTTGAGAGTGGTGCAGGGCCAGGGCAAGGGTGAGCCTGCCTTAGCCCCACTGCACCACCACTCATGAGCCACCTGAGGTAAGCAGTATCCAGCTGGAGCCAGCTTAGATCTCCTGCCCCAGTCATGAACCCCCTTCTGCACCTGAAACCCCTACCCCAGGCTCAGCTCAAAGCTCCTGTCACATTCCAAATCCCTTGGCCCAAGAGCCTGCGCCCCAACCCTCTGCCCCTGCCTGGTGAAAGGGAGGGATAATGGAGGAGGGAGAGAGGACGGAGTGAGCAGCGGCAGGGCTACAGAGAAAAGGCACGAAGGAGGTGGGGCAAGAGGATTTGGGTTTGAGGTAGATCCTGGATTGCACTTAAATTCAAAAAGTGATCTTGTGCTTAAAAAGGTTGGAGATCTCTGCTCTAGTGGCTATGGATGCTGCCCTCAGCCTGCTGTGCCTACTTGCACACAGCTGGGTTCCCTCTTGAACCTGCTACTTTTGACATAAAAATTACTCCCATTTCCTATTCTCATTCTCTCTCTCTCACTCACTTATACACCCCCGCCCCCTTATTAGTATACCTCACAATCTTTAATTGGGGCACCTAAAATCATTAAATCACTTTTGAAAATCTTGGCCTGTTTCATTAATGTAAGTGCATTATGTCACAGTATCCCATGTTGTGTGATCCTGTTATTAAAGACCATAAGCAGTATGCATCCACTTGGTACTCTGTGGGGGGAAGATGGCTGTATATGTCTTTGGTAGTTCTCTACAGAATGAAACAGCGGTAGCAGCTCTCCACAGCAGTAAGTATAACACACTTTTTCAGTATATTACTGGGGCATATTGCAAATGTGTGTCCAAGATCCCAGGGACATTGCTAGTATACTTCGTCCAAAACAGACAGCAAACTACACAGGGAAAACCACAAATGTTTGGTTAATGCTTGTAGAATAACCATGATAAATTTGTTCCATATAGCCTCAGAAACCCACTGGAAAGATTAGTCAAAAATATGCACAGCTGCTGGCAAGGAGCAAATGACCGATAGGGTTTCTGATGCCTTTATCTGTGTTTGTGCAGCTAATGTGATTTTGTTTGTTTGTGTGTTTTTGAGGCCAGGCCCAAACACCTTCCAATAAGTGATGGGGCAGCAGACAGTTCAGGATAATGTAGCTTGGCTTCTGATTCTCTGTTAGTGAGGTCTCTCCTGTATTAGAGCTTACTTTATAGACACTTATGGCCTATACAGAATATAATCCCATGCACCTGGCAGAAATGCATATATGTAATGAGGCATAATAGTTACAGTGTTGGCATGTCCCAGCTTCCAGGGGGTCTAAAGTGACCACCAAACACTGTTTATTTTTCCACCAATTTATAGATTTAAGTTCCTCATTCTTTCTATTTGGGGGCAGCTTGTTAATTTGCAAGTGTTCTGGATATGTGTATCTTACCCAAAGTGGATTTATTTGAATCAAAGCAATTTAAAGCACAATTTAAATTGGCAGACAGAAAACCTTGATTTAAATAATCAGTTTTAACCTTGTTTTGCGTTTGTATTTTTTTGTTATTTTGCTAAAGAAAGTTTGATTCTTGCTGATTAGTAACCTTGAAACATGTTGATTTGCAAATAAATATAGACTTTACAGCACATTAGGTGATTTTGTTTGCTAACCTGGAAGCTATCTTATAGCAATACATGTTTGTTTAAGCAGTTAGATAACCTAATTTATATTTATTCAAATTCTTTGTTTACATTTGTATTATATTAGAAAATAGTAAATGATGCATTTCTTAATTATTAGATGAGGATTAATATTTTACTTGTGAGCTGTATCAATTTTTTTTGATAGAAAATTGAATTTAGTTAAAATGCACAAAAACAGAATTTTGAATGCTTTATTAGTTACATACAACTGCTGTAGCTGTTGCTAGATAGATATTTTTTCTTATAAAAATGTATCATAACATATTTTGCATTTTTAAACTAATGTATTAAACAAAGGAAGTATAAAAGTTGGCAGATTTAACACTTTCCAAACACCTTGTCTTTCTAGATTTTAGAACTAGTAGATCACATCCTCTCACTCCTGTTTTATAAGGAACAAGATTTCCTGATTTTTCAACTCCCAATCGCTTTCTTAACTGTGTTTGAATGAACTAGTAATTGAACTGAGCTAGTTAAGTACACTGAAATGAAGAAAATATTTTTTCAGCACATTCAATAGAAGCTACTGTTATCAAAAGCTGATTTAGCACTTGAATAAACTCTGGTTCCAGGTTATTAGCCATTGACTTTCATCAGTTCTGTGGACTTGAACTTTTGACTCATTGTCTCAGCTTTTCACTGTCAATTTCCATAGAAACTTTCCTCAAAATTCACAAAAGGGTGCTCAATCTTATTTGGAACAGGGTCCAACACATTCCACTGTGGACTAAAAAGTCCATCTCAGTCTGTCCTGTAGGGAGCTGTTCCATATACTGTAAATAATTATTAACTGGCAATAGACTGACTATCTAGCCCAATGGTATGAGATTTCCTTGTGACGTGGGAAATCCAGGTTGAAGTTCTTCTGCCTGATTCAGAGCAGAGACTTGAACCTGGTTCTGCCTCATGTCAGGTGAGTGCCCTGGCTACTGTGGGATACCTGTCTCTCTTTTCAAAACCAGAGATTCTGTCCTGAGAAGCCTTCCTCGTCAAAATTTTGTCAAAACAGACCCACACCTGCAATAAGTTTGTTTCTGCAAATCAGCAGTTTCTAATGAAAGACAATTCATTGAAAAATTTCTAACCACATTGAATCAAGAAAGTTGATAAGAGTATCCTCACTCTATTTCCATTTCCTAAAAGCTGAACATGTCGCCTAAAACTTCTCCTTCCTGTGGCCCAATTTTTCATGTGGAATTGCTAGGATAGTGCCATTTCCTGATTCAGATATCAATGACATAATCTTTCAATACAGAAAGGTAAGAATAGTGGCTACAAAACACATGCTGACTTAAAAGCTAGTGTTTTTTTCTTCCTAATGAATATTTGTTCTCAAATAAAATTGGGAATTCTTTATCTCATTCTTTTCTCTTTCTACAGAACTTTATTTCTAGCTTCTGACTGTCTTATTGAAGTCATTGAGGTATTTTGCATAGTAATCAGTGAATAGGTAGTTAGAGATGGCTCAAAACACAGAATTGGACAAGATGGTATTTTATTTAAAATGTTGTTTAGATCCCCAGTTCTGGACTTGTTTCTAATTCTACTCCCCAAACCTGAATGCTAGCTTAAAGCTAATCATGATATGAGTATCGCCTCTTTGGGTTATCTGTACTATTGACTAAAAGGAGCAACAAATTGTTTGACTGCACTCATGATTTGTTCTTAAAAATGTTCAGGAGAAAAAATAACCAAACTTAGCCAAATATATTGTCTAAAGGCAAGGCAAAGAAAAGAAGACCTACCTTCCTTCAAGGAAGCAATTCTTCACATTCACCTTACATAGAAACTGTGCTTCAAAGATATGCATTTCAGCTGGTAGTTTTTATAGTATGATTTTATAAGTTACAAATTTCTTTATACCTTACTCTAGGAGTGGGATGAGGGTGTGAGGTCTGGACACGAAGTGTAGGAACAGGATGAGGGTGCGGGGTCTCGGAGGGAGGAGGGGTACATGCGGGCAATGGGGGTGCAGGGTCTGGGCATGAGCAAGATGAGGGGCACTTACCTGGCTCTGCACACCCCACCCCATAGGCACTAGTCCCTGCTGCTCTCATTGGCCAGGATTCCTGCCAATGGGAGCAGCAGGAAAAGCCTCCAATTGAGCAGTTTCTTGTGCTGCTGTTTCTCCAGCTAGGGGAAGGTGAAGCAGCAGCACATAGAGCCACTTCCTGCCCCTGCAGGCTGGTTTTGGCCAATGAGGTCGCCTGTAGCAGGAAGCAGGTGCTGGTGCTCCAGCCTTGTAGGAGAGGGTGAGAGCAAAAGCTCCCCACTGCCATGGAAGGAGCGCCTGAGCCTGTGGCTCACCTGCAAGATGCTTGTGGACCTCTAGTGCAGTGGTGCACAACCCATGGGTTGTGACCCCCAAGGGGGTCATTGATGTCTTCCTGGGGGATGCCAATGTTCGGGCCCAACCCCCGGCTGCTTGGATCTAAGTGCCATGCCGCACTGCTCAAATTATCTTGGGAGTTGCAACACAAGTATATGGGGGTTGCAGTTGAAAAAAGGTTGCACCACAGTGCTCTCGAGTTCCATGGACCACGCTTTGAGAACCACTGGTCTAGGATATGTGCTTTCCACACCCGCAAAGGCTAGGCACTTACTCAAGAGAGTTGGTAACTTCACTTGTAGCCTAAAGTAAGGAGCACAATGAATCTGTTCTGCTTAAGCAGCAGTCACAGAAAGAAAATGTGCACCTTTGTTGATGCAAAGGGCAAGTGACAATCACACAATGGATGGGCCCATGGAAGAGCTATAACTAGACTCAAGACATTCTGGCTCATGGGTAACTGCTCATTAGGGCCAGAATGAGGGATCGGCTTTCAATCTGGGATCCATTCTCAATTAGCCCTATCTGCCTTTATTGGTAGGCTACCCTTCCATAAGCCTTTGGGGTTGACCCCTGACATTTCAAACACCATTTGATGGGCAGCGAGAAAGCAAAGTGTGCAACAATATTGTGGCTGAGTAAAGTGTGATACTGTACAAAATACTGGTTTCCTTGAGCAAGGTATCCTAGTGTTCATTCATATGAAGCGTTAATCACCAACCCTCTCATATTTTCTGGAAGACTTTCCTCTGGATTCCATCCTCCTTTTTGGCATTCCTCTGACTTTGTCACTCTCTCATTCCCTCTTCCTTGATAGTTTACCAACCATTTGTTTATTTAGCCATGAATTTTCCACAGTACCACAGCAAGGTGTCTCTGGGATAGGTTGCATTTCTCCAGAATAACTGATCAAACTAGACTGAAACACGGCTAGGAACCATCCTTCAAGGCAATTGACAGTTATTTTTGAGGTCTAAAGATGCTACAGGTGATTCTGGAAAACCAAAGGATGGTGAAGCCAACTGCTGATTCAGTGACACATACTCCCAGTCAGAGAGAATACTGTGTTGTACAGTATGCCTTATGTGCTAGTATTCTTCTTTTCAAAAGCCATGTCTCCTGAATACTCAACAGAAGCCAAAAATCATGTCGGAGACATGTGTTCTGTTTCTTCACACAATGGGACACATCATAAATTGATTCCTTTTTTCTGTGTGAGTAGAGAATGGGGAAATGTCTATGCTGCTCTCAAGGCTGCCAAGCTTAGTTTTCCTAGCAACAGCACTTCAGTGTGTGATTTGACACGATCCTTGTATATGTGTCAAGGAACAAAACAAAATGTACAATATTCGTATTCCCTCTTTTTATATGTTGTGACAGAGCAGGGGTGATACAGCAGGTTCAAGAGCTTGATGGAAGGGGA